>OX451736.1:984351180-984951180 GCA_948472305.1 Vicia faba | reverse complement strand
TTTCCATCTTGCAATTCTCCCAGACAGAGCAGGCTTTTCGAATATGTACTTTATAGGATCCATCTTTGAGATCAACAAGGTAGTGTGAGTCAGCATATACTGTCTCAGCCGGCGAGCAGCCCATACCAAAGCGCAGCAAGTTTTCTCAAGCAGTGAGTATCGAGTCTCACAGTCGGTAAACTTTTTGCTAAGGTAATAAATGGCATGCTCTTTTCGGCCAGACTCGTCATGCTGCCCCAGCACACACCCCATTGAGTTATCAAGTACTGTCAGGTATAGTATCAGAGGTCTCCCTTCAACCGGTGGCATAAGGATGGGTGGTTCTTGGAGATACTCTTTGATTCTGTCAAAAGCAGCCTGACATTCATCATTCCAACGTACTACCTGATCTTTCTTCAGCAGCTTGAAGATCGGCTCACAGGTAGCAGTCAGGTGTGAGATGAATCGAGCAATGTAATTCAGGCGTCCTAAAAAGCCTCTGACTTCCTTCTCTGTCCTAGGAACTGGCATCTCTTGAATAGCTTTAACCTTGGCAGGGTCCACTTGAATACCCTTGTCACTTACCACGAAGCCTAGCAACTTTCCAGATCTTACTCCGAAGGTGCACTTGTTCGGGTTCAACCTCAGCTTGTACAGTTTCAGACGGTCAAACAATTTCTGCAGATGATCAAGGTGTTCTTCCTCAGTTTGGGACCTTGCGATCATGTCGTCAACATACACTTCTATCTCATGATGGATCATATCATGAAATAAAGCAACCATGGCACGTTGGTAGGTTGCCCCAGCGTTCTTTAGTCCAAAAGGCATGACCTTGTAGCAGAAGGTGCCCCACTGAGTAACAAATGTAGTCTTTTCCATGTCTTCAGGAGCCATCTTGATCTGATTATAGCCTGAAAAGCCATCCATGAAAGAGAACACTTTATGCTGAGCTGTATTATCAACAAGGACATCAATGTGAGGTAGGGGGAAGTCATCCTTGGGACTGGCCCTGTTCAGATCCCTGTAATCGACACACATTCTGACCTTTCCATCCTTCTTTGGTACCGGCACCACATTAGCAACCCACTGAGGGTAAGAAGTCACTGCAAGAAATCCGGCATCAAACTGCTTCATAACCTCGGCTTTAATCTTCTCAGACATCTCTGGACGTATACGGCGGACCTTTTGCTTAACCGTAGGGCAATCTTCCTTAGTTGGCAAGTGATGGACCACAATATCGGTATCCAACCCGGGCATGTCTTCGTAGGACCAAGCAAAGATCTCCATATAATCATGCAGCATTTGAGTCAACCATTGCTTCACACTGAGCTCTAGGTTGGCACCAATCTTTACCTCTTTCCTGTCTGCCTCAATACCCAAGTTTATTGTTTCCACTGGCTCTTCATGGGGTTTAATTGCCCTCTCTTCCTGAAGCAACAGTCTTGCAAGCTCGCCAGGCACTTCGCAATCATCTTCACCTTCGTCTTCGGCTAAGTTGATCGGATTTTTGAAGTCATAACTGGCAGTAGCAGAGTCGTTATCAGTGGGATCCAGGGTGGATTGAAACCTGTATGAGTGAGTGTGTGTAAATACAGCTGTTTTGTAATATGTAAAGAAAGGAAAGAAAAGGAGCGCAAAATTTGAAATGTGAAAAAACGTCTAATGCTTTTATTTATGATATATGACAGTGACAAACAAAAGCCCTCATAAATAAGACCACGGTGTCCCGGGTAAGACACCGGGCCATACAGTTTCAAATTATTGTTTATTACAAATCCAAAACAAAGAAGTTCATTACTGGGGAACAAAAGTTATGGGTGTAAAGTCTTTAGCAGTCCAATTGGTCAATCCACCATCAGTCGTCGGGTAGATCCAGCTATCGAACTCTGACTCTTCCACTTCGTCTTCCTCTCCAATAGCATTCACTCCTGAGTAGGTGATGAGCACAGGAGGTCTTCCAATTCTCGCCTTGCGCACAGCTTTTTGAGCCTCCGTAGTGAAACCCAGCCCAAACTTGTTAGTCTTGGGAGTAAAGTCAGGGAGCTTGCCCCAGTTTGCACACTCACCTCTTTCAATCACAGCCTGGGCGTCCTTTAAGGAGGCCATCTTCAAAGGAGAAACCTCTTCGACCACTGCTTCTGCTGCTGCCAATGTTTGTGGCATCTCCTCAAAATGTTGAAAGGGGGTCTCAATGAACTCCCCATCCATTTCCACGTACCTGAAGGAGTTGAGGTGGCTGACCATGTATTCCTTTTCCCCTTGCACTGTCACAATCTTCCCCCTAACCGGGTACTTGAGCTTCTGATGCAACGTGGAGGTCACAGCTCCAGCCTTGTGGATCCACGGGCGACCCAGCAAACAAGAATAGGATGGACGGATGTCCATCACATAGAATTTTGAATCAAATACCTGTGATCCAACCCTGATTGGGATGTCCACCTCACCATGTACCATTCTTTTGGACCCGTCAAAGGCCCGGACAACAATGTTACTTGGTTTGAGCTCTAGACCCTCACAGTCCAGCCTATCCAGAGCCTTCTTGGGCAGCACGTTTAATGAAGAACCTGTGTCAACCAACACGTGGGCAAGAGTAGTGCCCCTGCATTCAATGGAGACATGCAGGGCATCATTATGGTTCTTCCCTTTCGCTGTCAGATCGGCATCAGAGAAACCCAGGCCATTATCAGCGGTTAGGTTGGCCACACAGTCGGTGAACTGGTCAGCAGACGTCTCTTGGGGTACGTGGGCTGTCTTTAAGAAAGCAATCAGAGCCTTGGCATGGGCCTCTGAACACAGCAGCAGTGACAACATGGAGATTTTGGAGGGGGTGTGCCCCAGCTGTTCGACAACGTTGAAATCACTTTTCTTTATTATCTTGAGGATTTCTTCCGTTTCCTGCCTGGAAGCCTCAACAATGGTCTTTGGTGCCTCCGTCCGGGCAGGCACATCAGCAGCAATCCCCTTGCCCCGAGTATCGGATGACTCGGCAGCAGGGGTGGAAACTTGGTCAGGGGGTGAAACAGGCACACTGGCAGGTGTGATGACCAAAGGCCTCTGAATTACCAGAGGAGCAATGTCTGGTGAGAACAGTCTTCCACTACGAGTGACCTTAGCAGGCCCAGTGATGTTGGAGACACGAGTATTAATGTTGAACTCTTGTTTCACACCCAGAACGTAAACATCTGCCCCATAGTGCCATGGGACAGCCTTATCAGACTTGTAGGGGATGGGCCCCGGAACAGTAATGGTGATGGGAGCAATCTTGTGAACCGGAAAAATTTGGACAGGCTTCTTTGAAGGAGCCTTGGAAGGGTTGTTGAAGATGGTAACAATTGAAACTTCTTCAACAGGGGCAGCAGGAACAGCAGTCTTTCTGAACAAAATCTCTCTACTATCCATCAGGTTTTGGACGCCTGACTTCAGCAAAGAACAACCAGTAGGGGAAGCAACACATAGAGGGCAAACTTTGCTACATCCCGGAAATAAACCGGCTAGCAACAGGTTCCTCTTGACCGTCAGCAGTGGAGTAGCAACATCATCCACCGAAGCTACATACAAATCCTCCTCAACAGCATTCACTCCATGCTGGGGCATGGGAGCGGTTACAACATTCGGCCTCTCGGGCGCCTCAAACTGTATCTCCTTTGCATCAATAAGGTCCTGAACCTTATTCTTTAGGGCCCAACAGTCATCTGTGTTATGCCCCGGGCTATCAGAATGATAAGCACAACGAGCATTCAGATTGTACTTAGGAGATGTAGTATTGGGAAACTTCGGAGCCTCCCTGACAGTCACTAAATTGGTGGATAGCAACTATGGCAGGATCTGTGATAAGGTCATGCTCAAGCGGGTAAACTCTCTCCGGGGTCTTTCAACCCTTTGAGGATTGGTCGGCCGAGGAGCGGCAGCAGGCTTGGCAATCATTACCGCACTGACAGATTGGCGGCGCTCAGGTCGCTCTGGTCTCCGGGAGCTATATACAGCACTAGCCTCCTTTTTGAAAGGTTTCTTTTCAGCATTGGAGGAGGCAACCTTCTGTATCTTCCCCGATTTTATACCGGCCTTGATCCTTTCACCAGTCAGGATTAGATCAGTAAACCCAGCAGAGGAATTACCAATGAGATGATTGAAAATGGACCAGATAGGGTCCCCAAAAACATATCTACCAGCTCTCGGTCCGTCAATGGTGGCTGCACCCTGCCATCCAGATCTCTCCATTTCTGGGCGTACTCCTTAAAACCTTCACCCGACCCTAGCGACATACCCTGGAGTTGGGTACGCGTAGGAGCGAGGTCGGAATTATATTGATACTGCTTGTAAAAAGCAGTGGCCAGATCCTCCCAGTTACGAATGTTGATTCCATCCAGCTGATAGAACCATTCGAGGTGAGTCCCTGAAAGACTCTCCTGGAAGAAGTGGATCTATAAGTTCCTGTCTGCTGTGTAAGGCTGGATCTTCCTTACATAAGAACGGAGGTGCATCTTGGGACAGGAAGCCCCGTCATACTTCACAAAGGTAGGTGCCTTGAACTTGTGTGGAATCACCACCCCAGTAGATAACCCCAAGTCTCCGAAGTCCAGTCCAGGCACACGCTGAATTTCCATAGCTTTTAATCTGTCCTCCAGCTGCTTGTACCGGTCTTCAGCAGGAGGGTACTGTTCGTCGTTGAAGTCTGTTTCAGTATCAGAGACCACAGGAGTAGGGACCTCCCTTTCTTGGTGACTACCTTCCCCCACAGATAGAGTAGTCCTCTCAGCCTCAATTTGTAAGGTGTTCCCGAGTCTGCGCCCAGTGTTAAATAGCACAGTCCTCCTCTTCTTCTTATTCTTCTTCAGAAGCATGGTCTTCAACTCTTGTTGACCCTGAGCCAGACCCTTGATCAGCTCCTGAAATTGGGCGTTCTGCGCCTGAAGAGCCTTGATAGATGCCTCGGTTGATGATTCAGGGTTCATGATGCTGAAATAAACAGCGAAGAACAGTCAGCAGCCTGAAAAGAAGAGTACCTGTGATGCATATGATGAATGATATGTGTTTATGCAATGCATTCAAGAGTTCGAAAATTCAAATTTGTTGTAGACAAAAAGGAACACACGTTATTATTAAGAAAATAATTGTTCAGTACATTAAAGCCTCATATGCAAACATTACAAAGCAGATCAGTCCCAAAAGACATTACGCATCCTCTTCGGAGCAATATAGGTATTGAGATTCCTTTCCTCGTGCAGTAGGCGGGTGAGCTCCAGGACCTTTTTCTCACTGGCATGTAGATTGGTTTCCAGAGAATTCCGTTCTTCCTTAAGCTGGATCCAACTCTTCTGCATCTCTTCCCAGGACGTGGGCATGTCAGGATGTTGAATGGTGTAGGACACCTCTCCTTCCAAGTCTGGCTCTTTGATCACGGGGAGAACATGAGGATATGGCATCACCAGCTTCTGGGAACGGGCTCGTACCCATTTGAGATAAGGCTCCAATGGGATGGAGTTCCTGTGCCCCAGGGTCTTGCTGTCTATTTTGCTGGGCATCCTCCAAGCTTTGATAAATTTCTAGCGAAGTCCTTGCGTATCCTTGTCGAAGTCAAAAACTATGTCAGGAATTAACATCTCATGAGGGCCATCTTTTCGAGCATAACCAAACTGTCTCCAAGCCAGGCATGGGTTGTAAGTAATACCTCCTTTGATTCCAAGTAAAGAAACATTAGGTTACTCCCCACAACGATCAATGATAGTGACATCCTCTCTGGACCGAGAACACCAATGTATATCTGCATGTGTAAGAGTCATCAACCGTTGTGACCACCTCAAACCTCGCTCGTTCTTCAAAACCGATTGTGGAAGGTGCGAAATAAACCACCTTCCTAGGAGGGGAGTGCAGCACATAAGAACACCCCTTTTTCTCATGGTTCGAGTGTAACATGAGTGAAGGATGTCCCCCAACAACGTAGGTATAGGGTTCCTGGACATGAAGACCTTGACAGCACTGATATCTATAATCTGATCTGGTTTAGGGAACAACACCAACCCATAGACAAGGAGGGCTACAACTTCTTCAAAGGCTTGTAGGTCAAGGGAATTCCAACACTCTTGGGCCTTCTCAAACAGAAACTTTGCCAAGAATCCTTTGATATCATTTCTGGCCTCCCAATGCCCCTTGATGTCAGATGGTTGTAGGCATAATGCTTTAGCTACTTCTTCAAGTTTTGGTTCCCTTTCCGTACCGTTGTAGGGTAGTTGATTGAGAATGGGAATCTTCAGAAGCTGTGAAAACTCTTCTAAAGTAGGCACTAGCTGATAATCCGGGAAAGTAAAATAGTGATGCAGAGGGTCGAAGAATTGGAAAAGGACCTTTACCATCTCTTCCTCAATATTGGTATTGACCAGGCTGATGAGTCTACCATGCCTTTCACTGAATGACGAGTTCTCGGGAATCCTGGATGTAAGCTCCTTAAGCTGAAGAGGGACCCTTATGAGGTTGATCTGAATTGTCTTTCTGCGGATAGTTTCCATGTCCTACAAAACAAGAACAAAGATGAAGATCTGAACCCCTGAAATGGTTAGTGGATGCATATGATACTGTATGATGTTATGATGCTATGATTAAACACACCACAAATATTTACAAAGGCAAACATGTAAGGCACACAAGTCACACAAGACAAACCCTTAGAGTTTAGGCCAGCATGGGGTCTGGGTATTACCCTCTTGAAGTTGGTGGGCTCAAACCTGTCCTATCAAAGTAACCAGGTTCTAAGGATCTCAATATCATTGGATTGCTTTCATTGTTCATCGTTTCGATTTAGCCACTGACTGGCGATCAAAATATCCCAAGAAAACAACCCTCAATTGAGTGTAGTATCGAGTATCAACCGACTTCGGAGTACACCAAAGTAGTTATCTCACTACCCTAAAGAGGCCAAGATGGTTCAATTAAGGTTCCTAAGGTCTGTTGATGCTTCACGACACCACGCGGAGGCCCCGTACTCTCCTTGATTGACTCAAGGGTTACCGGTACACACCAAAGTGCCACATCAACGTAGCAGACTGCTTCAACCATGTCGGTATACCCCGCACAGTTCCCTCACAGCCTTGTTGCTACTTTCTAAGAAGGTATCCCCAGATCCGGGTTAGGATCTATAGAACTCCCAAGACAGTCCCACAATTTAAAGCAAACAAATCAAAGCAATTGAAAACACAGTGATCTTAGTCCTAAGGTACACCTCACTTTAATGTTTATCCCCAGCAGAGTCGCCAGTTCTGTGATCGGTGGATCTGGAACTGACTGTTTTTAGCTGGTTTCGCGAAATGTCGCGGAAGCAAGAGTCGCCACCGTCTTTTATTTTCTCCAAATGGAAAGGACAAAAGCACAGAAAAATTCCTTATAGAGATTGCTCTCGGTTCGGGAGGTAAGTTATAGAAAGGGAAGGTGTTAGCACCCTTTCTATCCATGGTTATCCATGGGCTCTTAGATACTTGCTCATTTGTGTTTTCAAAAATGGTTTGTTTGCTTTTCAACTGTGGGTTTTAAAAAGTTTCTTTGAAAATTCCAGTTCGACTCTTGTATCGGTCCTCAAGAGTGTTTGAAAAATTGCTTTCGAAAGCTTTTTGAAAAGGTGTCGGTGTGAAAAGTATTTTTGAATTTGTTTTGAAATTTAGAGCAAGTATCTAGAGTCGTCTACCTACCCTAAGGAATTCGTCTGTGTAGATGTCCTTAAAAGTAGTGCCATCCCACCATTGAGAGGTAGGTAGCACCACCGTTGGAGGTGTTCGGGTCAATTCGAAGTTCGGGACATGGTGATCACCAGAGCAATGGGAAGACACCTTAGAAGCTATCCTCATGCCAGGTTCCCGGATCATGAGGACTTACTAAGACATCCTCTACTCGACGATCACCTTTCGAGAGGTAAGGCAACAGTGAGGCGTACCCTAGGGGTGGTGTGTGATTTGTGTGTCATTTTCAGTTTATTGTTTGTCTTATCATGCATTGGTGATCTACGCTTTGATTTTATTTTTGGGCATTCATTCTTTCATGTTATTGTTTAACAGTTAAAGGTGCAGGAATTTAAAGTGCGGAAAAGATAAAGGTCCTACGCTATTACAAAGGCGCGGGTCTACAACGCCAAATTAATCCAGACCCGATTTAAAATAAAGTGCAGAAAATAAATGTCTAATTAACTATTACAGGGCTTTGGAACAAGTACATTATATCTACATCAAAGAAATAAATAAAACGCGCGAAAAGAGAATATAATCGAATGCGAGGGCGTTGGACCCTTTAAAGGAATTAAAATGAAATTATTAAATAATTAAATTAAATAAAAAGAAAGAACTTATTTTTATGTTTTTTTTGTTTTTTTATGACATTAAAGAAAATTAAATTAATTAAAAGTCAAATAATTAATTCTAATTCTAATTGTTTTTTTTATTTATTAAAGAAAATGTATTAAAGTTAAAACCTAGAATTAAAACTAAATTAATTATAAAATTTATTTACAAAATTAATGGTTGTTGATACTTATAATAAAATATTTAATTAATTAAAAAAGGGGTAAAAAGTGCTAAAGATCTATTTTTATTATTTTGGATTATTGTGAAAAAGAATTAAATTACAACCTAAAATTAAATCTAAATTAATTATGGGATTTATTTACAAAATTAATACTAAAATAAAATATTTATTATTTTTATCTTTTCTGATTTTTTTATGTGTTTTTATATTTATTATGAAAATATTGATTTGAAAAATTAAATGGAAATTAAGCAAACAAATAAAAATAAATAATAAAAAAGATAAGGAATAGCAAACCAAGGGGGTGCAACCCAAGTAATTCTGGCCCATTATTGGAGGCTTTGTTGACTTTTCCAGGATGCATGTGGGATCTTTGACTAGGGTTTACCACGCTCTTCAGATCTGGTCCCTTGGATGATCTTCAGTGGCCACGTGGTGTGTTGGATGGAGGGGCATATGGTGAACTTCAATGCTGAACCTGTATACAAGTATTAATAGCAAAATAATATGAAAGAGTGAGGGACCTGGGATCGAACCCAGGTCCTCTTGGTTATCCACTTACACGCCTACCAACTGTGCCACTTTGATTCTTTGTAAGTTAAATAAACAACAATTAATATAAAACAAAATAACGCGTTAGTGGGAAATTAGCGCGAAATTCAAAATAAGCCAATCAGCTTGTGCCACCGGGGTTATCTTCTTCGTTGTCTTATTTTTTCCTGAAAACAAAATAGAATGAGCAACGGTTTTTCACCGTTCCAGAATACCCCCTATGGGGAAATAACGACTAGAGCTCTGTCGCTCATAAATTGAGCGCGAGGCATGGAAACCACTGGCCATGAGCTGCTGATTCTGATGATGTGGGTTTTATAGGCCAATTTTTCCAGAACAAGGAAGCCCTCTTTTTGATCCTCTGAAAACCTAGGATATGTCAATGGCAAATTCTTGTACGATGCACGAAAACAAAATTAAACTGCTTGGTTAGCATTAGAATTGAATAAGGAACACAAATCATATATCAAAAA
The DNA here is from genome assembly GCA_948472305.1 of Vicia faba. Lineage (NCBI taxonomy): Eukaryota > Viridiplantae > Streptophyta > Magnoliopsida > Fabales > Fabaceae > Vicia > Vicia faba. The sequence continues at coordinate 984,941,674 of OX451736.1, read as the reverse complement.
TGGCTAAATGCGCATGAATTGAGATGTAAGAGTTTCAAATATTTTATGCACAGGGTGAGGTCGTTCTTACGATTCTGGGGATGGAAGCTTGTGGTTTTGATCCAAATGCCTTGCTTGATGTCCCAGGAATGTGATAGAATATGTCTCTTTGCTTGAATCAACCTCTAACTTGGTTTTCAGATTTTTGATTTTTTGCTAAAAGTGTGAATTTGTTTTGAGCAGTAGGGCGCAGCTTCTTGTCCAATTTTGTTGTGTATCACTTGTATATACCCTAGGCAATGTGTTTGGATGATAGTTATGGCCAATAATGTCGTGCATTGATGCTTGGGATTTTGACATAAACCTCCATTACCACACCTTCCATTTTTGCCTTATTTTTGAATTCTTGCCTTATTTGCCTCTTTGCACGAATTTGGTATAGGCTTAATGGTAGTTCAAGGCTAGTTAAGGCCAAATATTCCATTTAATCAAGCTTTTTGATTTTCTCTTGATTTTAAAAGATTTAAACTTAATTAAATCCAATAAAATCAATTAAAAATGAAAAAATTAATTAAAAATATGAAATAAAAGGTGGGACACGTGGGAAGCATGGCCAAGTTAATTCAAGTGGAAAAAGTGGGCCCCTTTTGTCAAAAATGAGATTTCAAGGATAAATGATTTTGGCCATTTCACAAAAATTTCCCAACTTCTCCAAGGCATAACTTGCTCAATTTTTAAGCTTTGCTCATGTTCTTGGACATTTTAGAAAGGTATTGAAGTCCTTTAAACAATGTCTTTGTTCCCATGTCATTTTGATTTATCAATCTCAAGTTATGGCCTTTGACTTAAAGTCCTTTTTTGTTGACTTTTGAAAATGACCTATAATGTTGAAATTGATAACTTTTTGTGAGAGCATTTATTGGACTTGAAGTATGAAGATGAGTTGTAGGAAATGTCTTTCTCTTCAAAATGAGCTTTGGATGGAATTTTTCTGATGAACCATGAAAAAGTTATGCCTTGGTCAAGTTACAGTTGACTTTCCAACTATCCAAAAATAGAAACTTTTGCATCTTGAGACTTTTTGAGCCAAACTTTGAGAATCATGATCAAGCATTGATCAAATGATGTTTGTGGCCTCAAAATTAGATGTTGACCAAAAATTTGAACTTTTGACTGTCAAATGACCATTTTGCCCCTACAGTTGATTATAGTGCAATTAGGGTTTTTCACTGTGCAATCTTGTGCTGAAAGTCTTGAAACTTTGTATGAAGATGCTTGACCATATTTATAGGCATGTGAGACTTGATTGGACCCTTGGAAACTTCATTTTCTTGATCAGAACAAAAACCCTAACTTTGACTGCTTATGAGGCCCTTGACTGTGCAACCCTTGGGGAGGTTTTGAAGCTTGACTTGGCAAATCTTGAAGAATATGGGAGGGCAAATTTTGGGGTACAACACCCTGGCTAGATACAGGTATCTAATCTGGAATTGGCCGTCTACAGATATGCCCTGGCTAGATACAGGTATCGAATCTGGAATTAGTCACCCAGAGATATGCCCTGGCTAGATACAGGTATCGAATCTGGAATTAGTCGTCCACAGATATGCCCTGGCTAGATACAGGTATCGAATCTGGAATTAGTCGTCCACAAATATGCCCTGGCTAGATACAGGTATCGAATCTGGAATTAGTCGTCCACAGATATGCCTTAGCTAGATACAGGTATCAAATCTGGAACTTCAAAAGGTTGATCGAGATAGCTTTCCTGGCTGGATACAGGCGTAGACCTCTAATCAGTTGCTCACAGATATTCCCTAGCTAGATACAGGTGTCGAATCCGGAACTTCAAAAGGTTGATCGAGATAACTTTCCTGGCTGGATACAGGAGTAGACCTCTAATCAGCCGCTCACAGATATGCCCTGGCTAGATATAGGTATTGAATCTGGAACTTCAAAAGTTAATGGTAATATCTTTGATTGACCTTTTCCTGAAAAGGCAAAACATTAGTTGTATGCAATGTCATGATGTATGAAATGCATGATGTCATGATGTTCTCAGGAATAAATGAGATTGTGTCGTATGCACTTTATCATGTATATGAGTAGGAGGTATGATATGTGATATGTTTATGAATTTATTTTCGTCTAGGAAAATAAATCCTTGACGAATGTCGGGAAGTTCGTTGAATCTGGGGCTGATGTTGAAGGGTAGAGTTCTTCGTTTCCGCTGGGGATGATGATTGCAAGAATAAACCGGTAGGAGAAGATGACTCCGTTGGGGAATAAACTTGGTGAAGAGATTACTCTGCGGGGAATTACTCTGTGGGAAGAGATACTTCACTGAGCTTTTGATGATAACTCTGCTGGGGGTTCCTGTTGATAAATTTTGTTGAGGGGTTTGATGAACTCCGCTGGGGATAGGAAGAACTTCGCCGAGGACGATCCTTCCGTTGTAATTTGCTGAGGATAACCCAATTATAGGTTCTGGTGGGGAATAACCTTTGAACATGGTCGGGGAGAGATGCATGTACTCTGCAGGGGACCAGCTTCCAGAATATACTGGGGATAAGCTTCCAGAATCTACTGGGGATAAGCTTCCAGAATCTACTAGGGATATGGTTCAACTCTCCTGGGGAAACTTTTGAACTGTACTGGGGAATGGCTCCACTGGGGTGTCTGGTATTCCGCCGGGGAACAATCTTATATTTCCGTTGAGGAATATTACGACTGCCGGGGATGCTTGCTAAGGAATATCTGTGTACTCTGCTAGGGAATATTAAGATCTTCTGGGGATGTCCAACTTCCTCGGGGCTGACAGTAGCCTAACTCTACTTGGGGAGAGTGTTGCTGACTTGCTAGGGATACTGTGCCTTTTTAGGGCTGATTGGAGACCAATTCTGCTTGGGGAGAGTATTGCTGATTTGTTCATAGTTGCAAGTCTCGGTAGGGAGAACGTCCATCACTGTCTTACTCTGCGGGGAGTGAAGGTATCTTGGTCATACTCTTCAACTGAATCTACCTTGGTACCTTGGTGGACAGAGCAACTAGATCGCTTAAACAATTCTTATTGCCCCAGCTTCTGTGGGAGAAGGTACCTGTGGAGGTGCTTGATGACTGCTGATTGACAAATCTTCTTCTGGTAGGCAAGTGACGAGATGCCGGGACATAGTCGTACGCTTTGATCCCTAATTTTTGCCTGGACCTCCCTTTCGGGTTTTCAGTCCATCGGGATACCCTTTTTTGCCCAAGCCGCCTTTTCAGGTTTTCGACTTGCCGGGTGTACAGATTTTTTTTCATTTTCATCCCTTATTTTTGCCCGAACCCTTTTGGTTCGCCGGGAAGCCCTTATTTTTGCCTAGGTGTGTCAACCTAGCGGGTCTTTGATTATGCGTAGTACTTTTTCGACTATGTCCATGCTCTCAGAATGCAGGGAATTGTCACTGTCAATAGTGTTGTGTTGCCATGCTATCAGAAGATGTTCGATCGTGCAAGATTCATTGCTGGAATTCATGTCCAATGCCCCAAGTGATTCAGATGGAGATCTGCCCCTGGCTATTTGGCATTTTGAGAAACTCCTTGAATCTTGACTTGACTGCCCCAGATGATGAATCAATGATCATGCCTGCCCCTGGATTGGAAGTGTTTTTCCACTTGATGACCCTTTTGTTGAGAAGATTCTTGTTCACTGGATATTCATCGTGCGAATTTCTCTGTTGTTTGAACAAATAGTCATATGCAAACAATGTTATTTAAAAATGCAAAGCTTATATCTGTCTTGAAGTTTTTGAAAATGCAGTTTTTAATAAAACAAGTGAATTTTTGTAAAATGTGATGTCAACTCAGGATTTTACAGCAAGCCCTACAGGAGTCAGGATACCTTTTGTAACAGTATGCTTTCGAACTAACCCATGCTTCAGCTAGGACTTTTAAGGGTTATAACGTGGCCTGGTTCACGGTTTAAGAAACAAAGGATAAAGGCTCAAAATTTATTTGTACCCACCCGCTCTTCGTGATGTTCTTCGATCCTAAACTCAACTAATCATGCATTAGATTTTGTTGGAATCCTTGCTCTGATATTCCAGTGATGGTTCAGATACTGATAGTTTATTTTGAACAGGCAGTCATTTCTTTTTTGTCGAGGGTTAGTAGGACCTCCTTCTTTTCGATTTTATTATCCCTGTCTTTTTGCCTGAACTGTTTCTTTTGTGATTACAGTCAGCGGGATGCCCCAGTTTTTTGTAAGTCTCCTTCCTAGATTTTGACTTATTGGGCTTTTATTTTGAGAGATAATGACTGCCTGTCCTTACGATTATTCAGAACCATCACTGTCTCTTGCTTTGAAAGGACTCCTTTGATGCCATTCATTGTGCACCGGGATCAACTGAGAGAACTACCCTGCCCCAGGTTATGATTAAGGGTTTTAATTTTGCGAAAAGAAAAACTCCAACTTCTTTGGCTCAAAGGGGTTGACGAGGGATTATCTTCCTTATAACTCCATTGTTTAGGATTTGAAACAATGTCTGTACCTCATCAGCGGGGTCTGTTCAAAAGCATACTGTAAAGATCGTGGTATCGTTTTCGTCATCCTCCCTCAAAAGGCTTAGAATTTTTTAATCGATAGTTGACATCACAAAAAATGAAAGCAATTTGAATATAGTGAATACGAATATATTGATTTAGAACATACATATGTAATGCATTGATATAATAAAAAGGTTTGAAATGATCATGATTGTTTGAACAAGCAAAGAAAAATACAACTTCAGAATTCAAATGAACAAAAGTTTCTTGGTTTGAACTAGTCATCTCAGATGGAGAATTCTCAGCGGAAGATTTTCATCTCGCCATCCGGCATAAACTCCAGCACCCTTCCGTCGATCAAGTCTTGGATCTTGTTCTTCAGACTCCAACAGTCGTTAGTGTCATGTCCAGGACTGTCAGAGTGGTAGGCACATCTTTCATCAGGGTTATACCTTGGGGAGGCTGTGTTGGGCTTCCGGGGAGGATCCTTTAACGTATGCAGATTGACCTCCAACAGGCGTTTTAGTATGAGAGATGATGGTATATCAGTCTCCGAGAAATGTCTTCCAGGCGTATTTCGCTTACGCCGATTACCCTGTTGCTGCTGGCGAGGTTGATGCTGGGCTAGTGACCCTGAAGCAAACTGAGGAGCTTTTCCCTTGTCTTCTTGCCCCAAAGGTGGTTGAATGATGGCTTGGTCTTCAACCCTAGTTGTTGGCCTCATTCGGTTATTTTGAAGCAGCTTGTTGACGAGGACCCTGAGCTCTTCTTCTCTTTGAGCTAAGTCTTGAATGAGGGTCATCTGCCCCATCATCTGGGTTCTCATTGCGTCTACCTCAACTTGCTGATGTTTCAGTCGTTCGTCCTTATCGTCTTCAGGACTCTTCTTGACCAAATTCCCCATGAGGAGTGTTCTCAACTCTTCCTGCCCCTTGGATAGGCTTAGGAAGATTTCCCTGAACTGAGTCTCTTGAGTACGAAGATCCTGGTTGTCTGGTTGGAAAGCCATGGCTTAAATAAACAGCGAGAATATGAGAGACCTGTATCGGATGACCTGTTATGCAATGATATGTATGATATATGTATGCAATGTTTTCAAGGATCTCGCGGGGTAAACAAGAAAATTGTTAGAATTTGAATTTTTGTAGCTTGATTGAAGGAACTTCATGTTGTTGAGAGTCCTTCTTCAAGGGTCAAGGCTCACCATATCGAGTGGGTCATAGCCCCTGACTCAAGTTGTCATGTTTTGATCTCCAAACAACCTTGGCTAGAGGAAAATAAATCCCCTTTGCCCCTTGTTAGACATTTGGTTCATCATGACCTGCATCACAAACCCTTGAGATCCTTGAAATGGTTAAGGAAATGCTATGGCATGATGCTATGATGTGTATGCTATGCATGGAGTGAGGTAAGTAAACCCTGTTATAAGTCCCGATCAAGGACTGTAAACAAAACCTGTAAGAAACTCATGTGTCAGATAACGAGAATGTGCAAGTAGTCAAGTTTGAAGGCACACAAGTCACACAAAAGAGCCCTTAGATTTCAGGCCGGCATGAAGTTTAGGTACTACCCTCTTGAAGTTAGTTGGCTCAAAACCTGTCCTATCAATAGTAACCGGGTTCTAAGGAGCTCAATATCATTGGATTGTTTTCTATGTTCATTGTTTTGATTAAGCCACTGAACTGGCGATCAAAATATTCCAAGAAAACAACCCTCAATGAGTGTAGTATCGAGTATCTACCAACTTCGGACTGCACCAAAGTCGGTCATCTCACTAGCCCTAAAGAGGCCAGGATGGTTAAGTAAGGTTCCTAAGGTCAGTTGATGCTTCACGACACCATGCGGCGGCCCCGTACTCTCCTTGACTTGACTCAAGGGTTACCGGTACTCACCAAAGTGCCACATAAACGTAGCAACTGCTTCAACCGTGTCGGTATACCCCCCACAGTTCCCTCACAGTTTGTTGCTACTTCTAAAAGGTATCCCCCAGATCCAGGTTAGGATCTATGAAACGCCGATGCAAGCCCATAATATTTAAAGCAATCAAAGCAAGCAATTGAAAACAAGAGTGGTCTAATCCTAAGGTACACCTCACTTATTAATTATATTCCCCAGCAGAGTCGCCAGTTCTGTGATCGGTGGAAATATAACTGACTATTTTAAAGCTGGTTCGCGAAATGTCGCGGTAAGCAAGAGTCGCCACCGTCTTTCATTTTCTCCAACAAGGAAAGGACAAAAGCACAGCAAAATTCCTTTTCGAGATGTTTCTCAGTTCGGGAGGTAGATTATAGAAAGGGAAGGTGTTAGCACCCTTTCTATCTGTGGTTATCCACGGGCTCTTAGGTACTTGCTCACTATGTTTTCAAAAATTGTTTGCTTTTCTTGTGTATGTGGGTTTTGAAAAGTTTAGTTTGAAAACTTCTAGGTAACTCTTGTATCTGTCCTCAAGAGTGTATGAAGTATTTGTTTGAAAACTTTTTGAAAGTGTAGGTGCGAAAAGTTGTTTTTGTTTTTGAAAAGAGCAAGTACCCAGGGGAAATCTACCTACTCTAAGGAATTAAGCTGTGTAAGAGTCCTTTAGACAGTACTATCCCACTATTGAGAAGTAGGTAGCACCGTCGTTGGAGGTATTCGGGTCAATTCGATTATAGGGACATGTGGTCACCAAAGCAATGGTAGGACGCCTTAGCGGTAACCCTAATGTCCTAGATCCTTTTTTATCTGAGGCAACCGTTTGGAGGCAACTGGATCTTTAGACAGGAGGGCGACCTCTAAAACACCCTATACTTGATGACCACGTTGAGGCAACCAAGTGAGGTGTCCCCTAGGAGTGGCATGTGCGAGTGTGTCAGGTTTCATGTTAAGATTATCTTTGCACAAGTATTATGGTGAGCTACGGATTGATTTTATTTTTCAGACAAGTCTTGCATGCATAATTAACAGTTAATAATTGTGCGGAAAATAAATTGCGGAAAGTGAATCTACGCTATTACAAGGCGTCGGGTATTTACATCGCCAAAAACATAACCCTTGAAAATAAATGCGAGAAAAGAAAGAAAGCGATAAAAGATCCTAATTATCTATTACATTCTCGGAGCAGATACATAAATATGATCAAAATAATAATAATGCGCGAAAGAAATTGAATCGGGGACGTCCTTAGGGTTTTGACCCTTTTTGAGAAAAGAATGGAATTTTGGTCCCTTTTGCAATTAATTCAATATTAAACCTAATTTACTAATTAATTAAATAATTACAAGAAAAAAGTATTTTTTTTAGTTTTTTAGGTCTTTAATGAAAATAAAATAAAAGGATTAAAATTGTCAAAAGAAAAACCCTAATTCTAGATTGATTTTATTTATTATGAAAAAGATTAAAATTGTCCTAATTAAACAACTAAACTAATTAATTAGAATTTATTTACAAAATAATAATTAATAGTGAAAATAATAAATAATAAAATAAATAATATTTACATTTTTAATTGTCTGAATTTATTATGAAAATAAAAGTTTGTTAATTAAATACTAATAATAATAATTATAGAAAATAATTAAATAGAAAATATAAAAAGGAAAAATTGAGAAACAAAACTCTGGGGGTGTTGGGCCCAGATGGAGGTGAAGAAGCAATTCTGGCCCATCAAGTTGCAAGCCACGTTTGACTTTCTGGAAATTGTCTACGCATGCTTTGACTGGGAAACATGGTGTTCATCATCTTTTGGCCTTTGGATCTGCCTTGCCAGCCACCTGGCGCTTGGATGAATGGGGTATATGGTGGACAACATTCAGCAGCCTGCATGTGAATACATTGAAAAAAATAGAAACAAGGGATTTGGGGGACCTGGGAATCGAACCCAGGTCCCAATGGTTACATGCCAACACGTCTTCCACTAGGCCATCTGAACGCATTTGTTAATAGAATGACTAATAAAAATAATATATGGAAAACAAATAACATGCTGAAAAACAAACAAAACGCGCGTAGTTTTGAATTACCCAACCACACGCTTACACCTCATCATCGTTCTCCTTGGACCTGCAAAATAACAAACAGATAGCGGGGGTTTTTAACCCCCACAAAACAGCACGAGGAAAAATAACGATTAGCTCCCTAGGCTACATAAATATGGCGCGATGGTGGTTTTGAAATCGTCTGAGTCTCCTGAATTCAACCATGGGTCTTAAAGGGTCCAATTTTTCCTGAATAATAAAGCCCTAATTTGAAAGCTTGGAAACCCTAGAATTCATCAATGGCAATTTCTGTTTCAGGGCGTTTCAATGCAATTAAACCACACCATTAGCTTCGTATGAGTCCTATTAACACAAAACAATCATAATAGCATGTTAAATATGCATGAATCAAAGTATACGATTTTGGAAAAATGCTTCAAACCGTGAAACTGTTTGCAACGATTTCTTGAGCTATGAAGCTTGGTTTTGATTGCAAATTGTTCCTCACACTCCCAGCAATGTATTTGAATCACTATAATGCTTTGAATTGGCTTGGAATATGGAATTCAGTTTTCAAGTTTTCTTGAATTTTTTGGAATTGGTTATGGCCTTTCTACAGCAGCTTTCACGTCCATGGCATTAGGTTTAGGTTGTGTATATATAGGAGACTGAGTTTAGGTTAAATCTTGGCCAAGAAATCCATGAAATAATGGTTTGAATATTTGATTTGCAATCACATCTTTTTGCATCTTTTTGATTGAGAAAACTTGCCAAACTTGGAGATTTTGGTCCCCTTGATGTGCACACGAATTTTCCAGCTTGTCTTGAGCTTGTTTGCTTCCCAAAAGATTGAAAAAAACATATCTTTGAATTTCCTACATTTTAAATTAATTAAATGAATTAAAATCAATTAAAAATCCAATTAATTAATAAAAAATAAGAAAATAATTCAATTTAAGCTCAATGGGTCGTGCATAGGCCTTGGATAAAGTTTCAAGAAGAAATTTGAGGCCCATTAGCAAAAACAAAGTGTTTTGAGTAAAGTTGACTTTTGCAAATTCATAAAAATTTCCCAACTTCTCCAATGCATATCTTGCTCAATTTTGATCATATAAACATGTTCTTAGACATTTTGGAAAGGTCTTGAAGTACTCTAACCAATGCCTTTGGTCCCATGTCATTTGTATTTACCAATCTCAAATTATGGTCTTTGACTTAAAGTGCATTTTTGTTGACTTTTGAAATTGACCTATAATGTAGAAATTGATAACTTTTTGTGAGAGCATTTCTTGGACTTGGAATGTGAAGCTGAGTTGTAGGAAATGTCATCCCCTTCAAAATGAGCATTGGATGGGATTTTTCTGATGAACCATGAAATAGTTATGCCTTGGTCAAGATACAGTTGACTTTTCTGTTGTCCCAAAATAGTAACTTTTAGCACCTTGATGATTTTTGAGCCATCCTTGTGGAATCATGATCAAGACTTGATCAAATGATGATTGTGTGCTCAAAATAAGATGTTAACCAAAAATTTTGACTTTTGACTGTAAAATGACCATTTTGCCCCTGCAGTTGATTGTGAACCAAATAGGGCTTTTGATTGTGGAATTTGGCACTGTGAGTCTTAAGACTTGGCATGTAGATGCTTGACAATGTATATGGGCCTATGAGTCTTGATGGAGCCATTGAAAATCTCAAATTCCTTAAGAGAACCAAAACCCTAATTTTGACTGGCTTATGAGGCATTTGGACTGTGCAACCTTTGATCAATCTTGAACCATTTGAAGATGATTCTTGATAAATCTTGAAGAATATGGGAGGGAAAATTTTGGGGTACAACACTGAGGAAGACAGAAAAGAAGTCAGAGTGGGTGCCAACCTAGAGCCAAGTGTCAAAGAGCGCCTAATTCAGCTGTTACATGAATATGTTGAGATCTTTGCCTGGTCTTACGAAGACATGTTGGGACTCGATATAGATATTGTGGTTCACCGTATGCCTACAAGAGAAGACTTTCCACCAGTCAAACAAAAAGTCCGCCGCATCAGGCCCGACATGTCAGAAAAGATCAAAGCCGAAGTTATGAAGCAGTTCAATGCTGGGTTTCTGGCTATTACTTCCTATCCATAATGGGTTGCTAACATTGTGCCCGTGCCTAAGAAGGACATAAAAGTGAGAATGTGCATGGATTATAGAGACTTAAATAGGGCCAGCCCTAAAGATGACTTTCCACTTCCGCACATCGACATCCTGGTTGACAACACAGCTCAGCACAAGGTATTTTCTTTCATGGACGGATTTTCAGGTTACAACCAGATCAAAATGGCACCTGAAGACATGGAGAAAACTACTTTTGTTACACAGTGGGGTACATTCTGCTACAAAGTGATGTCATTCGGACTGAAGAATGTCGGGGCAACCTATCAACGCGCCATGGTAGCTTTGTTTCATGATATGATACATCATGAGATAGAGGTCTACGTAGATGACATGATAGCCCGATCACAAACGGAAGAAGAACACCTCGACCACTTGCAAAAGCTGTTTGTCAGGTTGAAGGAGTACAAGCTAAGGTTAAACCCTAACAAGTGCACATTCGGAGTCCGGTCTGGTAAACTCTTGGGTTTCATTGTCAACAACAAGGGCATCGAGGTTGATCCTGCCAAAGTCAAAGCTATACAAGAAATGCCTGCTCCTCGCACTGAGAAGGAGGTCGGAGGTTTCTTGGGACGCCTAAACTACATTGCTAGGTTCATATCTCACCAAACATCTACCTGTTAACCAATCTTCAAGTTGTTGAAGAAAGATCAGGTGGTTAAATGGAATGACGAATTCCAGATTGCCTTTGACAAAATCAAAGAGTATTTGCTTGAACCTCCTGTATTGATGCCTCCCGTCGAAGGAAGACCGCTAATCATATATTTGACCATCCTAGAAAGTTCAATGGGGTGCGTACTGGGGCAGCATAACGAGTCTGGACGAAAAGAGCATGCCATTTATTACCTTAGCAAAAAATTTACCGACTGGGAAACCAGATATTCACTGCTCGAGAAAACTTGCTACGCTTTGGTATGGGCTGATCGCCGGCTAAGGCAGTATATGTTGACTCATACCACTCTGCTGATATCTAAGATGGATCCGATAAAGTACATCTTCGAGAAGCCTGCTTTGTCTGGAAGGATAGCTAGATGGCAGATGATCTTGATAGAATACGACATACAGTACACGACCCAAATAGCTATAAAGGGAAGTGTGCTAGATGATCATCTGGCTCATCAAGCTGTCGAAGATTACCAATCCATGAGGTTCGACTTCCCTGACGAAGACATTATGACATTGGACAACATTGAAGAACTCAGACTATATGACGGACCTGAACAAGGATCCCGATGGACCCTGTACTTTGATGGTGCCTCCAATGCACTTGGTAACGGTATCAGTGATGTGCTTATATCTCCAGAAGGATGCCATACTCCTTTCACCGCCAGACTTTGCTTTAACTGCACCAACAACATGGCCGAGTATGAAGCTTGCATCTTTGGTCTCAAGGCTGCAATAGACCTGGGAATCAAATCTTTGGTTGTGTTTGGAGACTCAGCTTTGGTCATCAGTCAGATCAAAGGAGAGTGGGACACTAAGCATCCAAACCTCATCCCTTACAAAGAACATGTCTTGACATTGTTATCACATTTCGAGCAGATTACCTTCGAGCACTTCCCGCGAGAAGAAAATCAGCTAGCAGATGCTCTAGCTACAATGACATCCATGTTTAAACTTAACTGGGATAATGTGGCTCCCCATGTCACCATTGAACGGATGGACGAACCTGCACATTGTCACGAGATTAATACCAAAGAAGTAGTGGACCGACCTTGGTTTCATGAAGTCAAAAGGTATCTCGAGGCTCAAGAATATCCTGAAGGAGCTTCAGTCAACGACAAAAAGTTCTTAAGGAGATTCTCAGCTAAGTTCTTCCTAAGTAATGGTATCCTGTACAAGCGCAATCATGATTGCATTATGCTCCGTTGTGTGGACAAGATTGAAGTTGAACAGATCATGGATGAACTGCACAATGGTACCTTTGGCACTCACTCTAGCGGGCATATGATGGCTCAGAAGATCCTACGGGCAGGCTATTACTGGTCTACCATGGAAGCTGACTGCTATCAACATTCCAAGACTTGTCATAAATGTCAAATCTATGCGGACAAGGTACATATACCTCCAGTTCCTCTCAATGTCTTAACAGCTCCTTGGCCCTTTGCTATGTGGGGAATCGACATGATTGGGGAGATCAAGCCTACAACCTCCAATGGACACCGCTTCATCCTAGTGGCCATTGATTACTTTACCAAGTGGGTCGAAGCAGCTTCCTTCGCCTCCGTCACAAAGAATGTTGTTTCCCGCTTCATCAAGAAGAACCTTGTTTTCCGGTACGGCATCCTTGAAAGGATCATCACTAACAACGGTACAAACCTTAACAATACTATGATCACCGCCCTGTGCGAGCAGTTCAAGATTCAACATCACAATTCATCTCCCTATCGGCCAAAGATGAACGGTGTTGTCGAAGCTGCGAACAAAAATATCAAGAAGATCATACAAAAGATGACAGTCACCTACAAGGACTGGCATGAGATGTTACCGTTTTCTCTTCACTGGTACCGTACCACGGCACGCACATCAACTGGAGCAACACCCTATTCTTTGGTATGCTGCATGGAGGCTGTTTTACCTATCGAGGTTCAGATTCCCTCCTTGAGAATCATGAAGGATGTTGGTTTGAGTGAAGACGATTGGATTCAAACCCGACTTGATCAGTTAAACTTACTTGATGAAAAGAGACTTACTGTTGTTTGCCATGGTCAGACGTATCAAAAGAGGATGATCAAGGCTTTCAACAAGAAAGTCAGACGCCAGATATATCAAGTCAGAGATCTAGTGATCAAGTGCATCATCTTGCCGCAAAGCGATCCCATGGGCAAATGGACTCCTACTTATGAAGGACCATTTGTAATCAAAAATATCTTTTCTGGTGGGGCAATGATCTTAACCACCATGGACGGCGACGACCTACCGCACCCTGCGAACGCAGACATAGTCAAAAGATACTACGCATAAGTCACCCGCTAAGTTGACACACCTAGGCAAAAAAAGGGCATCCCGGTGAATCGAAAACCTGAAAGGGCGGTTCAGGAAAAAGTTATGGATAAAACAAAAAAATTTGTACACCCGGCAAGTTGAAAACCCGAAAGGGCGATTTGGGCAAAAAAAGGGATTCCGGGGGATCGAAAACCCGAAATAGCGGTCCAGGCAAAAGTTAGGGAATTCAAGCGTATGACTATGTCTCGTCAGATCACTTTAAGGACAATCTCTTCACAGACAAGCTCTGGGCTTCTTATCAACTCAATCATCTTCGGACGAAGCAACAAATGGACAAGATATCCAGAGTTATGAAGGCTATATCAGAATGAGAACCCCATGGAATTTTTACACATAGCCATCTTTCTTTGTATAAATGTTTCTCATTTTTATGACAACGTTCTCTTGCTAGGATGTTTGTCTCCTTTGTACAAAATACTTACACAAAGTTAATACAAAGATACTTCAAAGTGCAAAAAACTATTTGTCTTTTCCTTTTTACACTCGTGTTTTATTTGAAAATGTACAATGATTTATTAATGAGCATATGCATTTCAATATAATCACTATTTACAAATAAACGATTTGGAAAAGATTAATTACTGATAGGTTGAAAGTATAGGAAAACGTCTTTAGGCTATTCCAGGGGCAATCCCTATAGTACATCATTAAGGTCCCCAGCGGAGCTAAAACTTCAACCTTTAAACCCCAGTGGAAATCCTCCAGTTTCCTCACATTCCCCTGCGAGTTATCTTAAAACCTGATAATTTCCCAACAAGTTGCTTTGAAGCCTGGCAGCTAATCAGACGACAACTTCGGATAATTCCCCAGTAGATTGGCATACAACCCAAACTCCTGATCTCCCCAGTAGTATAGCTACTCCCCACAGAGTTTTCACTACTCCCCAATAGGATAAACTTCTTCTCCGTAGAGTTTTTATCAATTCTTAACATAATGAAGTTTATCATCCCCAGCCATAGTCATCAAAGTTCTCGGGATTCTGCAAGAAGGTTTCTCAAGCAACACTTGACATTATTCTCACAACAGAATGTTTATCATCCTCCAACTTCAAAGACATGAAGGATCTCTATATCCATAGAGAAGTCAGGATTTCTCTTAATCCCCAGCAGTCTCCCAGGATTTCTCATCCTCAACAGTCAAGGATTTATCTTCCCCGGCAGCAGTCAAGGGTTTTGTTATCCCCAGCTATCAAGGATTTATTTTCCTCAGCAATACAGCGAATCAACTTACATGCACATACATTACACCCATATATCATAAACATTGATAAAACACATTTTATTGCATCATACATTTCATGCAACATAACTTTGTGTTTCAGCTAACATTTTACCCTTTTCAGGATAAGATTAACAGTTATCTTTAACAAATATTCAAAGATTTCAGATACAGTACGGATACACTCCAGACACGGAAGTCATTCTGTTACTCATTTAGATCTCTTATTCATGATACAGTAAAGATACACTCCAAACACGGAAGTCATTCTATTACTCATTCAAAATTCAAAGTCAAGATACAGTACAGATACACTCCAGAAACGGAAGTCATTCTGTTACTCGTTCAGATTCTAGTTCAGATACGCTCCAGACACGGATGCCATTCTGGCCCTTATTCAATTTCAGATCAAGATACAGTCCATATACGCTCCAGACACGGTTGCCATTTTGTCACTCATTCAAATTTTTCCCCAGCTCAGATACACTCCAGACACGGAAGTCATTTTGTCACCTATTCAAGATACAGTCCAGATACGCTCCAAACACGGAAGCCATTCTGTCACTTATTCAGATTCAAATCTCCAGATACAACTCAGATACGTTCCAGATACGGATACCATTCTGATGTTTATTCTCCTGATTTACAACAAACAGTCTTGGATGGCATCTATAAGCCCATCTCCAACAAGATTCTATCACCTCTCCAAATGGCATATTTAAGCCCATTCCCTCAACTACTTCATCAAGTGCAAATTTATGGGCACTCTAGTGTCCAATCATCTCTTACCTTCGAGTAACGAACGACAAAACTCGCCAATATAACTCTTCAGGTTCAAGAAGATTGAACAAGGGCAGTTGTTGTACTCCAAAATTTTCCCTCTCATTTTATCAAGATTCTCCTCACAAGACTTCTTTGATTCAAGACCATATTAGGGTTTGCTCAGCTCAAGACATCTCCTTGCACTGATGACCTGAAATTAGGGTTTGAGTTTGCACAGAGATTTTTGGACTTTCAATGCCTCATGTGACTTTCATACTTCATTTTGGACCTCTAAGATTGCTCATACCAATTTTCAAGCCTTGACTCACATTTTTGCCCAGTCAATTGGACAGTTGACCTAAAAACCAGTTGTATTGGGGAAAAAGTCAACCATGGCCAATTTACAGTCAAACCTCATAATTTTTTATCCATATCAACATTATAGACTCATATGAACCATTTGATCAAGTTTGGACCACAACTCCTCAAGAAATTTGATCAGATCATCAAAAGGGCAAAATGGTCAAAATTAGGGTTTTGACTGTAGAAGGGCAATTTCTGATTTTTAACCTAGCCATTGGCAAATTGGGTTCAAGCATGGTTTCAAGGACTCAATGGAACCATATTGACCTAATCACATGGTTCAAAAAGATCTCAAATGCATTGGATTGACAGATGAATTTTGCAGTCAACTGATCAAAAATCAATTGTACACTGAAAAGTCAAACTTTGACTTTTTGGTCAAAATCAAGTGCCAAGGGTCATATTTAATCAAGATGTGTCAAAATGTGAAACATGTTCACCAAGAAACCTAATTTTGAAAATTAGGGTTTTAATTTGAAATTTTTCATAACTTAGAATTTTTCTAAGTTATGAAAATTTCTTATTTGTTTCCAACTTTTCCCAACTTTTTCACCATGATGCAATTGGATTCAAAGAAACCTTACAAAATGAAAGTTGTATTATTCCACAAAATCTACAACTTTTATTCACAAAGTTTTCCCAAAAGATGCTTTTATCTCAAGTTATGATTTTGTGAATAGGGGTCCATAAACTTTTTAACTTAGTGAAATTTTGCCCTAGTTTAGGCAGATTTTTGACCTAACTTCATGGCAAATTTTCACCTATTTCCAAGAGGAATATCAAAATACATTTCAAATATGGATTGTAGATAATGTTACAAGCTTTCCAAAATGTTCAAGAACTCTCCAAGATCGTTTATGGTTAGGGAGAATCGAAGAAATGAAAATGGAAATTTATCACTTTTGTGCAAGGCATTTTCACAATGTTACAAGTTGCAAATCAGTTTCAAACATGCTTGTACTTGGTATTACAAGTCCTAATCCCTTCTACACTCCATAATTAAATTCTAACACATTGGATATTGGCTTTATTCTGACCTACGGAGCTTTGCACAAAGAATTAATCCATTTATGGCATAAAGTTCTCAATACCATTTTCATAAAGCTTGCTTTTTGCAACTTTGCATTCCTTGAGCATTGAACATGTTTATTTGTCACAATCAAGGTCCACAGTTATCAGGAATATTTACCAACTCTTATCAGCTAAGGAACTAGCAAGTACAAGCTTTTGGGCATTGTCACTTCAACTTTCTTCAAAAGTAAGTAAACTTGCAAAAGTCAATACAACTCATCCATCTGATAAAGGCAAGCCTTGACTTCATTTCAAACAACTTGAGAACTTTGTAACAAGGCTAAACACGAATTGCTAACATCTCAAACACTCCAAAACACAAAAAACCACATTTCTGCCCAAAACAGGGCAGCTTCTGCAAATCTCAAGCCAAATCAATATTGGCTCGTGCTTTCTTGATTCAACCTTTGAAACACCTTCCATACATCACACATAAATTGTCCAGGGCCTTGTCTTGCAACTGTGTGCCCTGTTTCAAGCTTCACCATTTTCATTTTGAAGGTTTGTAGGTTGACTCGTGCAGCAAGATTCAAGCATCTACAAGGCAAGCTGAGCATTGGAGAAGCTTGAGGGAACTTCAAGGAAGCTCACAAGAACTTCAGGCCTCACTCAAAGTCCCCAAATTGTCATATCCAAACTCAACTGAACAAGGTATTTTTCAAGTTTCTATCTCTCTATTCAGGCATCCTTAGGTCACGATTTGTGAAGCAAAAATGTAGTCTTTAACCTGCTTAAGCTGTACATATGCATAGTTTCCATTTGTATTAATTGAGCTAAGAGTATTTGGCTGTTGAACATGCTGAAAAAACTAGGTCAGAAATTAGGGCCATTAAAATTCTCCTTGGTCTTTTAGAGTTAGGTCATTTTTTTTATATCATTGGAATCGTGATCAAAAATGCTTCAAGTTTCATGTTGCAAGATTTTGTTTTTGTGCAAAGAATAGAGAGTTCCAGATTTGAACACAGGGCGCGCGCGAAGGAGCAAGGACAGGGATGAAGTGGTGTTCTGGGCCTGGCGCCTTGGGCCTTTCACTTTCCACACCCCCCATTTTACTTTTGCACCCCCCCTTTGCATATTTTTTATATTTTTTGTATTTTCTTGCATATTTTATATTTCTGACTTTATTATTTTTTTTCTGAACATTGAAAAATCCCAAAAAATATTTTCTTAATTTTTTGCATTTTATTTTATTTTTATCTTATTTTTTTGCATCAAATATTGATTAGTTTAAATAGAATAGGAATTATTTTTCTTAAAATAAATTGTAAATACCTTAAAATATTATACATTTTTATTTTTATTTAACACATAAAATATCATTTTCCACATATATTTTAATTTTTAATGCTTGTAAATATTTTTATTTATTTATTTCTTGTACAAAAATGAATAAAATAACATTAGAAAACAATATTTTCTTTTAAGTCAAAATTAGGTTTCCCCTTTCAAAAATAATAACATTATTTTTCCTTATTTTTAGGACTTAGATAATTTATTTTTCTCATACATAAAACAATTACAAAACATTTTTGCATATTTACATTTTTTTGTATATTTAAATATTGTTTATTTATTTAATGTACAATAAATTAAATTGGGTTGTAATAGTAAATTAGGTTTTTACTTTGAGCAATATTCACCATTCAAAACTTGTATCCCCCCTCTCATAATATTGTTGTAATAGCTTAGATTTACTTTACACAATTTATCGTATTATATACATGTTTAGTAAATTAGGGTTTGTATGATAAGACAAAAATCAAACAAATAGCATGACCTAATTCAAGACAAACAAAATGCATGAAAAATGACAACACATTGCATACAAGCACCTCTAGGGTTTCACCCACTTGGTTGCCTTAAAGTAAATGGCCATTGTATGCATGCTAGGTGTGATACGGTGGGAGAACTGACTTGAGATTTTTGCGTTTGTGTTTGCAAATGTTTTGGTTTAGCAAGAGTCGCCACCGACTTTTTATTTTATCCTAAGGAAAGGTCAAAAAGCACAGGAAAGACCTTTGAGATGTTTTCTTGGGTTCGGGGAGTAGATTGTAGAAAGGGAATGTATTAGCACCCTTTCTATCCATGGTTATCCATGGGCTCTTAGTTACTTGTTTAGATCACTTGCTTTGCTTTTCAATTGTTTGAAATGGTGCTCTTCAATTGTTTGAAATGGTGCTTTATGTGTGGTTTTGAAATTGTGTTGTGAGGTGTGTTTTGAAAATAGAAAGGATGTTTTTGCAAGCTTTTGTTCAAGTAACTAAGAGCTATCTACCCTATTTTACTCAAAGATCTTTCTTATGTTTTAACCCTTTTAACAGTGTTGTTTCACCATTGTATTTGGTGAACAACCTTGTGTTAGGATGTTAAATGGGACGGGCGTGGGTCATTGTTTAGACCATGATAGCAATGGTGTCAAGTATTTTTGGCAATTTTCTTAAGGGACTTGATCATTTTTGTTTAGGCAACTCAGATAGCGTCATCGAGGGACTATGATCTTTTGTTTGTTTTTGTTTTGCCAAAGTACTTAACATGTATACCATGGCCCATTTTTGAAGGCAACAAGTGGATTGTAACCCTAGGGATGCAAGTGTGCATTGTGTTTATTTTTCATGCATTTTTGTCTTTGATTAGGTCAAACTATTTTTTAATTTGATTTTGGCATACAAACCCTAATTCTCTAAGCATGGCATAATTGAAAGCATTTAAGTGCGTAAAAATAAATCTAAGCTATTACAATTTTTATATAGGGAGGTGGTACAATTTTGAATAGGGGATTATTTTGCAAGAAATTAAAACCCTAAATTATTACAACCAAATTGAATTTACAATGCATAATATTTAAATATACAATATTTAAATAAACAAAAATAAACAAATATTAAATAAAAATGCATTATGCAAAAAACGTTTTTATGTATGCAAAGTATTTTTAAATGTAAAGAAATATAAAGGAATAAATAAATAAATAAATAAAAGGATTAATTTTATTTTTTTATTAAAGGGGTAAACCCTAATTTTATTTAAGAAAATGATATTATTTATTATTTATATACAAAAATATGTTGATGTGTACAAAAATGGAATATATTGAAGAAAAATGTATTTTTTAGCATAAAAAATAAAAAGGGGAATATTTTTATATATTACTCTAATTATTTAATAAAATAAAGGTATATATATATATATATATATATATATATATATATATATATATATATATATATATATATATATATATATATATATATATATATATATATATATATATATATATATATATATATATATATATATATATATATATTAAATATGTATAAAATAAAAGAAAATATTTACAAAAATAAAGTATATTCAAGAAAATATTTTCAATGTGAATAAAAGTAAGAAATGAAAATAAAAGTATTATTTACATTATTTTTGGATTTAAACAAATAATAAAAAGTATTAAAAGTGTTTTTAATATTAGAAAGAAAAGAATAAAATGCCAAATAAATGTGAAAATATTTTTAAGCATTTTTTATATTTGAGGATAAAATAATAAAATCAGAAATGAAATAAAAATGCAAAAATAACAAAGTATAAATAAATTGGGTCAGGGGGTGCAAAAAGAAAAGAGGGAGGTGCAAAAAAAAAAGAACAAAACAGGCCCAGCCCATTTCCACTTCATCTTCTTCCTTGTGACAAACGCGCACTTGCTCTGTACAAACTGTCAACTCTTGGAAACGTGATCTTTTGACAAAACTCAAAACATGAAACTTGTAGAGCATCAAACAACGATTTCAACCATATAAAACATTAAATCTAACTCTCAAAGACCAGAGAGAATTTCTCTGGCCCTAAAATCTAACCTAACTTTTTCAACATGTTCATGGATGAAATTCTCCTAGCACGATTAATATAAATGAAAATTGAGCATATGTATGGTATCGGGGAAATGAGTACAACATCTTTTATTCATAAACCTAAGGCTAAATGTTCCTAAATAGATAGATAGAAGTTCATGAAAAACCTGTTTCAGTTGGACACGAGTTGGACAACGCAGTAACTTTCAGTGAGGCCTGAGGTTCTTTTGAGCTTGCTTGATGTTCCCTGAACCTTTCCCAATGCTTAGTTTGTTTTAAAATTGCCTGAATCAACCTCTAGAAGTCAACCTGCATAAGCTTGAAACAAAAATGGTGAACACTGTAAATGGAGTTACAGTTGGCAATGGAGGTTTGGGACAGCTTGAGTGAGTTGAATGGAAGGTGTTTGAAGTGGAAAGGAGCAAAACGCACGAGCAAAATGAGCTATGGCACTCAAGTTACAACAACTGCCCTGTTTTGCAAGTTTTTGGTGTTTTGGTGTTCAAGGGTGTTTGAGGGATGATTGGCTCGTGTTTCTGGCTTACAAGGATGTGTAAAACTTGTTTGAAACCTTGTTTTAAGTTGAATATATCAGATATGTGAGTTATGGACTTTTGGCACAATGACTTGTTTTGAAAGAAAAGTGTGAAGTGAAGTGAGATAGGCATGTACAGGCTATCTCCAAGCATGCACGAGTTCCTTGTACCTTTGCCTGAGTTTGTGGAACTTGTTTGCTGCAAAGAAAGAAGTCCAAGGCTCAAGAAAAGCAATTTGACATAAAGTTGCCTTTATGAAAATGGAAGTGCCATCTTTATGTCCAAAATAGAATTATTCATTGTGCCAAGATTTAATGATCAGAATAACACCAATGTCCAATGTATTTGCATTCAATTTTTGAGTGTTGAAGGGTTTAGAGACCTGTAATTATGTACTAATCTAGTTTGGTCAGATTTTGCAAGTTGTATGAACATGTTTTGGCCATGGTTGCAAAGTGAGTATTTGCCAACTTCAAGCATTCGATTCTCTCTAACCACAAATGTGTTTGAGTAGTTCTTGGACAATTTGGAAAGCTTGCAACATGTACTATAATCCATATTTGAAATTCAACTTGAGACTCCAAGTGGAACTGTGTGAAAAATGGCCAAGAAGATGGGTCAAAATCCTGCCTAAACTAGGGCAAAATTTCTCTAAGTTAAAAGTTTTAGGTACCCTTGTTCCAAAAATCATAACTTAAGATCCAAGCTTCTTTTGAGAAAACTTTGTGAATCAAAGTTGTATACTTTGTGATGGAATACAACTTTCATGTTGTAAGTTTTGTTTGAATCCACATGCATCTTGGTGAAAATGTGGGACAAAGTTAGGAAAAATTAAGAAAATTTCATAACTTAGAAAATTTCTAAGTTATGAAAATTTTCAATTTCAAACCCTAATTTGCAATTTTGGGTTTCTTGATGAACAAGTTTCATAATTTGACACATCTTGATGAAAAATGACCCTTGGCACTTGATTTTGACCAAAAAGTCAAAGTTTGACTTTTCAGTGTACAGTCAAATTTTGATCAGTTGACTGAAAAATTCATTTGTCAATCCTATGCATTTGAGATCTTTTGAACTTGTTGAATAGGTCAAGATAATGTCCTTGAATCCTTGAGTCCATGGTTGAACTTGATTTGCCACTGGCTAGGTCAAACAGTCAAAAATTGCCTTTGCACAGTCAAAACCCTAAAAATGACCATTTTGCCCTTTTGGTGATCTGATCAAATTTGTTGTGGAATTGTGGTTCAAACTTGATCAAATGGTTCAAATGAGTTCATAATGTTGATGTGGGTCAAAATTCATGAAGTTTGACTGTAAATTGGCCACAGTTGACTTTTTCCCCAATATAACTGATTTCTAGGTCAACTGTCCAATTGACTGGGCAAAAATTTGATTCAAGGCTTGAAACTTGGTATGGGCAAACTTATGAGTCCAACATGAAGTATGAAAGTCAATTTGGGCATTGAAGGTCCAAAAATCCCTATGCAAACTCAAACCCTAGTTTAGGTCAACAGTGCAAGGAGGTGCCTTGAGCAGAGCAAACCCTAGCTTGATCTTGAGTTGCAAAAGTCTTGTGATGAGAAATGTTGATAAAATGAGAGGGAAAATTTTGGGGTACAACAGTTGCCCCTGTTCAATCTTCTTGAACCTGAAGAGTTAGATTGGCAAGTTTGCCTTTCGTGACTCGAAGGTAAAAGAGGATTAGACACTAGAGTGCCCGTAAATTTGCACTCGTCAAAATATTATTGAGGGAATGGGCTTAAAGATGCCATTTGGAGATGGTAGAATCTTGCTGGAGATGGGCTTAAAGATGCCATCCAAGAGTGTTTGTTGAGCTGCAATGTTATAGGTCAGAAGAATGAGCATCAAAATGGTATCCGTGTCTGGAATGCATTTGAACTGTATCTAGAGACTGAGTCTGTACGAGCAAAGGAATGGTGTCTGTGTCTGGAGTGTATCTGAGCTGTAACTGTATTTGATCTTTGGATGAATATCAGAGTGACTGCCGTGTCTGGAGTGTATCTGTATTCTGAATGGGTAACAGAGAAACATCTGTATACTAAGCAAATGTGTGCTAGGGATAAGTTCTGAATGAGTGGCACAATGGCAACTGTGTCTGGAGCGTATCTAGACTGTATCTGAAATTGAGATTTGTATGAGTAGCAGAATGACTTTCGTGTCTGGAGTGTATCTGAAACTGTAACGGGGATCTGAATAAGTGACAGAATGACTTATGTGGCAATCTGTACTGGGGAGAATCAAACTTCTGGTGTTAGGGCCAGAAAGGCATCCGTGTTTGGAGCATATCTGAACTTTGAAGTTGATAGTTGAATCTGAATGAGAGATAGAATGGTCGCCGTGTCTGGAGCGTATCTAGTCTGTATCAGATTGCTGGAGTCTGGATGAGTAATAGAATGACCGTCGTGTCTGGGGTGTATCCATACTGTATTTTGACTTGAAATTCTGAATGAGTAATAGAATGATTGCCGTGTCTGGGGTGTATCCATACTATATCTGAATAGTTGTTTTAACGATAGCCTTTTAATCTTATCCTGAAAAGGGTAAAATGTTAGCTAAAACACAAAGTCATGTTGCATGATATGTATAATGCAATGAACGGTGTTTCATCAATGTTTACGATATATGAATGTAATGGATGTGCATGTATGCGGAGTAGCTGTCTTACTGAGGAAAATAAATCCTTGATAATTGGAGATAAACAAATCTTTGACTACTGCCGGAGAAAATAAATTCCTGACTGATGCTGAGAATTCAAAAATCTTCGATTGTTGAGGATGAGAAATCCTTGCTGACTGCTTGGGGATTGACAAGAGCTTTGACAAACTTCTGTGGGGAATGAGAATCCTTCATGACTTTCCTGGGAAATAAGGAAAACTCTGAAAATCTCTACTGGGGAGTTAAATTCTAGGAGGCTTCTGCTGGAGAAATGAGACCAAGAAACTTCGATCTGCTGGGAAATAACTCTGTGGGGAGAATGTTTACTCGGCCGGTGAAATCAGGAGTTTGGATTGTATGCCAATCTACTGGGGAAGTTGGGGAATTTGACTAGTTCTCGCTGAAGATTGATAGTTGGAAATTTGACTTCGCTGGGGAAGAAAGTTTAGAATATTCTAGCTCCGCTGGGGATATGTATTTCAGGGTTTTCGGGCTCCACTGGGGATCGGGAGCATGGAGACTTAACTCTGATGGGAACTTTGAAACTTAACTCCGCTGGGGAATAAAGTTTAGAACACACTGGCTCGGCTGGGGATCCTAAAATTTAACTACGCTAGGGATGTATACTCCAAGGTTTTAGCTTTGTTGAGGATCTGAATGATGTACTGTAGGGGATTTCTTCTGGAATAGCACAAAGACATCTTCCTACACCTTCAACCTACCAGTAATTATCTTTTCTCAATTTCGTTTTATTTGTAAATAGTGATTATATTCAAATGCATATGCCTATTTAACAAAACTTTGGATGTTTTCAAATAAACATAAGTGTAAAAAGAAAGAAAGGCAAGCAAATTTCTGCACTTTAAAGTATCTTTGTATTAACTTTTGTAAGTATCTTTGTACAAAGGAGACAAACATCCTAGTAAGAGAATGTTGTCGTAAAAATTGAGAAAAAATTTATACAAAAAAAGATGGTTATGTGTAACAATTCCATGGGGTTCCCATTCTGCTATAGCCTTCACAACTCTGAGTATCTTGTCCATTCGCTGCTTCGTCCTCCGATGATTGGATTAATCAGAAGCTTGGAGTTTGTTGGTGAAGAGATTGTTCTTAAAGTGATCCGACGAGACATAGTCATACGCTTTAATTCCCTAACTTTTACCTGGACTACTCTTTCGGGTTTTCGATCCACCGAGAAGCCCTTTTTTGCCCAAGTCGCCCTTACGGGTTTTCAACTTGCCGGGTGTATATAATTTTTTATTTATCCCTAATTTTTGCCTGAACCACCCTTTCGGGTTTTCGATTCACCGGGATGCCCTTTTTTGCCCAAGTCGCCCTTTCGGGTTTTTAACTTGTCGGATCGTCTTATACGTAGTATCTTTTGACTATGTCTGCGTTTGCAGGGTGTGGTAAGTCGTCGCCGTCCATGGTGGTCAGAATCATTGCCCCACCCGAAAAGATGCTCTTGATCACAAATGACCCTTCGTAAGTAGGAGTCCACTTGCCCCTAGGATCACTTTGCGGCAAGATGATCCGCTTGATTACAAGATCTCCGACTTAATATACCTGACGTCTGACTTTCTTATTGAAAGCCTTGATCATTCGTTTTTGATACGTCTGACCATGACAAACAGCAGTAAGTCGTTTCTCGTCGATCAAATGAAGTTGATCAAGCCGTGTCTGAATCCAATCGTCTTCACTCAAATCGGCATCCTTCATAATCCTTAAGGAAGGAATCTGAACTTCCATAGGTAAGACAGCTTCCATGCCATATACCAAAGAAAAGGGGGTTTCCCCTGTTGAAGTACGCGCCGTGGCATAATATCCATGCAGAGCAAACGGTAACATCTCATGCCAATCGTTGTAGGTGACTGTCATCTTTTGAATGATCTTCTTGATATTTTTGTTCGCGGCTTCAACAGCACCGTTCATCTTCGGCCGATAGGGAGATGAATTGTGATGATAAATCTTGAACTGCTCGCACAGAGCGTTGATCATAGTGTTGTTCAAATTTGTACTGTTGTCCGTGATAATCCTGTCGGGGATACCATACCGGAATATGAGATTCTGCTTAATGAAGCGGGCAACCACATTCTTTGTAACGGAGGCAAAGGAAGCTGCTTCGACCCATTTGGTAAAATAATCAATAGCCACGAGGATGAAGCGATGTCCATTGGATGTCGTGGGCTTGATCTCTCTAATCATGTCAATGCCCCACATTGTGAATGGCCAAGGAGCCATTAGAAAGTTGAGAGGAACAGGAGGAATATGTATCTTGTCGACGTAGACTTGGCATTTGTGGCAAGTACGAGAATGTTGATGACAATCAGCTTCCATGGTAGACCAATAGTAGCCTGCCCTTAGAATCTTTTTAGCCATCGTATATCCGCTCAGGTGGGTGACAAATGTACCACTATGTATTTCGGTCATGATCAACTTACTTCAACCTTGTCCACACAACAAAGTAGAACATAATCATGGTTACGCTTATAAAGGATGCTGTTGTACCCCAAAATTTTCCCTCCCATTTCTCAATGATTTCTCATCACTAAGCCTTCTGAGCTCAAGATCCAGTTAGGGTTTCATCTGCTCAAGACTTCTCCTTGCACTGTTGACCCAAATTAGGGTTTGTGTTTGCACAAGGATGTTTTGACCTAAAATGCCTAAGATGACTTTCTTACTTCATATTGGACTCCCAAGTTTATCCATACCAAGTTTCAAGTCTTGATTCCAAATTTTGCCCAGTCAATTGGACAGTTGACCTAGAAATCAGCTGTATTAGGGAAAAAGTCAATTGTGGCCAATTGACAGTCAAATCTCATGAAAATTGACCCACATCAACATTATAAACTCACATGGACCATTTGATCAAGTTTGGATCACAATTCCACAAGAAATTTGATCAGATCACCAAAAGGGCAAAATGGTCATTTTTAGGGTTTTGACTGCACAAAGGCAATTTTTGACTGTTTGACCTAGCCAATGGCAAAACAAGCTCACATATGGACTCAAGGACCCCATGGAATTGTCTTGACATGCTCAACAAGTTCAAAAGATCCCAAATGCACAAGATTGACAGTTGAATTTCCCAGTCAATTGATCAATTTTGACTGTATACTGAAAAGTCAAACTTTGACTTTTTGGTCAAAATCAAGAGTCAAGATACATTTTTCATCAAAACATGCCAAATCATGAAACTTGTTCATCAAGAAAGAAAGAATTGCAAATTAGGGTTTGAAATGAAGATTTTTCATAACTTAGAATTTTTCTAAGTTATGAAAAACCCTAATTTTTTCCTAACTTTGCCCCACTTTCTCACCAAGATTCATTTGGATTCAAGCAAAAGTCAAAACATGAAAGTTGTAGCCTATTGCATAATCTACAACTTTGATTCACAAAGTTTTCCAAAAAGAAGCTTTTATCTCAAGTTACAATTTTTGGAACAAGGGTACCAAACCATTCTTAACTTAGAGAAAATTTGACCTATTTTAGGCAAGGTTTTTACCTAACTTCAAGACCATTTTTCACATACTTCCACTTGGCATTTCAATTTGCATTTCAAAGATGGATTGTAGTACACATTCCAAGCTTTCCAAAATGTCCAAGAACTCATCAAACAACCTCATGATTTGAGAGAATCGAATTTTGCAATATGGCAAAAACTCACTTTTTGTTATGGCCAATTTCCATGTTCATACACTTAGGCAATTTTCAAATCAGCATGCATTCCTTGATTACAGGCCCTAAATCTCTTTTACACTCATAAATTTAATGCAAACTCTTTGTGCCAAGACCATATTCTATGTGTTCAAGCATTGCATAATGGTTTAATCCCAAAATAGATAAAGCACTTTAACCATTTTTGCAAAAGTGAACTTTATGTCAATATGCAAATCCAAGAAGTACAGTTCAAATCCCCTTGGCACAAGTTTAGGAACTAATTACACTGATCAATGCCAAGGTTTGCAGCACATTAGGGGGGCCTCTACCTGTCTAAAAACCAACTTGACCTTTTCTTGCTTAAGTGTGAAGAAACATAGCATTTTACACAACAACTTTCATCTCAGCAAACCAGGCCTTAAGCAAAAACTTTGTACACTTTCTAAACATCCTAACTGAACTAGAACACGAGTCAACCACCTCCATTGCCTTCCAAAACTCAGAATCACCATTGAACTGCCCAAAACAGGGCATCCCTGCAGTTTGAGTTCCATAGCTCAAACCTTCCATGCATTCTTGCTAAAAACACTTCAAACGCATTCCATAATATCCACATAAACTATTCCAAACCTTGAACTGAGACTGTAACAGCCATAGCACCATTTGCCATTTCCATTTTTCTATCTTGCAGGTGGACTTCTGCAGCTTGATTTGGCACGATTCAAAACACTCCAAACATTGGAATAGCATCACTACACTTCAGGCAAGCTGTACAAATCATCATTTTGCCCTGAAAGCTCCTCCATTTCAAGGCACGATTCCAACTGAACAGGTATATTCATGAAGTTCTATCTCTCAATATAGGCATTGTTAGCTTTAGGTTTATGAAGAAAACATGTCACATTCATAGCCCTGAACATGCCCATGTGATTAGATTTCATTTATATTATGTATGCTTAGAGAATTTTAAGTCTGAACATGGAAGAAAAACTAGGTCAGGAATTGGGGGAGAAGAAATTCTCTCTCATTTCTGAGAGTTAGGATGAGTTCTTTATATGTCTGGATTCGTGATTCAATGCTTAACATTTTTGGTGTTGTAAGTTTTTGTTAAAACTCAAGGAATCAGGATGTTTGAATTCATGTACCAAGCGCGCGTTTTTGAACAAGAACAGTCTGGAGGTTGAAGAAGGTCTTCATGGGCTGGGCTTGATTTGCTATTTCTTTTTACACACTATTTTTACTTTGACACCCCCTAGGCCCATTTGGTTTATTTTTATGATTTTTTGACTTTTGTTTTTTATTCCTGACTTATTTATTTTTCCTCATAATATTAAAAACATAAAAAACTTTTTTTACACCATTTTTATATTTTTTAGGCATTTATTTGTTTATATTGATATTTGTATGTAAATAAGTACATAATATTATTATTTAGAATAAATAGAAAAAATAATGTAAACACATTCATTTTTTGATTTTTATTTTATTTTATCTTCTGAAAATATTTTATATAAAATATACTTTTTTTATAAATATTAAATATTATTATTTTATATATATAATACATATTTAGAAAATAATACAAATATATATATATATTTATTAGAATATTTAGGACAAAAATACAAAATATATACATTTTTATTTTTATTAATATTTAACATTGAAAAATACCCTTTTACCAATATACTTCATTTTATTTTATTTTTATATATAATAAATAAATTTTGTATATAATTGATAAATACTTGTATATATTAAATAATTAATATATTTATTTAATAGATTAGGGTTTTGCCCTAAATACATAAAAACTCCAAAAATAATACTTTTTATTTTGTTTACTTGACATATAAAAATACTCTTTTTCATACACATAAAAACATTTTTGCATCTTGCATATTTATTTTATTTTCCATTTAATTTGTACAATTAATTATCTTGTAAATAATTCCAAATTGATGTAATAGCTAGGTTTAAATTCCTTGTCAAATCCCCCCATTTGAACATTTGTACCCCCTTCCCATATTGTGTTGTAATAGTTTAGAACTTTATTTTTCGCACTTTAATGCTTTCTAAATATACCATGATAGAATTAGGGTTTGTATGCAAATAAAAACAACAAAATAGTTTGACCTAATTTCAAGATAATCAAGCATGAAAATGGACAACATTAATCACACTTGCACCCCTAGGGTATTCCACTTGTTGCCTTCAATAAATGGGCCATATTGCATGTTAGGTTTCTTTGGGCAAAACAAAAACAATCAATTGATCATAGTCCCTCGATGACGCTTTCGAAAGTTGCCTAAAAAATGATCAAGTCCCTTAAAGGAAAATTGCCCAAAGATACTTGGCACCATTGCAATTATGGTCTAACGGTGACCCGCGCCCGTCCCTTTCACATCCTAACACAAGATTGTCCACCAAATGCAATGGTGGAACAAAATTGTTAAAAGGGTTAAAACATAGCAATAATCTTTGAGAACTTTAGGGTAGATAACTCTTAAAGTACTTGTAAACTTGCAAAACAAAAACACTTGCCTATTTTTCAAACCACACTTCACAAACACTTTCAAAACAAACTTTCAAAAAACCTTGAAACATCTTTTCAAAAAGACAAACACCTTTTGTAAAACATTCGAGTAAAGAATTGTTACAAGGGTAGCCTAGACAAGGCATCTTTTTCAAAACATTTTCAAAACCACACACAAAGCACCATTTTCAAACAATTGAAAACCAAGGCAAGTTGATCTAAGCAAGTACCTAAGAGCCCATGGATAACCATGGATAGAAAGGGTGCTAATACCTTCCCTTTCTATAATCTACTCCCCGAACCCAAGACACCATCTCAAAGGTTTTTGCTGTGCTTTTTAAACCTTTCCTTAGGATAAAATAAAAAGTCGGTGGCGACTCTTGCTCAACCGAAACATTTGCGAAAACAAACGCAAAACCATAGTCAGTTTTCCCACCGTATCACAGAACTGGCGACTCTACTGGGGAGAAATCTAAAAGTGGAGTAACCTTAGGGCTTAGATCACCCTCTTGCATGATTAAATTGTTTGTTTTGATTGCTTTACACCTTGGCTCTATTGTTTGGGTTTGCAATCCTACACCCGGATTTTGGGAAACATTCATAGATAGCAATACGTTGTGGAAACTGTGCGGGGTATACCGACACGGTCGAAGCAATAGCTATATTAGTGCGACATATTTGTGAGTACCGGTAACCCTTGAGTTCAATCAAGGAGAGTACGGGGCCGCTGAGTGATGTCACTAAGCACTAATGACCTAGAACCTTACTTGACCATCTTGGCCTTTTATTAGGGGTAGTGAGATGACCGGCTTTGGTGCAGTCCGAAGTTGGTAGATACTCGATACTACACTCATTGAGGGTTGTTTTCTTGGAATATTTTGGTCGCTAGTTAAGTGGTTAAACCAAAACAATGAACAATGAAAACAATCCATTGATATTGAGCTCCTTAGAACCCGGTTACTATTTATAGGACAGGTTTTTAAGCCAACTACACTCAAGAGGGTACTTACCTATGAAACCCCATGCAAGCCTGAAACTAGGGTTTGGTGTAATTTGCTTGTACATATGTTTGTGCATACATCATAAACATCATAAAGCATCATATGCATTCACTAACCATTTCAAGGGTTTGGATCTTCATCTTTGTTCTTGTTTTGTAGGTCATGGAAATTCCTCGCAGAAAAACCATCCAAGTCAACCTTGTGAGAATCTCTCCTCAACTCAAGGAGCTCACCTCAAGAATTCCGGAAAGCTCATCCTTCAGTGAAATACATGGTAGACTGCTCAGCTTAGTCAACACCAACATTGAAGAAGACATGATGAAAGTGCTATTCCAGTTCTTTGACCCTCTTCACCACTGTTTCACTTTCCCTGACTATCAGTTGGTACCCACTTTGGAGGAGTTTTCTCAACTCCTAAAGATCCCTATCCTTAATCAACTACCCTTCAACGGTACGGAAAAGGAACCAAAGCCGGAAGATGTTGCTCGAGCATTACATCTACAACCATCCGACATCAAGGGGCATTGGGAAACCAGAAGCGGCGTCAAAGGATTCTTAGCAAAATTCTTGTTTGAGAAGGCACGAGAATGTTGGAATTCATTGGACCTACCAGCCTTTGAAGAAATTGTGGCACTCCTTGTCTATGGGTTGGTCTTATTTCCAAATTCTGACCAATTGGTAGATGTCAACTCCGTCAAAATCTTCTTGTCCAGAAATCCAATACCAACTTTTCTTGGGGACATCCTTCACTCATTTTACACACGAACAATGAGAAAGAGGGGTGTTCTGATGTGATATACTCATCTCCTTGCAAGGTGGTTTATTTCGCACCTTCCACAATCTGTCTTGAAGAATGACCAAGGCTCAAGGTGGTCCCAACGATTGATGACTCTTACTCACTCTGATGTACATTGGTGTTCTCGGTCCAGAGAAAATGTCATCATCGTCGATCGTTGTGGAGAGTTTCCTAATGTTCCTTTACTTGGAATCAGAGGAGGTATCACCTACAACCCTTTCCTAGCTTTGAGGCAATTTGGATATGCACGGAGGGATGGCCCACACGACATGTTAATTCCTAACCTATTTTTTGACTTCGACAATGATGCGCAAGGACTTCGCCAAAGATTCATCAGAGCTTGGGGAAGGCCCAACAAGGTTGATAGCAAGACACTGGGACACAAGAACTCCATCCCTCTTGAGCCTTATCTCAAGTGGGTACGAGCCCGAGCCCAGAGTCTAATGATGCCTTATCCTCATGTTCTCCATGTGATTAAAGAGCCCGTCAAGGAAGGAGAGGTTCCCTACACCATCCTACATCCTGACATGCCTACATCGTGGGAGGAGATGCAGAAAAGTTGGATTCAGCTCAAGGAGGAACGGAACACTTTTGAAGCCAGCTTCTACGCTAGTGAGAAGAAGGTTCTAGAGCTTACCCGCCGACTCCATGAGCAAGAGGCCCTCAACACCTACATCGCACCAAAGAGGATGCGCAATGTCTTTTTACCTTGAGAAGGTGTTTTTGTAATATTTGGCCCATGGGGCATTTATGTACTAACAAATTTCTTCTTATTAATATGACGTGCATTCTTCTTTGTATGCAACAATTTTGAATGTTCTAAATCCTTGAATGCATTGCATACATAAGCATATCATTCATCATGTGCATAAGCAGGTCTCACTCCATGTTTCCTTATCTGTCTGCTGTTTATTTCAGTAGGATGGATCTCGAGCAAACAGTCAAAGACCTACAAGCTCAGAATGCACAGTTCCAGTAACTCCTGACGACCTTGGCTAAGGGTCAGAAGGATCTCAAGACCTTGCTGGGGAATAAAGACCCAGTGAAAAAGAAGAAAAAGAGACTCGGGGTGGCTACTTTAGGGAGAAGATTTGATGGAGAGGCCAGGAGAGTGCTTGAATTTCCTCCTACTTCTGATGAAGGGACCAGTAAAGGAGGTGGGGTTGCGGTACCTTCCGAGTCCGATGTGGAAGAAGAGGAGGTCGAAGAGGATGAAGACTACTCTGATCAACAATACCCTCCGGCTGATGATAAATACAAGGGTTTAGAAGACAGGTTGGCTGCCATGGAGCTACAAAGGGTGCCAGGTTTGGATTTCGAAGACTTGGGTTTGGTTGCCGGGATTGTGATTCCCCCAAAGTTCAAAGTGCCAGTTTTTATGAGGTATGACGGGCTGTCCTGTCCAAAAATGCATCTCAGATCCTACGTAATAAAGATCCAGCCCTATACGGCAGATAAAAACCTTTGGATCCATTTCTTTCAAGACAGCCTTTCTGGGGCTCAATTGGAGTGGTTTTATCAGCTAGAGGGAACCAGCGTCCGAAACTGGGAAGACTTGGCCACCGCCTTCTACAAAAAATATCAGTACAATTCTGACCTTGCTCCTACACGTACCCAACTTCAGGGTATGTCACTGGGAACAGGCGA
This sequence comes from Vicia faba, assembly GCA_948472305.1. Classification (NCBI taxonomy): domain Eukaryota; kingdom Viridiplantae; phylum Streptophyta; class Magnoliopsida; order Fabales; family Fabaceae; genus Vicia; species Vicia faba. Next base: position 984,907,946 of record OX451736.1, on the reverse strand, counting down.
AGGATTCAAAGAATATGCACAAAAATGGAGGGATTTGGTTGGCAGGGTGCAGCCTCCTTTAACCGACCGTGAACTTGTTGATATGTTTCTAGGGACCCTATCTGGGCCATTTTTCAATCATCTAATTGGTAACTCTTTCGCGGGGTTTACCGATTTGATCTTAACAGGCGAAAGAATAGAAGTTGGCATCAAGTCAGGAAAAATTCAGAAGGGTGTTGCTGCAAGTGTTGCGAAGAAACCTTTCAAGAAGGAAACGGCTGTTGTATACTCCCAAAGAAGAGCAGGGAAGACTGAGCGTCGGCCGACCGTGGGGGCCGTAATGATTCAAAACCCTTCAAGTGAGCAGCCTCGCTATAACCAGTCCAGACCAAATCAGCAACGGGTGGAACGGCCACAACGGCAGTTCACCCGCATTAATATGACTCCAGCGCAAGTGCTTCCCCATCTGTTAAAGTTGAATCTCGCCACTATCAAAGAGGCACCAAAAAATGTGAATACGTCCTCTCCGCATTACCATCCTAATGCTAAATGCGCCTACCATTTTGACAGTGTCGGGCACGACACCAACGATTGTTGGGCACTCAAGCATAAAATCCAAGACCTGATAGAGGCGAAGGAAGTGGAGTTCGACGCTCCGGAGAAGCCTAATGTGATATCTGCTCCCATGCCGAAGCACGGCTGAAATGTCAATGCCATTGAAGAAGATTTGTATGTTGCTGATGTCAATGATCTGATAACTCTGTTGCTAACCATCAAGTTGAATCTGTTAAGGGCCGGGATCTTCCCGGGATGTAAAGAAGACTGCTATTGTTGTTACTCTCTGCCGTTTGATTGTCCGTTACTGAAGAAAGGCATCCAAGGCCTAATGGACAGTCGACAAATTTTGTTTGAAAAAGTTTCTGCTATTCCAACCCCTACTGAAGATGTCTCAATCATAACCATTCACACCAATCTTTCCAAGGCCGTCAGAAAGCCTGTTAAGATTACACCAGCTACGAAATCTGTTCCTTTGAAGATAATAATGTCAGGGCCTGTCCCCTATGTTTCTGAGAAGTCAATACCATGGAACTATGGCGGTGACGTCTACTACCATGGTATTAAACAAATCGAAATAACTGAAGAAAGTTCGGATGATGAAGAAGCCAGCATTGGAAACATTGCAGGCACGAGCAAAATCACCCGGAGCGGGAGAATATTTTCTCCAGAGATTGCCCCTCCTAGAGCAATATTTGGACCCTCATCTGTTGACAAGGTCATCCCTGCACCAATAAAACTCTCCGCTAGAACCCCTTTGATTGAAGATGTTGTTGTTCCTAGTACTGTCCCTCCTACCGCTGCTGATAAAGGAAAGGGAATCCAAGATGAGCTCGTCAGGACGAGGGCTCAACCCTTGGTCATCCCGGAAACCTCCAAGAAGGAAATGGATGAGATCTTGAAAATAATCAAAAGGAGTGATTACGATGTGGTAGAACAACTGGGGCAAACCCCCTCAAAGATCTCCATGTTGGCACTACTACTTTGCTCGGAACCGCACGCTAAAGCTTTGATAAAGTTCCTGAAGGCAGCCCATGTGCCCCAGGAAACCTCTGCAGATCAATTCCAAAATTGCGTGGCTAGCCTTACTGCGGACAATGGATTAGGTTTCTCTGATGCCGACCTAACTCCTAAAGGTAGAAACCACTTTGATGCTTTGCACATTTCAGTCGAGTGCCGAGGAACTACTCTCGCACATGTCTTGGTCGACACTGGTTCGTCGCTGAATGTACTGCCTAAGAAGGCCTTGGACCGACTAGGTTGTAAAGGGTTAGAGTTGAAACCGAGTGATATTGTCGTCAGAGCTTTCGATGGTTCGAAGAGAATGGTCCATGGGGAGGTTGATATTCCCATCAAGATAGGCACTGAGGTGTTTAAATCTACTTTCTATGTGATGGACATCCGTCCGTCATACTCTTGCTTGTTGGGTAGGCCTTGGATACACCATGTTGGGGCAGTCACCTCCTCCTTACATCAGATGTTGAAATATCCTGTCAAGGGAAAGATCATTACTGTCCATGGTGAAGAGGAGTACATGATCAGCCACTTGAACTCCTTCCGGTATGTGGAGGTAGAGGGGGAGTTCATTGAAACGCCTTTTCAGCATTTCGAAGAAGTCCTTCCGGAAATAGAAGTAGCAAAGTTGGCAGCTGAGGCACCGAGGCAGATGGCCAGGATGGCATCTCTGGAGGATGCAAAGGCCGCAATAAAGTAAGGGAAGAATTCAGCATGGGGGCAGTTGCCTGATATTCCACATAAAACAGACAAATTTGGATTAGGGTTCACTACCGCGGGCCAGAAAGCTATGCGTCGTTCGAAGATTGAAAGAGCGCCTGTCAAAATTTCTCCCTACGGAATCAACGCTTTGGAGGATGAAGACAAAGAGAGCAACATCGAAGAGTGGATTTACCCAACTGTCAAAGGAGGATTGTGCAACTGGGAGGCAAAAGACTTTGTCCCCATCACTTTTATTCATCAGTAATTTATCTGTCAAACATTTCCTATTTGGTCTGTAATATTTATTTTTAAACAATCCGTACACTATCTTTTTCACCTCATGCCTTGCCCGGGGCATGTAGGTCCATTTGTAAGGGTTTTGATTATTTTTCATATCCATATGCCATGTTTAATGATTCATTAGACGTTTTTCATTTGATAAACTACTTGTGTTCATTTTCTTTCCTTTTGCATTTTTGTTTAAGGATGGCTATCGCTTACACACACCCACACTCACAAATGCAGGTACCCATCCACTCCGGATTCCATGGGTGACTATTCTGCTATATCCTTCAACAACTCTGAAGATCTGGTCAATCAAGCCGAGTATGAAGATGACGAAGGTTGTGAGGTACCAGGGGAACTAGCCAGACTTCTACAGCAAGAGGAAAGGGCCATCTTACCGCACGAAGAGTCATTGGAAACTGTCAACTTAGGGACCGAGGAAGACCGGAAGGAGGTGCAAGTGGGTGCCAATCTGGAACCAAGTGTCAAGGAACGCCTGATACGGTTGTTGAATGAGTATGTTGAAATCTTCGCTTGGTCTTATGAAGACATGCCGGGTTTAGACACAGACATCGTGGTTCACCGTCTCCCCACAAGAGAGGATTGTCCATCGATCAAGCAAAAAGTCCGCCGAATGAGGCCTGACATGTCTGAAAAGATCAAAGCAGAGGTGATGAAGCAATTCGACGCTGGATTTCTGGCTGTTACGTCCTATCCTCAATGGGTCGCTAACATCGTGCCAGTACCCAAAAAGGATGTCAAAGTCAGGATGTGTGTGGACTACCGGGATTTGAATAGGGCCAGCCCCAAAGATGATTTTCCGCTACCACACATTGACATTTTGATCGACAATACAGCTCAGCACAAAGTGTTTTCCTTCATGGATGGATTCTCATGCTACAATCAAATCAAAATGGCCCCCGAGGATATGGAGAAAACAAATTTTGTCACACAATGGGGCACTTTCTGTTACAAGGTGATGCCGTTCGGGCTGAAGAACGCAGGAGCAACTTATCAACGCGCCATGGTAGCTTTGTTTCATGATATGATACATCATGAGATTGAAGTTTACGTAGACGATATGATAGCTCGGTCCCAAACAGAGGAGGAGCACCTTGAACATCTAGAAAAGCTGTTTGCCAGATTGAAAGAATACAAACTCAGGCTGAATCCAAGTAAGTGCACTTTTGGAGTTAGGTCTGGTAAACTTCTAGGATTCATTGTAAGCAACAAAGGCATTGAAGTCGATCCAGCAAAAGTGAAAGCAATACAAGAGATGCCTGCTCCCCGTACTGAAAAGGAGGTTAGAGGGTTCTTGGGGCGCTTGAACTATATTGCCAGATTCATCTCTCATCTGACTTCTACCTGTGAGCCAATTTTCAAACTCTTGAAGAAAGATCAGGTAGTCGAATGGAACGATGATTGCCAAGCTGCTTTTGATAAAATCAAGGAGTATTTGCTAGAACCTCCTATTCTGATGCCACCCGTCGAAGGAAGACCATTGATCATGTATCTGACCGTCTTGGATAACTCAATGGGGTGTGTTTTGGGCCAGCATGACGAGTCTGGTCGAAAAGAGCATGCTATTTATTACCTTAGCAAAAAGTTTACCGACTGTGAGACTCGCTACTCACTGCTCGAGAAAACTTGCTGCACTTTGGTATGGGCTGCTCGCCGACTAAGGCAGTATATGTTGACTCATACTACCTTGTTGATTTCCAAAATGGATCCTATCAAGTATATCTTCGAAAAGCCCGCTTTATCTGGAAGAATAGCCAGATGGCAGATGATCCTGACTGAGTATGACATCCAGTACACCACTCAAAAAGCTATAAAAGGGAGTGTACTAGCTGACCATCTGGATCATCAAGCTATCGAAGATTATCAACCCATGAGATTTGACTTCCCAGACGAGGAAAACATGAATTTGGACAACATTGAAGGTAACGGACCGTATGACGGACCCGAAAAGGGATCCCGATGGACCCTGTACTTTGATGGTGCTTCAAATGCACTTGGAAACGGTATCGGCGCAGTACTCATTTCTCCGGAAGGTTGTCACACACCTTTCACGGCCCGACTTTGCTTCAGCTGCACAAACAACATGGCTGAGTATGAAGCCTGCATCTTTGGTCTCAAGGCTGCTATAGACTTGGGGATCAAATCTTTGATCGTATTTGGGGACTCGGCTTTGGTTATCAGTCAAATCAAAGGAGATTGGGATACCAAGCATCCTAATCTTATCCCATACAAAGAACATGTCTTGACATCATTGCCTCATTTCGAGCAAATTACCTTCGAGCATTTCCCGCGAGAAGAGAATCAGCTAGCAGATGCTCTAGCTACAATGTCTTCCATGTTTAAACTCAACTGGGATAACGAGGCTCCCCAAATCACCATCGAGCGAATGGATGAACCTGCGCATTGTCACGAGATTAATACCGAAGAAGTAGTGGAACAACCTTGGTTCCATGAAATCAAAAGGTATCTCGAGACTAGAGATTATCCCGAAGGAGCTTCCGTAAATGACAAGAAGTTCTTAAGGAAATTCGCTGATAAATTCTTCTTAAGCAACGGCATCCTTTACAAACGAAGCCATGATTGTGTATTACTCTGATGCGTAGACAAAGCTGAAGCAGAGTTGATCATGACTGAGATACACAGCGGCACATTTGGCACTCACTTGAGCGGGCATACAATGGCTAAGAAGATCCTAAGGGCAGGCTATTACTGGTCTACCATGGAAGCTGACTGCCATCAACATTCCCGTACTTGCCACAAATGTCAAGTCTACGCTGACAAAGTTCATATCCCTCCGGTTCCTCTCACCATTATGACTGCTCCGTGGCCATTTGCAATGTGGGGCATTGACATGATTGGAGAGATCAAGCCCACAGCTTCCAACGGACATCGCTTCATCCTAGTTGCCATTGACTATTTCACCAAATGGGTTGAAGCAGCTTCCTTCGCCTCTGTTACTAAAAATGTGGTTGCCCGCTTCATCAAGCAAATTCTCATATGTCGGTATGGTGTTCCAGACAGGATTATCACAAACAACGGTACAAATCTGAATAACACGATGATCACCGCATTGTGTGAACAGTTCAAGATTTATCATCACAATTCATCTCCCTATCGGACGAAGATGAACGGTGTTGTTGAAGCTGCGAACAAAAACATTAAGAAGATCATTCAGAAAATGACAGTCACTTACAAAGACTGGCATGAGATGTTACCGTTTGCTCTACATGGATACCGTACGACGGCACGTACTTTAACTGGGGCAACCCCATTTTCGTTGGTATATGGCATGGAAGTTGTCCTGCCTATGGAAGTTCAGATTCCTTCTCTAAGGATTATGAAGGACACTGGTTTGAATGAAGATGATTGGATGCAGACTCGACTTGATCAACTCAATCTGATCGACGAGAAGCGACTCGCTGCTATATGCCATGGTCAGGCGTATCAAAAATTAATGATCAAGGCCTTCAATAAGAAAGTCAGACGTCAAGTGTATCAAGTCGGAGATCTCGTAATTAAGCGAATTATCTTGCCGCAAAGTGATCCCAGGGGCAAATGGACTCCTACATATGAAGGACCATTTGTGATCAAGAGCATATTTTCTGGTGGTGCGATGATTCTAACCACCATGGACGGCGACGATTTGCTGCACCCTGCGAACGCAGACATAGTCAAAAGATACTACGCATAAAATAACTCGACAAGTCGAAAACCCGAAAGGGCGGCTTGGGCAAAAATGAGCATCCCGGTGAACCGAAAACCCGAAAGGGAGGTTCAGGCAAAATTAGGGATAAAAACAAAAAAATCTGTACACCCGGCAAGTTGAAAACCCGAAAGGGCGGCTTGGGCAAAAAGGGGTTTCCCGGTGGATCGAAAACCCGAAAGGGCGATTCAGGCAAAAGTTAGGGAATTAAAGCGTATGACTATGTCTCGTCGGATCACCTCAAAGACAATCTCTTCATCAACCAGTTCCAGGTTTCTGATCAATCCAGTCATCAGCAAACGAAGCATTGGATGGACAGATATTCAGAGTTGTGAAGGCTATAGCGGAATGGAATCCCATGGAATTATTTCACATAGCCATCTTTATTTTGTATAAATCTTTCAATATTTATGACGAAATCCTCTTACTAGGATGATTGTCTCCTTTGTACAAATATACTCAGAGAAAGTTAATACAAATACTCTTCCCAGAAATTGGTGTCATTTCCTTTTTCTTTTTTCTCTTGCACTAATTGTTTTATTTTGAGAAACGTCCAATGTTTTGTTAAATAGGCATATGCATTTGAACATAATCATTTCCTTATGAATCAAGAAAGAGGATTACTGATAGGTTGAAGGTGCAGTTGGATATCTTGATACCCCTTCAAAGGAAACCCCCAGGAGATTTGGAATCCATATCCCCAGCAAGTCTTGAAGCTTACCCCCAGTAGATTCTGGAAGCTTATCCCATGCAGAGTACGAACGTCTCTCCCGAGCTTTATTCAAAGTTGCTCCCCACAAGGGCTTATAACTGGGTTATCCTCAGCTTATTGCCACGAAAGATCGCACTCGGCAAAATTCTCCCTATCCCCAGCGGAGTTCGTCAAAGTTCCCCAGCATAACTTATCAATACAATCCCTAGAGGAGTTTATCTTTGTTATCCCCAGCCAGAGAATCCTCCAGAACTCAACTCCCCTCAGAACTAAGTTTCAGTATCCCCAGCAGAGCTAAAACGTCAAACTATCAATCCCCAGCGGAGCCAGACTAGTGAACCTTCTCCCCACTGAGATATTTCCCACCAAACTGAAGATTCTCAGTCTTATCTCCCCAGCTTAAGTCTACCAGGTTCTAAAATCCCCAGTAGACATCATCAGAAATTCTCTTACCCTGCAAGTCACCAAGGAAATTCCAAGTCCCCGCAAGTGGTTCTAAGGCCCCTCGACGGTTGAAGGTCTGGTATTCCCCAAGCAAATCTGCAGACTTTCAGTTTTCAGCTCCTTATTGTATAGTCAAAGATTCTCCAGTGAAGGTCTCCTCAAAACCAGAATTCCCCAAAAGATTGGCGTACAACCCAAGCTCCTTATTCTCCAGCAACAACCAGGAATTATTCTTCCCGGCAGCAGTCAAGATACTATTATCTTCAGCCATCTCAGATTCATCTATCCTTTGCAAGACAGCTCTCCAGCTTACATGCACATTCATTTACATTCATATCATATAAACATACGTTGCATCATGCATCATGACATTGCATACAACTAACTCTTTACCTTTTCAGGTAAGATCAGTCGACAGACAAAAATCATTATCTTCCGAGACACTTTTGAAAACAGTTTACGGACGCTTCCCAACGACGGATGCTGCTCTATTGCTTATTCAACTTCAAGATTTCTGAAAACAGTTCACGGGTTCTCCAAGCAAAGGATTTGACCTATCACTTGTTCAGATTCTTCTCAAGACTTCTGAAAACAGTTTATGGATTCTTCCCAACAACGGATGTTAATCTATCAACTTGTTCGGATGCAACTTTTGAAAACAGTTTACGGACGCTTCCCAACAACGGATGCTACTCTATTGCTTATTCAACTTCAAGACTTCTGAAAACAGTTTACGGGTTCTCCAAGTAACGGATGTTAACCTATCGCTTGTTCAGATTCTTCTCAAGAATTCTGAAAACAGTTTACGGATTCTTCCCAACAACGGATGTTAATCTATCGCTTGTTCAGACTCTTCTCAACTTTTGAAAACAGTTCACGGACGCTTCCCAACAATGGATGCTACTCTATTGCTTATTCAACTGCAAGATTTCTGAAAACAGTTCACGGTTTATCCAAGTAACGGATGTTAACCTATCGCTTGTTCAGACTCTTCTCAACTTCTGAAAACAATTTACGGATGCCTCCAGATACGGATGTCAATCTATTGCTTATTCATACCCCCAATTCAGATGTGGTCCAAAACATGGACACCTTGCTGATACTCATCTCAGATGGCATATTTAAGCCCATCCCCGACAAGTTTCTATCACTCCGTCCAGATGGCATCGTTAAGCCCATCTCCAAATGGCATCTCTAAGCCCATTCCCGCATCCATTGCTTTGACGAGTGCAAATTTAAGGGCACTCTAGTGTCAAATCTCCTTTTACCCTCGAGTCGCGAAAGGAAAACTTGCCAATCTAACTCTTCGGATTCAAGAAGATTGAACAGGGGCAACTGTTGTACCCCAAAATTTGCCCTCCCATTTCTCAATGATTTCTCATCACTAAGCCTTCTGAGCTCAAGATCCAGTTAGGGTTTCATCTGCTCAAGACTTCTCCTTGCACTGTTGACCCAAATTAGGGTTTGTGTTTGCACAAGGATGTTTTGACCTAAAATGCCTAAGATGACTTTCTTGCTTCATATTGGACTCCCAAGTTTATCCATACCAAGTTTCAAGTCTTGATTCCAAATTTTGCCCAGTCAATTGGACAATTGACCTAGAAATCAGCTGTATTGGGGAAAAAGTCAACTGTGGCCAATTGACAGTCAAATCTCATGAAAATTGACCCACATCAACATTATAAACTCACATGGACCATTTAATCAAGTTTGGATCACAATTCCACAAGAAATTTGATCAGATCACCAAAAGGGCAAAATGGTCATTTTTAGGGTTTTGACTGCACAAAGGCAATTTTTGACTGTTTGACCTAGCCAATGGAAAACCAAGCTCACATATGGACTCAAGGACCCCATGGAATTGTCTTGACATGCTCAACAAGTTCAAAAGATCCCAAATGCACAAGATTGACAGTTGAATTTCCCAGTCAATTGATCAATTTTGACTGTATACTGAAAAGTCAAACTTTGACTTTTTGGTCAAAATCAAGAGTCAAGATATATTTTTCATCAAAACATGCCAAATCATGAAACTTGTTCATCAAGAAAGAAAGAATTGAAAATTGGGGTTTGAAATGAAGATTTTTCATAACTTAGAATTTTTCTAAGTTATGAAAAACCCTAATTTTTTCCTAACTTTGCCCCACTTTCTCACCAAGATTCATTTGGATTCAAGCAAAAGTCAAAACATGAAAGTTGTAGCCTATTTCATAATCTACAACTTTGATTCACAAAGTTTTCCCAAAAGAAGCTTGTATCTCAAGTTACAATTTTTGGAACAAGGGTACCAAACCATTCTTAACTTAGAGAAAATTTGACCTATTTTAGGCAAGGTTTTTACCTAACTTCAAGACCATTTTTCACATACTTCCACTTGGAATTTCAATTTGCATTTCAAAGATGGATTGTAGTACACATTCCAAGATTTCCAAAATGTCCAAGAACTCATCAAAAAACCTCATGATTTGAGAGAATCGAATTTTGCAATATGGCAAAAACTCACTTTTTGTTATGGCCAATTTCCATGTTCATACACTTAGGCAATTTTCAAATCAGCATGCATTCCTTGATTACAGGCCCTAAATCTCTTTTACACTTATAAATTTAATGCAAACTCTTTGTGCCAAGACCATATTCTATGTGTTCAAGCATTGCATAATGGTTTAATCCCAAAATAGATAAAGCACTTTAACCATTTTTGCAAAAGTGAACTTTATGTCAATATGCAAATCCAAGAAGTACAGTTCAAATCCCCTTGGCACAAGTTTAGGAACTAATTACACTGATAAATGCCAAGGTTTGCAGCACATTAGGGGGGCCTCTACCTGTCTAAAAACCAACTTGACTTTTTCTTGCTTAAGTGTGAAGAAACATAGCATTTTACACAACAACTTTCATCTCAGTAAACCAGGCCTTAAGCAAAAACTTTGTACACTTTTTAAACATCCTAATTGAGCTAAAACACGAGTCAACCACCTCCATTGCCTTCCAAAACTCAGAATCACCATTGAACTGCCCAAAACAGGGCATCCCTGCAGTTTGAGTTCCATAGCTCAAACCTTCCATGCATTCTTGCTAAAAACACTTCAAACACATTCCATAATATCCACATAAACTATTCCAAACCTTGAACTGAGACTGTAATAGCCATAGCACCATTTTCCATTTCCATTTTTCTATCTTGCAGGTGGACTTCTGCAGCTTGATTTGGCACGATTCAAAACACTCCAAGCATTGGAATAGCATCACTACACTTCAGGCAAGCTGTACAAATCATCATTTTGCCCTGAAAGCTCCTCCATTGCAAGGCACGATTCCAACTGAACAGGTATATTCATGAAGTTCTATCTCTCAATATAGGCATTGTTAGCTTTAGGTTTGTGAAGAAAACATGTCACATTCATAGCCCTGAACATGCCCATGTGATTAGATTTCATTTATATTATGTATGCTTAGAGAATTTTAAGTCTGAACATGGAAGAAAAACTAGGTCAGGAATTGGGGGAGAAGAAATTCTCTCTCATTTCTGAGAGTTAGGATGAGTTCTTTATATGTCTGGATTCGTGATTCAATGCTTAACATTTTTGGTGTTGTAAGTTTTTGTTAAAACTCAAGGAATCAGGATGTTTGAATTCATGTACCAAGCGCGCGTTTTTGAACAAGAACAGTCTGGAGGTTGAAGAAGGTCTTCATGGGCTGGGCTTGATTTGCTATTTCTTTTTACACACTATTTTTACTTTGACACCCCCTAGGCCCATTTGGTTTATTTTTATGATTTTTTGACTTTTATTTTTTATTCCTGACTTATTTATTTTTCCTCATAATATTAAAAACATAAAAAACTTTTTTTACACCATTTTTATATTTTTTAGGCATTTATTTGTTTATATTGATATCTGTATGTAAATAAGTACATAATATTATTATTTAGAACAAATAGAAAAAATAATGTAAACACATTCATTTTTTTATTTTTATTTTATTTTATCTTCTGAAAATATTTTATATAAAATATACTTTTTTTATAAATATTAAATATTATTATTTTATATATATAATACATATTTAGAAAATAATACAAATATATATATATATATATATATATATATATATATATATATATATATATATATATATATATATATATATATTTATTAGAATATTTAGGACAAAAATACAAAATATATACATTTTTATTTTTATTAATATTTAACATTGAAAAATACCCTTTTACCAATATACTTCATTTTATTTTATTTTTATATATAATAAATAAATTTTGTATATAATTGATAAATACTTGTATATATTAAATAATTAATATATTTACTTAATAGATTAGGGTTTTGCCCTAAATACATAAAAACTCCAAAAATAATACTTTTTATTTTGTTTACTTGACATATAAAAATACTCTTTTTCATACACATAAAAACATTTTTGCATCTTGCATATTTATTTTATTTTCCATTTAATTTGTACAATTAATTATCTTGTAAATAATTCCAAATTGATGTAATAGCTAGGTTTAAATTCCTTGTAAAATCCCCCCATTTGAACATTTGTACCCCCCTTCCCATATTGTGTTGTAATAGTTTAGAACTTTATTTTTCGCACTTTAATGCTTTCTAAATATACCATGATAGAATTAGGGTTTGTATGCAAATAAAAACAACAAAATAGTTTGACCTAATTTCAAGATAATCAAGCATGAAAATGGACAACACTAATCACACTTGCACCCCTAGGGTATTCCACTTGTTGCCTTCAATAAATGGGCCATATTGCATGTTAGGTTTCTTTGGGCAAAACAAAAACAATCAATTGATCATAGTCCCTCGATGACGCTTTCGAAAGTTGCCTAAAAAATGATCAAGTCCCTTAAAGGAAAATTGCCCAAAGATACTTGGCACCATTGCAATTATGGTCTAACGATGACCCGCGCCCGTCCCTTTCACATCCTAACACAAGATTGTCCACCAAATGCAATGGTGGAACAAAATTGTTAAAAGGGTTAAAACATAGCAATAATCTTTGAGAACTTTAGGGTAGATAGCTCTTAAAGTACTTGTAAACTTGCAAAACAAAAACACTTGCCTATTTTTCAAACCACACTTCACAAACACTTTCAAAACAAACTTTCAAAAAACCTTGAAACATATTTTCTAAAAGACAAACACCTTTTGTAAAACATTCGAGTAAAGAATTGTTACAAGGGTAGCCTAGACAAGGCATCTTTTTCAAAACATTTTCAAAACCACACACAAAGCACCATTTTCAAACAATTGAAAACCAAGGCAAGTTGATCTAAGCAAGTACCTAAGAGCCCATGGATAACCATGGATAGAAAGGGTGCTAATACCTTCCCTTTCTATAATCTACTCCCCGAACCCAAGACACCATCTCAAAGGTTTTTGCTGTGCTTTTTAAACCTTTCCTTAGGATAAAATAAAAAGTCGGTGGCGACTCTTGCTCAACCGAAACATTTGCGAAAACAAACGCAAAACCATAGTCAGTTCTCCCACCGTATCACAGATGCCATTACTTAGGAAGAACTTGGCAGAAAATCTCCTTAAGAACTTTTTGTCATTGACGGAAGCTCCTTCAGGGTATTCTCGAGTCTGGAGATACCTTTTGATTTCGTGAAACCAGGGTTGTTTCACTACTTCTTCGGTATTAATCTCATGACAGTGCGAAGGTTCGTCCATTCGTTCGATGGTGACTTGGGGAGCCTCATTATCCCAGTTGAGTTTAAACATGGAAGAAATTGTAGCCAGAGCATCTGCTAGCTGATTTTCTTCTCGCGGAAAGTGCTTGAAAGTAATCTGCTCGAAATGAGGCAACAATGTCAGGACATGTTCTTTGTATGGGATAAGATTAGGATGTTTAGTGTCCCACTCTCCTTTGACTTGACTGATAACCAAAGCCGAGTCCCCAAATACGACCAAAGATTTGATTCCCAAGTCTATAGCAGCCTTGAGACCAAAGATGCAAGCTTCATATTCAGCCATGTTGTTGGTACAGCTGAAGCAAAGTCGGGCAGTGAAGGGTGTATGGCAACCTTCAGGAGAAATAAGTACCGCACTGATACCGTTGCCAAGTGCATTTAAAGCACCATCAAAGTACAGGGTCCATCGGGATCCTTGTTCAGGTTCGTCATATGGTTTGTTACCTTCAATGTTGTCCAATGTCATGATGTCCTCGTCAGGGAAGTCGAATCTCATAGATTGGTAATCTTCGACGGCTTGATATGCTAGATGGTCAGCTAGTACACTCCCCTTTATAGCTTTTTGGGTAGTATACTGGATATCATACTCAGTCAGGATCATTTTCCATCTAGCGATTCTTCCAGATAAAGCAGGCTTCTCGAAGATATACTTGATCGGATCCATCTTGGAAATCAGCAAAGTGGTATGAGTCAACATATACTGCCTTAGCCGGCAAGTAGCCCATACCAAAGTGCAACAAGTTTTCTCGAGCAGTGAGTAGCGAGTCTCACAGACGGTAAACTTTTTGCTAAGATAATAAATGGCATTCTCTTTTCGGCCAGACTCGTCATGTTGGCCCAGTACATACCCCATTGAGTTATCCAAAATAGTCAGATACATGATTAATGGCCTTCCTTCAACGGGTGGCATCAAGATAGGAGGTTCCAGTAAATACTCCTTGATTTTATCAAAATCAACTTGACAATCATTGTTCCATTCAACCACCTGATCTTTCTTTAACAGCTTGAAGATTGGCTCACAGGTAGACGTTAGGTGAGAGATGAACCTTGCGATATAGTTTAAGCGTCCCAAGAATCCTCTAACCTCCTTTTCAGTGCCGGGGGCAGGCATTTCTTGTATAGCTTTGACTTTAGCAGGATCAACCTCAATGCCTTTGTTGCTGACGATAAATCCCAAAAGTTTACCAGACCTAACTCCAAAAGTGCACTTGCTTGGGTTCAGTCTGAGCTTATACTCCTTCAACCTGATAAACAGCTTTTGCAGATGATCAAGGTGTTCTTCTTATGTTTGTGATCGGGCTATCATGTTGTCTATGTAAACTTCAATCTCATGATGTATCATATCATGAAACAAAGCTACCATGGCGCGTTGATAGGTTGCCCCGGCATTCTTCAGTCCAAATGAAATCACTTTGTAGTAGAAGGTACCCCATTGCATAACAAAAGTAGTTTTCTCCATGTCTTCGGGGGCCATTTTGATCTGGTTGTATCCCGAGAATCCATCCATGAAGGAAAATACCTTGTGTTGAGATGTGTTGTCAACTAAGATGTCGATGTGTGGTAGTGGAAAATCATCTTTAGGGCTAGCCCTGTTTAAGTCCCGATAGTCCACACACATTCTGACTTTGCCGTCCTTTTTAGGCACGGGCACAATGTTAGCAACCCATTGTGGATAGGAAGTAACAACCAGAAAGTCAGCGTTGAATTGCTTCATTACCTCAACTTTGATCTTCTCAGACATGTCGGGCCTCATTCGGAGGACTTTTTGTTTGATCGGTGGACAGTCTTCTCTTGTAGGGAGACGGTGAACCACAATATCTGTGTCTAATCCCGGCATGTCTTCATAGGACCAGGAAAAGATCTCAACATATTTGTTCAACAACTGCACTAAGAGCTCTTTGACACCTGGTTCCAGGTTGGCACCCACCTTAACCTCTTTCTTGTCTTCCTCTGTTCCCAAGTTGATGGTTTCTAGCAACTCTTCATGAGGCAGAATTGCCCTCTCTTCTTGTTGCAGAAGTCTTGCTAACTCTCCCAGCACTTCACAGTCTTCGTCAACTTCGTACTCAGCATGATTGACCAAATCTTCAGAGTCACCGAAGGCTAAAGCAGAATAGTCACCCATTGAATCCGGAGTGGATGGGTACCTGCATTTTGTGAGTGTGGGTGTGTGTAAGGGATAGTCATCCTTAAACAAAACAAAATGCAAAAAGAAAGAAAATGAACACAACAATTTATAGATGAAAACGTCCAATGATTCATTAAAACATGGCATATGATAATGAAGAAAATCAAGCCCTTACAAATGGACCTATATGCCCCGGGCAAGGCATAAGGTGAAAATAGTGTATGAATTGTTTAGTTATTACAGACCAAAATAGGAAATTGTTCAAAGATAAATTACTGGTTGATGAAAGTGATGGGAGTAAAGTCCTTTGCTTCCCAGTTGCTTAACCCTCCTTCGACGGTTGGAAAGATCCAATCTTCAAAGTTGTCCTCTTCATCATCATCTTCTAAGGCATTAATCCCATGGTGAGTGATTTTTACGGGTGGTCCCCCAGCCTTGGAGCGACGCATGGCTTTCTAGCCAGCAGCAGTAAAACCTAGTCCGAACTTGTCCGTCTTGTGGGAAAAATCAGGCAGTTGCCCCCACACTGTACTCCTTCCTTCTTTGATTACAGCCTCTGCATCCTTGAGAGATGCCATCCTAGACACAGGCTTGGAAATAATAGGCACATCAACCATTGTCTTCGCAACTGCGACCTCAGGAGAAACTTCCTCAAAATGTTGGAAAGGCGTTTCTATGAATTCTCCATCCAACTCCACATATCGGAAGCAGTTAATGTGACTTATCATGTACTCTTCCTCACCGTGCACCGTTATAATCTTACCCTGAACAGGATATTTTAGCATTTGGTGTAAAGAGGAGGTAACTGCCCCAGCATAGTGGATCCACGGCCTTCCCAACAAACACGAATATGAAGGACAGATGTCCATCACATAAAAGGTGGAGTTGAAAACTTCTGTGCCCACTTTGATAGGAATGTCAACCTCTTCGTGGACCATTCTTTTGGACCCATCAAAGGCCCTAACCACGATATTACTTGGCTTCAGCAATAACGCTTCACAGTCCAAACGGTCTAACGCCTTCTTCGGCAGCACATTCAAGAATGAACCAGTATCAACTAAGACATGGGCAAGGGTGGTTCCTCTGCATTCTACTGAGACATGCAGCACGTCGTTGTGCTTCCTTCCCTTGGGGGTCAAATCAGCATCAGAAAAACCAAGACCGTTATCAGCAGTTAGGCTAGCCACGCACTCTTCAAACTGGTCAGCCGAAGTTTCTTGAGGCACGTGTGCCGTCTTTAAGAATTTGATTAAGGCCTTAGCATGAGCCTCAGAGCAGAGTAGAAGAGCCAACATGGAGATTTTGGAAGGGGTCTGCCCTAGTTGTTCCACGACGTCGTAGTTGCTCTTTTTGATTATCTTCAAGATTTCTTCCATTTCTTTTTGGGTGATCTCGGGGATTACCACAGTCTGAGCCTTCATCCTGACAGGCGCTTCTAGTATCCCCTTACCCTTATCAGTAGTATCAACAGATGGTCTAACTTCAGGAGTATCCAATTCTTCAATTATCAGGCCTTGAGCAGATGGCTTAACAGGCACAGAAGCTTTCAAGGGTCTGAAGACTGCTTTGGGGGGAGCAATCTCCAGAGAGAAAATCCGTTCGCTGCGAGTTATCTTGCTTGTTCCTGCAATGTTCCCTATATCAGGGGTTTCATCTTCAGAATTCTCTTGGACTGATTCAATCTGTTTGATACCATGATAGAAGATTTCTCCTCTGTAGTTCCATGGTATCGTCTTGTTAAATTGATACGGGGCAGGCCCCGGCATGGTGATTTTTAACGGCACAAACTTAGGATCAGGCGTAATCTTGATAGGCCTTTTGCAAGCCTTGGGAAGATTGTCGGAGATGGTTATTATTGCAATGTCATTGGTTGAAGTAACAAAGGTAGCAGGAGTAACAGGAGTGAAGGTATCGACAGGAGTCTTTTGGAAGAGTATCTCTTGGGTATCCATCAGGCGTTGGATGCCTGATTTCAACATTGGGCAGTCAGCTCATATGTTTAAACAAAAGTAACAGTCTTTTCCACAGCCTGGGAATATCCCGGCTCTCATCAAATTTACTTTAATCACTGGTAACGGAGGCAAAAGGTCAGCAACATTGGTAACATGAAGGTCTTCCATAACGGCATGAACATTATGATTGTGCTTGGGCATTGGGGCAGAAATCACATTTGGCTTTTCGGGCGCATCGAATTCTACCTCCTTGGCGTCGATCAGGTCTTGGATTTTATTCTTAAGAGCCCAACAGTTGTTGGTATCGTGCCCTACGCTGTCAGAGTGGTAAGCACACTTTGCATTGGAGTGGTAATATGGAGAAGATGTATTAGGGTTCTTTGGCGCTTCCTTCAAATTGGTAAGATTCAGCTTTAGCAAATGAGCGAGTACTTGAGCTGGCATCATGTTGATTCGGGTGAACTGCCGTTGTGGCCTTTCTATCCGTTGTTGATTAGATCTTGGTTGATTGTTGCGAGGTTGATCATTTGAAGAGTTTTGAATCATCACAGCCCCTACCGTCGGTCGGCACCCCATTCCCCCTTGGCTTTTCTGAGAATAAACAGCAGAAGCTTCCTTCTTAGCTGGGAAGGTCTTCTTAACAGCGGTGGACGCAGAGGTATCTTTCTGAATCTTACCACTTTTAATACCGGCCTCGACCCTTTCACCGGTCAAAATTAGTTCGGTAAATTCCGCAGAGGAACTCCCAATTAAATGATTAAAGAAAGGGCCAGACAGGGTCCCTAAAAACATGTCAACCAGCTCTCTATCCAACAATGGTGGTTGCACCCTTCCAGCCAGGTCACGCCACTTCTGGGCATACTCTTTAAATCCCTCATTAGAAGCCATACCCATACTCTATAGTTGAGTACGAGTAGGCGCTAAGTCAGCATTGTATTGGTATTGCCAGTAGAAAGCAGCAGCTAAGTCTTCCCAGTTATGAACCTCCAATCTCTCGAGTTGATAGAACCAGTCCAATTGTGTGCCTGATAAACTGTCTTGGAAAAAATGGACCCAAAGATCTTTATCAGATGAGTGGGGTTGGATCTTTCGGACGTAGGATCTTAGATGCATCTTTGGGAACGACAGGCCGTCATACTTAGCAAATGTGGGAACTTTGAATTTGGGAGGAATAACAATCCCAGCGACCAACCCTAGTTCTTCGAAATCTAAACCAGGTACTCTTTACAACTCCATGGCTGCCAATCTATCCTCAAGATTTTTAAATTTAACATCTGCCGGGGGATATTGTTGTTCGGAGTAATCTTCATCTTCTTCCTCTTCCTCTTCTTCTCCTTCAACTTCAGATTCAGAAGGCATTGTTGTTCCTTTTCCTTTACCAGCCCCTTCGTCAGATGTTGAGGGGAACTCGAGAACTTTTCTAGCGTTGCTTTCAAACCTTCTTCCCATGATGACTACACCAGGTCTTTTCTTCTTTTTCTCTTTATCTTTCTCCAACAGTGCTTTGAGGTCCTCTTGACCCTTTGCTAAGGTCATGAGGAGTTGCTGGAATTGAGAATTTTGTGCCTGCAGATCCTTAACTGTCTGCTCCAAATCCATCTTGCTGAAATAAACAGCAGAAAGATAAGGAAACCTGGTGTGAAGACCTATTTATGCATATGATGAATGATATGTTATTCATGTAATGCATTCAAGGATTCCGAAATTCAAATTTGTCGCAAACAAAAAGAACACACGTCATATTAAGAAGAAATTTGTTAGTACATAAGTGCCTCATGGGCAAAATATTACAAAATTCTTAATGTAAAAAGACATTGCGCATCCTCTTTGGTGCGATGTAAGTGTTGAGAGTTTCCTCCTCATGAAGTCGGCGGGTAAGCTCCAAAACCTTCTTCTCACTGTCATAGAAGCTGGCTTCAAAAGTATTCCGTTCTTCTTTGAGTTGGATCCAACTCTTTTGTAATTCTTCCAATGATGTTGGCATGTCAGGATATTGGAGGGTGTATGGAACCTCTCCTTCCATAACAGGCTCTTTGATCACGGGGAGAATGTGAGGATATGGCATCATAAGATTCTGGGCACGGGTTCGTACCCACTTGAGATAAGGCTCAAGAGGGATGAAATTCTTGTACCCCAGTGTCTTACTATCCACTTTGTTGGGTATCCTCCAAGCTCTGATGAACCTTTGTCGAAGTCCTTGCGCATCATTGTCGAAGTCAAAAACCAAGTCAGAGATCAGCATGTCATGAGGGCCATCCCTTCGGGCATATCCAAACTGTTTTAGAGCTAAACAGGGGTTATAGGTAATGCCTCCCCTAATGCCAAGTAGTGGGACATTAGGGAATTCCCCACAACGATCAATGATGATGACATTTTCTTTGGACCGAGAACACTAATGAACATCAGAATGTGTGAGGGTCATCAACTGTTGTGACCACCTTAAACCCTGCTCATTCTTCAAAACTGATTGTGGAAGGTGAGAAATAAACCACCTTGCTAGGAGAGGAGTACAACACATGAGAACACCTCTTTTCCTCATTGTTCGTGTGTAAAATGAGTGTAGGATGTCCCCAAGCAATATAGGCACAGGATTTCGGGATATGAAAATCTTGACAGCATTCACATCTATAAGTTGATCAGGGTTTGGGAACAAGACCAACCCATAAATGAGGAGTGCCACAATCTCTTCAAAATCTTGTAGATCTAGAGAGTTCCAGCAGTCTTGTGCCTTCTCAAATAGAAACTTTGCCAAGAAACCCTTGACACCACTCCTAGTTTCCCAATGACCCTTGATATCAGATGGTTGCAAGTGTAATGCTTGAGCAACATCTTCAGGCTTTGGTTCTTTTTTCGTACCATTGTAGGGTAGTTGATGAAGAATAGGAATTCTCAGGAGTTGAGAAAATTCCTCCAAAGTAGGTACTAGTTGGTAATCAGGGAAGGTGAAACAGTGGTGTAGGGGGTCAAAGAACTGGAAGAGAACTTTCACCGTGTCTTCTTCAATGTTGGAGTTGACCAAGTTGAGAAGTCTACCATGTCTTTCACTGAAGAGAGAATTCTCTGGAATCCTGGAAGTAAGCTCTTTAAGTTGAGAAGGGATTCTCACAAGGTTGACTTGTATTGTCTTCCTGCGAAGAGATTCCATGACCTACAAAACCAGAACAAAGATGAAGATCCAAACCCTTGAAATGGTTAGTAGATGCATATGATGTTTTATGATGTTCATGATGTATGCACAAGCACATGTACAAACAAGTCACACAAAACCCTAGTTTCAGGCTTGCATGAGGTTTCATAGGTAAGTACCCTCTTGAGTTGGTTGGCTCAAACCTGTCCTATAAATAGTAACCGGGTTCTAAGGAGCTCAATATCACTGGATTGTTTTCTATGTTCATTGTTTTGGTTTATCCACTTAACTAGCGACCAAAATATTCCAAGAAAATAACCCTCAATGAGTGTAGTATCGAGTATCTACCAACTTCGGACTGTACCAAAGTCGATCATCTCACTACCCCTAAAAAAGGCCAAGATGGTCAAGTAAGGTTCTAAAAGTTCATTAGTGCTTCATGACATTACTCAGCGGCCCCGTATTCTCTTTGATTGACTCAAAGGCTACCGGTACTCACAAATATGTCGCACTAATATAGTTATTGCTTCAACCATGTCGGTATTCCCCGCACAGTTTCCACAACGTATTGCTATTTACCTATGAATGTTTCCCAAATTCGGGTAGAGGATTTCAAGCCCAAACAAGAGAACCAAGTGTAAAGCAATTAAAGCAATCAAGATAAGCATGCAAAGGTGATCTAATCCCTAAGGTTACTCCACTTTTAAAGTTAGTCCCCAGCAGAGTCACCAGTTCTGTGATACGGTGGGAGAACTGACTTGAGGTTTTTGCGTTTGTGTTCGCAAATGTTTCGGTTTAGCAAGAGTTGCCACCGACTTTTTATTTTATCCTAAGGAAAGGTTAAAAAGCACAGAAAGACCTTTGAGATGTTTTCTTGGGTTCGGGGAGTAGATTATAGAAAGGGAAGGTATTAGCACCCTTTCTATCCATGGTTATCCATGGGCTCTTAGTTACTTGTTTAGATCACTTGCTTTGTTTTTCAATTATTTGAAATGGTGCTCTTCAATTGTTTGAAATGGTGCTTTGTGTGTGGTTTTGAAATTGTGTTGTGAGGTGTGTTTTGAAAATAGCAAGGATGTTTTTGCAAGCTTTTGATCAAGTAACTAAGAGCTATCTACCCTATTTTACTCAAAGATCTTTCTTATGTTTTTAACCCTTTTAACAGTGTTGTTTCACCATTATATTTGGTGAATAAACTTGTGTTAGGATGTTAAACGGGACGGGCGCGGGTCATCGTATAGACCATGATAGCAATGGTGTCAAGTATTTTTGGTAATTTTCTTAAGAGACTTGATCATTTTTGTTTAGGCAACTCAAATAGCGTTATCGAGGGACTATGATCTTTTGTTTGTTTTTGTTTTGCCAAAGTACTTAACATGCATACCATGGCCCATTTTTGAAGGCAACAAGTGGATTGTAACCCTAGGGATGCAAGTGTGCATTGCGTTTATTTTTCATGCATTTTTGTCTTTGATTAGGTCAAACTATTTGTTAATTTGATTTTGGCATACAAACCCTAATTCTCTAAGCATGGCATAATTGAAAGCATTTAAGTGCGTAATAATATATCTAAGTTATTACAACTTTGATATAGGGAGGGGGGTACAATTTTGAATAGGGGATTATTTTGCAAGAAATTAAAACCCTAAATTATTATAACCAAATTGAATTTACAATGCATAATATTTAAATGTACAATATTTAAATAAACAAAAATAAACAAATATTAAATAAAAATGCATTATGCAAAAAAAGTTTTTATGTATGCAAAGTATTTTTAAATGTAAAGAAATATAAAGGAATAAATAAATAAATAAATAAATAAAAGGATTAATTTTATTTTTTTATTAAAGGGGTAAACCCTAATTTTCTTTAAGAAAATGATATTATTTATTATTTATATACAAAAATATATTGATATGTACAAAAATGGAATATATTGAAGAAAAATGTATTTTTTAGCATAAAAAATAAAAAGGGGAATATTTTTATATTTTACTCTAATTATTTAATAAAATAAAGGTATATACATATATATATATATATATATATATATATATATATATATATATATATATATATATATATATATATATATATATATATATATATATATATATATATATATATATATATATATATATATATATATATATATATATATATATATATATATATATATATTAAATATATTAAATATGTATAAAATAAAATAAAATATTTACAAAAATAAAGTATATTCAAGAAAATATTTTCAATGTGAATAAAAGTAATAAATGAAAATAAAAGTATTATTTACATTATTTTTGGATTTAAACAAATAATAAAAAGTATTAAAAGTGTTTTTAATATTAGAAAGAAAAGAATAAAATGTCAAATAAATGTAAAAAAATGTGAAAATATTTTTAAGCATTTTTTATATTTGGGGATAAAATAATAAAATCAGAAATGAAATAAAAATGCAAAAATAACAAAGTATAAATAAATTGGGCCAGGGGGTGCAAAAAGAAAAGAAGGAGGTGCAAAAAGAAGAACAAAACAGGTTCAGCCCATTTCCACTTCATCTTCTTCCTTGTGACAAACACGCGCTTGCTCTGTACAAACTGTCAACTCCTGGAAACGTGATCTTTTGACAAAACTAAAAACATGAAACTTGTAGAGCATCAAACATCGATTTCAACCATATAAAACATTAAATCTAACTCTCAAAGACCAGAGAGAATTTCTCTGGCCCTAAAATCTAACCTAACTTTTTCAACATGTTCATGGATGAAATTCTCCTAGCACGATTAATATAAATGAAAACTGAGCATATGTATGGTTTCAGGGTAATGAGTACAACATCTTTTATTCATAAACCTAAGGTTAAATGTTCCTAAATAGAGAGATAAAAGTTCATGAAAAACCTGTTTCAGTTGGACACAAGTTGGACAATGCATCAACTTTCAGTGGGGCCTGAGGTTCTTTTGAGCTTGCTTGATGTTCCCTGAACCTTTCCCAATGCTTAGCTTGTTTTGAAATGGCTTGAATCAACCTCTAGAAGTCAACCTGCATAAGCTTGAAACAGAAATGGTGAACACTGTAAATGGAGTTACAGTTGGCAATGGAGGTTTGGGACAGCTTGAGTGAGTTGAATGGAAGGTGTTTGAAGTGGAAAGGAGCAAAACGCACGAGCAAAATGAGCTATGGCACTCAAGTTGCAGCAACTGCCTTGTTTTGCAAGTTTTTGGTGTTTTGGTGTTCAAGGGTGTTTGAGGGATGATTGGCTCGTGTTTCTGGCTTACAAGGATGTGTAAAACTTGTTTGAAACCTTGGCTTAAGTTGAATATATCAGATATGTGAGTTATGGACTTTTGGCACAATGACTTGTTTTGAAAGAAAAGTGTGAAGTGAAGTGAGATAGGCATGTACAGGCTATCTCCAAGCATGCACAAGTTCCTTGTACCTTTGCCTGAGTTTGTGGAACTTGTTTGCTGCAAAGAAAGAAGTCCAAGGCTCAAGAAAAGCAATTTGACATAAAGTTGCCTTTATGAAAATGGAAGTGCCATCTTTATGCCCAAAATGGAATTATTCATTGTGCCAAGCTCTAATGATCAGAGTAACACCAATGTCCAATGTATTTGCATTCAATTTTTGAGTGTTGAAGGGTTTAGAGACTTGTAATTATGTACTAAGCTAGTTTGGTCAGATTTTGCAAGTTGTATGAACATGTTTTGGCCATGGTTGCAAAGTGAGTTTTTGCCAACTTCAAGCATTCGATTCTCTCTAACCACAAATGTGTTTGAGGAGTTCTTGGAAAATTTGGAAAGCTTGCAACATGTACTATAATCCATCTTTGAAATGAAACTTGAGACTCCAAGTGGAACTATGTGAAAAATGGCCAAGAAGATGGGTCAAAATCCTGCCTAAACTAGGGCAAAATTTCTCTAAGTTAAAAGTTTTAGGTACCCTTGTTCCAAAAATCATAACTTGAGATCCAAGCTTCTTTTGAGAAAACTTTGTGAATCAAAGTTGTATACTTTGTGATGGAATACAACTTTCATGTTGTAAGTTTTGTTTGAATCCACATGCATCTTGGTGAAAATGTGGGACAAAGTTAGGAAAAATTAAGAAAATTTCATAACTTAGAAAATTTCTAAGTTATGAAAATTTTCAATTTCAAACCCTAATTTGCAATTTTGGGTTTCTTGATGAACAAGTTTCATAATTTGACACATCTTGATGAAAATGACCCTTGGCACTTGATTTTGACCAAAAAGTCAAAGTTTGACTTTTCAGTGTACAGTCAAATTTTGATCAGTTGACTGAAAAATTCATCTGTCAATCCTATGCATTTGAGATCTTTTGAACTTGTTGAATAGGTCAAGATAATGTCATTGAGTCCTTGAGTCCATGGTTGAACTTGATTTGCCACTGGCTAGGTCAAACAGTCAAAAATTGCCTTTGCATAGTCAAAACCCTAAAAATGACCATTTTGCCCTTTTGGTGATCTGATCAAATTTCTTGTGGAATTATGGTTCAAACTTGATCAAATGGTTCAAATGAGTTCATAATGTTGATGTGGGTCAAAATTCATGAAGTTTGACTGTAAATTGGCCACAGTTGACTTTTTCCCCAATATAGCTGATTTCTAGGTCAACTGTCCAATTGACTGGGCAAAAATTAAATTCAAGGCTTGAAACTTGGTATGGGCAAACTTATGAGTCCAACATGAAGTATGAAAGTCAATTTGGGCATTGAAGGTCCAAAAATCCCTATGCAAACTCAAACCCTAGTTTAGGTCAATAGTGTAAGGAGGTGCCTTGAGCAGAGCAAACCCTAGCTTGATCTTGAGTTCCAAGAGTCTTGTGATGAGAAATGTTGATAAAATGAGAGGGCAAATTTTGGGGTACAACACTAGGTAACTTGGCAAAACAAAACAAAACAAAAGATCATAGTCCCTCGATGATGCTAGACTTGGTTGCCTAAAAAACAAATGATCTTGGGCCCTAAAACTTGCTAAGATACTTGGCAATATTGCTATCATGGTCATACAATGACCCACGCCCATCCCGTTTAATATCCAAAGATAGGGTTGTTTACCAAATGCAATGGTAAAACAACAATGTCAAAGGAATAAAAAATGTGTAGGAAAGATATTTGAGTAGGTAGATGCTTCTAGTTACTTGATCAATTTGCAAACCATCCTTGCTATTTTCAAAAACACACAACACACTTTAAAACATTTCCAAAACAACTTTCAAAACATTGAAACATTTTTCAAAAGACAAACATCTTTGTATACATTCTTACAAACGAGAATCATTACAAAGATTTCCTAAACAAAGGCCTCTTTTCAAAATACTTTCAAAACCACACAAATCACCATTTCAAACAATTGTCAAAGCAAAGTAAGTGATCTAAACAAGTAACTAAGAGCCCATGGAAAACCATGGATGAAAAGGGTGCTAGCACCTTTCCTTTTCATAATCTACCCCCCGAACTCAAGAAAACATCTCAAAGTTCTTTCCTGTGCTTTTTACCTTTCCTTTTGGATAAAATAAAAGTCGGTGGTGACTCTTGCTAAACCGAAACATTTGCGAACACAAACGCAAAACGTCAAGTCAGTTCTCCCACCGTATCACACATAGGTTTGGGCCACGAATGGTCATTTATTCAAATCAGGACAAAATTTAGCGCTATGTTACGCAATCGTAAGTGGACTTATATAAAAGTCGCACCTATTTTGAGGCCGGTCAATAGCAATCTATGCACCATTTATTTTGAGACATGATATAGAGATCATGCTCCAATAACACTTAGTGCAATAAGAAGGATATAAGATGAAGAGGGGTGGGGAAGAATATATAAACCACATTTGAATTAAATTTTGATCAAACTATTATTAAAATCAATCATCCATTTTTATGGAGTTAAACTCAACACCATGAATCTAATATTGTTAACAAAGTTCATGATAAAAAATTCAACCCAAGATCAGCCAGAAAGTAATCACAAAATAATATTATATTTAATATATTCATTAAAAAAAAGTTTTAAAAAGTTTTAAAATAGAAATAAAAGAGAAAAATATCAACTATGTTCAAATTAATCAAGAAATATTAAGTAGGACCATGGAAAAATCAGAAAAGCACTCAAATATTTTAATAAAATTTTTGGTAATTTTTTAAAGTCGGAAACTACTTTCAAAATTAAAAGAAATGAGTAAAATAAACCAAAAATAATAAAAAATAACAAAGTCAGAAATAAAAAATAAATGAGGTCACCAATATTTGTCACTGTTGTACCCCAAAATTTGCCCTCCCATTTCTCATTTGATTTCTCATCACAAAGTCCTTGGAGATCAAGATCCAGTTAGGGTTTCACCTGCTCAAGACTTCTCCTTGCACTGTTGACCCAAATTAGGGTTTATGTTTGCACAAATATGTTCTGACCTAAAATTCCTAAGATGACTTTTATGCTTCATATTGGACTCCCAAGTTTATCCACATCAAGTTTCAAGTCTTGATTCCAAGTTTTGCCCAGTCAATTGGGCAATTGACCTAAAAATCAACTGTATTGGGGAAAAAGTCAAATGTGGCCAATTGACAGTCAAACCTCATGAAAATTGACCCACATCAACATCATGAACTCACATGGACCATTTGATCAAGTTTGGATCACAATTCCACAAGAAATTTGATCAGATCACTAAAAGGGCAAAATGGTCATTTTTAGGGTTTTGACTGCACAAAGGCAATTTTTGACTGTTTGACCTAGCCAATGGAAAACCAAGCTCACATATGGATTCAAGGACCCCATGGAATTATCTTGACATGCTCAACAAGTTCAAAGGATCCCAAGTACACAAGATTGACAGATGAATTTCCCAGTCAATTGATCAATTTTGACTGTATACTGAAAAGTCAAACTTTGACTTTTTGGTCAAAATCAAGAGTCAAGATTCATTTTTCATCAAAACATGCCAAATCATGAAATTTGTTCATCAAGAAATCAAAAAATGCAAATTAGGGTTAGGAATGAGAATTTTTCATAACTTAGAATTTTTCTAAGTTATAAAAAACCCTAATTTTTTCCCAACTTTGCCCCACCTTCTCACCAAGATTCATTTGGATTCAAGCAAAAGTCAAAACATGAAAGTTGTAGCTTGTTGCATAATCTACAACTTTGATTCACAAAGTTTTCCCAAAAGAGGCTTGTATCTCAAGTTACAATTTTTGGAATAAGGGTACTAAACCATTCTTAACTTAGTGAAATTTTGACCTATTTTGGCAAGGTTCTCTACCTAACTTCAAGACCATTTTCCATACACTTCCACTTGTAATTTCAATTTGCATTTCAAATATGGATTGTAGTACACATTCCAAGCTTTCCAAAATGTCCAAGAACTCATAAAACAACCTCATAACTTGAGAGAATCGAATTTTGCAATATGGCAAAAAGTCACTTTTGAATTGGTCATGTACATGTTCATAACTTATGCCATTTTCAAGTCAGCTTGGTTTGTGCTACATTACAGGACCTTGAACCATCCAACACTCAATAATTTAATGCATGTTCATTGTGCTAAGGCCTTGTTTCTTGAGTTTAAGCATTACATGTTGGATTAGGCCATAAATGGAAAAAGTGAAATAGCCATTTTTGCAAAAGGCAAGCTTTATGTCAAAGTTGCAAATCCACAAGTACAGATCAAATCACTTTGGCACAAGATTATGAGCAAAACACACTGATCAAGACAAGGTTAGCAGCATGTTTAGGGGGCCTCTACCTGCCTAGAAACTCAAGTGGCCTTAGTTTGCTTAAGAGTTAAGAAACTTAGCATAACACAACATAACTTTGATCTCAGCATTAGAACACTTAAGCAAATATTGTATACACTTTCTAATCATCAAGCACAAGCTAGAACACGAGCAAACAAGGTCCCAAACACTCCCATTCCCATAATCACTCTCAAACTGCAAAAACAGGGCAGGGTCTGCAGCTGGAGTGCCAACTCTCATTCCTTGCATGCTTTCTTGCTCAAAGCTCATCAAACACATTCCCTAGCATCACTTGAAGCTAACCAAAGCATAAAACACGACCTGTAACTCCCCTAACCAGTTCCACCATTTTCACTTTCTTGTTTTGCAGTTGAAGGTCCATAGCTCGATTCAAGGTGTCTCAAAGCAAAGTAAGCATTGGAATAGCATCACCACACTTCAGGCAAGCTATACAGATCATCATCTTGCCCTGAAAGCTCCCCCATTGCCAGATAGAACTTCAACTGAACAGGTATCTTTGTGAACTTCTAACTCTTAGTATAGGCATCATTAGCTCTAGGTTTGCGAATAAGAAATGTTCTACTCATGCCCCTGAATCTGTACATGCTTTTACTTTTCATTTATTTTGCCTGAGCTGTGAGAATTTAAGGTTTGAATATGGAAGAAAAGTTGGGTCAGGATTTGGGAATGTCAAAATTCTCTCTCATTTCTGAGAATTAGGATGAGTTTTTTATATATTTAGAATCGTGATTCAATGCTTAACATTTCTTATGTTGGAAGTTTGTGCAAAAGATCAAAGAATCCAGGTGTTTGAATGGATACTCAGGCGCGCGTTTTTTGAATATCTTTTTGTCTGAAGGTTGAAGAAGAAGCCACATGGGCTGGGCCTGCTTTGTCTTTTCTTTTCACACCCTATTTTCATTTTCATACCCCCTGAGCCCATTATGTTTATTTTCATGATTTTTGACTTTTCTTTTTTTCATTTTGGCTTATTTATTTTTGCTAATAATATTAAAAACATGAAAAATATTTTTTACACCATTTTTATATTTTTTAAGTATTTATTTGTTTATATGGACATTTGTACATAAATATATATATACTATTATTTAGAAAAGAACTAGAAAAAATAATGTAAATATATTTCATTTCTGATTTTTATTTCATTTTTTCTTTTGAAAATATTTTATGCAAAATATACTTTTTTTATAAATATTAAATATTATTATTTTTATATATATAATACATATTTAGAAATTAATACATATATATATATATATATATATATATATATATATATATATATATATATATATATATATATATATATATATATATATATATATATATATATATATATATATATATATATATATATATATATATATATATATATATATATATATATATATATATATATATATATATATATATATATATATTTAGGTTAAAATACAAAAATATATACATTTTATATTTTATTAATATTTGATATGAAAAATACTTTTTTTATGAATATACTCCATTTTATTTTATTTTTTGTATATAATTATTAAATATTATACATATTAAATAGTTAATATACTTATTTAATGAAATTAGGGTTTTACCCTTTAAAACACAAAAAATTCCAAAAATAATACTTTTTTTTATTTTATTTATTTGACATAAATAATACTTCTTCTTCATACATATAAAAACCCTTTTTGCATTTTGCATCTTTATTTTATTTTCCATTTAATTTATGCAATCAATTATTTTGTAAATATTCCTAAATTGATGTAATAGCTAGGTTTAAATTCTTTGTCTAAATATCCCCCCATTTGAACATTTGTACCCCCCTTCCCATATTGTGTTGTAATAGTGTAGGAATTTTACTTTTCGCACTTTAACGCTTTCTAAATATACCATGCTAGAACTAGGGTTTGTATGCAAATAAAAAGAACAAAATTAGTTTGACCTAATTTCAAGATAATCAAGCATGAAAATGGACAACACATATCACACTTGCACCCCTAGGGTATTCCACTTTTTGCCTTCAAAAAATTGGGCCATATTGCATGTTAGGTTTCTTTGGGTAAAAACAAACAATCAAATGATCATAGTCCCTCGATGACGCTTTCGAAAAGTTGCCTAAAATGATCAAGTCCCTTTCAAAGAAAAATTGCCCAAAGACATTTAACACTATTGCAACTATGGTCTAAACGATGACCCGCGCCCGTCCCTTTCACCTCCTAATACAAGATTGTCCACCAAATGCAATGGTGGAACAAAATTGTCAAAAGGGTTAAAACATAGCATAAATCTTTGAGAACTTTAGGGTAGATAGCTCTTAAGTACTTGTCAATTTGCAAAAGAAAACACTTGCCTATTTTCAAACCACACTTCACAAACACTTTCAAAACAAACTTTCAAAAAACCTTGAAACATCTTTTCAAAAAGAAAAACATCTTTTGTAAAACATTTGAGTAAAGAATTGTTACAAGGGTAGCCTAGACAAGGCATCTTTTTCAAAACCTTTTCGAAACCACACACAAAGCACCATTTCAAACAATTGAAAACCAAGGCAAGTTGATCTAAGCAAGTACCTAAGAGCCCATGGATAACCATGGATAGAAAGGGTTCTAATACCTTCCCTTTCTATAATCTACTCCCCGAACCCAAGAAAAATCTCAAAGGTTTTTGCTGTGCTTTTTAAACCTTTCCTTAGGATAAAATAAAAAGTCGGTGGCGACTCTTGCTCAACCGAAACATTTGCGAAAACAAACGCAAAACCATAGTCAGTTCTCCCACCGTATCATAGAACTGGCGACTCTGCTGGGGACAATTTTAAAAGTGGAGTAACCTTAGGGCTTAGATCACCCTCTTGCATGACTAATTGTTTGATTTGTTTGCTTTATATCTTGGCTCTATTGTTGGGGTTTGCAATCCTACACCCGGATTTTGGGAAACATTCATAGATAGCAATACGTTGTGGAAACTGTGCGGGGTATACCGACACGGTCGAAGCAATAGCTATATTAGTGCGACATATTTGTGAGTACCGGTAACCCTTGAGTTCAATCAAGGAGAGTACGGGGCCGCTGAGTGATGTCACTAAGCACTAATGACCTAGAACCTTACTTGACCATCTTGGCCTTTTATTAGGGGTAGTGAGATGACCGGCTTTGGTGCAGTCCGATGTTGGTAGATACTCGATACTACACTCATTGAGGGTTGTTTTCTTGGAATATTTTGGTCGCTAGTTAAGTGGCTAAACCAAAACAATGAACAATGAAAACAATCCAGTGATTTTGAGCTCCTTAGAACCCGGTTACTATTTATAGGACAGGTTTTTAAGCCAACTACACTCAAAGAGGGTACTTACCTATGAAACTCCATGCAAGCCTGAAACTAGGGTTTGGTGTGATTTGCTTGTACATATGTTTTGTGCATACATCATAAACATCATAAAGCATCATATGCATTCACTAACCATTTCAAGGGTTTAGATCTTCATCTTTGTTCTTGTTTTGTAGGTCATGGAAATTCCTCGCAGAAATACCATCCAAGTCAACCTTGTAAGAATCTCTCCTCAACTCAAGGAGCTCACCTCAAGAATTCCGGAAAACTCATCCTTCAGTGAAAGACATGGTAGACTGCTCAGCCTAGTCAACACCAACATTGAAGAAGACATGATGAAAGTGTTATTCCAGTTCTTTGACCCTCTTCACCACTGTTTCACTTTCCCTGATTACCAGTTGGTGCCCACTTTGGAGGAGTTTTCTCAACTCCTGAGAATTCCTATCCTTAATCAACTACCCTTCAACGGTACGGAAAAGGAACCAAAGCCGGAAGATGTTGCTCGAGCATTACATCTACAACCATCCGACATCAAGGGGCATTGGGAAACCAGAAGCGGTGTCAAGGGATTCTTAGCAAAATTCTTGTTTGAGAAGGCACAAGAATGTTGGAACTCATTGGACCTACAAGCCTTTGAAGAGATTGTGGCACTCCTTATCTATGGGTTGGTCTTGTTCCCAAATCCTGACCAATTGGTAGATGTCAACGCCATCAAAATCTTCTTGTCCAGAAATCCAATACCAACATTGCTTGGGGACATCCTTCACTCATTTTACACACGAACAATGAGAAAGAGGGGTGTTCTCATGTGCTGTACTCCTCTCCTGGCAAGGTGGTTTATTTCGCACCTTCCACAATCTGTCTTGAAGAATGACCAAGGCTCAAGGTGGTCCCAGCGGTTGATGACTCTTACTCACTCTGATGTACATTGGTGTTCTCGGTCCAGAGAAAATGTCATCATCGTCGATCGTTGCGGAGAATTTCCTAATGTTCCTTTACTTGGAATTAGAGGAGGCATCACCTACAACCCTTGCCTAGCTTTGAGGCAATTTGGATATGCACGGAGGGATGGCCCTCACGACATGTTGATTCCTGACCTAGTTTTTGACTTTGACAATGATGCGCAAGGACTTCGCCAAAGATTCATCAGAGCTTGGGGAAGACCCAACAAGGTTGATAGCAAGACTCTGGGACACAATAACTCCATCCCTCTTGAGCCTTATCTCAAGTGGGTACGAGCCCGAGCCCAAAGTCTAATGATGCCTTATCCTCATGTTCTCCCTGTGATTAAAGAGCCCGTCAATGAAGGAGAGGTTCCCTACACCATCCTACATCCTGACATGCCTACATCATGGGAGGAAATGCAGAAAAGTTGGATTCAGCTCAAGGAAGAACGGAACACCTTTGAAGCCAGCTTCTACGCGAGTGAGAAGAAGGTTTTAGAGCTTACCCGCCGACTCCATGAGCAAGAGGCCCTCAACACCTACATCGCACCAAAGAGGATGCGCAATGTCTTTTTGCCTTGAGAAGTTGTTTTGTAATATTTGGCCCATGGGGCATTTATGTACTAACAAATTTCTTCTTAATATGACGTGCGTTCTTCTTTGTCTGCAACAATTTTGAATGTTCTAAATCCTTGAATGCATTGCATACATAAGCATACCATTCATCGTGTGCATAAGCAGGTCTCACTCCAGGTTTCCTTATATGTCTGCTGTTTATTTCAGTAGGATGGATCTCGAGCAAACAGTCAAAGACCTACAAGCTCAAAATGCACAGTTTCAGCAACTCCTGACAACCTTGGCTAAAGGTCAGGAGGATCTCAAGACCTTGCTGGGGAACAAAGACCCAGTGAAAAAGAAGAAAAAGAGACTCGGGGTAGCTACTTTGGGGAGAAGATTTGACGGAGAAGCTCGGAGAGTGCTTGAATTTCCTCCTACTTCTGATGAAGGAACCAGTAAAGGAGGTGGGGCTGCGGTACCTTCCGAGTCTGATGTGGAAGAAGAAGAGGTCAAAGAGGATGAAGATTATTATGATCAGCAATACCCTCCAGCTGATGATAAATACAAAGGGCTAGAAGACAGATTGGCCGCCATGGAGCTACAAAGAGTATCGAGTTTGGATTTTGATGACTTGGGTTTGGTCGCCGGGATTGTAATTCCCCCAAAATTCAAAGTGCCGGTGTTTGTGAGGTATGATGGGCTTCCTGTCCAAAAATGCATCTCAGGTCCTACGTGAGAAAGATTCAACCCTATACGGCAGATAAAAATCTTTGGATTCATTTCTTTCAAGACAGCCTTTCTGGAGCTCAATTGGAGTGGTTTTATCAGCTAGAGGGAACCAGCGTCAGAAATTGGGAAGACTTGGCCACTGCCTTTTACAAACAATACCAGTATAATTCTAACCTTGCTCCTACTCGTACCCAACTTCAGGGTATGTCATTAGGAACAAGCGAAGGATTCAAAGAATATGCACAAAAATGGAGGGATTTGGCTGGCAGGGTGCAGCCTCCTTTAACCGACCGCGAACTTATTGATATGTTTCTTGGGACCCTATCTGGGCCATTTTTCAATCATATAATTGGTAACTCTTCCGCGGGGTTTACCGATTTGATCTTAACAGGCGAAAGAATAGAAGCTGGCATCAAGTCAGGAAAGATTCAGAAGAGTGTTGCTGCAAGTGTTGAGAAGAAGCCTTTTAAGAAGGAAACAGTTGTGGTATATTCTCAGAGAAGAGCAGGGAAGACGGAGCGTCGGCCAACAGTGGGGGCCGTAATGATTCAAAACCCTTCAAGTGAGCAGCCTCGCTATAACCAGTCCAGACCAAATCAACAACGAGTGGAACGGCCACAACGGCAGTTCACCCGTATTAATATGACTCCGGCGCAAGTGCTTCCCCATCTGTTGAAATTGAATCTCGCCACCATCAAGGAGGCACCAAAGAATGTGAATACGTCCTCTCTGCATTATCATCCTAATGATAAATGCGCCTACCATTCTGACAGTGTTGGGCACGACACCAATGATTGTTCGGCACTCAAGCATAAGATCCAAGACCTGATAGAGGCGAAGGAGGTAGAGTTTGACGCTCCAAATAAGCCTAATGTGATATCTGCACCCATGCCGAAGCACGGTCGAAATGTCAATGCCATTGAAGGAGATTTGTATGTTGCTGATGTCAATGATCTGACTACTCCATTGTTAACCATCAAGTTGAATTTGTTAAGGGCCGAGATCTTCCCGGGATGTAAAGAAGACTGCTATTGTTGTTACTCTCTGCCGTTTGATTGTCTGTTACTGAAGAAAGGCATCCAAGGCCTCATGGATAGTCGACAAATTTTGTTTGAAAAAGTTTCTGCTACTCCAACCCATACTGAAGATGTCTCAATCATAACCATTCACGCCAATATTTCCAAGGCCGTCAAAAATCCTGTTAAGATTACACCAGCTACGAAATCTGTTCTTTTGAAGATAACAATGCCAGGGCCTGTCCCCTATGTCTCTGAGAAGTCGATACCATGAAACTATGGCGGTGACGTCTACTACCATGGTATTAAACAAATCGAAATAACTGAAGAAAGTTCGGATGATGAAGAAGCCAGCATTAGTAACATTGCGGGCACTAGCAAAATCACCAGGAGCGGGAGAATATTTTCTCCAGAGATTGCCCCTCCAAGAGCAATCTTTGGACCCTCATTAGTTGATAAGGTCATCCCTGCACCAATAAAACTCTCTGCTAGAACCCCTTTGATTGAAGATGTTGTTGTTCCTAGTATTGTCTCTCCTACCGCTGCTGACAAAGGTAAGGGAATCCAGGATGAGCTCGTCAGGACGAGGGCTCAACCCTTGGTCATCCCGGAAACCTCCAAGAAGGAAATGGATGAGATCTTGAGAATAATCAAAAGGAGTGACTACGATGTGGTAGAACAATTGGGGCAAACCCCCTCAAAGATCTCCATGCTGGCACTATTACTTTGCTCAGAAGCGCACGCTAAAGTCCTGATAAAATTCCTGAAGGCAGCCCATGTGCCCCAGGAAACCTCTGCAGATCAATTTCAAAATTGTGTGGCTAGCCTGACTGCGGACAATGGATTAGGGTTCTCTGATGCCGACTTAACTCCTAAAGGTAGAAACCACAATGATGCTTTACATATTTCAGTCGAGTGTCGAGGAACCACTCTCGCACATGTCTTGGTCGATACTGGTTCGTCGCTGAATGTTTTGCCTAAGAAGGCCTTGGACCGACTAGATTGTGAAGGGTTGGAGTTGAAACTGAGTGATATTGTTGTCAGAGCTTTCGATGGTTCGAAGAGAATGGTCCATGGGGAGGTTGAAATTCCCATCAAGAT
This sequence comes from Vicia faba, assembly GCA_948472305.1. NCBI lineage: Eukaryota > Viridiplantae > Streptophyta > Magnoliopsida > Fabales > Fabaceae > Vicia > Vicia faba. Next base: position 984,872,146 of record OX451736.1, on the reverse strand, counting down.
AGGCACTGAGGTGTTTAAGTCTACTTTCTATGTGATGGACATCCGTCCGTCATACTCTTGCTTGCTGGGTAGGCCTTGGATACACCATGCTGGGGCAGTCACCTCCTCCTTACATCAGATGTTGAAGTATCCTGTCAAGGGAAAGATCATTACTGTCCATGGCGAAGAGGAGTACATGATTAGCCACTTGAATTCTTTCCGGTACGTGGAGGTAGAAGGGGAGTTCATCGAGACGCCTTTCCAGCATTTCGAAGAAGTCCTTCCTGAGATAACAGTAGCAAAGTTGGCAGCTGAGACACCGAGGCAGATGGCCAGGATGGCATCTCTGGAGGACGCAAAGGCCGCAATAAAGGAAGGGAAGAATTCAGCATGGGGGCAGTTACCTGATATTCCGCATAAGACCGATAAATTTGGATTAGGGTTCACTTCTGCAGGCCAGAAAGCTATGCGTTGTGCGAAGATTGAAAGAGCGTCAGTCAAAATCTCTCCCTATGGAATCAACGCTTTGGAGGACGAGGACAAAGAGAGCAACATCGAAGAGTGGATTTACCCAACTGTCAAAGGAGGATTGAGCAACTGGGAGGCAAAAGACTTTGTCCCCATCACTTTTATTCATCAGTAATTTATCTGTTAAATATTTCCTATTTGGTCTGTAATATTTACTTTCAAACAATCCGTACACTCTCTTTTCACCTCATGCCTTGCCTGGGGCATGTAGGTCCATTTGTAAGGGTTTTGATTATCTTTCATATCCATATGCCATGTTTAATGATTCATTGGACGTTTTTCATTTGATAAACTGCTTGTGTTCATTTTCTTTCCTTTTGCATATTTTGTTTAAGGATGGCTATCCCTTACACACACCCACACTCACCAATGCAGGTACCCATCCACTCCGGATTCCATGGGTGACTATTCTGCTATATCCTTCAATAACTCTGAAGATCTGGTCAATCAAGCCGAGTATGAAGATGACGAAGGTTGTGAAGTACCAGGGGAACTAGCCAGACTTCTACAACAAGAGGAAAGGGCCATCTTACCGCAAGAAGAGTCATTGGAAACTGTCAACCTAGGGACCGAGGAAGACCGGAAGGAGGTGCAAGTGGGTGCCAATCTAGAATCAAGTGTCAAGGAACGTCTGATACAGTTGTTGAATGAGTATGTTGAAATCTTCGCTTGGTCTTATGAAGACATGTCGGGTTTAGACACAGACATTGTGGTTCATCGTCTCCCCACAAGAGAGGATTGTCCACCGATCAAGCAAAAAGTTCGCCGAATGAGGCCTGACATGTCTGAAAAGATCAAAGCAGAAGTAATGAAGCAATTCGACGCTGGATTTCTGGCTGTTACGTCCTATCCTCAATGGGTCGCTAACATTGTGCCAGTACCTAAGAAAGATGGAAAAGTCAGGATGTGCGTGGACTACCGGGATTTGAATAGGGCCAGCCTCAAAGATGATTTTCCACTTCCACACATTGACATTTTGATCGACAATACAGCTCAGCACAAAGTGTTTTCCTTCATGGATGGATTCTCGGGCTACAATCAAATCAAAATGGCCCCCGAGGACATGGAGAAAACTACTTTTGTCACACAATGGGGCACTTTCTGTTACAAGGTGATGTCGTTCGGGCTGAAGAACGCAGGGGAAACTTATCAACGCGCCATGGTAGCTTTATTTCATGATATGATACATCATGAGATCGAAGTTTATGTAGACGATATGATAGCTCGGTCACAAACAGAGGAAGAGCACCTTGAACATCTAGAAAAGCTGTTTGCCAGATTGAAAGACTACAAACTCAGGCTAAATCCAAGTAAGTGCACTTTTGGAGTTAGGTCTGGTAAACTTCTGGGATTCATTGTAAGCAACAAAGGCATTGAAGTCGATCCAGCAAAAGTAAAAGCAATACAAGAGATGCCTGCTCCCCGTACTGAAAAGGAGGTTAGAGGGTTCTTGGGGCGCTTGAACTATATTGCTAGATTCATCTCTCATCTGACTTCTACCTGTGAGCCAATTTTCAAACTCTTGAAGAAAGATCAGGTAGTCGAATGGAACGACGATTGCCAAGCTGCTTTTGATAAGATCAAGGAGTATTTGCTAGAGCCTCCTATTCTGATGCCACCCGTCGAAGGAAGACCATTGATCATGTATTTGACCGTCTTGGATAACTCAATGGGGTGTGTTTTGGGCCAGCATGACGAGTCTGGTCGAAAAGAGCATGCTATTTATTACCTTAGCAAAAAGTTTACCGACTGTGAGACTCGCTACTCACTGCTCGAGAAAACTTGTTGCGCTTTGGTATGGGCTGCTCGCCGACTAAGACAGTATATGTTGACTCATACTACCTTGTTGATTTCCAAAATGGATCCTATCAAGTATATTTTCGAAAAGCCTGCTTTATCTGGAAGGATAGCTAGATGGAAAATGATCCTAACAGAGTATGACATCCAGTACACCACCCAAAAAGCTATCAAGGGGAGTGTACTATCTGACCATCTGGCTCATCAAGCTATCGAAGACTATCAACCCATGAGATTTGACTTCCCAGACGAGGATATCATGAATTTGGACAACATTGAAGGTGACGGACCGTATGACGGACCCGAAAAGGGATCCCGATGGACCCTGTACTTTGATGGTGCTTCAAATGCACTTGGAAACGGTATCGGCGCAGTACTCATTTCTCCGGAGAGTTGTCACACACCTTTCACGGCTCGACTTTGCTTCAGCTGCACAAACAACATGGCTGAGTATGAAGCTTGCATCTTTGGTCTCAAGGCTTCTATAGACTTGGGGATCAAATCTTTGATCGTATTTGGGGATTCGGCTTTGGTTATCAGTCAAATCAAAGGAGAGTGGGATACCAAGAATCCTAATCTTATCCCATACAAAGAACATGTCCTGACATTGTTGCCTCATTTCGAGCAAATTACCTTCGAGCATTTCCCGCGTGAAGAGAATCAGCTAGCAGATGCTCTAGCCACAATGTCCTCCATGTTTAAACTCAACTGGGATAACGAGGCTCCCCAAATCACCATCGAGCGAATGGATGAACCTGCGCATTGTCATGAGATTAATACCGAAGAAGTAGTGGAACAACCTTGGTTCCATGAAATCAAAAGGTATCTCGAGACCAGAGATTATCCTGAAGGAGCTTCCGTAAATGACAAGAAGTTCTTAAGGAAATTTGCTGCCAAATTCTTCCTGAGCAACGGCATCCTTTACAAACGAAGCCATGATTGTGTACTACTCCGATGCGTAGACAAAGCTGAAGCAGAGTTGATCATGACTGATATACACAGCGGCACATTTGGCACTCACTTGAGCGGGCATACAATGGCTAAGAAGATCCTAAGGGCAGGCTATTACTGGTCTACCATGGAAGCTGACTGCCATCAACATTCCCGCACTTGCCACAAATGCCAAATCTATGCTGACAAAGTTCATATCCCTCCGGTTCCTCTCAACGTTCTGACCGCTCTGTGGCCCTTTGCAATGTGGGGCATTGATATGATTGGAGAGATCAAGCCCACGGCTTCCAACGGACATCGCTTCATCCTGGTTGCCATTGACTATTTCACCAAATGGGTCGAAGCAGCTTCCTTCGCCTCTGTTACTAAAAATGTGGTTGCCCGCTTCATCAAGCAAAATCTCATATGCCGGTATGGTGTTCCAGACAGGATCATCACAGACAACGGTACAAATCTGAATAACACGATGATCACCGCATTGTGCAAACAGTTCAAGATTTATCATCACAATTCATCTCCCTATCGGCCGAAGATGAACGGTGTTGTTGAAGCTGCGAACAAAAATATTAAGAAGATCATTCAGAAAATTACAGTCACTTACAAAGACTGGCATGAGATGTTACCGTTTGCTCTGCATGGATACCGTACAACGGCACGTACTTCCACCGGGGCAACCCCATTTTCGTTGGTATATGGCATGGAAGCTGTCCTGCCTATGGAAGTCCAGATTCCTTCTCTGAGGATTATGAGGGATGCAGGTTTGAATGAAGATGATTGGATGCAGACCCGACTTGATCAACTCAATTTGATCGATGAGAAGCGACTCGCTGCTATATGCCATGGTCAAACGTATCAAAAACGGATGATCAAGGCCTTCAATAAGAAAGTCAGACGTCAAGTGTATCAAGTCGGAGATCTCGTAATCAAGCGGATTATCTTACCGCAAAGTGATCCCAGGGGCAAATGGACTCCTACGTATGAAGGACCATTTGTGATCAAGAGCATATTTTCTGGTGGTGCAATGATTCTGACCACCATGGACGGCGATGATTTGCCGCACCCTGCGAACACAGACATAGTCAAAAGATACTACACATAAAATAACCCGACAAGTCGAAAACCCGAAAGGGCGGCTTGGGCAAAAAATGGGCATCCCGGTGAACCGAAAACCCGAAAGGGCGGTTCAGGCAAAAATTAGGGATAAAAACAAAAAAAATCTGTACACCCGGCAAGTCGAAAACCCGAAAGGGCGGCTTGGGCAAAAAGGGGTTTCCCGGTGGATCGAAAACCCGGAAGGGAGATTCAGGAAAAAGTTAGGGAATTAAAGCGTATGACTATGTCTCGTCGGATCACTTCAAAGACAATCTCTTCATCAATCAGTTCCAGGCTTCTGATCAATCCAGTCATCGGCAAACGAAGGATTGAATGAACAGATATTCAGAGTTGTGAAAGCTATAGCGGAATGGAATCCCATGGAATTATTTCACATAGCCATCTTTATTTTTGTAAATCTTTCAAATATTTACGACAAAATCCTCTTACTAGGATGATTGTCTCCTTTGTACAAACATACTCAGAGAAAGTTAATACAAATACTTTTCCCAGAAATTTGTGTCGTTTCCTTTTTCTTTTCTCTTGCACTATTTGTTTATTTTCGAGAAACGTCCAATGTTTTGTTAAATAGGCATGTGCATTTGAACATAATCATTTCCTTACGAATCAAGAAAGAGGATTACTGATAGGTCAAAAGTGCAGTCGGATATCTTGATGCCCTTCAAGGGAAACCCCCCAGGAAATTTGGAATCCATATCCCCAGCAAACCTTGAAGCTTATCACCAGTAGATTTTGGAAGCTTATCCCCTACAGAGTACGGACGTCTCTCCCGAGTTTTATTCAAAGTTATTCCTCACAAGGGCTTATAATTGGGTTATCCTCAGCTTATTGCCACGGAAGATCGCACTCGGCAAGTTTCTTCCTATCCCCAGCGGAGTTCATCAAAGTTCCCCAACGTAACTTATCAATACAATCCCCCAGAGAAGCCTATCTTTGTTATCCCCAGCTAGAGAGTCCTTCAAAACTCAGTTCCCCTCAAAGTTTAAGTTTCAGTATCCCCAGCCGAAGCTAAAACTTCAATTTATCAATCCCCGGCGGAGCCAGACTAGTGAACCTTCTCCCCACAGAGTTTTAGGAGGGCAAATCTTGATTTCCCCAGTGAAGTCGCCAGAAATGCTTCCCACCAAACTGAAGATTCTCAATCTTACCTCCCCAGCATGAGTCTATTAGATTGGAACTCTCCAGTAGAAGTCATCAGTTATTCCCCAGAAGATTGGTATACAACCCAAGCTCCTTATTCTCCAGTAACAACCAGGAATTATTCTTCCCGGCAGCAGTCAAGATACTTTTATCTTCAGCCATCTCGGATTCATCTATCCTTTGCAAGACGGCTCTCCAGTTTACATGCGCATCCATTTACATTCATATCATATAACATACATCGTATCATGCATCATGACAGTGCATATAACTAACTCTTTACCTTTTCAGGTAAGATCAGTCGAAAGACTAGAATCATTATCTTCCGAGATTCTTCCCAGGAACCGTTCAGATGTGACCCAGACATGGAAACATTCTAATGCTTATTCCAGATTCATCCAGATGCAGTTTTACACGAGCTCATCATCAGGGAACCCTACACCGGTTCTTCCTCCAAGTCCAAGATTTCTGAAAACAGTTCACGGGTTCTCCAAGTAACGGATGTTAACCTATCACTTGTTCAGTTTCTTCTCAAGACTTCTGAAAACAGTTTATGGATTCTTCCCAACAACGGATGTTAATCTATCACTTGTTCAGATGCAACTTTTGAAAACAGTTTACGGACGCTTCCCAACAACGGATGTTGCTCTATCGCTTGTTCAATTCTAAGATTTCTGAAAACAGTTCACGGGTTCTCCAAGTAACGGATGTTAACCTATCACTTGTTCAGTTTCTTCTCAAGACTTCTGAAAACAATTTATGGATTCTTCCCAACAACGGATGTTAATCTATCACTTGTTCAGATGCAACTTTTGAAAATAGTTTACGGACGCTTCCCAACAACGGATGCTGCTCTATCGCTTGTTCAATTCCAAGATTTCTGAAAACAGTTCACGGGTTCTCCAAGTAACGGATGTTAACCTATCACTTGTTCAGTTTCTTCTCAAGACTTCTGAAAACAGTTTATGGATTCTTCCCAACAACGGATGTTAATCTATCACTTGTTCAGATGCAACTTTTGAAAACAGTTTACGGACGCTTCCCAACAACCGATGTTGCTCTATCGCTTGTTCAATTCCAAGATTTCTGAAAACAGTTCACGGGTTCTCCAAGTAACGGATGTTAACCTATCACTTGTTCAGTTTCTTCTCAAGACTTCTGAAAACAGTTTATGGATTCTTCCCAACAACGGATGTTAATCTATCACTTGTTCAGATGCAACTTTTGAAAACAGTTTACGGACGCTTCCCAACAACGGATGCTGCTCTATCGCTTGTTCAATTCCAAGATTTCTGAAAACAGTTCACGGGTTCTCCAAGTAACGGATGTTAACCTATCACTTGTTCAGTTTCTTCTCAAGACTTCTGAAAACAGTTTATATATTCTTCCCAACAACGGATGTTAATCTATCACTTGTTCAGATGCAACTTTTGAAAACAGTTTACGGACGCTTCCCAACAACGGATGTCAATCTATTGCTTATTCAGACCCTCAGTTCAGAGATGGTCCAAAACATGGACACCTTTCTGATACTCATTCCAGATGGCATCTTTAAGCCCATCCCCGACAAATTTCTGTCATTCCTCCCGATGGCATCATTAAGCCCATCTCCAAATGACATCTCTAAGCCCATTCCCGCATCCCTTGCTTTCACGAGTGCAAATTTAAGGGCACTCTAGTGTCCAATCTCCTTTTACCCTCGAGTCACGAAAGGCAAGCTTGCCAATCTAACTCTTCGGATTCAAGAAGATTGAACAGGGGCAACTGTTGTATCCCAAATTTGCCCTCCCATTTCTCATTTGATTTCTCATCACAAAGTCCTTGGAGATCAAGATCCAGTTAGGGTTTCACCTGCTCAAGACTTCTCCTTGCATTGTTGACCAAAATTAGGGTTTGTGTTTGCACAAAGATGTTCTGACCTAAAATGCCTAAGATGACTTTCATGCTTCATATTGGACTCCCAAGTTTATCCACATCAAGTTTCAAGTCTTGATTCCAAGTTTTGCCCAGTCAATTGGGCAATTGACCTAAAAATCAACTGTATTGGGGAAAAAGTCAACTGTGGCCAATTGACAGTCAAACCTCATGAAAATTGACCCACATCAACATCATGAACTCACATGGACCATTTTATCAAGTTTGGATCACAATTCCACAAGAAATTTGATCAGATCACTAAAAGGGCAAAATGGTCATTTTTAGGGTTTTGACTGCACAAAGGCAATTTTTGACTGTTTGACCTAGCCAATGGCAAACCAAGCTCACATATGGATTCAAGGACCCCATGGAATTATCTTGACATGCTCAACAAGTTCAAAGGATCCCAAGTACACAAGATTGACAGATGAATTTCCCAGTCAATTGATCAATTTTGACTGTATACTGAAAAGTCAAACTTTGACTTTTTGGTCAAAATCAAGAGTCAAGATTCATTTTTCATCAAAACATGCCAAACCATGAAACTTGTTCATCAAGAAATCAAAAAATGCAAATTAGGGTTAGGAATGAGAATTTTTCATAACTTAGAATTTTTCTAAGTTATAAAAAACCCTAATTTTTTCCCAACTTTGCCCCACCTTCTCACCAAGATTCATTTGGATTCAAGCAAAAGTCAAAACATGAAAGTTGTAGCTTGTTGCATAATCTACAACTTTGATTCACAAAGTTTTCCCAAAAGAGGCTTTTATCTCAAGTTAAAATTTTTAGAATAAGGGTACTAAACCATTCTTAACTTAGTGAAATTTTGACCTATTTTGGCAAGGTTCTCTACCTAACTTCAAGACCATTTTCCATACACTTACACTTGGAATTTCAATTTGCATTTCAAAGATGGATTGTAGTACACATTCCAAGCTTTCCAAAATGTCCAAGAACTCATCAAACAACCTCATAACTTGAGAGAATCGAATTTTGCAATATGGCAAAAACTCACTTTTGAATTGGTCATGTACATGTTCATAACTTATGCCATTTTCAAGTCAGCTTAGTTTGTGCTACATTACAGTCCCTTGAACCATCCAACACTCAATAATTTAATGCATGTTCATTGTGCTAAGGCCTTGTTTCTTGAGTTTAAGCATTACATGTTGGATTAGGCCATAAATGGAAAAAGTGAAATAGCCATTTTTGCAAAAGGCAAGCTTTATGTCAAAGTTGCAAATCCACAAGTACAGATCAAATCACTTTGGCACAAGATTATGAGCAAAACACACTGATCAAGACAAGGTTAGCAGCATGTTTAGGGGGCCTCTACCTGCCTAGAAACTCAAGTGGCCTTTGTTTGCTTAAGAGTTAAGAAACTTAGCATAACACAACATAACTTTGATCTCAGCACTAGAACACTTAAGCAAATATTGTATACACTTTCTAATCATCAAGCACAAGCTAGAACACGAGCAAACAAGGTCCCAAACACTCCCATTCCCAGAATCACTCTCAAACTGCAAAAACAGGGCAGGGTCTGCAGCTGGAGTGCCAACTCTCATTCCTTGCATGCTTTCTTGCTCAAAGCTCATCAAACACATTCCCTAGCATCACTTGAAGCTAACCAAAGCATAAAACACGACCTGTAACTCCCCTAACCAGTTCCACCATTTTCACTTTCTTGTTTTGCAGTTGAAGGTCCATAGCTCGATTCAAGGTGTCTCAAAGCAAAGTAAGCATTGGAATAGCATCACCACACTTCAGGCAAGCTATACAGATCATCATCTTGCCCTGAAAGCTCCCCCATTTCCAGATAGAACTTCAACTGAACAGGTATCTTTGTGAACTTCTAACTCTTAGTATAGGCATCATTAGCTCTAGGTTTGCGAATAAGAAATGTTCTACTCATGCCCCTGAATCTGTACATGCTTTTACTTTTCATTTATTTTGCCTGAGCTGTGAGAATTTAAGGTTTGAATATGGAAGAAAAGTTGGGTCAGGATTTGGGAATGTCAAAATTCTCTCTCATTTCTGAGAGTTAGGATGAGTTTTTTATATATTTAGAATCGTGATTCAATGCTTAACATTTCTTATGTTGGAAGTTTGTGCAAAAGATCAAAGAATCCAGGTGTTTGAATGGATACTCAAGTGCGCGTTTTTTGAATATCTTTTTGTCTGAAGGTTGAAGAAGAAGCCACATGGGTTGGGCCTGCTTTGTCTTTTCTTTTCACACCCTATTTTCATTTTCATACCCCCTGAGCCCATTATGTTTATTTTCATGATTTTTGACTTTTCTTTTTTTCATTTTTGGCTTATTTATTTTTGCTAATAATATTAAAAACATGAAAAATATTTTTTACACCATTTTTATATTTTTTAAGTATTTATTTGTTTATATGGACATTTGTACATAAATATATATATACTATTATTTAGAAAAGAACTAGAAAAAATAATGTAAATATATTTCATTTCTGATTTTTATTTCATTTTTTCTTTTGAAAATATTTTATGCAAAATATACTTTTTTTATAAATATTAAATATTATTATTTTTATATATATAATACATATTTAGAAATTAATACATATATATATATATATATATATATATATATATATATATATATATATATATATATATATATATATATATATATATATATATATATATATATATATATATATATATATATATATATATATATATATATATATATATATATATATATATATATATATATATATATATATATATTTATTAGTATATTTAGGTTAAAATACAAAAATATATACATTTTTTATTTTATTAATATTTGATATGAAAAATACTTTTTTTATGAATATACTCCATTTTATTTTATTTTTTGTATATAATTATTAAATATTATACATATTAAATAGTTAATATACTTATTTAATGAAATTAGGGTTTTACCCTTTAAAACACAAAAAATTCCAAAAGTAATACTTTTTTTATTTTATTTATTTGACATAAATAATACTTCTTCTTCATACATATAAAAACCCTTTTTGCATTTTGCATCTTTATTTTATTTTCCATTTAATTTATGCAATCAATTATTTTGTAAATATTCCTAAATTGATGTAATAGCTAGGTTTAAATTCTTTGTCTAAATATCCCCCCATTTGAACATTTGTACCCCCCTTCCCATATTGTGTTGTAATAGTGTAGGAATTTTACTTTTCGCACTTTAACGCTTTCTAAATATACCATGCTAGAACTAGGGTTTGTATGCAAATAAAAAGAACAAAATTAGTTTGACCTAATTTCAAGATAATCAAGCATGAAAATGGACAACACATATCACACTTGCACCCCTAGGGTATTCCACTTGTTGCCTTCAAATAATTGGGCCATATTGCATGTTAGGTTTCTTTGGGTAAAAACAAACAATCAAATGATCATAGTCCCTCGATGAAGCTTTCGAAAAGTTGCCTAAAATGATCAAGTCCCTTTCAAAGAAAAATTGCCCAAAGACATTTAACACTATTGCAACTATGGTCTAAACGATGACCCGCGCCCGTCCCTTTCACCTCCTAATACAAGATTGTCCACCAAATGCAATGGTGGAACAAAATTGTCAAAAGGGTTAAAACATAGCATAAATCTTTGAGAACTTTAGGGTAGATAGCTCTTAAGTACTTGTCAATTTGCAAAAGAAAACACTTGCCTATTTTCAAACCACACTTCACAAACACTTTCAAAACAAACTTTCAAAAAACCTTGAAACATCTTTTCAAAAAGAAAAACACCTTTTGTAAAACATTCGAGTAAAGAATTGTTACAAGGGTAGCCTAGACAAGGCATCTTTTTCAAAACCTTTTCGAAACCACACACAAAGCACCATTTCAAACAATTGAAAACCAAGGCAAGTTGATCTAAGCAAGTACCTAAGAGCCCATGGATAACCATGGATAGAAAGGGTGCTAATACCTTCCCTTTCTATAATCTACTCCCCGAACCCAAGAAAAATCTCAAAGGTTTTTGCTGTGCTTTTTAAACCTTTCCTTAGGATAAAATAAAAAGTCGGTGGCGACTCTTGCTCAACCGAAACATTTGTGAAAACAAACGCAAAACCATAGTCAGTTCTCCCACCGTATCACAGTCACAATATCATTGGATCATTCCATATTTTTTTTCAGAATTTAAAAATGCATAAAAGTATTTTTAAACATTTAAAACAATTCAAATAAAGTGAAATTTATAAAAAACATCAAAACATAAAATAAAATGCTGAAAAACTATAAATTAGAAAGAGAAAAATCAAAAATATTTTTCATAATTTTTTCAGATTTTTTGGACTTAAAATGAATTTTCTACGATTTTTTGAAGTTTAAAGCAATTAAATATAAAAATCATAAATAAAAAATAAAGTCAAAAATATGTGGACCATTGGATGAGAGTCAAAATGGGTTAGTAATCAAATTCAAGGGATCTGGCGCGTTGTGCATATCATGGTCATTAGTGAATAAAGCATAAAATTAAATATAAATCAGATTTAAAAAAAAAACAAGTGGCAAGTCATCATTGGTTGGAAGATGACATGTTGGTCATCTTCAACCTCCAGCCAACGTAAATTGCAGATCTCTCAAACTGTAAATTCAGAAGCTCAGACCTATGTCATTCGCTTCGTCTCTTTAAGACGAAGACAACCACACCTTCGCGATAAATTTATATAAATTGTAGCTCGAGCAATTTGGAAGGAAAGTTTTGAAAAGGGTTTTGAATTTTCATGGTCAAAATGTGTTTCCAGATAAAAGCAAGTGTTGCAACTAGAACCAGGGCAATGAGAGCTTCACAATGATATCAAAGTTTTGAAGAATTGTTGGAGAAATCTACCTATTGAAGTTGAGTTGCAGAGCTCTGAAGGAAGGTGAATTGATGGAGCAATATAGGGCACGATTCTTGAAGGTAATTGTATGGTTAGCTTCATGGAAGATCAAGGAAGATGAATTGATTGAAAAATTGGATTGAAAAAGGCTTGAACACTGATTATGAAGTTACAGAAAATTGAGTTATGGAGCAAGTTTGGCAGGGTGATTCTGGCTATCCAAGCTTGAGAAAATGAATGGGATAGTTCATGTATTTATAGGAGAAGCAAATGGGATCAAAAGGAAGAGTGAATGATGCATTTTGGAGGGAATTCGTGTAAACCTGATGCACGAGTGAAATGTGATCTTATTTTCACCAAAACTCATCCAATCTTTGTGTTTTGAGGTGCTAAACACTTCTGGAAAGTTTATTAATCAAGTTTAAATAAAAACATGCATAAATATTATGATACGGACTTTCCCATCTTTCTTCGGCACTGAGACCATATTTGCCACCTATTAGGGATATGACGTCACTGCTAGAAAACCTGCATCGAACTGTTTCATTACCTTAGCTTTTATCTTTTCAGACATGTCTGGCCGCATACGATGAACTTTTTGCTTGACTGGAGGACAATCTTCCTTTGTTGGTAGACGATGAACTACAATGTCAAACCCCGACATATCTTCATATGACCAAGCAAACACCTCAACATAGTTGTGCCACATCCGAACCAATATGCTTTTGACACCGTCTTCTAAGTTGGTGCCGATCTTGACCTCTTTCTTGTATGTCTCAGTACCTAGGTTGATCACTTCAACTGGTTCCTCGTCTGGTTGAATGGCATTTTCCTCTTGCATCAGAAGTCTGGCTAGTTCCCCAGGTATTTCACAATCTTCTTCGCCTTCATCTTCGACTTGGTAGATTGGATGTTCAAAGTCATAGATGGCAATGGCAGAGTCGTCGTCAATGAGATCCGGAGTGGATATGGATATGCAAATATGTGTGTGTGCATGTAAGGTCACATGGTTATTTTGAAAATGCAATAAAGTGAAAGAAAGACAATGAGTGCAAAATTTGAATACAAAAGAGTCCAATGTTTTTTCATTAAATGATCATATTGCATATGAAAATGAACAAACCCTTAACAAATGGACCATAGTTCCCCGGGCAAGGCACATGGCTTAAAGTCGTTGTTTCAATAACATTACAGACAAAGTTCTTAAATTAATAAAATAGTAAATGGTAATTACTCCTTGTTGAAGGAGATTGGAATGAAGTCCTTGGTACACCAGTTGTTGAGTCCTTCTTTGGCAGTTGGGTAGATCCAATCATCAAAGTCACAGTCGTCTTCAGAGTCTTCAAGGGCATTCACTTTATGATTACTGATGCGAAGAGGTGGTTTTCCTATGAGAGCATGTTTGATCTCCTTTTTAGCTTTGGAAGTGAAACCCAAACCACACTTATCTTATTTGAACATAATGTCAAGGAGTTTCCCCCAAATGGTACATCCTCCATCTTCAATCACATCATGAGCGTCTTTGAGGGAAGCCATACTTGGCACATCTTGAACAACTTTTGGAACATCAGAAGTAGTCTTGGCAGCAACAACCATGGGAGAGACCACTTCGAAGGCTTGACAAGGAATTTCTATGAACTCACCATCCATCTCAACATACTTAAATGAATTTAGATGGCTAACTATAAAATCTTCTTCACCGCAGATGGTAACAATCTTTCCCTTGACTGGATATTTTAACTCTTAATGAAGTGTAGAAGTCATTGCTCCTACCCCATTTATCAAGGGGCGTCCAAGTAGACAAGAGTAAGCACGACGGATATCCATTACATAGAAAGTTGAATTGAAAATTTGAGACCCAACTTTGACGGGGAGATCAACTTCCCCATGGACCATTGTGATACGGTGGGAGAACTGACTTGAAGGTTTTATGTTTGATTGCAAATGTTGCGGTTAGCAAGAGTCGCCACCTACTTTTCTTTTATCCAAAAGGAAAGGTGAAAAAGCACACGAAAGACCTTTGAGATTGTTTCTTGAGTTCGGAGGGTAGATTATGAAAAGAGAAGGTATTAGCACCCTTTTCATCCATGGTTTTCCATGGGCTCTTAGTTACTTGCTAGATCACTTGCTTTTGTTTTGAAATTGTGCTTTGTATGGTTTTGAAAGTATTTTGTAAAAGAGGCCGTTGTTTAGGAAATCTTTGTAATGATTCTCGTTCATAAGAATGTATACAAAGATGTTTGTCTTTTTTGAAAATGTTTTCAATGTTTGTAAGATGTTTGGAAATGTGTGTGTTTGTTTTGAAAATAGCAAGGATATTTATTTGAAATGGAGCAAGTAACTAAAAGTAATCTACCTACTCAAATGTCTTTCTTGTTCATTTTCTTTTCCTTTGACATTGTTGTCTTACCATTAATTTGGTAAGCAACCCTATCTTTGGATGTAAACGGGACGGGCGTGGGTCATCGTATAACCATGATTAGCAATGTTGCAAAGTATCTTAGCATTTTTGAGGGACTAAGATTTTGTAAGGCAACTTTGAATAGCATCATCGAGGGACTATGATCTTATATTTGTTTGTTTTGCTAAGATACTTCGCATGCGTAATATGGTCATTTTTGTGTAAGGCAACCAAGTGGAGTAACCCTAGGGGTGCTTGTGTGCAAGTGTGTTATTTTCATGCTTGATTTTGTCTTGGATTAGGGTTTTCTATTTTATTGTTTTTTATCTTGCCATACAAACCCTAATTACTAACATGTTAAGTAAAAGCGATAAATTGCATAATTTAAAGATTACTACGCTATTACAACATTTTATGGGAGGGGGTATACAAATTATGAATGGGGATTGCAATAATATGAACCTAATTAATCTATTACAACCAAATCAAATTTTTACAAATATTTGAATAAATAATGCATAATATAAATTAAATATGCAAAGATATGCATATGCAAGAAAAGGATTTTGTTTTTTTTTATATGAAAAAGTTTTGAACTAAACCTAATAAATTAAGAAAATAAAATTATTTCTTAGAAATTCATTAATCCTAATTCTAACTTGTTAAAAGAAAATAAAATTCTTTAAGTATTTTTTTGTATTTTTGTCTTGAAGATAATAAATAGTATTTATGAAATATTTTAGTCCTTTTATATGTTAAAATAAATATTTACAAGTGTGAAAAAAAAGAATAAATAATTAACCTAATTCTATTTTTATTTACAAGTTTATTAAGAAAAATAGTTAATATATAACTAAATGAAAATATTTTTCATGAGAAAATAAAATAAAATAAACAAAATATAATATTTATCATTTTTATATTTTTTATGATTTTATAATATTTAAGAAAAATATATTTTATGAAATAAAACAAAGTAAAATAAATAAATGAAAATAGTTGGGTCAGGGGTGCCATAGTAATCAGGAGGTGGGTGTTAGAAAAAAAACATAGGGCCCAATTGTTGAAGTCCACGCTGCAAACAACCAAAAAGGATGAAAAATATGGGAAAATGCAAAAAGGCAGCGCCAAGGCTCGAACCTCTGACCTTAAGCATTTTAGCACGCTGTCTTACCACTAGGATGGCTGTACATTCGTTAGTTCAAATGAAAACAAAAATACATAACATGAATCACTTCCTTGCCCTGTACTTCGTCTTCTTCCTCTAGCCAGTCGGACCACCTGTATCTCTCTCATTTCTCCATGAAAATGGAAACTCCAAACATGAAAATGATAGTACTTCTTCTCACGATTTCAACCATGTAACTCATGTAAACTAAAAGTCAAAGATCAAAGCTAATTTTACTGGCCCTAATTTAAAACCTAATTTTTATAGAAATTTCAAATCCAAAATTCTCTATACACGATGAATATAAATTAAATTTATGAACATGGTTGGCTTTAATGCAAGGATATCTACATTTTATTTTCACAAATCGAGACCAAAGGATGCCTGTATGAAGAGATAGAAGTTAGTGTTTTTACCTCTTTTAGTTGAGATCGTGAATGGAGTTTGAGCAAGTTTTGAGAAGGCCTGAGAATCTGTTTAGCTTGCCTGGACCTCCCTGAGTGTGTTCCAATCCTTACTTTGCCTTGAAAGTTCCTGAATCTCCCTGCTCAAGTCAACCTGCAAGCTTGAAATGCAAAAATGGTAGAAGGAGAAGGAGGAGTTACAGTGAGGGGGTGATGGTCTGGAACACTTAGATGTGATGTAGGTTAAGTGTTTAGGTGATTAGAACTTGAAACGCACAAGTGGTTTTTGAGGTTGCTATGCAAGGTTCCAAAACTGCAAGTTATGGAAGGTTTTCAGTGGTAGAGAGTTTGGGAGAGTTTCTGAGCTTTAGCCATCGTGTTCTAAGTCACAATACATTTGTGTATAAGTATAGAAAAGGTTACACCTCAAGCTTCCTCAAGATTTCTGAGTTATAAACTTTTGGCTCTATTGCTTGCTTTTGAAGAAAAGTGAGGAGACAACTCTCTATGTGCTTGTACAAGCCTGATCTGAGTTGGTACATGTCTTAGACATATTTCTTTTGGTTTATAGTGTTTGCGTGTGCAGAAAGAACAAGTGCAAAGCCAAGGAGTTGACAATTGCAAAAGTTGTGCTTTTCTAAAATGGAAATGGCAACTTTGTGCCATTTATGGAATTGTATCTTGGACAAAGGCTCTCATGCTTGGATTAAAGCTTTATCAACTGTGTAAACATTTAATTATGGAGTGAGAAATAAGTTTGAGACCTGCAAAGCAAGGATTATGCAGCCTAGGTTTGGATTTGAATTTTGGTTCATCATGAAATGGCTTGAAATCAAAGTGAGAAATTGCCAACTTCATCTCTTCAATTCTCCCTACTCAAGAATGATCTCAATAAGTTCTTGGACATTTTGGAAAGATTGAAATGTGCTCTATAACTCATCTTTGAATTTCTTTCCAAGAATCCTCTTGGAACTAGGTGAAAAGTTGCCACGAAGTTAGGTCAAAAACCTGCCTAAATTAGGGCAAAATTTCACTAAGTTATTTTAGTTCATGAGCATGTATTCACAAAATTATATCTTGAGATACAAGAATATTTATGAGAAATTGTGTGAAGAAAAGTTGTATGTTTCATGGAGATCTAAAACTTTCATGTTGGGAACTTTCTTTGAATCATCTTGTATCATGGTGAAAATTTGGCTTAAAGTTGAGAAAAAATAAGAAATTTTCTATACTTAGAAAAATTTCGAAGTTAAGAAAATTTCAAATTTCAAAACAAAATCTTCAATCTTTGATTTCTTGATGAACAAGTTTCACATTTTGACATGTTTTGATGAATTGTGATCCTTGGTATTAGATTTTGACCAAAAAGTCAAAGTTTGACTTTTCAGTATACAGTTGACTTTTGATCAATTGACTGAAAAATTCATCTGTCAATTCAATAGATTTGCAATGTTTTGAACCATTTATTTAGGTCAAGATGGTGCAATTGAACTCTTGAAATCACGCTTCAAACCAATTGGTCATTTGCCAGGTCAAAAATCAGAAACTGCCGTTTCTCAGCCAAAACCTTAATTTTGACCATTTGCCCTTTTGATGATTTGATCAAATTTCTTGAGGAATTATGGTCCAAACTTGATCAAATGATACATATGAGTCCAAGATGTTGAGGTGGATCAAAAATTATGAATTTTTACTGTAAATTGGCCATGGTTGACTTTTTCCCCAATACAGCTAATTTTTAGGTCAACTGTCTAATTGACTGATCAAAAATGTGATTCAAGGCTTGAAAATTGACATGAGTAATCTTGGGGGTCTATAATTGTCCTTGAAAGTCATATGAAGCATTGATAGTCCAAAAATCTTTGTGCAATCTCAAACCCTAATTTTGGGTTATTAGTGCATGATGAGATGTCTTGAGCTGGTCAAGCCCTAATCTAGTCTTGTGTCCAAAAGATCTTGTGAGAAAAATCTTAATAAATGAGAGGGAAAATTTTGGGGTACAACAGCTGCCCCTGTTCAATCTTCTTATACCTGAAGAGTTAGATTGGCGAGTTTTGCCATTCGTGACTCGAAGGTGAAAGATGATTGGACACTAGAGTGCCCAGAAATTTGCACTCGGTGATGTGATGGTAGAGGGAATGGGCTTAAAGATGCCATTTGGAGAGGTGGTAGAAAGTTGTAGGAGATGAACTTAAATATTCCATCCAATGGTGACTGTTTGTGTTGTAATTTGTAAGTTGAAAGAATGAGTATCAGAATGGCGTCCGTGTTTGAAGCGTATCTGAACTGTATCTGGAAGTTGAATCTGAATGAGTATTAGAATGGCATCCGTGTCTGGAGCATATCTGAACTGTATCTGAAAGTTGAATCTGAATGAGTATCAGAATGGCCTCCGTGTTTGGAGCGTATCTGAACTGTATCTGAAAGTTGAATCTGAATGAGTATCAGAATGACATCCGTGTTTGGAGCGTATCTAAACTATATCTGAAAGTTGAATCTGAATGAGTATCAGAATGGCATCCGTGTTTGGAGTGTATCTAAACGGTATCTGAAAGTTGAATTTGAATGAGTATCAGAATGGCATTCGTATCTGGAGCATATCTGAACTGTATCTGAAGACCGAACATTGTTAATGGTAGCTGTTAATCTTATCCTGAAAATGGTAAAATGTTAGCTAAAATGCAAAGTCATGTTGTATGAAATGTATGACATGATGCATTTGCTTTATCAATGTTTATGATATAAGGATGCAATGTATGCTTATGTGAGCTAATTTGCTGCATCGTAGTTGGATTGGGGAAAATAAATCCATGACTGTTGCTGAGGATATGCGAGTCTTCATGTCTTGAAGTCGAAGTATTGATGAATTTCTGCCGAGAGAAATAAACTCTGTTGTAAGGGAAAAGCCATGTACTGCTTGTAAAATCTTATTGGGGAATCCTGAGAAATTTGACGACTTCTATTGGGGATCAATAATTTGAAATTTTGTTCCGCTTGGGATTTAAACGACATACTGCATGGGATTACCTATGGAATATCCTAGAGATATTTTCCAATCCTTTTAACCTATCAGTAATTGCCTCTTTTCATTTCGTTTATTTGTAAACAGTAATTATGTTCAAATGCATATGCTCAACAATGAATCATTGGACGTTTTTGTAAACAAAACAAGCGTAAATAAAAGACAAATAGTTTTTGCACTTTTAAAGGAATATTTTGTATTGACTTTGAATAAGTATTTTTTGTACAAGGAGACAAACATTCTAGTAAGAGAATGCTGTCGTAAAAGAGAAAATTTTGATACAAAGGAAAGATAGATATGTGTAATAATCCCATGGGGTTTCCATTTTGCTATAGCCTTCGTATCTCTGAGCATCTTGTCTATTTGTTGCCTCGTCTGAAGATGATTGAATTGATCAGAACCTCTGAGTTTGTCAGTGGAAGCCAAAGGTTGTCCGTAAAGTGATCCAACGGGACATAGTCATACGCTTTAATTCCCTAACTTTTGCCTGGACCGCCCTTTCGGGTTTTCAGTCCACCGGGAAACCCTTTTTTGCCCAAGTCGCCCTTTCGAGTTTTCAACTTGTCGGGTGTACAGATTTTTTTTTTATCCCGAATTTTTTCCTGAATCCTTTTGGTTTGCCGGGAGGCCCTTGTTTTGCCTAGGTATGTCAACCTAACGGGTCTCTTATGCGTAGTATCTTTTGACTATGTCCGCGTTCGCATGGTGTGGCAGGTCGTCGCCATCCATGGTGGTCAAGATCATTTCCCCACCGGAGAACATGTTTTTGATTACAAATGGTCCTTCATAGGTAGGAGTCCATTTGCCCCTGGGATCACTTTGTGGCAATATGATGCGTTTTATCACTAGATCCCCAACTTGATACACTTGGCACCTGACTTTCTTGTTGAAAGCTTTGATCATCCATTTTTGATACATTTGACCATGGCAAACAACAGTAAGTCTCTTTTCATCAATCAAATTTAGTTGATCAAGTCGAGTCTGGATCCAATCATCTTCGTTCAAGCCTGCATCTTTCATAATCCTCAGAGAGGGGATCTGAACCTCAATAGGCAAGACATCCTACATGTCGTAAACCAAAGAATAGGGTGTTTCCCCAGTTGATGTGCGAGTCGTGGTACGTGTCCCATTCCCCTTTGATCTGACTGATTACCAAAGCTTAATCTCCAAACACATCTAAGGATTTGATCCCTAAATCTATGGCAGATTTGAGACCAAGGATACACGCTTCATATTCCGTCATATTGTTCGTACAATTGAAGCAAGGTCTGGCAGTGAAGGGAGTATGACACCCTTCTGGAGATATGAGTACAACGCCGATACCATTACCAAATGCGTTGGATGCTCCATCAAAGAACAGAGTCCATCGGGATTCTTGTTCAGGTCCGTCATATGGCCTGAACTCTTCACAGTTGTCTAATGTCATGATGTCTTCATCTAGGAATTCAAACTTCATGGACTGATAGTCTTCTACAGCTTGGTGAGCAAGGTGATCCGCTAATACACTGCCCTTTATAGCTTTCTGGGTAGTATATTGTATGTCGTACTCTGTTAGGATCATCTGCCATCTAACTATTCTCCCAGAAAGAGCAGGCTTTTCGAAGATGTATTTTATCGGATCCATCTTAGATATTAATAAGGTAATATGAGTCAGCATATACTGTCTTAGCCAGCGAGCAGCCCATGCCAGAGCGCAGCAAGTTTTCTCGAGCAGTGAATATCTGGTTTCACAGTCGGTAAACTTTTTGGTCAGGTAATAAATAGCATGCTCTTTTCGGCCAGGCTCGTCATGCTGCCCCAATACACACCCCATCGAGTTTTCTAAAATAGTCAGATACATGATCAATGGTCTTCCCTCGACTGGTGGCATCAATACAGGAGGTTCTTGTAAGTATTCTTTGATTTTGTCAAAAGCAACTTGGCACTCATCATTCCATTTGACTACTTGATATTTCTTCAATAGTTTGAAGATTGGCTCACAAGCAGCTGTTAGGTGAGAAATGAATCTGGAAATATAGTTCAAACGTCCCAAGAATCCTCTGACATACTTCTCATTACAAGGAGCAGGCATCTCTTGTATTGCTTTAACTTTGGCAGGATCAACCTTAATACCTTTGTTACTGACGACAAAGCGTAGGAGTTTACCGGACCGTACTCCAAATGTGCACTTGTTTGCATTCAACCTCAGCTTGTACTTCTTCAGTCTCTCAAACAGCTTTTGTAAGTGATAAAGATGCTCTTCTTCTGTTTGCGATCTGGCTATCATATCGTCTACGTAGACCTCTATTTCATGATGTATCATGTCATGAAATAAAGCTACCATGGCACGTTGATAAGTTGCCCCAACATTCTTCAGTCCGAATGGCATCACCTTATAGCAGAATGTGCCCCACTGTGTGACAAATGTTGTTTTCTCCATGTCCTCAGGTGCCATTTTGATTTGGTTGTAATCTAAGAATCCGTCCATGAAGGAAAACACTTTGTGTTGTGTCGTATTGTCAACTAGGATATCAATGTGGGGGAGTGTAAAATCATCCTTAGGGCTCGCCCTATTAAAATCTCTGTAGTCCACACACATTCGTACTTTGCCATCTTTTTTAGGTACGGGAACAATGTTGGTAACCCATTGAGGGTAGGAAGTGACAACCAAGAATCCAGCATTGAATTGCTTCATGACCTCCGCTTTAATCTTTTCTGACATATCAGGTCTCATGCGGCGAACCTTTTGTTTTATTGGCGGACAATCTTCTCTTATAGGCAGACGATGTACCATGATGTCTGTATCAAGTCCCGACATGTCTTCATATGACCAGGAAAAAACTTCAACATAATCGTGTAACAACTGAACCAAACGCTCCTTGACACTGGGTTCCAGATTGGCACCCACCTTGACCTCTTTTTTATCCTCCTCGGTACCCAGGTTGATTGTATCCACAGGTTCCTCGTAAGGCTGAATGGTTCTTTCCTCTTGTTGTAGCAGTCTGGCAAGTTCCCCTGGTACTTCACAATCTTCCTCACCTTCGTCTTCGGCTTGGGAGATTAGATCCTCAGAGTCATGAAAAGCCATAGTAGTATTGTTACCCATGGGATCCGGAATGGATGGATACCTGCATTTGTGAGTGTGGGTGTGTGTAAGGGTATAGCTATCTTTAAAAGAAAATAAAATGTAAAAGAAAAAACAATGAGCACAAAAGTTTGTATGCGGAAAACGTCCATGATTCATTGATGTCATATGAAGATGAAATAATAACCCTTACAAATGGACCATTGTGCCTCGGGCAAGACACAAGGTTTTAAGAGTGTGAATTGTTTTTGAATATTACAGATCCAACAAAATGTAAAGATAAATTACTGTGGGATGAAAGTTATTGGGACAAAGTCTCTAGCCTCCCAATTGCTGAGTCCTCCATTGATAGTCGAAAAGATCAAATCCTCCAGGTTGCAATCATCTTAACCATCTTCTACCGCGTTGACCTCTCGGTTGCTAATCTTCAAGGGTGGCCCTCCAGTACGGGCGTGACGTACAGCATTTTGAGCACTTGAAGTGAAACCTAGGCCAAACTTGTCAGACTTATACGGGATATCCAGAAGTTGCCCCCAGATGGTGCATCCACCTTCCTCTACTACTGCTTTGGCGTCCTTCAGTTATGACATCCGAAGTGGAGGCCTTGTAATCTTGGGAATCTGGGACACAGTCTTGGTCATTGCTACCTCTTGGGGGACCTCTTCGAAGTGTTGAAAGGAGTTTCAATGAACTCGCCGTCCAATTCCACATGCCTGAAGGAATTGAGATGGCTGATCATGTATTCTTCCTCTCCGTGTAGAGTGATAATCTTTCCTTGAATCGGATACTTTAGCATCTGGTGCAATGTATAGGTGATAGCACCAACATTATGGATCCATGGCCGTCCTAGCAGACAGGAGTAAGAAGGGCGGATATCCATTACATAAAAGGTTGAATTGAAAGTTTGGGTCCCAATCTTTATAAGGATATCCACCTCCCCGTGTACCACCCTCTTCGAGCCATCAAATGCTCTTACTACTATGTTGCTTCGCTTTAACGTCAGTCCTTCGCAGTTAAGTCTGTCAAGAGCTTTTTTCAGTAATACATTTAAGGATGAGCCTGTGTCCACCAAAACATGGGCCAGAGTTGTGCCCCTACATTCCACAAAGACATGTAATGCCTCATTGTGCTTTCTTCCCCTTGTTGTCAGATCAGCATCCGAGAAGCCTAGGCTGTTATCCACTGTCAAGCTGGCCACGCAGTCTTGAAATTGATCAGCAGACGTCTCTTGAGGCACATGGGCTGTTTTTAGGAACTTCACCAAGGCTTTCGCATGTGCCTCGGAACACAGTATAATGCCAGCATGGAGATTTTGGAGGGAGTTTTCCCCAATTGTTCAACTACATCATAGTCGCTCCTCTTTATAATTTTTAGGATCTCCTCCATTTCTTTCTTGGATGTCTCGGGGATAGTCAGTGATTGAGCCTTCGCCCGGACATGCTCCACTTGAATACTCTTTCCTCGAGTTTCAGCAATAGGAGTGTTGGTAGGAATGACAACAGGGGTTATAACGGCTTCGTCAATAGGAGCACTTGCAGAGATGATTATGGGTATAGAAGTAACCTTTGGAACAGCCACGGGTCCAAAAACAGCCTTTGGGGGGGCAATTTCTGGAGAAAAGATCCTACCGCTTTGGGTAATTTTACTAGTTCCGGCAATATTGCTGATGTCGGAATCTTCTTCTTTGGAGTTTATCTCTTCGGTGGCCGTCCCATCTTGTTTGATGCCATGGTAGTAAATGTCCCCTCCATAATTCCACAACACAGTTTTGTCTGATTCATATGGGACTGGCCCAGGCATTGTGATTATTAGAGGAGTAGCTTTCGGAACCGATGTAATTCTAACGGGTCTTTTGGTAGAGACCCTGGAAGAATTGGCGGAGATGGTAATGATTGAAACATCTTTAACAGGAATAGGTGAAACAAGAGTACTTTCAAACAGAATCTCTTTGTTATCTATCAAGCGTTGAATGCCTTTTTTCAACAAAGGGCAATCAGTTGGTGAGGGTAAGCAGAGATGGCAGTCTTCATTACAGCCTGGGAACACACCGGCTTTCAACAGGTTTATCTTAATGTTTGGAAGTGGAGTCACGAGTTCATAAACTGTGGTAATAAACAAATCTTCTTCAATAGCATTGGTATTGTGACCATGTCTAGGCATAGGAGCAGAAATGACATTTGGCTTCTCGGGTGCATCAAACTTAATTTCGTTTGCTTCAATGAGGTCTTGTATTTTGTTCTTCAAGGCCCAACATTTATTAGTATCGTGACCAGGACTTTCAGAGTGATATGTGCAACGGGCATTGGGGTGATAATTAGGGGATGTTGTATTGGGGTTTTTCAGAGCTTCTTTCAAGGTTGCCAAATTGGATCTTAGAAGATGCAGTAATACTTGAGACAGAGTCATGTTGATTCTGGTGAATTTCCTGGATGGCCTTTCCACCCTTGGTTGATTACTTCTTTGTTGATCAAACGTAGGCTTTGGAATCATAACAACCCCCACCATTGGTCAGCGTTCGACTCTCTCCTGGTTTCTTTGCGGATATACAACAGTTATCTCTTTCTTCCCGATAAAAGGCTTTCTTACAGGTGTAGAAGAAGATGAATCCTTCTGAATCTTTCCACTTTTTATGCCAGCTTCCACTCTCTCTCCGGTTAGTATTAATTCGATAAAGCCTGTAGAGGAACTTCCGATTAAATGGTTGAAGAAAGGGCCAGATAAGGTGCCTAAGAACATGTCCACCAATTCCCTTTCAGACAGAGGGGGTTGAACTCTTCCAGCCAGATCTCTCCATTTCTGTGCGAAATCCTTGAAACCTTCATTGGAAGCCATGGCCATACTCTGGAGTTGAGTACGGGTAGGTGCCAAATCAGAATTATATTGATATTTCTTGTAGAAAGTTGTGATAAGATCTTCCCAATTATGGACGTTAGCTCTTTCTAGTTGGTAAAACCAGTCGAGTTGTGTTCCAGACAGACTATCTTGAAAAAAATGCACCCACAAGTCTTTATTAGAGGAGTGTGGTTGGATCTTTCTCACGTATGATCGGAGATGCATCTTAGGGCATGACACCCCATCATATTTTACGAACAAAGGCACTTTGAACTTCAGAGGAATCACAATCCCTGACACTAGTCCCAATTCTTCAAAGTCTAAGCCTGACACCTTTTGTATTTCCATTGTGCTCAAACGCTCTTCGAGATGTCTGTACTTGTCATCAGCTGGAGGATATTGTTCCTCAGAGTAGTCTTCCTCTTCTTCCTACTCTTCAGATTCTGACGGGACCTCTATTTCCTTGCCTTTCCCCTCTCCTTCACCGGATGTTGTTGCAAAATTCAAAGTCCTTCTCGTCTGCTCATGAAATCTTCTCCCCATGTTCAAGACTCCATTTACCTTCTTTGTTTTCTTTTTCTTCTCTTCAGCTAGCAGAGTCTTCAATTCTTCTTGCCCCTTGGCTAGGGTCATGAGAAACTGTTGAAACTGCGTGTTCTGAGCTTGGAGATCTTTCACTATTTGTTCGAGATCTATCTTACTGAAATAAACAGTAGAGAGATGAGGAAACGTGTTGCAAAAGACATGTTTATGTTATGATGAATGATATGTGCATATGCAATGTTTTCAAGGATTTCAAAGATTCAAGTTCGTTTTAGACAAAAAGAAACACACGTTATATTAATAAGATAAAGTTTGAGTACATCAATGCCCTTTGGACAAAATAATACAAAACTCTAAGATAAAAAAGTAGTGTGCATCCTCTTTGGTGTAATGTAGGCATTTAGAGTCCGCTCCTCATGAAGTAGCCTAGTGAGTTCTAAAACCTTCTTCTCGCTTGCGTAGAATTGGGCTTCAAAAGTATCTTGCTCTCCTTTGATCTGTATCCAATCCCTTTGTAGGTCTTCAAGAGATGTAGGCATGTCAGGATGTAGGATAGTGTATGGAACATCTCCCTCCTTAACAGGCTCAATGATTACCGGAAGGATGGAAGGATAAGGTATCATAAGACTTTGAGCACGAGTTTGTACCCATTTGAGGTAGGACTAAAGAGGTATGGAATTCTTGTGCCCCAAAGTCTTGCTATCCACCTTGTTTAGAATTCTCCAACCTCAGATGAATCTCTGGCGAAGACCTTGATCGTGTTGTCGTAGTCGAATACCAAACCTTGAATCAGCATCTCGTGCGGGCCATCCCTTCGGGCGTAACCAAACTGTCTTAAGGATAAGCATGGGTTGTAGGTGATGCCTCCCCTAATGCCAAGTAGAGGGACATTAGGGAATTCTCCACAACGGTCAATAATGATAACATTCTCTTTGGATCAGGAGCACCAATGAATGTCTGAATGTTTGAGCGTCATTAACCTTTGTGACCACCTTGAACCTTGCTCATTCTTTAAGACTGATTGGGGAAGATGAGAAATAAACCATCTTACCAGGAGAGGGGTGCAACACATAAGGACACCTCTTTTCCTCATTGTGCGAGTGTGAAAAGAGTGTAGGATATCTCTTAGCAATGTAGGCACCGGGTTGCGTGACATGAAGATTTTGACGGTGCTCACATCTATGAGTTGGTCAGGATTAGGAAACAAGACCATACCATAGATAAGAAGAGCCACAATTTCCTCAAAGGCTTGCAAGTCTAAGGAATTCCAACAGCTTTGGGCTTTCTCAAACAGGAACTTTTCTAAGAAGCCTTTGACACCACTCCTAGTTTCCCAATAAGTTGTGGCATCAGATGAGTGCAAGTGTAGAGCTTGAGAAATCTCTTCTGGCTTTGGGTCTTTTTCTGTACCGTTGAAAGGTAGTTAGTTGAGAATGGGAATCCTCAAGAGTTTGGAGAATTCTTCCAAAGTAGGCACAAGTTGATAGTCGGGAAATGTGAAGCAATGGTGCAAAGGATCAGAGAACTGAAAGAGCACCTTCATCATATCCTCATCAGTGTTGGAGGTGACCAAGTTGAGTAGACGACCATGTATTTCGGTGAATGGAGAGTTCTCAGGGATCCTTGGAGCTATCTCCTTAAGTTGTGGAGGAATTCTTACAAGGTTGACTTGAATAGTTTTCCTGCGAAGTGAATCCATATCCTACAAAACAAGAACAAAGATGAATCCCAAAATCCTTGAAATGGTTAGTATATGTATATGATGTTCATGATGTCCATGATGTTATGTACAAGTATGCATATACAAGCAAAACAATCAAGTTCTTAGTTTAGGCTTGCATGGGTTTTTATAGGTAAGTACCCTCTTGAAGTTTAGTTGGCTTAAACCTGTCCTAGTATTAGTAATCGGGTTCTAAGGAGCTCAATATCACTGGATTGTTTCCTTGGTCATTGTTTCAGCTCAAGCCTCTTTAATGGCGACCGAAATATCCCAAGAAACCAAACCTCAATGAGTGTAGTATCGAGTATATACCAACTTCGGAATGTACCAAAGTCGGTCATCTCAATACATCCTAAAGGCCAAGTTGGTCAAGTAAAGGTTCTAGAAGTTCATTAGTGCTTCATGACATTACTCAGCGGCCCAGTATTCTCTTTGATTAACTCAAAGGCTACCGGTACCCACAAATATGTCACACTAACATAGATATTGCTTAGACCATGTCGGTATACCCCACACAGTTTCCACAACGTATTTCTATTTACCTATAATGTATCCCAAATTCGGGTAGAGGATTTCAAACCCAAACAAAGAACCATAATGTAAAGCATACAAGTCAAACAATGTAAGCAAATAAATGTGATCTATCCCTAAGGTATACCCCACTTTATAGAAGTCCCCAACAGAGTCGCCAGTTCTGTGATACGGTAGGAGAACTGACTTGAAGGTTTTGCGTTTGGTCACAAATGTTGCGGTTAGCAAGAGTCACCACCGACTTTTCTTTTATCCAAAAGGAAAGGTGAAAAAGAACAGGAAATACCTTTGAGATTGTTTCTTGAGTTCGGGGGGTAGATTATGAAAAGGGAAGGTATTAGCACCCTTTTCATCCATGGTTTTCCATGGGCTCTTAGTTACTTGCTAGATCACTTGCTTTTGTTTTGAAATTGTGCTTTGTGTGCTTTTGAAAGTATTTTGTAAAAGAGGCCATTGTTTAGGCAATCTTTGTAATGATTCTCGTTCGTAAGAATGTATACAAAGATGTTTGTCTTTTTTGAAAATGTTTTCAATGTTTGTAAGATGTTTGGAAATGTGTGTGTTTGTTTTGAAAATAGCAAGGATATTTGTTTTGAAATGGAGCAAGTAACTAAAAGTAATCTACCTACTCAAATGTCTTTCTTGTTCATTTTCTTTTCCTTTGACATTGTTGTCTTACCATTGATTTGGTAAGCAACGCTATCTTTGGATGTAAACGGGACAGGCGTGGGTCATTGTATAACCATGATTAGCAATGTTGCAAAGTATCTTAGTATTTTTGAGGGACTAAGATCATTTTGTAAGGCAACTTTGAATAGTGTCATCGAGGGACTATGATCTTATATTTGTTTGTTTTGCTAAGATACTTCGCATGCGTAATATAGCCATTTTTATGCAAGGCAACCAAGTGGAGTAACCCTAGGGGTGCTTGTGTGCAAGTGTGTTATTTTCATGCTTGATTTTGTCTTGGATTATGGTTTTCTATTTGATTGTTTTTTATCTTGCCATACAAACCCTAATTACTAACATGTTAAGTAAAAGCGATAAATTGCGTAATTTAAAGATTACTACGCTATTACAACATTTTATGGGAGGGGGTATACAAATTATGAATGGGGATTGCAATAATATAAACCTAATTAATCTATTACAACCAAATCGAATTTGTACAAATATTTGAATAAATAATGCATAATATAAATTAAATATGCAAAGATATGTATATGCAAGAAAAAGATTTTGTTTTGTTTTTTATATGAAAAAGTTTTGAACTAAACCTAATAAATTAAGAAAAGGATATTATTTCTTAGAAATTGATTAACCCTAATTCTAACTTGTTAAAAGAAAATAAAATTCTTTAAGTATTTTTTTATATTTTTGTCTTGAAGATAATAAATAGTATTTATGTAATATTTTAGTCCTTTTATATGTTAAAATAAATATTACAAGTGTGAAAAAAAAGAATAAATAATTAACCTAATTCTACTTTTATTTACAAGTTTATTAAGAAAAATAGTTAATATATAACTAAATGAAAATATTTTTTATGAGAAAATAAAATAAAATAAACAAAATATAATATTTATCATTTTTATATTTTTTATGATTTTATAATACTTAAGAAAAATATATTTTATGAAATAAAACAAAGTAAAATAAATAAATGAAAATAGTTGGGTTAGGGGTGCCATGTGTAATCAGGAGGTGGGTGTTAGAAAAAAAACATAGGGCTCAATTGCTGAAGCCCACTGTTGTACCCCAAAATTTGCCCTCTCATTTCTTCTACATTTCCTCATCACAAGACCCTTGGAGCTCAAGATCAAGTTATGGTTTACTCTGCTCAAGGCCCCTCCTTGCACTGTTGACCCAAATTAGGGTTTGAGTTTGCACAAAGATGTTTTGACCTAAAATGCCCAAAATGACTTTCATGCTTCATATTGGACTCATAAGTTTATCCATACCAAGTTTCAAGCCTTGATTCCAATCTTTGCCCAGCCAATTGGACAATTGACCTAAAAATCAGTTGTATTGGGGAAAAAGTCAACTGTAGCCAATTGACAGTCAAACTTCATGATTTTTGACCCACATCAACATATTGAACTCATATGGACCATTTTATCAAGTTTGGATCACAACTCCACAAGAATTCTGATCAGATCACCAAAAGGGCAAAATGGTCATTTTTAGGGTTTTGACTGCACAAAGGCAATTTTTGACTGTTTGACCTAGCCAATGGCAAACCAAGCTCACATATGGACTCAAGGACTCAATGACATGGTCTTGACACATTCAACAAGTTCAAAAGATCCCAAATGCACAAGATTGACAGATGAATTTTCCAATCAACTGATCAAACTTGACTGTATACTGAAAAGTCAAACTTTGACTTTTTTGCTCAAAATCAAGTGCCAAGATCCATTTTTCATCAAGACATGTCAAATTATGAAAATTGTTCATCAAGAAACCAAAAATTGCAAATTAGGGTTTAGAATGAGAAAATTTCATAACTTAGAATTTTTCTAAGTTATGAAACTTCCTTATTTTTTCCTAACTTTGTCCCATTTTTTCATCAAGATACATTTGGATTCAAACAAAACTCAAAACATGAAAGTTATAGTCCATTGCAAAATATACAACTTTTATTCACAAAGTTTCCTCAAAAGAAGCTTGTATCTCAAGTTATCATTTTTGGAATAGGGTTGCAAAACATTCTTAACTTAGAAATTTTTTGACCTATTTTAGGCAGGATTTTTGCCCAACTTCATGGCCACTTTTCACATCCTTCCACTTGGAATTTCAACTTGCATTACAAAGATGGATTGTAGTACGCATTCCAAGCTTTCCAAATTATCCAAGAACTCATCAAACACCCTTGTGGTTAGGAAGATTCGAATTTGTCAAGATGGGCAAAAGTCATTTTGTTCATGGCCAAATTCATGTACATAACATTGGCATTTTGAACTCAGCTTGCACAAACTAGATTACAGGCCTTTTATCTCATCCACACTCAATAATTTAATGCATATCCTTTGTGTTCATGTCTTGTTTTGTGTATTTAACCATTACATACAAGATTAAGCCATATTTGGAAAAAGCATTTTAGCCATTTTTTAAAAGATCAACTTTATGTCAAAGTCCATATCTTTGAAGTACAAGGAAATCTTTGAGGCACAAGTTCATGAACAAATTCCACTGATCAAGGAGAGAAGGTGCAGCCTGCTTGAGGGGCCTGTATGAGCCTATAACTCAACTTGACAACTTTTGCTTAAGGGGGAAGAAACATTGCAAAAGAGATCCAACATTGAGCTCCTGTCAACACAAGCTAAAACAAACATCTTGAACATTTTCCAAACATAAAACCAGACCTAAGGCACGACCAAACCACCTTCAATACCTCCTCATTCACAGAAATACCTTCTTGCTGCAAAAACAGAGTCTCTTCTGCAACTTGAATCCCACAGCATCATTCCATCGTGCGTTTTCATCCAAACCACCTCAAACACCTTCCATAACACTCATACAAACTATCCCAAGCCTTGGAAACAGACTGTAACACCCCTAACTAAGTTTTCCATTTTCATTTTTTCAGTTGTGCAGGTTGAGTTACATAGCTCGATTCAGTTAGTTTCAAAGCAAGCTAGAGGTTGGAAGAGCATCCCTGGACCTCAAGCAAGCTGTACAAGTCCTCAAACTTCATTGAAAGTGCCTCCATTGTTGTACACAACTCAAGCTGAACAGGTAAAAGTTTGAACTTCCATCTCTCTATCCAAGCATATTTAGGCTTAAGTTTGTGAAGAAGGTATGTCCTACTCATGGCCCTGAAGCTACCCATATCCTTACTTCTCATTTATATTGTGTGTGTTGCACGAATTTTGGACATGAACATTTGAAAAAAGCTAGGTCAGGAATTGGGGGAGGAGAAATTCTCTCTCATTTCTGAGAATTAGATCAAGTTATTTATATGTTTAGAATCGTGACAAGATGCTCTACACTTTTAATGTTGTAAGTTTTTGTTCAAAATCAAGGAATCAGAAGTTAGCAGGTTGAGCAAGGACGCGCGTTTTCTTTGTTTCAAACAATGACTGGAGGTTGAAGAAGCTTGCCTTGGGTTGGGCCTGACCTGTTCTTTCTATTTGCACCCTATTTTTTCACTTACACCCCCTTGGTCCATTGTGTGTTATTTTTATCATTTTTGATTTT
Source organism: Vicia faba (assembly GCA_948472305.1). Lineage (NCBI taxonomy): Eukaryota > Viridiplantae > Streptophyta > Magnoliopsida > Fabales > Fabaceae > Vicia > Vicia faba. The sequence continues at coordinate 984,839,975 of OX451736.1, read as the reverse complement.
TTTTCTTTTTGTTTCTGACTTATTATTTTTTGTCAAAATATAAAAAACATTAAAAATATTTTTTCACCCATTTTTACATTTATTTTGAATTTATTTGCTTTGTTTGTACTTATGTGTGCAAAATAATACATTTACTTTTATTTAAAATACTAAAAAACAATACAAATACATTTTATTTTCTGATTTTATTTTATTTTATCTTTTGAAAACATTTTCTTAAAATATACTCTTTTTTTTAAATAATTAATATTTTTATTTTTGTGCATATTTAATATATTTAGTATATAATATAAATACTTATAGGTTTATTAGAATATTAGGATAAAAATACAAAAATAATACATTTTTCATTTTTATTAATATTTGACCTCAAAAATTACTTTTTTACAATATATACTTCCCTTTCATTTATTTTTGTATATAATTAATAAATATTGTATATGATATAAATAATAAATACTATTTATCTACAAAATTAGGGTTTTGCCCTAAACCATGAAAATGTCCAAAAATTAACCTTTTTTTTTATTTTTATTTCACTTGTAAATAAATCATACACTTACACAAATATATTGATACATTTACAATATACATTTTATTTTTCTTATACATTGCTACATTACATTGCGATCGATTCGATTTGGTTGTAAATTATTTGGACACTACTCTCCTATTAAGTCTCATCCCCATTTGAACATTTGTACCCCCATCCCCATGATTATTTTGTAATAATTTAGGATTTTAAATTCCGCATTCTAAATATGCCATGATAGACTTAGGGCTTGTATGCAAAAAATCAAATGACAAATAGCTTGACCTAATTCAAAGATAACAAAGCATGAAAATGGACAACACCAATCACACTTGCATCCCTAGGGTTACTCCACTTGTTGCCTTCAATAATGGGCCATGTTGCATGTTGAGTTTCTTTGGCAAAACAAAACCATTCAAATGATCATAGTCCCTCGATGACGCTTTCGAAAGTTGCCTAAAAATGATCAAGTCCCTTAAAGGAAAAATTTCCAAAGACACTTGGCACTATTGCAATCATGGTCTAAACGATGACCCGCGCCCGTCCCGTTAACATCCTAACACAAGATTGTCCACCAAATACAATGGTGGAACAATACTGTTAAAAGGGTTAAAACATAGGAAAGATCTTTGAGAAATTTAGAGTAGATAGCTCTTGGTTACTTGATCAACTTGCAAAACACACTTGCCTACTTTTCAAAACCACACTTCACAATACACTTTCAAAAACAACTTCTAAAAACATTTGAAATATCTTTTCAAAAAGACAAACACCTTTGCATATACTCAAACAAGAGTCATTTCAATGGTTGCCTAGAAAAGGCATCTTTTTCAAAACATTTTCAAACACACACACACACACACACACACCATTTCAAGCAATTGAAAATCAAGGCAAGTTGATCTAAAACAAGTAACTAAGAGCCCATGGATAACCATGGATGAAAAGGCTGTTAATACCTTCCCTTTTCATAATCTACCCCTCGAACCCAAGAAAACATCTCAAAGGTTTTTGTTGTGCTTTTTAACCTTTCCTTAGGATAAAATAAAAAGTCGGTGGCGACTCTTGCTAAACTGAAACATTTGCGAAAACAAACGCAAAACCTCAAGTCAGTTCTCCCACCGTACCACAGAACTGGCGACTCTGCTGGGAAGTATGTTTAAAAGTGGGGTTACCTTAGGGTTTAGATCACCTTTACATTCTTGCTTTGATTGCCTTGATTGCTTTACTTTTTTGGTTCTTGTTTGGGTTTGTTGTAAATCCTACACCCGGATTTGGGGCACCTTTTTAGGTAAATAGCAATAAAACTGTGAGGGAACTGTGCGGGGTATACCGACATGGTTGAAGCAGTAAGCTATGTTAGTGTGACATATTTGTGAGTACCGGTAACCCTTGAGTTCAATCAAGGAGAGTACGGGGCCGCTGAGTGATATCGTGAAGCACTAACGAACTCTTAGAACCTTAATTAACCATCCTAGTCTTTTTAGGGGTAGTGAAATGACCGACTTTGGTGCAGTCTGAAGTTGGTAGATACTCGATACTACACTCATTGAGGGTTGTTTTCTTGGAATATTTTGGTCGCCAGTTAAGTGGCTAAACCAAAACAATGAACACAGAAAACAATCCAATGATATTGAGCTCCTTAGAACCCGGTTTCTATTTTAGGACAGAATGAGCCAACTAACTTCAAGAGGGTACTTACCTACAACCCCATGCAAGCCTAAACCTAAGGACTTGTTTGCTTTGTGTGAATATGATTGCCTGTATATACACTTACTTGCTTTTGCATACATGTACATAACATCATGACATCATACCATAACATTTTCAATAACCATTTCAAGGATCTCGAGGGTTCTTTTAATGCAGGGTTACATTGAACCAGACGCCTAACAAAGGACAAGAGGTTCTCCTCTAAACAAATTCCATCAAAGATCAAGTGCAACAACTTGAATCAGGGGCTATGACCCACTTGACATGGTGAGCTTGATTCTCGTGGAAAGACATCCATCGATGCAAAGTTCTCCAATCAATGATCGAAGTTCAACCTATAACATTCTCTTGTGTTTACCCCAAGAGATCCTTGAAAACATTGCATATATATCATACATATCATTGCATAGCAGGTTTCTCCTTTTCAGGTTTCCTTATTCTTCCTATTGTTTATTTCAGTAAGATGGATATGGAACAAACGGTGAAAGATCTCCAGGCTCAAAACGCTCAATTCCAGCAAATGCTTCTGGATATGGGTAAAGGGCAAGAGGATCTGACAGCTCTTCTTCTCAAAGACAAGAAGAAGAAGTCCAAGAAGGCAGCCCGCATCCTGAACTTGAGGAGAAGACCTAAGACCCTGGACCTTGCAACTCCATCCAACATAGGGGATAGTCTTGAAGAAGACCACAATGTGGAGATTGTTGAAGAGGAAGCTGACTACTCCGAAGAGCAATATCCTCTCGCTGATGACAAGTACAAAGAGTTGGAGGATCGCCTCATTGCCATGGAGGTCCAACAAATACCTGGCTTGGATTTGGGAGACATGGGTTTGGTTCCTGGATTGGTCATCCCTCCGAAGTTCAAAGTCCATACCTTTGCCGTGTACGATGGAGTTTCTTGCCCTAAGATGCATCTAACATCTTATGTCCGTAAGATTCAACCATACGCAACTGATCCTAAGCTTTGGATCCATTTCTTCCAAGAAAGTCTGGTAGGGGCTCAACTTGAGTGGTTCTATCAACTGAAGAGTTCTCGCATCCACACCTGGAAGGACTTAGCTTTTGCTTTCTATGAGCAGTATCAGTACAATGCTGATCTTGCACCAACTCGTGTGCAATTGCAGAGCATGACCATGGGTTCCGACGAGAGCTTCAAGGGATATGCCCAAAAGTGGAGAGATTTGGCTGGTAGGGTGCAACCTCCTTTAACTGACAGAGAGCTGATTGACCTCTTCATGGGAACTTTGACTGGGCCTTTCTTCAATCACTTAATTGGAAGCTCCTCAGCTGGGTTCACCAAGCTAATACTGACCGGCGAAAGGGTCGAAGCGGGCATCAAAAGTGGAAAGATCCAAGGAGCTACACCCTCGGATACTCAGATAATTCCCTACAATGGAAAGAAAGAGTCCAATGTTGCGAACAGTCAAAAGGGTCGTCATGACCAACACGTAGGGTCAATCTTGATCTCTAATCATATGCCTGCTCAACAAAGGCAGGGGCATCAGTGTAAGGAGGTCGCGCCTAAGAGACAGTTCACCAAGATCAACATGTCATTGTCTCAAGCATTACAACACTTGTTGAAGAAGGATCTGATTACATTGAGGGCTCCCCTCCGGAACCCAAATACTTCTGCTCCTACCTATCATCCCAATGAAAGGTGTGCATACCACTCTGACAGTCCGGGGCATGACACCAATAACTGTTGGCCTCTGAAGAATAAGATCCAAGACATGATTGATGCCAAGGAGATCGAGTTTGACCCTCCAGAGACTCTAGCATGATCACTCCTCCTATGCCAAACCATGGAGATTGTTTTTGTTTCATTCGAATTTTCAAGTTGTAATTTCTTGTGTTATTCAAACAATTATCTTTTAATGTCAAACTCTGTTTCATTAATGCATTGCATATGTTTGTCTTGAATTCATTCGTTTTCACTACTCTGATGCTTTCTTTATGACATTTAACTCTTGATAAAAAGCTGCAAGCCTTTAGAGGGAGGATGACGAAACAATGCCATTATCTCATACAGTATGCTTTTGAACAGACCTTGCTGATGATGTACAGGCATTTCTTTCAATTCCCAAACACTGGAGTTATAAGGAAGATAATCCCTAGTCAACCCCTTCGAGCCAAAGAAGTAGGAGTTTTCTGTTCTAAACAAATCAAAACCTTTGATATAAACCTGGGGCAGGGTAGTATCTCAGTTAATTCAAAAGAAAATGCGCGTTGAAGTCGCAAACTCTCAGTTCGTAACACAACGAACGACGTCAAAAAAAGAGACATTCCTTTGGAATCACAAGACAGTGATGGCTCCCTATCACATAGGCAGTCAATCTCTCAAAAAAGAAAAAGCCCACTAAGTCAAAACCTGTAAAGGAGGCTTAAGAAAGCTGGGGCATCCCGCTAACTGTAATCTCGAGAACAGAAACAGTCAGGTAAAAGTTAGGGATAACAAATCAAAATCAAAATAAATAGGTCATTACAAATCCTCAACAACATGAAAAATGTTGCAAAGAAAAAAGGAGATGATGAATGTCTCCTAAATTCAGTTGGTGAACCATCACCCAAAAAGTCGTTCCAAACTCGAATAGAGTGTGACACACAATTAACTAAGCTTAGGGTTGAAGAACATCACGAAGAGCGGGTGGGTACAAATATACTTTGAGCCTTTATCCTTTGTTTCTTAAACCGTGAACCAAGCCACGTTACAACCCTTCAAAAGTCCTAATTGAAGCATGGGTTAGTTCGAAAGCATACTGTTACAAAAGGTACCCTGACTCCTGTAAGGCTTTGCTCTAAAATCTTGTGTTAATTTGTCTTACAAAAAGTTTTCTGCTAAAAAACGCATTCTTCAAAACTTCGAGACAAACATAAACTTTGCATTGTTTGAATATCACTGTTTGCATTTGACTATTTGTTTGACAGCGAAGAAATTCATACGGCGAATGTTCGGAGGAACGAAAACTCTCTCAGTGAGTAAAATCACTTCAAAAAGGATGACACTTCCATTAAACAAGGGGCATGACATGTCACTATCCAATCAACAAGGGGCAGTCCGGTCAAGGTTTCAACAGATCTTTCAAAGTTCAGTTAACCTGGGGAAGTCCATTCAAGATTTCAAGAAATCTCTCAATTCGCAGAGTAATCTGATCCAAGACTCCTTCATCATCACTTGGGGCATTCGAATGTCAAAAGTGTTCAACAATTCCTTCATCACCTGCTGGAAGTTACAACCACCGACATAATAACAGACAATTGAAGCTCCTAAAAATCTGTTTCTCTCAAGAGTGAAGACTCTCATCCTTATCACCTCAGAAGATTGGTATACTCCTAATTCCTGACCCTTAACAAAATCAAGATCTAGAAATAGTTCAGATGTGACCCAGGTTTGGCGATATTCCGTAACTTATTCCATATTTCCTTCTAGATATAGTTCAAGATGTGACCCAGAGATGGCGACATTCTATAACTTATTCAAATTTGCTTCCAGAAATAGTTCAAGATGTGACCCAGGTTTGGCGACATTCTATAACTTATTCCAGATTTCCTTCTAGATATAGTTCAAGATGTGACCCAGAGATGGCGACATTCTATAACTTATTCAGATTTGCTTCCAGAAATAGTTGAAGATGTGACCCAGGTTTGGCGACATTCTATAACTTATTCAGATTTGCTTCTAGATATAGTTCAAGATGTGACCCAGAGATGGCGACATTCTATAACTTATTCAGATTTGCTTTCAGAAATAGTTCAAGATGTGACCCAGGTTTGGCGACATTCTATAACTTATTCAAGATTTCCTTCTAGATATAGTTCAAGATGTGACCCAGAGATGGCGACATTCTATAACTTATTCAGATTTGCTTCCAGAAATAGTTCAAGATGTGACCCAGGTTTGGCGACATTCCGTAACTTATTCAGAATTTCCTTCTAGATATAGTTCAAGATGTGACCCAGAGATGGCGACATTCTATAACTTATTCAGATTTGCTTCCAGAAATATTTCAAGATGTGACCCAGATATAGTTCAAGATGTGACCCAGAGATGGCGATATTCCGTAACTTATTCAAGATTTGCTTCCAGAAATAGTTCAGATGTGACCCAGAGATGGCGAAATTCCGTAACTTATTCAAGATTTGCTTCCAGAAATAGTTCAGATGTGACCCAAGATTTGGCGACATTCCGTAACTTATTCCAGATCAACACCTGCAACGATCAAGATTCTCAACTTCCCCAGCCGGAGATCCTTCCAGAAGCTAACTCCCCTCAGAGTCAAGTTTCAAAATCCCCAGTGGAGCCAAAACTGTCAATCCCCAGCGGAGCTAAAACTTCCAACTATCAATCCCCAAGCAGAATGAAGACTCTCGTTCTCAGTTCCTCACAGAATATTCGAATATTCTCCAGTGAAGATCTCCTCGAGACAGGGAATCCCCAATAGATTGGCATACAACCCAGACTCCTGATTCCCCAACAGTGGTCCCAGGACTTCTCATCTTCAACGATCAAAAGATTCTTGCCCTCCCCAGCAGCAGCCAAGGAATTATTTTCCCCGGCAGCAGTCAAGATTCTTTTGTCTCCAGCCATCCAGGATTCATCTATCCTCAACAAGACAGCTCATCAACTTACATGCGCGTTCATCACATTCATATCATAAACATTGATATAACATACATTGCATCATGCATCATGACATTGCATACAACTAACCCTTCACCTTTTCAGGAAAGATCAGTCGACAGACAAAGATCATCGCTTCCAAGATTCTTTCTAGAAATAGTTCAGATGTGACCCGGACATGGCGACATTCTGATACTTATTACAGATTCACCCAGAGATATTTCAGATGTGACCCAGACATGGCGACATTCTGATACTTATTCCAGATTCATCCAGATGCAGTTTTACACGGACTCATCATCAGGAAACCCTACACTGGTTCCTCCTCCACTTCAAGACTTCTGAAAACAGTTCACGGGTTCTCCAGTAACGGATGTCAACCTATCGCTTGTTCAAGATTCTTTCCAGACTTTTGAAAACAGTTTACGGATGCTTCCCAACATGGATGTTGCTCTATTACTTATTCAACTTCAAGACTTCTGAAATAGTTTACGGATTCTCCAAACATGGATGTCAATCTATTGCTTGTTCAGACCCCCAGTTCAGAGACGTTCCAAAACATGGATACCTTTCTGATACTCGTCCATTCATCAACGACATGCAGTTCAGCAAACATTTTCAGATGGCATCTATAAGCCCATCCTCCTACCAGCAATTTCCAAATGGCATCTATAAGCCCATCCTCCTACCAGCAATTTCCAAATGGCATCTATAAGCCCATCCTCCTACCAGCAATTTCCAAATGGCATCTTTAAGCCCATTTCCAGATGGCATCTTTAAGCCCATTCCCCGACAAGATTCTGTCACATCACCAAATGGCATCTTTAAGCCCATTCCCTCTACCATCACATCAACGAGTGCAAATTTTTGGGCACTCTAGTGTCCAATCTCCTTTTACCTTCGAGACGCGAAAGGCAAACTTGCCAATCTAACTCTTCAGGTTCAAGAAGATTGAACAGGGGAAACTGTTGTACCCCAAAATTTGCCCTCTCATTTCTTCAACATTTCCTCATCACAAGACCCTTGGAGCTCAAGATCAAGTTAGGGTTTACTCTGCTCAAGGCCCCTCCTTGCACTGTTGATCCAAATTAGGGTTTGAGTTTGCACAAAGATGTTTTGACCTAAAATGCCCAAAATGATTTTCATGCTTCATATTGGACTCATAAGTTTATCCATACCAAGTTTCAAGCCTTGATTCCAATCTTTGCCCAGCCAATTGGACAATTGACCTAAAAATCAGCTGTATTGGGGAAAAAGTCAACTGTAGCCAATTGACAGTCAAACTTCATGATTTTTGACCCACATCAACATATTGAACTCATATGGACCATTTGATCAAGTTTGGATCACAACTCCACAAGAATTCTGATCAGATCACCAAAAGGGCAAAATGGTCATTTTTAGGGTTTTGACTGCACAAAGGCAATTTTTGACTGTTTGACCTAGCCAATGGCAAACCAAGCTCACATATGGACTCAAGGACTCAATGACATGGTCTTGACACATTCAACAAGTTCAAAAGATCCCAAATGCACAAGATTGACAGATGAATTTTCCAATCAACTGATCAAACTTGACTGTATACTGAAAAGTCAAACTTTGACTTTTTTGGTCAAAATCAAGTGCCAAGATCCATTTTTCATCAAGACATGTCAAATTATGAAAACTGTTCATCAAGAAACCAAAAATTGCAAATTAGGGTTTAGAATGAGAAAATTTCATAACTTAAAATTTTTCTAAGTTATGAAACTTCCTTATTTTTTCCTAACTTTGTCCCATTTTTTCATCAAGATACATTTGGATTCAAACAAAACTCAAAACATGAAAGTTATAGTCCATTGAAAAATCTACAACTTTGATTCACAAAGTTTCCTCAAAAGAAGCTTGTATCTCAAGTTATGATTTTTGGAATAGGGTTGCAAAACATTCTTAACTTAGAAATTTTTTGACCTATTTTAGGCAGGATTTTTGCCCAACTTCATGGCCACTTTTCATATGCTTCCACTTGGAATTTCAACTTGCATTGCAAAGATGGATTGTAGTACACATTCCAAGCTTTCCAAATTGTCCAAGAACTCATCAAACACCCTTGTGGTTAGGAAGATTCGAATTTGTCAAGATGGGCAAAAGTCATTTTGTTCATGGCCAAATTCATGTACATAACATTGGCATTTTAAACTCAGCTTGCACAAACTAGATTACAGGCCTTTTATCTCATCCACACTCAATAATTTAATGCATATCCTTTGTGTTCATGTCTTGTTTTGTGTATTTAACCATTACATACAAGATTAAGCCATATTTGGAAAAAGCATTTTAGCCATTTTTGAAAAGATCAACTTTATGTCAAAGTCCATATCTTTAAAGTACAAGGAAATCTTTGAGGCACAAGTTCATGAACAAATTCCACTGATCAAGGAGAGAAGGTGCAGCCTGCTTGAGGGGCCTGTATGAGCCTATAACTCAACTTGACAACTTTTGCTTAAGGGGGAAGAAACATTGCAAAAGAGATCCAACATTGAGCTCATGTCAACACAAGCTAAAACAAACATCTTGAACATTTTCCAAACATAAAACCAGACCTAAGGCACGACCAAACCACCTTCAATACCTCCTCATTCACAGAAATACCTTCTTGCTGCAAAAACAGAGTCTCTTCTGCAACTTGAATCCCACAGCATCATTCCATCGTGCGTTTTCATCCAAACCACCTCAAACACCTTCCATAACACTCATACAAACTATCCCAAGCCTTAGAAACAGATTGTAACACCCCTAACTAAGTTTGCCATTTTCATTTTTTCAGTTGTGCAGGTTGAGTTACATAGCTCGATTCAGTTAGTTTCAAAGCAAGCTAGAGGTTGGAAGAGCATCCCTGGACCTCAAGCAAGTTGTACAAGTCCTCAAACTTCATTGAAAGTGCCTCCATTGTTGTACACAACTCAAGCTGAACAGGTAAAAGTTTGAACTTCCATCTCTCTATCCAAGCATATTTAGGCTTAAGTTTGTGAAGAAGGTATGTCCTACTCATGGCCCTGAAGCTACCCATATCCTTACTTCTCATTTATATTGTGTGTGCTGCACGAATTTTGGACATGAACATTTGAAAAAAGCTAGGTCAGGAATTGGGGGAGGAGAAATTCTCTCTCATTTCTGAGAATTAGATCAAGTTATTTATATGTTTAGAATCGTGACAAGATGCTCTACACTTTTGATGTTGTAAGTTTTTGTTCAAAATCAAGGAATCAGAAGTTAGCAGGTTGAGCAAGGACGCGCGTTTTCTTTGTTTCAAACAATGACTGGAGGTTGAAGAAGCTTGCCTTGGGCTGGGCCTGACCTGTTCTTTCTATCTGCACCCTATTTTTTCACTTACACCCCCTTGGCCCATTGTGTGTTATTTTTATCATTTTTGATTTTTTCTTTTTGTTTCTGACTTATTATTTTTTGTCAAAATATAAAAAACATTAAAAATATTTTTTTCACCCATTTTTACATTTATTTTGAATTTATTTGCTTTGTTTATACTTATGTGTGCAAAATAATACATTTACTTTTATTTAAAATACTAAAAAACAATACAAATACATTTTATTTTCTGATTTTATTTTATTTTATCTTTTGAAAACATTTTCTTAAAATATACTCTTTTTTTTAAATAATTAATATTTTTATTTTTGTGCATATTTAATATATTTAGTATATAATATAAATACTTATAGGTTTATTAGAATATTAGGATAAAAATACAAAAATAATACATTTTTCATTTTTATTAATATTTGACTTCAAAAATTACTTTTTTACAATATATACTTCCCTTTCATTTATTTTTGTATATAATTAATAAATATTGTATATGATATAAATAATAAATACTATTTATCTACAAAATTAGGGTTTTGCCCTAAACCATGAAAATATCCAAAAATTAACCTTTTATTTTTATTTTTATTTCACTTGTAAATAAATCATACACTTACACAAATACATTGATACATTTACAATATACATTTTATTTTTCTTATACATTGCTACATTACATTGTGATTGATTCGATTTGGTTGTAAATTATTTGGACACTACTCTCCTATTAAGTCTCATCCCCATTTGAACATTTGTACCCCCATCCCCATGATTATTTTGTAATAATTTAGGATTTTAAATTCCGCATTCTAAATATGCCATGATAGACTTAGGGCTTGTATGCAAAAAATCAAATGACAAATAGCTTGACCTAATTCAAAGATAACAAAGCATGAAAATGGACAACACCAATCACACTTGCACCCCTAGGGTTACTCCACTTGTTGCCTTCAATAATGGGCCATGTTGCATGTTGAGTTTCTTTGGCAAAACAAAACAATTCAAATGATCATAGTCCCTCGATGACGCTTTCGAAAGTTGCCTAAAAATGATCAAGTCCCTTAAAGGAAAAATTTCCAAAGACACTTGGCACTATTGCAATCATGGTCTAAACGATGACCCGCGCCCGTCCCGTTAACATCCTAACACAAGATTGTCCACCAAATACAATGGTGGAACAATACTGTTAAAAGGGTTAAAACATAGGAAAGATCTTTGAGAAATTTATAGTAGATAGCTCTTGGTTACTTGATCAACTTGAAAAATACACTTGCCTACTTTTCAAAACCACACTTCACAATACACTTTCAAAAACAACTTCCAAAAACATTTGAAATATCTTTTCAAAAAGACAAACACCTTTGCATATACTCAAACAAGAGTCATTTCAATGGTTGCCTAGAAAAGGCATCTTTTTCAAAACATTTTCAAACACACACACACACACACACACACACACACACACACACCATTTCAAGCAATTGAAAATCAAGGCAAGTTGATCTAAAACAAGTAACTAAGAGCCCATGGATAACCATGGATGAAAAGGGTGCTAATACCTTCCCTTTTCATAATCTACCCCCCGAACCCAAGAAAACATCTCAAAGGTTTTTGTTGTGCTTTTTAACCTTTCCTTAGGATAAAATAAAAAGTCGGTGGCGACTCTTGCTAAATCGAAACATTTGCAAAAATAAACGCAAAACCTCAAGCCAATTCTCCCACCGTACCACACCCACACTGCAAACAACCAAAAAGGATGAAAAATGTGGAAAAATGCAAAAAGGCAGCGCCAAGGCTCGAACCTGTGACCTTAAGCATTTTAGCGCGTTGCCTTACCACTGGGGTGGCTGTACATCCGTTAGTTCAAATGAAAACAAAAATACATAACATGAATCACTTCCTTGCTCTGTACTTCGTCTTCTTCCTCTAGCCAGCCGGACCACTTGTATCTCTCTCATTTCTCCATGAAAATGGAAACTCCAAACATGAAAATGATAGTACTTCTTCCCGCGATTTCAACCATGTAACTCATGTAAACTAAAAGTCAAAGATCAAAGCTAATTTTACTGGCCCTAATTTAAAACTTAATTTTTACAGAAATTTCAAATCCAAAATTCTCTATACACAATGAATATAAATGAAATCTATGAACATGGTTGACTTTAGTGCAAGGATATTTAAATTTTATTTTCATAAATCGAGACCAATGGATGCCTGTATAAAGAGATAGAAGTTAGAGCTTTTACCTCTTTCAGTTGAGATCGTGAATGGAGTTTGAGCAAGTTTTGAGAAGGCCTGAGAATCTGTTTAGCTTGCCTGGACCTCCCTGAGTGTGTTCCAATCCTTACTTTGCCTTGAAAGTTCCTGAATCTCCCTGCTCAAGTCAACCTGTAAGCTTGAAATGCAAAAATGGTAGATGGAGAAGGAGGAGTTACAGTGAGGGGGTGATGGTCTGGAACACTTAGATGTGATGTAGGTTAAGTTTTTAGGTGATTAGAACTTGAAACGCACGAGTGGTTTTTGAGGTTGCTATGTAAGGTGCCAAAACTGCAAGTTATGGCAGGTTTTTAGTGGTAGAGAGTTTGGGAGAGTTTCTGAGCTTTAGCCATCGTGCTCTAAGTTGCAATACATTTGTGTATAAGTATAGAAAAGGTTAGACCTCAAGCTTCCTCAATATTTCTGAGTTATAGACTTTTGGCTCTATCGCTTGCTTTTGAAGAAAAGTAAGGAGACAACTCTTTATGTACTTGTACAAGCCTGATCTGAGTTGGTACAGGTCTTAGACACATTGCTTTTGGTTTATAGGGTTTGTGTGTGCAGAAATAACAAGTACAAAGCTCAAGGAGTTGACAATTGCAAAAGTTGTGCTTTTCTAAAATGGAAATGGCAACTTTGTGCCATTTATGGAATTGTAGCTTGGACAAAGGCTCTCATGCATGGATTAAAGCTTTATCAGCTATGTAAACATTTAATTATGGAGTGAGAAACAAGTTTGAGACCTGCAAAGCAAGGATTATGCATCCTAGGTTTGGATTTGAATTTTGGTTCATCATGAAATAGCTTGAAATCAAAGTGAGAAATTGCCAACTTCATCTCTTCGATTCTCCCTACTCAAGAATGATCTCAATGAGTTCTTGGACATTTTGGAAAGCTTGCAATGTGCTCTATAACTCATCTTAGAATTGATTTCCAAGATTCCTCTTGGAACTAGGTAAAAAGTTGCCATGAAGTTAGGTCAAAAACCTGCCTAAATTAGGGCAAAATTTCACTAAGTTATTTTAGTTCATGAGCATGTATTCACAAAACTACATCTTGAGATCCAAGCATCTTTAGGAGAAATTGTGTGAAGTAAAGTTGTAGATTTCATGGAGATCTACAACTTTCATGTTGGGAACTTTCTTTGAATCGTCTTGTATCATGATGAAAATTTGGCTTAAAGTTGGAAAAAAATAAGAAATTTTCTATACTTAGAAAATTTTCTAAGTTCAGAAAATTTCAAATTTCAAAACAAAATCTTCAATCTTTGATTTCTTGATGAACAAGTTTAACATTTTGACATGCTTTTATGAATTGTGATCCTTGGTATTTGATTTTGACCAAAAAGTCAAAGTTTGACTTTTCAGTATACAGTTGACTTTTGATCAATTGACTGGAAAATTCATCTGTCAATTCAATGGATTTGTAATGTTTTGAACCATGTATTTAGGTCAAGATGATGCTATTGAAATCTTGAAATCATGCTTCAAACCAATTGGTCATTTTCTAGGTCAAAAATCAGAAATTGCCCTTTCTCAACCAAAACCCTAATTTTGACCATTTTGCCCTTTTAATGATTTGATCAAATTTCTTGAGGAATTATGGTCCAAACTTGATCAAATGATACGTATGAGTATAATATGTTGAGGTGGATAAAAAATTATTAAGTTTGACTGTAAATTGGCCATGGTTGACTTTTTCCTCAATATAGTTGATTTTTAGGTCAACTGTCCAATTGACTGATCAAAAATGTGATTCAAGGCTTGAAAATTGACATGAGTAATCTTGGGGGTCCATAATTGTCCTTTAAAGTCATATGAAGCATTGATAGTCCAAAAATATTTGTGCAATCTCAAACCCTAATTTTGGGTTATTAGTGCATGATGAGATGTCTTGAGCTGGTCAAGCCCTAATCCAGTCTTGTGTCCAAAAGATCTTGTGAGAAAAATCTTGATAAATGAGTGGGCAAATTTTGGGGTACAACAGCCATCCTTCTTAATCTGTCGAAATCCCTTACCACAATGTCACTTGGATTCAACACCAAACCTTCACAGTCCAATCATTCTAGGGCACCTTTGGGCAGGACATTCAGAGAGGAACCAGTATCCATCAATACATGGGCTAGAGTGGTTCATTTGTATTCAATGGAGACATGCAAAGCTTTATTATGATTTATTCCGGATGGGGTTAAATCAACATCCGAAAATCCCAACCCATTATCGGCAGTCAAACTCGCTACATAATTTTTAATCTGATCGACTATAGTCTCTTGAGGAACATGAGCTTTCTTCATAAATTTTATCAATGCTTGAGCATGCGCATCAGAGCAAAGTAATAAAGATAGCATATAAATCTTCGAGGGGGTTTTCCCCAACTGCCCTACTATCTTATAATCACTTTTCCTTATAATCTTCAAAATCTCCTCTATTTCTTGAGTAGAGGATTCCTCAGTAATAATGTCTTTGGAAGGCGCCTCCATCCAGGTAGGCTCAATCATCTTTTCTTTGCCCCTAGCATTAGTATTAGGTTTGTCAACGGTAATGCGAACAAGTTTAATTGTGGTGGTTGGAGGTGAAATATCAGGAGAGAAAAGTCTCCCTGTTCTGGTCACCTTGCTAGACCCAGCAATGTTGGTAATATCAGCAGACTTATCTTCATTGATCCAAGAGTCTTGTCTAATACCATGGTAGTACACTTCAGCACCATAATTCCAAGGTATCGCTTTATCGAAAGAATAAGAGACTGGCCCTGGTGTGGTAATTATCAATGGAGATATCTTCGTTTCATTGGAAATCTTAATATGACCTTTTGAGGTGATCCTAATAGGTTTGTTGGAGATAGTGATGATGGATATGTCTTTAACTTCTTGAGGTACAACTTCAGTCAAACTTCTTACAGATGGAGTTATTTCAAATAGGATATCATGGTTATCCATTAGGTATTTAACACCTCTTTTCAGCCATTCACAACCATTGATTTGCACAACACAACAACAACAACCTTTAAGGCAGTGTCTCCAATAACATTGACACCTTTGTTATGGTTTGGCATAGGTGCGGTGATTGCATTCAGAGTTGGAAGAGGATCAAATTCAATGGTCTTGTTGCTAATGAGGTCTTGAATCTTGCGTTTTAATGCCCAACAATGATAACTGTCATGTCCAGGACTATTGGAGTGGTAAACACATTTGGCGTCCAGGTTATACTTTGGAGATGAAACATTGGGACTTCAAGGGGGATCACGCAATGTTACCAAATTAGCCTTCAACAGGTATTGTAGGGCTAGAGATAGTGACATGTTGATCCTTGTAAATTATCTTCTTGGAATATCATGTCTTTGGCAGTTGGCTTGTTGCAGTCTTTGGGTAGAGGTTGTATTGGAGATTAGAACTGCATTTACAGATTGACGATGGTCCTTCTTGATATGGCCCCTTGACCCATACACGACATTAGTCTCTTTTTTACCGATAAAAGGTTTCTTTATAGTATTTGATGTAGAGGAAGAGGCCATGGGAATCTTTCCACTTTTAATGCCGCTCTCGACCCTTTCATCAGTCAAGATTAACTCAGTGAAATCAGATGATGAACTCCCAATTAGTAAGTTGAAAAATGGTCAATTAATGTTCCCATGAACATATCTACCAATTTCCTATCAGTCAATGGTGGCTACACCGTACCAGTCATGTCTCTCCATTTCTGCGCATATTCTTTAAAGCATTCATTGGAACCCATGGTGATTCCAAATGAATATGATGGAATAAATAAAATGAATTTAAAATTTAATTAAAAAATTACAAATTAATTAATTTTATTAATATACATTATGAAGTTTTTTTTTTGTATAATCAAAATGAAATGGGTATGTGTGAGTAAATAAACCATAGTAAAAACGTTGAAGTGAATTGTTGGTTTGACAATAGTTAATTACGTGGCAGTAAGTTTATGAACTAAAATAAAACACTTTACCAAAACAACAATTAGAGGGAAAATGGATAAACGTTTTGTGTTGCTACTGTTGCTGGAAATTTTGAGTGCATTATGATTTTGATAAGTGGAGCAGGAATCTTTATGTTTTGAAGAAGAAAACCGAGCAAGTTGTGTTTTGGAGAAGGAAACGATTCTAGGTTTCTATTTCCAGTTGCAAAGCTTTATAAACCGCAACAACACCAATAATAAGCTTCCATCTTCTATCTGTGAACCAAGCAAGGTAAACAATATGATTCTTTTCTCAAAAAATCAATTTTTTCTCTCATAAATATCTTTTGGTTCTGTAGAGAAAAATATGACCAGATAACAGTCAACTTTATTATCCTCAGCAAGTCATAGTGAAGCCTGGATTTCGACTAGATAACATCTAATTTTCATCTCTCTAGTCAAGAGATAAATCCCAGTAGAGTAGTGGACAACTAAAGCTCATATAATTTATTCCCCAAACAGAAACCAACATTCCCCAACGGAGTCCTCCTCAAACAACAGGAACATGAATCCCCACAAAGGACCTCTTATGAAGTCATCATCTACTTTGGATGGCATCTTTAAGCCCATCTCTGACAACTCTCAGTCATCTTCTGGAAATGGCATCTGTAAGCTCATTCCCGATATCATCAACAGCAGTGCTACTTCATGTATATGCGAGTGCAAATTTATGGGCACTCTAGTGTTCAATCATTTTTCACCTTCAAATTATAAAAGGCAGAGAAGCCAATCTAAATCCTCGGGTTTAAGAAGATTGAACAGGGGCAGCTGTTGTACCCCAAAATTTGCCCTCCCATTTTTACTTAAGACATGCTCATTGAGGTCCTCAATTGCTCAAGGTTGACCAAAGAATTGATCAGACAAATTCTCCTCATAAACAATGTGTGATACGGTGGCAGAACCAGAACTGTTTTTTAGGAAAATACTGGTTTGCGTTTTGCGTTTGTGTTTGTAAAATGTCGCGGTAAGTAAGAGTCGCCACCGACTTTTATTTTATCCAACTGGAAAGGAAAAAAGTACATAAAAATTCCTTTTTCGAGATTTTGAGTACTGGGGGTAGATGATAGAAAGGGAAGCTATTAGCACCCTTTATATCTGTAGTTTTCTACGGGCTCTTAGGTACTTGCTTATCATTTTTAAAATTGCTTATATATTTATGTGTTTGAAAAGTTTTTGTTTTACTTCGATTTAACCCTTGCTTCTGTCTTCAAGAGTGTTACGAAGTGTTTTGAAAACTTTGTTTGAAAAGAGTCTAAGTGTGGGAAAGTTTGATTTTGAGAAAGTACCTACTAGCATATACCTACTCGAAAAAATAATGTTTTTATTCTGGTTTCCTTTAGACAATGCTATCCTACTATTAGTGAGTAGGTAGCACCGTCGTTGGAGTTGTAAGGGTCAATTCGAAAGGGACGTACGATCACTAAAGCAATGTTAGGATGTCTTAGTAATAACCCTAATGTCTTAAGATCATACTCGAGGCAACATTTCCGATGCAACCTTTCCGAACGGGACATTTGATCTTTGTTTATACAAGAGGGCGACCACTAAAATACCCTATACTTAATGATCGTTTACCGAAGGCAACCGAAGTGGGAGTAGACCCTAGGAGTGCGCATGTGCGAGTGATTCAATTTCAAGTTATTATCTTTGCACATTTAAGGTTTCCTAACTGTTTTAATTTTATCATACATTCTTGTCATGCAACCCTAATATCATACATCTAACAGTTAATATTTGCAAGAATTAAAATGCGGAAAGTAAAGCTACGTTATTACAATGCTTCAGGTGAGATTAATTACATAGCCAAAAAACCCGTCAAAACGATAAATGAAAGGAAAAAGGTCCTAATTAATCTATTACATCCTGTGAGCAGTTACATCAATATAAATAAAAATAAATAAATGTGTGACGAATAGAGAACGAAAGGAATTTAGGGTTTTGACCCCGTCTAACCTAATTAAAAGAAAAACTTATTTTTGTTGTTTTTTGATTATTTTAATAAAAAAAGAATAAGGTTTTAAATTAAATACAAACCTAATTACTAATTAAATTAAATTAATAAAAATAATTATTTGACCTATTTTTGTGTTTTTGGTTATTTTTAAGAAAATAAAAAATAAAAAATAATTAAACAAACCCTAATTCTTCTACTTGATTTTAAATTATTTACAAAGGAAATTAAAGTTACCTAATAAATTTAATTAACTAACTAAATTAATTTTTATAAAAATAAAACCTAAATCTAATTTTGATGAAACATTGATTTTATGATTTTTTTGATAAAAAAAGAATTAATTTTGTGTTAATAAAATAAACTAAATAAATAAGTAAAAGAGAAAATAAAAGGAAAAGAGAGAGTATTGGGCCTGAGAATCAGCAATTTGGGGGGTGTCCTGAGCAATTTTCTGGGCCCAAAAAAAACTGACCCACGTTGGCTTCCAAGATTCCATGTTATACATTGACCAGGGTGCATCATGGTCCTTCATGCAATGGCCTTCAGATCTGGCCTCCTGGAGATCTTAATGGTTTAGCCTTGAGGGCATATGGTGGACCTCACGCCTGTGTGCACGCCTGATCATTCAAATAAAAATAATATGAAGTACATGGGGGACCTGGGATTCGAACCCAGGTCCTATGGCCTTTCCACTCACCTCCACACCAACTGAGTTGGGCGTGTTTATTGTATATGAAATAATAATAAGTGATAATATGTAATAATGTGAGTTAGTGGGGGACAAACAAAAACATGCGTGCCAGAATTCAAATGGTCAAATGGGAGAGTGCCACACAGGTCGTCTTCCTCCTCTCTCCGTTGGTAAAAGTCAGAGACTTTTACCTACGAACACAATTCTGTCACTAGAACCCCTGCACGTTTCAAAATCTCACCCAGACGTGATAAATGAATTATAATGATGTAGACCAATCCGTCTTGGCCTTGGGAACATTATGGTACCTTTCTTATAGGTCAATTTTACCTGTACAAGGAAAACCCAAAACACAACATGAAACCCTAACAATGGTGGATTTCTCTATAGTTAGTGAAAATGCAATTAACTGTTATGAATAGCTTGCAAATGCTTCAAGGAACAAGAATATGTAGGTAATTCATGCTACAAGTGCCAAAATCATGTGATTCGATTTCAAGAAAAAGTCAAGGTCATGAATCACTTACAGTGAGTTTTAGCGCAGGAAAATGCTTGCTTTTGATTGGTATAGCTTCCTTGAGTGCCCAGGAAGCGAATGAGATGGCTTGGGAATCTTGAAAATGCCTAGAAGCACAAAATCAGATCAGCACTTTTTGGTGATTTTTTCAAGTTTTGTTCTTCCTCTCCACGCCTCCAAAACTTTGTATTTTTTGTCTGCAATTGTTAACTATATACCACTGATTGAATTAGGGTTACAATTGTGCTCTCAATCTTTATCAATTATGATCTTTGATCATGATTTGATTTCCATGAAAATCTTTCCAAAATAGGCCAAAATCAATCTTTTTATGAACCCCTATGCCTTGCACAATTTGATTCACTTGCTAGCTGTATATGGGACCTGAAATGTGCATAAAATCTTAAGGTTTGAATGGTTTGGATATTTTCATGATTTATTTTGATTTAATTTGATTTAATTAAAATAAAAAATCAAAATAAATAGCAAAAATAAGATAAAGGCAAGTGGAAAGAGCTAGGGCTCGTGGACCATGCTACCAACTCAAGACAAGTGCAAAAAGTTAGGCCCATTTGACAAAAATTGCAATTTGAGGCACTTTTGACTTTTGGCAATTTTGCAAAAAAGGTCAACTTCACCAATGCACAACTTATTAAATTTTGACTCTTTGAAGGTGTTCTTGGACTTTTTAGAAATCTTGAGATGTCCTCTAATTAACCCTTTTGGTCTCATCTCAATTGAGTCTTCCATGTTCATGTATGAAGCTTTAACAAAAAGGTGTTTTTGTTGACTTTTCAAAATGACCTATAATGTCCAAATTCATAACTTCTTATGAGTGCATATTTTGAACTTGGGAGATGAATATGAATTGTAGGGAATTCCATACTCTTAAAAATGAGATTTTGATGGGTCATTTCTCATAAAGTATGAGAAAGTTATGCTTGGTCAAAGTTGAGTTGACTTTTCCTACAAAACCCTAATTTAGCAACTTTTGGGTTTTGATGAATTGTGAGAAATCCTTGATGAATCATGATCAACCCTTGATCAAATGATGAATAATACTTCAAAATTAGAATGTTGACCAAAAATCTTGAAGTTTGACTGTATGTGGGCCACAGTTGACTTTTGCCCTAACACAGTCGATTTTCAGGCCTTTGAGCAATTGACTGAGCAAACTTCCTCTGCAAGGCTTGAAACTTGACATGGATGATATTGACTGCATATTAGGACAATGGTGAGCATTTGGTATCCCTTGGACTCAAGTATCTTGATGCAACATGAAACCCTAATTTGAGGTAGACTGCCTTATGAGAGAGTTTGTCTGGTCAACTCTTGGACTTCCTTGGGCAATTTGAGGATCTCACTTGAAATGTATTGAGAAATATGGGAGGGTAAATTTTGGGGTACAACAGTTGCCCCTGTTCAATCTTCTTAAACCTGAGGATGTAGATTGGCTTGTCTGCCTTTCGTGATCTGAAGGTTGAAGATGATTGAACACCAGAGTGCCCAAGAAATTTGCACTCGCATGAAGTGGTATTTGTCTTGTGATATCCGGAATGGGCTTACAGATTCCATTTGGATATTGACGATGGAAGATGGGCTTAAAGATGCCATCCGAAGGAGTGTCGATCGCATAAGAGATTCCTTAGCGAGAGCTTGTATACCTGTTATTGGGGAAGATTCCACTGGGGAATGCTGGTCTCTATCTTGAGAGAAAGTTGAATTTTAGGAGCTTCAGTTGTCCGTTATTCTACTGGGGAATCGTCTCTTGGTCGAAGAGCTGAAGATAAACTACTGTCTGGTCGTGATCCAGGCTTCATACTGATAAGATCGACTGTTATCTGGTCGTGCTCCAGGCTTTACAGTGACTTACCAGGGAGATGAGATTAAACTTGCTATCCGGTTTTAATCCAGACTTTGCAATTTCTCAATTCTTATCTGGTCGTAATCCAGGCTTTAGAAGGAATTCAGTTGTTATCCGGTCGCATTCGGGCTTTAACTTGAATTTAGGGTATACTAATATTCGGTCGACTCCGGGCTTCTATGTAATTGTCCAGGTAAACTGCTATTTGGTCGAAATCCAAGCTTCGCAGTGTCTTGTACCGTTATCCGGTCGTAATCCAGGATTCACGATGTTTCATAGCATTATCTGGTCAAATCCAGGCTTCGTGGTGTCTTGTACTGCTATCTGGTCGATTCCAGGCTTCACAATACCTTACTTCTTATCTGGTCGAAATCCAGGCTTCAGAAGAAATCAAGTGGTTATCCAGTCGCACCCGGGCTTCCATTTGATTTTAAGGCCTACTAATATCCAGTCGACTCCGGGCTTCATAGTAATTGGCTGGGTAAACTGCTATTTGGTCGAAATTCAAGCTTCACAGTGTCCCTTACTGTTATCTGGTCGTAATCCCATGCTTCAGTATTCTTTACCGCTATCTGGTCGTAATCCAGGCTTCACGATGTATTATACCGCTATCTGGTCGTAATCCAGGCTTCACGATGTCTTATACCATTATCCGGTCGAATCCAGGCTTCATGGTGTTCGGGGAAATCAAGATATTATCCGGTCGAATCCTGACTTCATAACTTGCATTAAAGATATACCACTATTTGGTCGTAATCCATGCTTCGTAGTATTCTTGGCTGCTATTTGGTCGTAACCCAGGCTTCACAACGTCTTCTACCACTATCTGGTCGAATCCAGGCTTCATGGTGTCTTGTATTGCTATCTAGTCGTAATCCAGACTTCACAATAACTTGTTAAGCTGCTATCTTGTCGACTCCGGGCTTCACGGCTTGTGTTTATGATATACCACTATCTGGTCGAATCTAGGCTTCATGGCGTCTTTATACTGCTAACTGGTCGTAATCCAGGCTTCACAATAACTTGTTGGGGATTAAACTATTATCCGGTTGAATCCGGGCTTCATAGCTTGTTTAAAATATGCCACTATCTGGTCATAATCCAGGCTTTGCGGTATTCTAATACTATTATT
This sequence comes from Vicia faba, assembly GCA_948472305.1. Taxonomy (NCBI): domain Eukaryota; kingdom Viridiplantae; phylum Streptophyta; class Magnoliopsida; order Fabales; family Fabaceae; genus Vicia; species Vicia faba. The sequence continues at coordinate 984,817,362 of OX451736.1, read as the reverse complement.
CGGTCATTCTCCGGGCTTCACAATATGATGGAGAAATCAAGATATTATCCGGTCGGATTCGGGCTTCATAACTTGAACTTTGTGAGAATTTGATTATATCTTTTCTTGAAATGTAAAGAGTTAGTCATATATAATGCCATGATGCATGACATGTATTGAGCGATGATGTTCTCAAAATAAATGAGATTGTGTTGTATGATGCGTATATGCATGCCGTGATGTATGGATGTGTAATGTTTTTATGATGTTCTCTAACTGGGAAAATATATCCCGGACTGCTGCTGGAGAATATAAAGAGTTAAGTTCTTCGTTCTCGTTGGGGATAACGACCGAATATGATTTGAGAATACATTGGAGAGAGAATAATTCTGCTGGAGAATAAACTGGTGAGAGGATGACTCTGTGGGGAAAAGATACTCTGTCGGAAGATCCGCTGATTTGGAGAAATAACCTCGGTTGGGAGTGAATTACTGTTGCTGGCGATAATGAACCCTGCTGGGGATTGAGTTTCTACTTGTGAAAGAAATAAACTCCACTGGGGATGGTCTTCCATTGCTGGTGATAGATAAACTCTGCTTGGGGAGAATTAACACCACTACTTTCGGGCATTTCCTACTCTGCGGAGAGTGTATGCATTTTTAGTCATATTCTCCAGCTGGGTCTATCCATGTACCTAGTGAATAGAGCGACTGTAAGGTTTGGACATTTCTCGTTTTCCCTTATTCCTGGAATTACGAGTAATCGTCTTTTGTTTCGTATGTAAATATTTATGAGCAACAATTATTTTCAAATGCATATATCAAAAATGAATCATTGGACGTTCTTGCAAAACAAAACAGAAAAAGAAAAACAATTTTTGAAATTTGTTGTAAAATGAATTGTATTGATTTTGAAGTTGGCCTGTAATAGGCATTTTGTACAAGAGGCTGACGTCCTAGTAAGAGAACGCCGCTAAAAGATAGAATTTATACAATTTGTGAAAAACAAAGAAAAAGAGCAATGTGAACAATCCCATTGGGTTCCAACTCTGTTATTGCCTTTATATCTTCGAGCATCTCATCACTTTGCTACTTGGTTGAAGGTAGATCAGATTGATTGGCGTCGTCCGAGCTTGACAGTCGATACCGAAGTCTGGTTGCAAGGTGATCCAATGAGACATAGTGTTACGCTTTGATCCCAAATTTTTGCCTGGACCGCCCTTTCGGGTTTTCAGTCCACCAGGATACCCTTTTTTGCCCAAGCCTCCTTTTCAGGTTTTCAACTTGCCGGGTGTACAGTTTTTCCATTTTCATCCCTTATTTTTTCCCGAACCCTTTTGGTTCGCCGGGAAGCCCTTATTTTTGCCTAGGCCAATCGACCTAGTGGGTCTTTGATTATGCGTAGTATTTTTTCACTATGTCTGCATTGACGGGGTGACAAAGGTCGACACCATCCATGGTGGTTAGAATCATAACTCCTCTTGAGAAAATGTTCTTAACCACAAATGGCCCTTCATAAGTGGGGGTCCATTTTCCCCTGGGATCACCTTGCGGCAATATGATGCGTTTGATTACCAGATCCCCGACTTGATATTCTTGTCGTCTGACTTTCTTGTTAAATGCCTTGATCATTCGCTTTTGATACGTCTGACCATGGAAAATAGCAGTAAGCCTCTTTTCGTCGATTAAGTTCAGTTGATCAAGCCGGGTCTAGATCCAATCGTCTTTGCTTAAACCTGTATCCTTCATAATCCGGAGAGAAGGTATCTGGACTTCAATGGGTAAGACTGCATCCATGCCATACACCAGAGAGTAGGGTGTTGCCCTGGTTGATGTCCGTGCTGAGGTGCGGTACCCATGAAGAGCAAATGGTAACATCTCATGCCAGTCTTTGTATGTCACTGTCATCTTCTGCACAATCTTCTTGATATTCTTATTAGTCGCTTCAACAACCCTATTCATCTTCGGCCGGTAGGGAGAAGAGTTATGATGTTGTATCTTAAACTGTTTGCGGAGCTCGGTGATTATTGTATTGTTGATATTTGTACCATTGTCCGTAATGATCCTCTCTGGTACACCATGTCGACAAATCAGATTATGTCGGATAAACCGCGCCACTACGTTCTTGGTTATTGTAGTGAATGAAGTTGCCTCAACCCACTTTGTAAAGTAATCAATAGCTACCAGGATGAAACGATGCCCGTTAGGCGCAGTAGGTCTGATCTCACCAATCATGTCGATGCCCCACATTGCAAAAGGCCAAGGAGCTGTCAAGACGTTCAGAGGAACTGGAGGTACATGCACCTTATCAGCATAGACTTGGCACTTATGACAGGTCCGAGAATGCTGATAACAATCGGCTTCCATAGTAGACCAATAATATCCTTCCCGTAGGATTTTCTTCGCCATGGTATGTCCACTGGAATGAGTTCCAAAAGTACCTTCATGTAACTCTTCCATAATCCTTTCTGCCTCGTTCTTGTCCACACATTGCAGTAAGGTTGAGTCATGGTTACGCTTGTACAGGATACCATTACTGATGAAGAAATTCTCCGCGAACCTTCTCAAGGACTTCTTATCATTAACAGATGCACCCTCGGGGTATTCTTGAGCCTCAAGATACCTCTTTACCTCGTGAAACCAGGGTTTATCTACTACTTCTTCAGTCTCAATGTCACAACAATGTGCGGGTTCATCCAACCTCTCGATGGTAATCTGGGGAGCTTCGTTGTCCCACCTGACCTTGAACATAGAAGTTGTAACGCCTCGTTTTATTTAATATTATATTATATTAATATTTTCGAGTTACCGTTTGACGTTTATTTTTGCGACGAGAATATTTATATTAACCGGTATATCTGTTAATATATTTGGCGACATTTTATTCGGACCGGTAATTATTTTATTCCGTCCGGTATTTGTTTTGAGGGACCGGTAATTATTTTGTTCGGTTCGGTTTTTATTCTGTTCGTTTCGGTAAAATATTATTCGGACCGATATTTATTTTTTGGAATTATTTTAATTATTTGGGTTAATAATATTATTTGATAATATTTAGTGTTAATTAGTAGTATATTTTAAGAAGGGCTTTTTGGGTATTTTGCTAGCTTATGTCTTGCTTCTAAACAAACAAAACCCACAATTTCCTTGTTTTATGACATAACATCAAAACACACATTGTGAGAGTTAGAGAGAACAAGAAGGTCTTGGAGGGAAGAGCAAGAAGAACACCATAGCTTAGGTTTTGGGTTGGTTGAAATCATCAAGAATCATTTCAAGTATCTAAGGTAAGGGGTTTGATTTTCCAATGCTTATAGTTAGAGTTTGATTTGATATATTTTGGATTTGGGGAAAAAATTGATGTTAGGTTTTTTTTGAGTTTTGTTGAGGATTTGTGATAGAAATTAGAAGAGTTAATTAGGTGTTGTTGTTGTTGAATTAGTATTAGGTTAGTTAAATTGGAATTAAAAAGAAAATAGAGATTATATTAATTAAATTAAGTTTTGAAAACTAAAAACAAAATTATGCAATAGCAGTATATCTCTTTTCTAAGTTAGCAGTTAAGTTATAAAAGTTAGAAGTATGTTTACTGTATTAAGTTTAGAAATCTATGCTTGAAGTGTATTGATTAAATGGACTTCAGTAAAAACAAGAAACTGGTGAAGAAATTGGCAAAGAAGCACCATGTTTTTTTTTAGCTTCTGAAGCTGTTATCAAGCAGATTCCACGTTTGTTGGGTCCTGGTCTAAACAAGGCAGGAAAGTTTCCTACACTTGTTTCCCAACAAGAATCTCTTGAAGCCAAGGTTAATGAGACTAAGGCTATCGATGGATGTTGAAGCTTTGAAGAAGCTAAACAAAAACAAGAACTATGCACTAGCTTAGAGAAAAAAATGTAAACATGCAGTATAATGGAAATAAGTTTAGAAAAAATTAATTAATTATTTAATTTATGTTTTGTTTTGTTTTTTTTATTAATTTAATATATTAAATATTTATATTAACTAAATACAAATATGACATAATTTAGCCGATTTAATTTAGAATCCGATTATGTTTAGATTTCCCGATCTCGGCAATTTCGGCGACGGAGCAAGTTGCTCCGAATTTAACGAAAATTGACGTGCTAGCTAATTTTGACGTGTAGAACGTCGTGGCGAGGTTAGTTTTTCGAGATTACGAGTTTTTAATGGAGCGACCCGAAATAAGTCAATTTACGGTTAATTTGAAACGGGTTGCGTTTTAGTCGGTTTAAGTCGCGTATGGATAATCCGATTGTGAAGTTAACGATTATAATTGATGCCGATTATTATGAAAGACTTTCGCGACGATTATTAATGTTTTACTATTTTTCCGTGTTTGAAATTTAGTGAATTATTTGATAATGATGTGGTGTGATTAAACATGATGTTTGCGACAGTTTATTTATAATGAATACTTGATGATATGTGATGCAATGATATGTTTATCTTGATGTGGATAAATATGGCGACGTGGGTTGTATACCAATTTTGATATGCGATGATGAAGTTTTGTTGTGTCGTGTTTGTGATATCGTGTTGTCGAGTCACATACATTGCATTGGCGACGAGGGCTTTTATGCCAAGCGGCGAGGGCTTTTATGCCAAAGCGACGATGGGCTTTTATGCTGAATGTCCCTAATTATGGACAAAGCGACGGGTACCACATGCATAACATAGTTGTGTCTCATGGAGTCGGTTATGTTTATGTTTGAGTCTTTTGGCGTTGAGTTTTATTTGATGGCTTATGACGAATTGCGATGTTATATGATACTTTACCTGTGATGATTTTTATGTTGAATATAAAGTGAATATATGTGATGATCTCATGATGAGTAAGCGATGAATACAACATGACGGTAAAGCGACGATATGAGTTATGGCGATGGAGTTTATGTTTATTTTTGATATGATTATGGTGATTATGTGATGAAATTAAAGTGTTGATTTTATACACTAAATGATGATTTTAAAGTATGTGAGATTTTGATATTTGTTGACATATTCTTATTAATCCTATATCATTTATGATTCCAAAACTATTTATATATTTTATCATGCCTTTAATTATATGTTTTGGAGTATCTCACCCTTTACTTGTTTCGTCGTTGCCTTTATATTGGTAACGTGCAGGTGATCCACGAGGATGATGAGGATTAGCTCGAGTCTCTTTATTTTGAGTCGCTCTGCTCTGATAGTAGTAACACTCGGGATTTGGGCGACGTTATTATTTTGATAGGATAGTTTATGTATACTATCTTATGACTTTATGTATTGATGATAACATGATGATACATACATTTTATGAACACATCCGCTGTGTTGTGATTAGTTATATGTTTATATGATAATTTATGTAATGAATCGGTATATCCGACTTTTGATTTTTATGATGTGCATTATAATGCAAAGTGATGAAAAAAATGAATATGTGATACCTCAATTTATGCTTGGATGAAATTTTGAAACTCTGATTTTATTATTAATTACGAGGGGTAGAATTGGGGTGTTACATTAGTGGTATCAGAGCAGGTCGGTCTGTCCGACCAAGTTGTTGAGTTTGTTGTTGTCTAACAATCAAGTATTGTTATTTGTTGATTTTAATCCTTGTTTTGTTTTGAACAGAAGTTGTTATGGCTGGAAGGAACACTGGTAGGAATGATGAGGCTCTTGCTGCTGCTATGCAGGCAATAGCTCAGGCTTTCCAAAACCCGCCGAATGCTGACAAGAATGCTGGGTCTCGTAGTTTGGCAACCTTCCAAAGGGAGAATCCTCCTACTTTCCAAGGAAAGTATGATCCTGAAGGTGCTCTGGCGTGGCTGAAGGAGATTGAAAGAATCTTCTGTGTGATGGATTGCACTCCTGTGCAAAGGATCCGTTATGGTACTCATAAACTAAGTGTTGAAGCAGATGACTGGTGGGTTGAAACCCGTCAGAGGCTTGAGATTGCTGGTGAGGAAGTGACATGGGAAGTTTTCCGAAGGGAATTCATGAGGAAGTATTACCCGGAAGATGTTCGGGGAAAGAAGGAGATAGAGTTCCTTGAATTAAAGCAAGGAAGCATGTCTATCACTGATTATGCTGCAAGGTTCACTATGTTGGCCAAGTTCTATCCGCATTATGATGGGCCGAATGGTGAGTTCTCTAAATGCATCAAGTTTGAAAATGGTTTGCGTCCTGAGATTAAGAAAGCTGTTGGTTATCAGAAAATCCGTGTCTTTTCGGATTTGATTGATAGTTGTAGGATCTTTGAGGAGGACAGTAATGCTCATTATAAGATTATGTCTGATAAGAGAAACAAAGGTCAGCAAAGCCGTGGAAAACCGTATGATGCTCCAGCTGGTAAAGGGAAACAGAAAGCGTTTCAAGGGAGAAGAACTAGTGGGGGAGATGCTCCTGCTAGTATTGTTTGTTACAAGTGTGGGAAACCTGGCCACAAGAGTAATGTTTGTCGAAGCGATGTTAGAGCTAAGGAGAATGAGGTGAGATGTTTCCGATGTGGAGAAGTGGGCCATATGACTCGCGATTGTAGACATAAGGATGTGGTCTGTTTTAATTGTGGCGAGGGAGGTCACATTAGTGCTCAGTGTAAGAAGCCTAAGAAGACTCAAGGAGCAGGAAAGGTGTTTTCTTTGTCGGGTGCTCCGACGGCAAACGAGGATGGTCTTGTTCGAGGTACTAGTTTCATTAATAGCTTTCCTCTTATTACTATTATTGATACTGGTGCTACTCACTGTTTTATTGCTGTTGATTGTGTAAAGAGATTGGGTCTCACTTTGTCGTCTCTGGATAAAGATATGGTGGTAGAAGTTCCGGCTAAGGGAACGGTTACTACTTCTTTTGTGTGTGCAAGTTGCCCTTTATCAATCTTCGATAAAGACTTTGTGGTGGATCTTGTTTGTTTACCGCTTGTCGGGTTGGACGTGGTTTTAGGTATGGACTGGTTAAAAGCTAATTATGTCCATATCAATTGCTATGACAACACTGTGAGGTTTTCTTCCTTAGTAGAAGAGGAACAATCTATGTTGGTGTCTACGAAGCAGTTGAATGAGTTCATGAAGGATGAGGCGTTGGTTTTCTTGTTGATGGCGACTCTTTCTGTGGAGAGTCAAGCTGTGATAGCAAACTTTCCGGTGGTGTGCGATTTTCCCGAAGTATTCCCTGATGAGATTCCTAGTACACCTCCAGAAAGAGAAGTTGAATTTTCTGTGGATCTTGTCCCTGGTACCAGACCTATCTCTATGGCACCATACAGGATGTCTGCATCCGAGTTAGCAGAATTGAAGAGCCAATTAGAAGATTTTCTCGAGAAGAATTTTGTTAGACCTAGTGTGTCGCCGTGGGGAGCTCTCGTGTTATTGGTGAAGAAGAAAGACGGTAGCATGAGACTTTGTATTGATTATCGTCAGTTGAATAAAGTGACTATCAAGAATAGGTATCCACTTCCTAGAATTGATGATTTGATGGACCGATTGGTTGGCGCTCGCATGTTTAGTAAGATTGATTTGAGATCGGGTTACCATCAAATAAGGGTGAAAGAAGAAGATGTTCAGAAAACTGCTTTCAGGGCGAGGTATGGACATTACGAATATTTGGTGATGCCTTTCGTTGTCACTAATGCACCGGGAGTATTCATGGAGTACATGAATCGTATTTTCCATCCTTACTTGGACCGTTTCGTGGTTGTTTTCATTGATGATATTCTGGTTTATTCTAAATCGGAAGAAGAGCACGCAGAACATGTGCGCATCATGTTGAAAGTTCTGAAAGAGAAGAAGCTTTATGCTAAGTTATCAAAGTGCAAGTTCTGGTTAAGTGAAGTGAGCTTTTTGGGCCATGTCATTTCTGGTGATGGCATTGCAGTTGATCCTTCTAAAGTTGATGTTGTGTTGAGATGGGAAACTCCTAAGTCTGTTACTGAGATTAGAAGTTTCTTGGGATTGGCTAGTTACTATAGAAGGTTCATTGAAGGTTTTTCTAAGTTGGCGCTCCCTTTGACAAAGTTGACGTGTAAAGCAGCTGCATTTGTGTGGGATGTCAAGTGTGAAGAAAGTTTTGTTGAATTGAAGAAAAGGTTGACAACGGCTCCAATCTTGATTCTACCTAATCCTGAAGAACCATTTGTTGTTTATTGTGATGCTTCTAAGATGGGTTTAGGTGGTGTACTTATGCAAAATGGCAAAGTGGTTGCTTATGCTTCTAGGCAATTGAAGATTCATGAGAAGAATTATCCTACGCACGATTTGGAGCTTGCAGCAGTTGTTTTTGTGCTTAAGATTTGGAGGCATTATCTTTATGGTTCTAGATTTGAAGTATTTAGTGAGCATAAAAGTTTGAAGTACTTGTTCGATAGAAAGAGCTTAATATGAGGCAAAAACGGTGGCTTGAATTGTTGAAAGATTATGATTTTGGATTGAATTACCATCCTGGTAAAGCTAATATGGTGGTCGATGCTTTAAGTCGAAAGACTTTGCATATGTCACTATTGATGGTGAAAGAGTTGGAAATGATTGAGCAATTTAGAGATATGAGTCTTGTAGTAGAAGTGACGCCGAAGAGTGTTATCTTGGGAATGTTAAAGATCAATAATGATTTCCTTGATAGTGTTAGAGAAGCTCAGAAGCTTGATGTGAAACTTGTTGATTTGTTGGTTGGTATTGGACAAACTGAAAATGAAGATTTCAAGTTGGATGCTCAGGGTGTATTGAGGTTCCGAGATAGGATTTGTATTCCCGATGATGTGGATTTGAAGAGAATGATCTTGGAAGAAAGTCATAGAAGCAATTTGAGTATTCATCCCGGAGCGACCAAAATGTATCAAGATTTAAAGAAACTATTTTGGTGGTCGGGCATGAAGAGAGAGGTGGCTCAGTTTGTTTATGCTTGTTTGACTTGTCAGAAGTCTAAAGTGGAGCATCAGAAACCTGCAGGGTTGATGCAACCGTTAGAGATTCCATAATGGAAATGGGATAGCATTTCTATGGATTTCGTAACGGGGTTACCGAATACACCAAGAGGACACGATGCGATTTGGGTGATTGTTGATAGGCTTACGAAGTCAACTCACTTTATTCCTATTAACATCACTTATTCCGTATCGAAGTTGGCGGAAATTTATACGCATGTGATTGTGAGATTACATGGTATTCCTTTGTGTATTGTTTCAGATAGAGATCCGAGGTTTACTTCTGAATTTTGGAAGAGCTTGCAAGAGGCTTTGGGTTCAAAGTTGAGGTTGAGTTCGGCTTATCATCCTCAAACTGATGGTCAGACAGAAAGGACGATTCAATCATTGGAAGACTTGTTACGTGCTTGTATTCTTGAACAAGGTGGTTCATGGGATACATATCTTCCTTTGATTGAGTTTACTTATAACAATAGTTTTCATGCTAGTATTGGAATGGCACCGTTCGAGGCTTTGTATGGTCGGAGGTGTAGGACTCCTTTGTGTTGGCACGAGTCGGGTGAAAGTGTGGTGCTTGGACCAGAATTGGTTAGAGAGACTACTGAGACAGTGAAGATGATTAGAGAAAAGATGAGAATTTCTCAAAGTCGACAAAAGAGTTATCATGATAAAAGGAGAAAAGACTTGGAATTTCAAGATGGTGATCATGTATTTTTGCGAGTTACTCCTACAACCGGCGTTGGGCGAGCATTGAAGTCGAAGAAGCTAACTCCTCGCTTTATTGGTCCTTACCAAATTACTAGTAAAGTGGGAAAAGTGGCTTATAGAGTGGCGTTACCGCCAAATCTTTCGAACTTGCATGATGTGTTCCATGTGTCGCAACTTCGGAAGTATGTTCCGGATCCTTCACATGTGATTGAGATGGATGATATTCAAGTGCGAGACAATCTTACGGTGGAGACGATGCCATTAAGGATCGAAGATCGTGAGATGAAGTCTCTTCGTGGCAAAGAGATCTCCTTGGTTAAAGTTGTTTGGATAGGAGCAGTTGGTGAAAGTGCGACGTGGGAGTTAGAAAGCAAGATGCGAGATTCCTATCCCGATCTTTTCGAGTCAGGTAATTTCGAGGACGAAACTTTTTTTTAGTGGGGGAGAGTTGTAACGCCCCGTTTTATTTAATATTATATTATATTAATATTTTCGAGTTACCGTTTGACGTTTATTTTTGCGACGAGAATATTTATATTAATCGGTATATCTGTTAATATATTCGGCGACGTTTTATTCGGACCGGTAATTATTTTATTCGGTCCGGTATTTGTTTTGAGGGACCGGTAATTATTTTGTTCGGTTCGGTTTTTATTCTGTTCGGTTCGGTAAAATATTATTCGGACCGATATTTATTTTTTGGAGTTATTTTAATTATTTGGGTTAATAATATTATTTGATATTATTTAGTGTTAATTAGTAATATATTTTAAGAAGGGCTTTTTGGGTATTTTGCTAGCTTATGTCTTGCTTCTAAACAAACAAAACCCACAATTTCCTTGTTTTATGACATAACATCAAAACACACATTGTGAGAGTTAGAGAGAACAAGAAGGTCTTGGAGAGAAGAGCAAGAAGAACACCATAGCTTGGGTTTTGGGTTGGTTGAAATCATCAAGAATCATTTCAAGTATCTAAGGTAAGGGGTTTGATTTTCCAATGCTTATAGTTAGAGTTTGATTTGATATATTTTGGATTTGGGGAAAAAAATTGATGTTAGGTTTTTTTTTTAGTTTTGTTGAGGATTTGTGATAGAAATTAGAAGAGTTAATTAGGTGTTGTTGTTGTTGAATTAGTATTAGGTTAGTTAAATTGGAATTAAAAAGAAAATAGAGATTATATTAATTAAATTAAGTTTTGAAAACTAAAAACAAAATTATGCAGTAGCAGTATATCTCTTTTCTAAGTTAGCAGTTAAGTTATAAAAGCTAGAAGTATGTTTACTGTATTAAGTTTAGAAATCTATGCTTGAAGTGTATTGATTAAATGGACTTCAGTAAAAACAAGAAACTGGTGAAGAAATTGGCAAAGAAGCACCATGTTTTTTTTTAGCTTCTGAAGCTGTTATCAAGCAGATTCCACGTTTGTTGGGTCCTGGTCTAAACAAGGCAGGAAAGTTTCCTACACTTGTTTCCCAACAAGAATCTCTTGAAGCCAAGGTTAATGAGACTAAGGCTATCGATGGATGTTGAAGCTTTGAAGAAGCTAAACAAAAACAAGAACTATGCACTAGCTTAGAGAAAAAAATGTAAACATGCAGTATAATGGAAATAAGTTTAGAAAAAATTAATTAATTATTTAATTTATGTTTTGTTTTGTTTTTTTTATTAATTTAATATATTAAATATTTATATTAACTAAATACAAATATGACATAATTTAGCCGATTTAATTTGGAATCCGATTATGTTTAGATTTTCCGATCTCGGCAATTTCGGCGACGGAGCAAGTTGCTCCGAATTTAACGAAAATTGACGTGCTAGCTAATTTTGACGTGTAGAACGTCGTGGTGAGGTTAGTTTTTCGAGATTACGAGTTTTTAATGGAGCGACCCGAAATAAGTCAATTTACGGTTAATTTGAAACGGGTTGCGTTTTAGTCGGTTTAAGTCGCGTATGGATAATCCGATTGTGAAGTTAACGATTATAATTGATGCCGGTTATTATGAATGACTTTTGCGACGATTATTGATGTTTTACTATTTTTCCGTGTTTGAAATTTAGTGAATTATTTGATAATGATGTGGTGTGATTAAACATGATGTTTGCGACGGTTTATTTATAATGAATACTTGATGATATGTGATGCAATGATATGTTTATCTTGATGTGGATAAATATGGAGACGTGGGTTTTATACCAATTTTGATATGCGATGATGAAGTTTTGTTGTGTCGTGTTTGTGATATCGTGTTGTCGAGTCACATACATTGCATTGGCGACGAGGGCTTTTATGCCAAGCGACGAGGGCTTTTATGCCAAAGCGATGATGGGCTTTTATGCCGAATGTCCCTAATTATGGACAAAGCGACGGGTACCACATGCATAATATAGTCGTGTCTCATGGAGTCGGTTATGTTTATGTTTGAGTCTTTTGGCGTTGAGTTTTATTTGATGGCTTATGACGAATTGCGATGTTATATGATACTTTATCTGTGATGATTTTTGTGTTGAATATAAAGTTAATATATGTGATGATCTCATGATGAGTAAGCGATGAATACAACATGACGGTAAAGCGACGATATGAGTTATGGCGATGGAGTTTATGTTTATTTTTGATATGATTATGGTGATTATGTGATGAAATTAAAGTGTTGATTTTATACACTAAATGATGATTTTAAAGTATGTGAGATTTTGATATTTGTTGACATATTCTTATTAATCCTATATCATTTATGATTCCAAAACTATTTATATATTTTATCATGCCTTTAATTATATGTTTTGGAGTATCTCACCCTTTACTTGTTTCGCCGTTGCCTTTATATTGGTAACGTACAGGTGATCCGCGAGGATGATGAGGATTAGCTGGAGTCTCTTTATTTTGAGTCGCTCTGCTCTGATAGTAGTAACACTCGGGATTTGGGCGACGTTATTATTTTGATAGGATAGTTTATGTATACTATCTTATGACTTAATGTATTGATGATAACATGATGATACATACATTTTGTGAACACATCCGCTGTGCTGTGATTAGTTATATGTTTATATGATGATTTATGTTATGAATCGGTATATCCGACTTTTGATTTTTGTGATGTGCATTATAATGCAAAGTGATGAAAAAAATGAATATGTGATACCTCAATTTATGCTTGGAGGAAATTTTGAAACTCTGATTTTATTATTAATTACGAGGGGTAGAATTGGGGTGTTATAGAAGACATGGTAGCTAGCGCGCCCGCTAACTGATTCTCCTCTCTCGGGAAGTGTTAAAAGGTTATCTCCTCAAAGTGTGGGAGCAACGTTAGTACATATTCCTTGTAAGGAATACGATTTGGGTGTTTCGTATCCCACTCGCCTCTGATATGATTGATCACGAGAGCGGAATCTCTGAATACACTCAAGAACTTAATCCTTAGGTCAATAGTTGCTTGAAGGCCTAGGATGCACGCTTCATACTCCGCCATATTATTGGTGCAGTTAAAACATAATCGGACGGTGAACGGAGTATGACAGCCTTCAGGAGATATGATCACAATGCCAATGCCATTACCCAATGCGTTTGAGGCTCCGTCGAAATACATAGACCATCGGGATCCCTCCTCAGGTCCTTCATTCGGTCCAGGTTCTTCATAGTCGGCCACCAACATGATGTTCTCATCCGGGAACTCGAAATTCATGGATTGGTAATCATCCATGGCCTGATGCGCCAAATGATCTACCAACACACTCCTTTTGATTGCTTTTTGGGTTGTGTATTGAATGTCATACGCAGTTAAGATCATCTGCCATCTTGCTATTCTTTCGGACAAGGCAGGCTTCTCGAAGATATACTTGATTGGGTCCATCTTTGATATCAATAGGGTAGTGTGAGTCAGCATATACTGTCTCAGCCGGCGAGCATCCCATGCTAAAGCGCAATAAGTTCTCTCAAGCAACGAGTATCGGGTCTCGCAGTCAGTAAACTTTTTGCTAAGGTAGTAAATAGCGTGCTCTTTTCTGCCAGACTCGTCATGTTGCCCCAACACAGACCCCATTGAATTATCCAGTACGGTCAAATATAAGATCAAAGGTCTCCCTTCAACTGGAGGCATCAGAATAGGTGGCTCTTGGAGGTATTCCTTGATTCTTTTGAAGGCGGTCTGACATTCATCATTCCATTTTACCACTTGATCTTTCTTCAACAGCTTGAAGATCGGCTCACAAGTAGCAGTCAGATGTGAAATGAATCGAGCAATGTAATTCAGACGTCCCAAAACCTCTTATTTCCTTTTCTGTTCGGGGAGCTGGCATCTCCTGTATAGCCTTCACCTTTGTAATATCCACTTGAATACCTTTACCACTAACGAAGAAACCCAGCAGCTTACCAGACCTTACCCCGAAGGTGCACTTGTTCGGGTTTAACCTCAGCTTGTACATCTTCAACCTGTCGAACAGTTTCTAGAGATGGTCGAGGTGTTCTTCCTCAGTCTAGGACCTTGCAATCATGTCATCAACGTATACCTCAATCTCATGGTGAATCATATCATGGAACAAAGTGACCATGGCGCGCTGATAAGTTGCCCCAACATTATTCAACCCGAAAGGCATTACCTTGTAACAAAAAGTGCCTCCTGCGTAACGAAAGTTGTCTTCTCCATGTCCTCGGGAGCCATCTTAATCTGATTGTAACCATAAAAACCATCCATAAAGGAGAAGACCTTATGTTGTGCAGTGTTGTCGACCAGAACATCAATGTGAGGCAGTGGGAAATCATCCTTAGGGCTCACCCTATTCAGATCCCTATAGTCCACACACATCCGTACCTTACCATCCTTCTTCGGTACCGGAACAACGTTGGCAACCCACTGTGGGTAAGAAGTAACTGCTAGAAATCCAGCGTCAAACTGTTTCATGACCTCAGCTTTGATTTTCTCAGACATCTCTGGGCGCATACGGCGAACCTTCTGCTTTACCGGAGGACAATCTTCTTTGGTTGGCAAGCGGTGAACCACAATATCAGTATCTAAACCAGGAATATCTTCATAATACCAGGCGAAGATCTCAACATAGTCGTGTAGCATCTGTATCAACCATTGTTTGACACTAGGCTCCAAATTCGCACCTATCTTGACCTCTTTCATGTCTTCCTCCGTACCCAAATTCACTGATTCCACTAGCTCTTCATGCGGCTGTATGGCCCTCTCTTCCTGTAGTAACAGTTTAGCAAGTTCCTCAGGCACCTCACAATCATCCTCACCTTCGTCCTCGGCTTGGTTGATCGGATTTTCAAAGTCATAACTGGCAGTAGCAGAGTCGTTACCAATGGGATCCAGAGTGGATGTGGATCTGCATTATGATATGTGAGTGTGTGTAAGACAATAGTTGTTTTGATAAAGTGCGAGATAGAAAAGAAAAACAAGGAGCGCAAAATTTGTAATGCAAGAAAACGTCCAATGCTTTATTGATGATATATGAAAATGAAAAATAATAAGCCCTCACAAACAAAGCCAAGGTACCTCGGGCAAGGCACCGGGCCGTAAAGTTTTAAACTTCCTGTTACAAATCTCAAAACAAAAGTCAATTACTGTGTAATAAAAGAAACAGGAACGAAGTTTTTCGCCGTCTAGTTGTACAAGCCACCGTTGGTAGTCGGGTAAGTCCAGTTGTTGATATCTGACACTTCTTCATCATCCTCAATAGCATTCACCCCCTGATCATGTTTGGGCATAGGAGCAGTTATGACGTTAGGTTTCTCTGGAGCATCAAACTCAATCTCTTTAGCTTCAATAAAATCTTGCACTTTATTCTTCAAGGACCAACAGTTGTTCGTATCATAACCTGGGCTATCAGAGTGATAGGCACAGTGGACGTTCGAATTATATAGCGGAGATGTGGTGTTGGGATTCTTCGGGGCTTCCCTCAGAGTTACCAGGTTGGTCTTCAACAATTGCGGTAGAATTTGAGACAAGGTCATATTAAGCCGAGTGTACTATCTCTGCGGCCTCTCCATTCTTTGCTGATTGTTGCGTTGTGGGGCAACGATGGGTCTTGATATTACTACCGCATTCAATGCTTGACGGTGTTCAGGTCGATTTTGGCTCCTCGAACTGTAAACTGCATTGGCTTCTTTCTTACTAGTGAAAGGTTTCTTTACTGAACTTGACGATGTATCCTTCTGTATCTTACCACTTTGGATACCATATACTACTCTCTCACCAATCAAAATCAATTCAGTAAACCCAGATGACGAACTGCCGATCAAATGATTGAAAAACGGACCAGACAATGTCCCTAGAAACATATCAACCAACTCCATATCAGACAGAGGGGGTTGGACTCTTCCAGCCAGATCTCTCCACTTCTGAGCATAGTCCTTAAAGCCTTCGTCTTCACCCATAGACATACTCTGAAGCTGAGTACGAGTGGGAGCAAGGTCGGCGTTATACTGGTATTGCTTGTAGAAAGCAGCAGCAAGGTCCTCCCAGTTTCGGATGTTAGTTCCTTCCAATTGGTAAAACCATTCAAGCTGAGTCCCTGACAGACTATCTTGAAAGAAATGTACCCACAGATTCCTATCAGCAGTGTAAGGTTGAATTTTTCTGACGTATGAGTGGAGATGGAGTTTTGGACAGGATACTCCATCATACTTAGCAAAAACCGGAGCTTTAAACTTGTGAGGGATCACCACCCCCGATGCTAGTCCCAAATCTCCGAAGTCCAAATCAGGAACCTTCTGAATTTCCATAGCACTTAGACGGTCCTCAAGCGGTTTGTACCTATCCTCAGCAGGATGGTACTGTTCATCATCAAAGTTAGTATCATTATCAGAGACCACCGGACTAGGACCCTTTTCTTCTTCTTGATTCTCTCCTCCTTTGGATGAATGAGACAGATCAGCTTCCTGTCGCAACCTATTCCCAAATCTGTGACCCATATTCAGAAGAACCACCTTCTTCTTCTTCTTCTTCTCTTTCATGATGAGAGTCTTCAAATCTTCTTGCCCTTTAGCCAAGTTCAAGAACATCTCTTGGAATTGGGCATTTTGTGCCTGAAGAGCTTTGATAGCCTGATCTGTAGGTATTTTAGAAGACATTATGTGCTGAAATAGACAGCGAAGAAGATGAGAAACCCGTAATGGTACTTGTAATGGTGTGCATGATAATGGAATGCGTATGGAATGATTTCAAAGACTTTGGGAGATTCAAATTTGTAAAACAAAAATAAAACACACTTTATTAGATTAATTTGTAAAAATGTTTAACAATGCCTTTTAAGGCGTTTACAAAGAAATAACTGAAAAGCAAATCTAAACTAGAAACAATAAAAGATATCAGAAATCCCATGGTCGCTTCCCCTTCGTGCTGAAATAATCATTGATTGTCCTCTCATTCTCAAGTTACCTCATGAGCTTCAAGATCTTCCTTTCTTGCTCATGATACTTCTCCCGGTAGGTATCCCTTTCTTCCTTCAACTGAATCCAGGATCTCTTCAATGCCCCAAGATCAGTAAGCATATAGGGATAAAGGATCGTATAAGGAACACCTTCTTCATTGGTAGGCTCCACAATCACCGGCAGCACAACTTCGTAAGGCATCCCAAGCTTTTGAGCCCGAGCTCAGACCCACTGGAGATAAGGTTGCATAAGGAGAGAAGTCTTCTGTCCCAGCTCATGAGGGTCAGACCTGTTCACCATGCCCCAAGCTCATATAAACCTTCAGCGATGCTCGTCCATGTTCCTCATTCTTCAATACAGACTTGGGGAGGTGCAAAATAAACCACCTCGCCAGCAGCGGCATACAACACATGAGGGTCCCTCTTCTATGCACAGTACGAGTATAGAGGGCATGTAGGATATCACCCAGAAGAGTAGGCACAAGATTACGAGACAAGAAGATCTTGACCGCATTCACATCTATGAAGAAATCTGGATTCAGGAAAAGAACCAAGCCATAGATGAGGAGAGCCAAGATGTCTTTGAAAGCCTGAAAGTCCAAGTTATCCCAGAACAGTTAAGCTTGATCAATCAGAAACTTGACCAAGAAACCTTTAACCTCGCTCTGTGTCTCCCAGTTGGATACTACATCAGCCCTTTTTAGATGTAAGGCTGAAGCAATGTCCTCTGGTCTAGGAGTCTCCTCCAAACCTATTAAGGGTGTCTGCTCAAGAATGGATATGCCCAGTAAGTAAGAAAATTCCTCCAAAGTGGGGACTAGCTGATAATCCGGGAAGGTAAAACAATGATGCACCGGATCGAAGAACTGAAAAAGGACGCTCATCATCTGCTCATCCAACTTTGAAGTGACCAAACTAAGGAGCTGACCATGTCTTCTAACGAATGAAGAAGTATCAGGAACCTTTGAGACTAACTCTCTGAGTTGAGCAGGTATTTGCACGAAGTTAACCCGAATGGTGTTTCTGCACATGGAAGCCATAATCTGCAAAACAGAACAAAGATAAATCCCCTCGGTCTTTGAAATGGTTAGCATTATGAAGTATGCATGCTTATGTTATGATGCATGATGTCATGATAAAAGCACATAACAGGTATAACATATAACAGGCAAGGTAAAGGCAAACAAGTCACACAAAAGCCCCTTAAGTTTCAGGCTTACATGGAGTCTAGGTACTACCCTCTTGAAGTTCATTTGGTTTCAACCTGTCCTAATAATAGTAACCGGGTTCTAGAGGTTCTCAATATCACTGACCATCCTCCATCGGTCATGGTTTCAGCTCACACAATCTTTTCTTACTGCCAGAACTATCTCGAGAGTATAGTCTTAATGAGTGTAGTATCGAGTATCAACCAGTTCCCAGCTTTATACCGAGACCGACTATCTCACTACTTCCTATGGCCAAGTTGGACAATTATAGGTTCTAAGGTCAGTTGATGCTTAATGACCCATATAGCAGCCCCGTATTCTTCTCGTTTCTCCATAAGGGATACCGGTACCAACCAATGTGCCACATCAACATAGCTACTGCTTCAACCGTATCGGTCTACGCCGTACAGTTCCCTCACAGTTTATTGCTACTTACCTAAAAGGTGTCCCCCAGATCCGGGTTAGGATCTATAGTAACTCCCAATACAAAACCCACAAAAATAAAGCAATCAAATCAAATAATAGAAGCAATATGATGAACTAATCCTAAGGTATACCCCACTTATTTTCCCCAGCAGAGTCTCCAGTTCTGTGATACGGTGGCAAAACCGGAACTATTTTTTAGGAAAATGCTGGTTTGTGTTTTGCGTTTGTGTTTGCAAAATGTCGGGGTAAGCAAGAGTCACCACCGACTTTTATTTTATCCAACTGGAAAGGAAAAAAGTACAGAAAAATTCCTTTTTCAAGATTTTGAGTACGAGGGGTAGATTATAGAAAGGGAAGGTATTAGCACACTTTCTATCCGTAGTTTCCTACGGGATCTTAGGTACTTGCTCATCATTTTTAAAATTGCTTCTGTGTTTGTGTGTTTGAAAAGTTTTTGTTTTACTTCGATTTAACCCTTGCTTCTGTCTTCAAGAGTGTTACGAAGTGTTTTGAAAACTTTGTTTGAAAAGAGTGTAAGTGTGGGAAAGTTTGATTTTAAGCAAGTACCTACTAGCATCTACCTACTCGAAAAAAGAATGTTTCTCTTCTAGTTTCCTTTAGACAATGCTATCCTACTATTAGTGAGTAGGTAGCACCGTTGTTAGAGTTGTAAGGGTCAATTTGAAAGGGACGTATGATCACTAAAGCAATGTTAGGACGTCTTAGTAATAACCCTAATGTCTTAAGATCATACTCGAGACAACATTTCCGAGGCAACCTTTCCGAACGGGACATTTGATCTTTGTTTAGACAAAAGGGCAACCACTAAAATACCCTATACTTAATGATTGTTTACCGAAGGCAACCGAAGTGGGAGTATACCCTAGAAGTGCGCATGTGCGAGTGATTCAATTTCAAGTTATTATCTTTGCACATTTAGGGTTTGCTAACTGTTTTAATTTTATCATACATTCTTGTCATGCAACCCTAATATCATACATCTAACAGTTAATATTTTCAAGAATTAAAATGCGGAAAGTAAAGCTACGTTATTACAAGGCTTCGGGTGAGATTAACTACATAGCCAAAAAAACCCGTTAAAACGATAAATGAAAGGAAAAAGGTCCTAATTAATCTATTACATCCTGTGAGTAGTTACATCAATAAAAATAAAAATAAATAAATGCGCAACGAATAGTGAACGGAAGGAAGTTAGGGTTTTGACCCCGTCTAACCTAATTAAAAGAAAAACTTATTTTTGTTATTTTTTGATTATTTTAAGAAAAAAGAATAAGGTTTTAAATTAAATACAAACATAATTACTAATTAAATTAAATTAATAAAAATAATTATTTGACCTATTTTTTGTGTTTTTGGTTATTTTTAAGAAAATAAAAAATAAAAAATAATTAAACAAACCCTAATTCTTCTACTTGATTTTAAATTATTTACAAAGGAAATTAAAGTTACCTAATAAATTAAATTAACTAACTAAATTAATTTTTATAAAAATAAAACCTAAATCTAATTTTGATGAAACATTGATTTTATGATTTTTTTGATAAAAAAATAATTAACTTTGTGTTAATAAAATAAACTAAATAAATTAAGTAAAAGAGAAAATAAAAGGAAAAGAGAGAGTATTGGGCCTGAGAATCAGCAATTTAGGGGGTGTCTTGAGCAATTTTTTGGGCCCAAAACAAACTGACCCATGTTGACTTCCAAGATTCCATGTTGTGCATTGACCAGGGTGCATCATGGTCCTTCATGCAATGGCCTTCAGATCTGGCCTCCTGGAGATCTTAATGGTTTAGCCTTGAGGGCATATGGTCGACCTCCTGCCTGTGTGCACGCCTGATTATTCAAATAAAAATAATATGAAGTACATGGGGGACCTGAGATTCGAACCCAGGTTCTATGGCCTTTCCACTCACCTCCACACCAACTGAGCTGGGCGTGTTTATTGTATATGAAATAATAATAAGTGATAATATGTAATAATGTGAGTTAGTGGGGGACAAACAAAAACATGCGCGCCAGAATTCAAATGGTCAAATGGGAGAGTGCCACGCAGGTCGTCTTCCTCCTCTCTTCGTTGGTAAAAGTCAGAGACTTTTACCTACGGACACAAGTTTGTCACTAGAACCCCTGTACGTTTCAAAATCTCACCCATACGTGATAACTGAATTCTAATGATGTAGACCAATTCGTCTTGGCCTTGGGAACATTATGGTACCTTTCTTGTAGGCCAATTTTACATGTACAAGGAAAACCCAAAACACAACACGAAACCCTAACAATGGTGAATTTCTATATAGTTAGTGAAAATGCAATTAACTGTTATGAATAGCTTGCAAATGCTTCAAGGAACAATAATATGTAGGCAATTCATGCTACAAGTGCCAAAATCATGTGATTCGATTTCAAGAAAAAGTCAAGGCCGTGAATCACTTAAAGTGAGTTTTAGCGCAGGAAAATGCTTGCTTTTGATTGGTATAGCTTCCTTGAGTGCCCAGGAAGCGAATGAGATGGCTTGGGAATCTTGAAAACACCTGGAAGCACAAAATCAGATCAGCACTTTTTGGTGATTTTTTCAAGTTTTTTTCTTCCTCTCCACGCCTCCAAAACTTTGTATTTTTTGTCTGCAATTGTTCACTATATACCACTGATTGAATTAGGGTTACAATTGTGCTCTCAATCTTCATCAATTATGATCTTTGATCATGATTTGATTTCCATGAAAATATTTCCAAAATAGGCCAAAATCAATCTTTTTATGAACCCCTATGCCTTGCACAATTTGATTCACTTGCTAGCTGTATATGGGACCTGAAATGTGCACAAAATCTTAAGGTTTTAATGGTTTGGATATTTTCATGATTTATTTTGATTTAATTAAAATAAAAATCAAAATAAATAGCAAAAATAAGATAAAGGCAAGTGGAAATAGCTAGGGCTCGTGTACCATGCTACCAACTCAAGACAAGTGCAAAAAGTTAGGCCCATTTGACAAAAATTGCAATTTGAGACACTTTTGACTTTTGGCAATTTTGCAAAAAAGGTCAACTTCAACAATGCATAACTTCTTCAATTTTGACTCTTTGAAGGTGTTCTTGGACTTTTTAGAAAGCTTGAGATGTCCTATAAGCAACCCTTTTGGTCTCATCTCAATTGAGTCTTCCATGTTCATGTATGAAGCTTTAACAAAAAAGGTGTTTTTGTTGACTTTTCAAAATGACCTATAATGTCCAAATTCATAACTTCTTGTGAGTGCATATTTTGAACTTGGGAGATGAAGATGAATTATAGGGAATTGCATCCTCTTAAAAATGAGCTTCGGATGGGTCATTTCTCATAAAATATTAGAAAGTTATGCTTGGTCAAAGTTGAGTTGACTTTTCCTGCAAAACCCTTATTTATCAACTTTTGGGTTTTGATGGATTGTGAGCAATCCTTGATGAATCATGATCAACCCTTGATCAAATGATGAATAATACTTCAAAATGAGAATGTTAACCAAAAATCTTGAAGTTTGACTGTATGTGGGCCACAGTTGACTTTTGCCCTAGCACAATCGATTTTCAGGCCTTTGAGCAATTGACTGAGCAAACTTCCTCTACAAGGCTTGAAACTTGACATGGATGATCTTGAGGACATATTAGGACAATGGTGAGCATTTGGGATCCCTTAGACTCAAGTATCTTGATGCAACATGAAACCCTAATTTGAGGTAGACTGGCTTAGGAGAGAGTTTGTCTGGTCAACTCTTGAACTTCCTTGGGCAATTTGAGGATCTCACTTGAAATGTATTGAGAAATATGGGAGGGCAAATTTTGGGGTACAACCCAATGAATCTCCAACTAGGGATTCACTTTTCACCAAGATGTTTGGGTTGCAAAGGCTCTAAATGATTTCCATAGTCCCTAATATGTCTTCAAGAATGTTCATGCCAAATTTCATGCCTTACACTACAAGTTTGCTCAGTCAACTGCTCAAGTGTTTGAAAATCAATTGTACTTGGTCAAAAGTCATATGTGGCCAATATACAGTCAAACTTCAAGATTTTTTTGTCAACATCAACATTTTGAAGAGATAATCATCATTTTATCAAGGGTTGATCATGATTCCTCAAGGAATGCTCTTAATTTATCAAGAGTCAAGAATTACTAAATTAGGGTTTCTATAGGAAAAGTCAACTGAACTTTGACCAGGCATAACTTTCATATACTTCATCCATTTTCCCCAACCAAAGCTCATTTTCAAGAGAATATCGTTTCCTACAACTTCTCTAATTTCCTCAAGTTCAAGAAATGCATCATTTAGAAGATACAAGCTCATACATTACAACTTCCAATATAGAGGGAGGACTGGAGCACTATCCTTGAGGTTCATTGAGGCTACCATAACATCTTGAAAGAAGTTCAAATTCAAAACAATTTGCAGTCTCAAGAACAATGTTTAAGGCAAAAAACTTACAGCATGAGTCGACGCATACCTAAAGATGTGAAAAACACAAGAAGGGGGGGTTGAATTGAAAACTTGGATCTAAAACAGCTTAATGACACAGTATTTTTATCCTGGTTCATTTTATCTCAAACTACTCCAGTCCACCCGTCAAGGTGATTTCGCCTCTCTCCAACGAGGTCTTAATCCACTAATCTCAAAAGATTACAACAGCTACTTTAACAACTGTTAAAGTCTTCTTGAGTACAACCACAATCCGGTTAATCTCAAGGAACTCTTTTACAATATGATTTAAACAAAATGTGTTGTTGTTTTTCTAACAAAAACAGTTTATCACAACTGTGATAAATTACACAGGTTTAGCTTAGAATAAAGAATGAATTTTCTTAAGCTTGAATATGCGTGGATGGTGTTCTTAGGAAATTGTTGTGTGTGTACGTGCATGCTTCTTTTTGCAAGCAAACTTGTTTATATAGACAATATAATGACGTTGTCCATAAAGCAAGTTTAATTTTATTAACATACTTTCCTTTTGGAGAAGATCTTGTCTGAAGAAAGCCGTTAGAATTAATTTTGTCTTGAATGTTCAGTAACGCTTCAGAGTCTTCTTTCCTTAACTGTTGATGATGCTTCAGAATATTGATGACTTGGTTTGATATGTTCTTGTTCAGAGTCAAAGTTTACTTGATTAAGCGCATATTCTAGTCATCAATCTTTAGCGTATATTCTGATTGCTTCAGCGTGAAATACTTTATGGCTTGTCTTCTGATGCTGATCATATTAGAACATCTGCATACATAAAACATATTTTTAAGGTGCATATTTGTTCTTTGTATTTATTTATTCTTTGTATTTGTTATCATCAAAACTCTAACTAAGGGTTGTAGAATCAAACTATGTTCTAACAATCTCCCCCTTTTTGATGATGACAAAAACCAGATTTTTCAATTAAAAAATAAAGAATAAAAATTATAGAATAAAGAAGAAAAACTCCCCTTGAGTTGATTACTTCCCTTAAATTTCTTGAGTCTTTGAGCATCAGAGTTTAACTGCGTCTTTCATCAGAGTTTTGTACATGTTCAAGCTTTTCAGAAGAAAGAAGTTAAGTAGTTCAGAATGTTTGAGACTTCTGGCTCAGTAAACCGTTATTGAAAATATCTTACTTTCTCCCCCTTTTTGTCAGTTATAAAAAAAGGCTATATAATCAGAGCTAAAAAGTTTATTTATATTAAAAATAAGAAGTAATGATAAGAAGTTCAGAACATAAGCAATGTAAAACAAATGTTATAGATAAACAGATTTAAGAACAAAAGAGAATCTAAGAGGGAGGAGGAAGGCGTGTGAACAAAGTTTCCAGCAAGCCCTTGATTTGGGTGTTGGTTTCCTCTTGTTTGCTCAAAATGCTCTGGATTTCTTTGTTTGTGTCATCCTGCTTATCTAACCTTTCCTGGATAACAGCATTTGCTCTCTACAATTCTTCCAGAGTTTGCCTGTAATAGGAAGTAGCTGGAGATTCTTCAGTATCTGGACGCTTCTCAGAGCATTCTGCAACTTGATCATTTTGAACCAATTCCTCTGTTGAGATCATCTCATCTGGAGCAACAGTCAGAGTGAGACCTTCTGATTCTGGTTGAACTTTGTCTGAGGGACGATGTTTTGACCAGGGAGCATTATCTAGAGGGAGAATCTCTTCCTTGAGCAGTTGGCTCAGAACTTGATCTTCAAAAACCTTTAGCATAGCATTGAAATTCCGTTGAACCTGTTCATAGCTCTGTTCTTGCAGCTTATGTGTTTCAGAGCTTAACCATTTTCTGAAACTTGTCCACAGATAATCTGAAGCAGTAGGATTAGTCATCTCTAGACTAGCTTGCTTCAAGGAGGTTATCCATTTCTTCATTTCTGTTTCAAACATCAACAAACTAGTACCAACATCTGGTGTGGTTTCAGTTGGTGTTGGTTTTGAAATGGCAGTTTTGGTTTTGTGAGATATAGTAGCTAAATGTTCAAATACCGTTGGATCAATGACAAGTCTTACGTTGTCAGTTAGATTGCTCTTTGGCGAGGGAGTGGGAGAGTCTGGTATAATTATTGGACTGGTTGGGGAATTTGGTGGTGTGGATTCTAGAGAAGAAGGAATTGGTGGAATGTCCAGGATGGTGAGAGGCAAGCGAATGGCCAGAGATTCAGTGGTTCCTGGAATATGGATTGTATCTGAATCTGAAGTAGGTTCTTCAGATTGGTTGGATTGAACATTGTGAGGTTCTGGTTCACAGGTCTCAGATGGTTGGTTCTCAGAAGTTTGAACTTCTGGTTGTGATTGTTCAGGTTGAGGAGATGGTGGATGAGGAATATCTTGTTGTGGAGAGAGAGGTAGTGGAATTTCTGGTTGTGGAGCTTCTGTTGTAGTTTCGGAGTTTGGATTATCAGGGATTAGAGGATTTGAATTTTGTGGTGTAGGAGCTGAGATTTCTCTTAGACTTAGAGTTTCTGAGGGATCAAACCCTATGTCAAAATCATCAAAAGTTTATGGGGTTAGAAGTTCTGATTGGGTGGTTATGGGTTCATATGTTGATATAGTTATTGATTCTAAAATAGTAACAGAAGAAGGATTACATTTCTTTTTAGCAACTTTTGGAGTCT
The DNA here is from genome assembly GCA_948472305.1 of Vicia faba. Classification (NCBI taxonomy): domain Eukaryota; kingdom Viridiplantae; phylum Streptophyta; class Magnoliopsida; order Fabales; family Fabaceae; genus Vicia; species Vicia faba. The sequence continues at coordinate 984,791,629 of OX451736.1, read as the reverse complement.
GTTAGGGTGATCCTTCTGATGCTGCCTTCCTTTTCTTATTCTTCTTCAAAACAACTTCTGGAGCCGCCTGTTACAAGTCCTGGATATTTAACCCTGGTGTAGTGCCATTTGCCTTACACGCATCCAAATATCTGACAATTATCTCAGGCTTGGAGTCAATCTCAGAGAACATAGGAAAATCATCCAGAGGGATTCTTCTGGAAGTGATGGTTGCAAAGGAAGTAACGTTGGGTTCCTTTTTTATGTTCTCAATAATTTTCATCTTTTTCAGATTCTTTGCATTCAGAGGTTTCCCAGTAGTTACCTCTAGAGAGCTAATTTCATGTGCTTCAGTTAGATGCTCTATCAGCCTATTCTCTGTCAGAATATCTGATATGAGTCTTCCTAGGGGTATCTAGTCCCTTTTGGAACACTCATCTTCTCTTGTCTCCTTTACACTGGTCCTCAGATGATTAAATAACAAGTGAGCAAGATTTACCTTAGTCTTCTTGGAGATAAAGTAGATCAGAAACTATTGATCAATGTTTATGTAATCAGGAGAGCTGGTTGGCTTCCTGTGGTTGATGCATCCCAGAATCATCTTAGCCCAGATTTTGTGATGATCCTTCAGATCCCTAATCTTGCTGGAGGGTAGACCCAGAGTGAATATTTCCCTTGCAATTGAAGCAACATCAGAACATCTTCCAGCCATGTCTATACACCTGACACCTCCACCATTGTAGCCTATCAGTCTTGAAATTAGGTCTTCAGTAATGACTATCTTCTTCCCCATGACATACGAAGTAACTTGATGGTTTGAGGAGGAAGCATGAATCCAGAATTCCTTTACAAGAATTGGAAACGTTGGCCCTAGAAGACGGTCAAAATATATGTTCCGTCCTTGAGCATTGACCTCTTCAGAGAGATTGAATCCATTTTCTTAAAGACTTTCAAAATCCACAATCAGTTTTGAAAGAACTTCCAGGTTGTCAATGGGCGTGAGTAGAGTTCTGTATGGTTCTTTGTACCGTTCCATAGAATCTGTACCCTGAGTACTGGTGTTTTGGACGCTTAAAGAAGCCATGTTCACACAAGAAATTTGAGAAAGATGAAAGGGTTTTTGAAAGTATGAACTGAAAACAATTAGAATGTATTGAGAGAGTAAAAGTGAAAGAGTGTAAAGAGTGAAACTTGAGCTTAAATAGATTTTTGAAAACATAAACTGTAAGAGAGAGAAACAATTAGTAATGATTATAAGCATTAATGACAACTGATTTTAGGGGATTCAGAAAGATATTGGAACGGTTACCCATGACATGTGTCTCAATGCACCCAATCGGCGCTTTTGACCTTTCAGAAAAGTGAACGCGTGTTCAGCCTCAGAAGGTAGCTGATGAATGGATGACAATCGTTTGCTTACGTGAACATCACACTTATATCCTTGAAATGAAATGCTCAGATCTTCATGGATAGACTCTGATACAATCTGTACTTCTAAAATTCTGAAGGCAAGTTGATCAGTAGTTCACAGAAAATAACTAAAATTCTGAAGGTTAAGATATGTAAATAAAATAATTTATTCTGGGTAAAGCTTCATGCTGAGATGTTTCAGAATGAAGTTAAACCTATCTTCAGAAAGAGGTTTTGTAAAGACATCAGCCCATTGATGGTTTGTGTCAATGAATTTTAAGTTAAGAATCCCTTTCTGAATATAGTCCCTAATAAAATGATGTTTTATTTCTATATGCTTAGCCCTAGAATGCAAAATAGGATTTTTACTGAGACAAATAGCATAAGTATTATCACAGAGGATATGGATATTACTCTCAAATATATTGAAGTCCTCAAGTTGACTTTTCATCCAGAGCATTTGTGTACTACATCCAGCTGTTGCTATGTATTCAGCTTCTGTTGTTGATAGAGCTATTGTGGATTGTCTTTTGCTGAACCATGAGATCAGATTTTCTCCCAGAAATTGGCAGCTTCCAGAAGTGCTTTTACGTTCGAATCTGTCTCCAGCAAAGTCAGCATCACAGTATCCTACTAAGCTGTAATCACTTGATTTTCTATAAAACAAACCCAAATTAGCAGTACCTTTCAGATACTTGAAAATTCGCTTAATTGCTGTTAAGTGAGATTCTATAGGATTTGATTGGAATCTAGCACAAATGCAAACACTGAATAGAATGTCAGGCCTTGAAGCCGTCAGATAGAGAAGAGAACCAATCATACCTCTATAGACCTTTTGTTCTACCTTTTTACTTACCTCTTCTTTTTCTAGAATGCACGTGGGATGCATTGGAATCCTTGAGGGCTTACATTCTGAGAGATCAAATTTCTTCAGAAGTTCTCTGACATATTTGCTCTGATGAATGTAAGTTCCTTTTGGAGTTTCATTTATCTGAATGCCCAGAAAGAATTTTAGTTCCCCCATTAGGCTCATCTCAAACTCTGCATGCATACATTTAGCAAACTCTCTTCCCATAGAGGGTTTAGTGGATCCAAATATGATGTCATCAACATAAATCTGACATACTAATATGTCATTCTTAACTGTCTTACAAAACAAGGTTGTGTCCACTTTCTCTCTGGTGAATTCCTTTTCTAACAGGAAGTTACTTAGTCTTTCATACCAAGCTCTGGGAGCTTGTTTCAGACCATAGAGTGACTTCTTTAGTTTGAAAACATATTCTGGATTTTTGGAACTCTCAAAACCAGGGGGTTGGTGCACATATACCTCTTCTTCTATATAGCCATTTAAGAATGCACTTTTGACATCCATCTGATATAGAGTGATGCCTTTATTAACAACAAATGATATTAAAAGTCTGATAGATTCTAACCTGGCGACTGGAGCAAAGGTTTTTGTATAGTCTATCACCTCTTGTTGACTATAACCTTGTGCTACCAGTCGTGTTTTGTTTCTGATGACTTCACCTTGCTCGTTCAGTTTGTTTCTGAACACCCATTTTATACCAATGACGTTGAACCCTTTTGGTTTGGGAACCAGATCCCATACGTCATTTTTGGTGAATTGATTTAGTTCCTCTTGCATTGCCAGAATCCAGTCATTGTCCAGAAGTGCTTCATCAATTGTTGTTGGTTCAATAAGAGAAACCAGCCCCATGAGAGATTCTTCAGAGTTTCTGAAGGTTGATCTTGTTCTGATTGGATCTTCCTTCCTTCCCAAAATTGTATCTTCTGGATGATCAATGCTGTTTCTGGATAGTCTTTTTGGAGTTGATCAATAGCAGGTGCTGGATTGCTTGTAGTAACTCTTTCTGTTGTTGAGGGAGTGTCTCTGTTGAGAGCCTCTGATGAGTTGTCATCAGTACCTGTGAGTTCAACTTCCATACCTACTGTTCCAGAGCCAATGATATTTCCTCTCTGATTTCCTCCAAAGCCCACGTGGACTCCAGGCTTAAGTTCTAGGCTTTGGAACATATGCCTTCTTACCGTCATGTGTCGTGAGCAGCCAGAGTCTAGGTACCATGATTGGTGTCTTTGCTTTGCTGCTAAAGACATCTCTTCAGTGTCTGATTCTGAGTCTGCACCAGAAGCTTCACTGTCTTCTGATACGTTTTCCATGAGACCTATGTTTGCTCTTTCATCATCTGATTCTGAGTCAACTTCAGATGTGTCAGAATCATCCCATGTAGCCATGAGGCTTTTCTTCTTTTCCTTGAGAAACTTCTTTTTGGGCTTTTCCTTCTGAAGCTTTGGGCAGTCACTTTTGTAGTGCCCTTGCTCGTTACATTCATAGCAGATGATGTCTTTGTTGTTTGGCTTTCTGTATCCTGAAGAACCTTCAAATCTTCTATGTCCAGAGGGGGATTTTGACCTTCTGTATCTGGAGGAGGATTCATTCTGATTTTCTGATCTTATGGGATTTCTGAACTTCCTTTGTCTCTGCTTCCATAGTTGATTCACCCTTCTGGAGAGGAGAGACAGTTCATCTTCTTCTGATGAGGATCCATCAGAGGTTTCCTCCACAACCTGCAAAACTTTAGAGTCAGATTTTCTGTTAGATTTTAAAGCTAATGACTTACCTTGCTTTTGAGGTTCATCTTCTGCTAGATTTATCTCGTGACTTCTGAGGGAGCTAAAAAGTTCCTCCAGAGAGATTTTGTTGAGATATTTGGCTAGCTTAAGTGCTGTGACCATTGGTCTCCATTGTTTTGGCAAGCTTCTGATGATCTTCTTAACGTGATCTGCAGTAGAATACCCTTTGTCAAGAACTTTTAGTCCAGCAACGAGAATTTGAAATCTTGAAAACATAGTTTCTATAGATTCATTATCTTCCATCTTGAATGCCTCATACTTCTGAATGAGCGCAAGGGCTTTGGTTTCTTTGACTTGAATGTTGCCTTCATGCGTCATTCTCAGAGAGTCAAACATATTCTTGGCAGTTTCTTTGTTTGATATTTTCTCATATTCTGAATATGAGATGGCGCTGAGAAGAATTGTTCTGGCCTTGTAGCATTTTCTGAATTCATGCTTTTGTGATCAGACATCATTTTCCTGTCTATCTTCTAACCATATCCATCCACTGGATGCGTGTATCCATCAGTTACCATGTCCCACAGATCAGCATCATGGGCCAGAAAGAAACTCTCAATTCTGTCTTTCCAATAGTCAAAGTTTTCTCCATCAAAGACTGGATGTTTACCACTGAATCTGTCCATGTCTTCATTGTTGTCATTGCTGATGTTTTGGCTTGGTCCCACCATAGTGTTTTTCTGATGCTTGGATCTTGTACTGACACGGTTAAGTGTTTAAGCTCAGAACCAGGCGCTCTGATGCCAATTGAAGATGTGAAAAACACAAGAAGGGGGGTTGAATTGAAAACTTGGATCTAAAATAGCTTAATGACACAGTATTTTTATCCTGGTTCGTTTGATCTCAAACTACTCCAGTCCACCCGTCAAGGTGATTTCGCCTCTCTCCAATGAGGTCTTAATCCACTAATCTCAAAAGATTACAACAGCTACTTTAACAACTGTTAAAGTCTTCTTGAGTACAACCACAATCTGGTTAATCTCAAGGAACTCTTTTACAATATGATTTAAACAAAATGTGTTGTTGTTTTTCTAACAAAAACAATTTATCACAACTGTGATAAATTACACAGGTTTAGCTTAGAATAAAGAATGAATTTGCTTAAGCTTGAATATGCGTGGATGATGTTCTTAGCAAATTGTTATGTGCGTACGTGCGTGCTTCTTTTTGCAAGCAGACTTGTTTATATAGACAATATAATGATGTTGTCCATAAAGCAAGTTTAATGTTATTAACATACTTTCCTTTTGGAGAAGATCTTGTCTGAAGAAAGCCGTTAAAATTAATTTTGTCTTGAATGTTCAGTAACACTTCAGAGTCTTCTTTCCTTAACTGCTGATGATGCTTCAGAATATTGATGACTTAGTTTGATATGTTCTTGTCCAGAGTCAGAGTTTACTTGATTAAGCGCAGATTCTAGTCATCAATCTTTAGCGTATATTCTGATTGCTTCAGCGTGAAACACTTTATGGCTTGTCTTCTGATGCTGATCAGATTAGAATTTCTGCATACATAAAACATATTTTTAAGGTGCATATTTGTTCTTTGTATTTATTTATTCTTTGTATTTGTTATCATCAAAACTCTAACTAAGGGTTGTAGAATCAAACTATGTTCTAACAATACCCACATGAGTCGACTCATTTTAGTGACAGAGCAGGGTATGAGTCGACACAAAGCCTTATGTGTCGATACATACTGTTATCCAGATCCCAAAACAGAAGGATGAAAGGTGTATGAGTCGACACAAACATGTGCATGAGTCGACACATCCCATTATGCATCGACTCATACTTAGTTGATTTTGTTTTACAGAAGCAAAAAGAGTTATCTGTTGATGCACAACAACATTGTGTCGACACATTATAGTTCAAAAATGCAATTTTTCTTTCTCTTTACACTGTCTTTACATTTTTCACAAATTTTCTTCATTACTGTCCAACTATTCAATATGGGCTGATGTTTGGATTTGTTTTAAGGCCCAAGAACTCGTGCAAAACATGACCAGGTGCATGCTGATTTAAGAATGGCATGAAATCATCATTTTTGGAAAGTTTTCAAAAATGGAATTATGGTATTAAAACATGGTTATGGGCTTGATTTATTTCCATGCTATCACCCTAATCTCATCTCCTACAAATAAGCATCACATTAGCAAGCCAAAAACACGAAAATACTACCTCAGAAAAGCACACCAAAATTCTCAAAAATCTCATAAGTTGTCAAAATTCAAAACCAACTTTGCAGGTGCCCTCGATCTAAACCAATTCCCCAGTTGTGTTCTTGATATTCCCAGGAACCTATTCCATCCATCACTAAGGCGTGCAACATCCTATAACATTGTATCCACACATCACTGGTTGGTAAGTTTTTCTTGAAATCGAAATTGCATATCCATGCTATTTAAATACTTATTGCACATATATTTGTGTTGCTAATGATGTTTGCGATTGTTTCAACTTGTTACATGCAAGCTTAAGTGCAGGGATAAGATCGTGTCATTGCTAGGGCACGATCTGTACTTTCCTTCAAATCTCATGATTCATGGCGTTTCAGGCCAAACAGACTTTAGATTCAGACCCAAGGGGTTCAAATTAGGGGGGTAGGTTAGGTTTTGATCATTGAGTTTTGTTATTTTTGCATGATCCAATTCAAGCCCACCAGAGAAGACAACTGAAGAGTTGACTCAGGTGGGCTGACTCCGGTGCCCAGGCGTCACACCCTTATTGGCTCATTCAGTCAATACGCGCGTTTTTTAATTCAAATATATTTCTGGCTTGGTTTCACATATATTGCCATTATGTTATTTGTATCAACAATTGACAGGTAGACTGAGTAGTAAGGCAAACGTGTGTATTTGGAAAGGACCTGGGTTTGATACCTAGGTCTTGCATTTTTATTTTTTCTAACAACCTGTTGCAGATCCAGTGTGTTACACTTCAAACACCCATCATGCACTTTCACATCTCAGTCAATGGATCTTAATGAATCCAGATCCAGCACTCCTGGAGTGTTTCCCCATGATGGACCTCCAAATAGTCAAAAGCCTTGAAGCACGCATGATTTGGGTTTGCTTGTTGGGCCTAACAAAATTTCAATTCATACACCCCTGTTTGCTAAGTAGCACTAGGCCCGGTCCATTCTTTTTTTATGTTATTTTACTTATTTGATCATTTTTATGCTTTATTTTTTTATTAAAAAAATCATATAAAAATCAGATAAAAATCATAAAAATATTAGGTTAACATTTTTCTCAATTAAATTAATTTTGTAAATTAATTAATAATTATTTAAACCATCTTCTTTAATTTAAAACTAAATAGAATTAAGATTTTAATTCATTTTCTTTTCATATTAAAAATACCAAAAAAAACTTTAAAATTAATTTCTTTTCTTTAATTTAATTTTTCTTTTATAATTAACTTTTTTTCTTTAAATATAGATCTAGATTAATCATTTTTAATTCAACTATTTTCTTAACATAAAATCAAAAACAAACAAAAAGATTTTTATTTTAATTAGAAATTTTTAGGGTTTAGACGTCATTTCCATTTCGCGCGCGCTTATTTACTTTCGCACTTTTTTTCTTCATATTATTGTAACTGCCTACTAGGATGTAATAGACAATAACTAGGACTTTTACTTTACTGCTTTATTCTCCCTAAGTTTTGGACTTATAAATAATTCCCCTCCCCGAAGTCTTGTAATAGTTAGATTTTACATTTCCGCACTTTAAATTCCCGCATATTATTAACTGTCTAGATGCATGATAATAAGATTGTATGGCAAGAATGTAATAATCAAACGCTAGCAAACCCAATACAAGACAAAAATAACTGAATACAAACACAATTGCACATGCGCACCTCTAGGGTATCTTCACTTTGGTTGCCTTCGGAAAACAGTCACAACTCTCAAAACGTGAGAGACTTTAGTGGCTACCCTTTGGTTTAAAAGATAAAAAATGACCCTCTCGATGTTGCCTCGATATGATCTTAAAACTCTAGGGTAGTTACTAAGGTTTCTTGTCCAGTTGCCTTTGTGACTATACGATTTCCCTTCGAATGTCCCTCAAACACCCAACGCCTAGGACTACCTACTCACTAATAGTAGGATATCACTGTCTAAAGGAAAAGAGGAAAAGAACAACCTTTCAAGTAAAATTAGATAGTTCATAAATGCTTGCTAAAAAAAACCATTCTTTTCTCACATACACAAATACTATTTTCAAAAACATTTCCAAAACACTTTGTATACATTCTCTACCAATCCGAGAAAAATTACAAAGTTCGTCGTACTAAGGAGCTTTCTCTCAAAAATACTTTTCAAACGCATAAAGCACAATGTATTTTTCAAATGAACTAGCATCTAAGAGCCTGTAGATAACTACTGATGGAAAGGGTGCTAACACCTTCCCTTCCATAATCTACCCCCTTACTCAGAAATAATCTCGAAAGGTCTTTTTCTGTTCTTTTCACCCTTTCCTTTGTTGGATAAAAGAAAAGTCGGTGACGACTCTTGCTTAGCGCAACATTTGCGAATACAAACGTAAAACCAGTATAACATCCGGTTCTACAACCATATTACACTACTGCTGCTAGAAATTTTGAGTGCATTATTATTTTGATAAGTGGAGCAGGAATATTTATGTTTTGAAGAAGAAAACCGAGCAAGTTATGTTTTGGATAAGGAAACGATTCTAGGTTTCTATTTCCAGTTGCAAAGCTTTGTAAACCGTAACAACACCAACAAGAAGCTTCCATCTTCTATCTCTGAACCAAGCAAGGTAAACAATATCATTCTTTTCTCAAAAAATCAATTTTTCTTCTCATAAGTATCTTTTGGTTCTGTAGAGAAAAATATGATTTGGAAAAAAAGGGTTTTGAGTTTGTTAGACAGTAGAAACAAGACACACTCTAAACGGTAATAATAAATCAAATGTAATCGCAAGACAATGACACTTTTCAAAAGTGTATAAATCTAAAATGTAAAGACTATGGTAGTTAACTTAAACTGAAATGATTGATAAAAAAAGTTACAATCTTACTATATATAGGTATGTAGTTTTCAATGCTTTATGCTCCAGTTAAGCACCACCAGTCCAGAATTGATCCTCTAGTTAGTTTTCATAAGAGAAGTTGTTGCTTTTTTTAGAGTCTAAGAGAAATCTATTGTTTGGCAGTGCTCAATTTGTATACTATATCCACGACCACCTGCTCTCATTGGTGTGTTTACGATGCATGCATAACACTAAGGTAAATCATCTTTATCTTCTACAGGCTTCTTTTGTATGCCATAGTAGATTTTGATCATGAAAATGGTGAAGAGTTTTAAAGATTGTTGGCAGCTCCTCTGTTGCAGTTGCAAGGCGGGTTTTTATTCAGGTTTACATTGAAATCTAATTGTCTATAGTAATTAAAGATAGGGAGGGGTCTAGTGAGTGGGCATCAGTCCGACATCGTCTACTTCATAAAATAACCTATGCTCCTTACATATAAAATGAAAGGACCACTCATGAACTAAGTTCTTTACTCGCACCCTTTCAAGAAAATGTGAAAACCCTTACTTATTTTTCACTACATCCGAAAAGCAATACATCGACCCTTGCACTTTTGATATTGTACTCGACCTATACATCGCGTTGTTTAAGGGCAACGACCTAACATTCACATTTTTCAAAGTTGATCCATATTAGAGATTCGCAAAGTTTTGTGTTGTCTGTCGTGTGTCTAACAGAACTCTCTCCTTTTAAAAGAAAATAAAAAAATTACAATAAATTAATTTTCTTAATAAAATTATTATTTATTTATATACATAATAAAAAAATTACAATAAATTAATTTTCTTAAAAAAATTATTATTATTTATTTATATACATAATCAAAATGAAAATGAAAGGGAGTATGTGTGAGCAAATCAACCATGTTTAATCAAAATGAAAATGAAAGGAGGTATGTGTGAGCAAATGAACCATGTTTAAGTGAGTATCATGAAACATATTTTGTTTGACATGAATATAATATTAGTCATTCATTTTATTAGGTAAAATGACAAAATAATGGCTACAAAACGTGTCACAGGTGCCAATGTTGGGTTGAAGATAGTAGTTACGTGGCAACAAGTGGAGGAAGTAAAATAAAACACTTTACCAAATGGAGAAAGGTTTTGTCTTCCTAGTGGAAATTTCCAGTGCATTATGGTTTTGTTAAATGGAGCATGAATGTCGAAGGAAACGGGGAAAGGGAAAGGATTCTAGTTCTCTCTCTTCTTTTACTGTTTCCATTTGCAAAGCTTTGTATACCGCATCAACACCAGCGCATGTTCTCTGTGTGAACCAAGCAAGGTAATCAACTCTTTTTTTCATAAATATTTGCAAAATGATGTTTTTTTAATGTGTAATTTTCAATGCTATATATGCTCCAGTTAATTTAGGGATTTGAGAATGTGAGAAGTTGTTAGAGAAATCTAATTGTCTCTAGTAATTAAAGATAGGGAGGGGTCTAGTGAGTGGGTATCAATCCCACATCTTCTACTTCATAAAATAACCTATGCTCCTTCCGTATAAAATGAAAGAACCTCTGATTGCTTATTCTTACGGAGCCATGCGATGATGACATAGCGAACTATTCTTTCGCCTTTTACTAAAGAATACCGTGTCAGCGTCGCAATATGTGGCATACGCTAGTTTTTGGAAGAGCCCTCTTCAATGAGGACTCTGCAAATTTAGTTCAAGTTTATCAATACTGCATCAGAGAGTCTCTCCAATTTAGCTCTTGATATTTTAATTATATATATATATGTGTCACTACTCTCAAGTTTAAATAAAACCAAAATGATTTGAAACATAACTCAATAACATCTTAACAACTTAGAGAGCCGCTGCAGCAACATCCATATTTGAGATCCTTGCAAGCGCTTCATATGATAGATTTCGATCCTGTGTTTTTGAATGAAGTATGTTATGTCTAACTATTTATAATGGCATGCATAACCTGTTGTCTTGCGTCAAACCTCTCTCTCTTCTACAGGATTCTTTTGAATGCTATAGCCATGGCCTCTCTCTCTTCTAGAGGATTCTTTTGAATGCTATAGCCATGGTAGAAAATGGTGAGGTAGCTAAAGACAATTCTTTTGAATGCTATAGCCATGGTAGAAAATGGTGACGTAGCTAAAGACAATTCTTTTGAATGCTATAGCCATGGTAGAAAATGGTGAGGTAGCTAAAGACTTACTTAGATCGTTTAGCTCAATACAACACCTCTGTTGCAAGGTGAGTTCTTATTCATGTGCTATGTTTGCATTTAAATTCATTCTTATTCATGTGCTATGTTTGCATTTAAATTCAATTCTCTCGGTGCTGATTCTTTTCAATGGAACAAAATATCTTTGGTAACTGGGCTGTAATGTTATTTTTTGCTGTATAATATTTGCTTGTCTTAGTTGTACTATCTAGTCCCACATTGCTAATGAGAGGAATTAGATAAGTTTGAAGTTACATATAAAGGAAGCTTATTATATGTTAGATTTTATCTTTGCGCTTGGGGCAATGACGCAGCTAGTGAGGTTCTAACCGAGGCGCGTCTATTGCTGGTTGAAAACTATTTCCAAACCCCCTCTTAGGCTTGGGCTTGGGTTCAAGCCTTTGAGAATTTCTGGAAGGACTCCCTTTGGGGTAAAGTCCTACAATTTTAATTCAATATTTATTTTGATAGATTTTATAGCTCATTAAATCTTGTGTTATAATTTATACTCTCTTTGGGGTAAAGTCCTACAATTTTAATTGAATATTTATTTTGATAGATTTTATAGCTCATTAAATCTTGTGTTATAATTTATTTAGATTTAATAAGACACCATAGTAGTAACATAACCCAGACACAAAATGGCAAACCAAAGCTTTTACGAGACTAAAAACTTTAACTTGAAACAAAATGATCTCAGTTAATTTAATAACAAGAGCAAAGCTATAGATATTAACAAAATGAGGAGACCAAAAGATTTCTTATATAAATATGGTTATACACACTTTATCTATTTGGATCCTAATGGAGGTGGCAAATGTGAGTAGGTGTATAAATTGTTGATCCACTAAGTAAATACAGACTGTGTACATAATACTACTCAAGCACTAAATAAATCTTGGGAACAAATACGTCTTAGTTTAGATTTAAAAATGATGGTTATCTTTATGAAAAAAGTGTTGTTACAGTTATAGTTAAATGATATTTTTTCCTTTATATCATGTTATCTTAGTCCCACATCAGAATTGTTAGAGTGAATAGTATGGAACATGATGTATAAAAGACAAGTGTGTGATACATTGCAACATACTTACCTGGATGGGGTCGATGGATGATCATCAAGGTCCATGGCCTAGGCAAGTGACCTCCATTGCACTTAGGAGGGGTGCTAGCTTAAGGTCTACCCAAGTGGTGGAGCTTACATCATAATTTGTTGCTGTGGGGGCCTGCGTTCGCGCGGCCCCCTCCCAATTAAAATTAAGGTTTTTCTGTATGCTAGTTCTTGGGATTTTGTTTAGTACCCGTTAATTTGATGAAAGCAAATCTTTTTCTGTTTGGTATCCATTAATTTGATGAAAGCAAAAATTTGATGAAAGCAAAACTACTTTCTTAAACGTATTTTGCCTCTGCATTATGGAGCTTAGGCTTTGAAGAGGGAAAGGGACCCTAAAATCACAAACAGATGCCATTCTATCTTAGAAAATCAGAATTTCTTTTTCTATGTTTTGTAGCTACAGCTTGATAATAGTTTGACAAAAGAAGCTCCAACTGCAATACCACAAAGATTGATACGTAAAACACTACTCATCATCTTCATCTTTCTCTTGCTTGTCACGTGCAGAGGCAAAATACTTGATAATAAAAGCGTCAACCAACTAATTATGAGAAGACTAAGTAAGTAAACAGAAATTGGCGTGTTCAGAGGTGCAAAAGTGGACAATTGTCTTGTGAGTCATGACTATTTTTTATTCTCTTTTAGAAGATGACCTTACTATTTGAAAACAAATCAAAGACTTAATCAACCTATTCAATTGTATCTACTTTGTCTAAAATTTTAGACTTTTTTCCTTATATTTCTTCAGCATTTGGTTTAAATATGTCTTTGTCTGTACATGATTACATTGTTTTAAATTTAAAACATTAGAATAAAAAACTGGTCTAAAATGTTTCATGTATTGAGATAATCTAGTGCACACACCTCAGAGCAATATATGTGGCATCTCAGAGCTTACATGTCATCAAAAGTCAAAGACAATCAAATGGTAGAAATATGCATCAAAAGTCAAAGACAATCAAATGGTAGAAATATGCATCAAAAGTCAAAGACAATCAAATGGTAGAAATATGCATCAAAAGTCAAAGACAATCAAATGGTTGAAGGTGGCAAAGCTGATGCGTAAGAGGGCATTGAAAGTGGCAAAGCTGATGCATAAGTCGGAAAATTTCAATCAATTGCAGTGTGTGGAAGCATCTTTGAGAACCCTTTTAAGTGAAGGTTCTAATATATCTAATGCCCTGGATGCATATGTTTGAATTTCATACTTTTTCTAATGATCTTTGTTTTGGTATTAAAACTTAACACTACAGCCTCCCAATACTTTTTCCTCTATATATAATAGCAAGCAATTCAAGCTTTATTAATGCATCACATGCTGTTAACCTCTCTTAATCAAAATTTCAGCATGTGGTTGTTACATTAGGTTTCCTTAAAATTTGGTAAACTTGTCGCATTTGTGCCAAACATTGTGTATTAGTTGACAAACCATTATGGCAATGAAATGGATTTGTAGTGTATATAATTTTGCATGTCCTCAGAGTGTTGGAAAACATAAAAACCTCATTAGTCAATTTGTTTCTAATACAAAACAAAGAGTGTTGTTTTTTATTTAAAGTCTCAGAAGTATCTATTGGCTGGCATGTTTGGCATGTTAAGTTGAGGAGCTAGGAACTGCTAAATGGTTTTAAAGAATGGAGTTTAGAAGGATGCAAGAGATCCAGATCTTGTGGGATATGATCAAAAGGCATACAACAAAAATCAATTATATACTAACAATTTACATTTGCTAGAGTAAAACAAGGGACAAATTGGTTGTGTATGCATGAGTGCCATGTTATCTTAGAAGCATTAAGCATAAACAAAATTTAGATGAGGATAACAACATAGTAACAAATAACTTACGTAAAAATAAACCATAATCTATTTGTGAATCTATCTGAAATGAGTCTCAACTTAAGATTCAGAGTATCCACTTCATTCAACTATTGTTTTGCCATTTTAAATCTCTTAGCATGAGTATTGTGTTCATACAGTATATTTCAACTTAAGATTCAGAGTATCCACTTCATTTAACCATTGTTTTGCCATTTTAAATCTCTTAGCAATGATTATTGTGTTCATACAACATAGCAGACAATTGTTGTACAACTAATGGATCAATGCCCTTGGTATTCCTATGTAACAATAACGTAAGAAATGAGTTTTCGACTAACATATAAAAACTAATGGATCAATGCCCTTGGTATTCCTATGTAACAATAACGTAAGAAACGAGTTTTCGACTAACATATAAAAATAGCAGTATGAAAAATTTGCATATATGAAAGAAATGAAACAATTTAATGTATCTCTAATATACCTTAGACCATGCATTTGATTTTGGACCTCATTCTCTGTGTCATAAGTAAATAATTGAGAAAACTTAGGTGGTTGTCCTTCAGGAGGTAACAAACTTTCAATTCGATGGCAGGTTTGACCTTGTATCCGTAATGTTGGTGGTCCACCTCCATTGTTAAAATGATTGTCCAACTTTGCACCTGGTGATGTGAACACAAACTTCATATTGTAAACTCGAATCTGTAGTTTCCTGCTAATTACATTTTCTTGATCAAACAGAAGGTTAGCAAGAATTTCAGGAGGTTGTTTAAGCAGTGGAATTTCAACTTTGCCATTGCCACAATACACCATAAACTTTGGTTTCGCTGAATGAGAACTTTTGTGCATCCTCTCATGATACCACATCGTGGATTTATAATAACGACACTCGATAAGAGGATCTCCGATGTCGTAATAACCTATATAATCAGACCCAGTCTTATAAAATAGCCAAAATGGTAATATAGTAATATACTGTGTAAAAGTGTTATACCTTTAGATGTTTTGGTGAAGTTGTCATGAATTGTGAAGGGTGCTTCATTTTCTTCATGATCGGAACAGAAATCCTCGTCAGATAAATATGCTATCAATAAAAAAAAAAGTTAAGTTAACCTTAAATGTAACAGTACCTGTTTATATTACATTAATAGACTCCAAATAAATTGTATTCATAACGATAGACAATGCAATAAACTCTCTTACAAAAGGGTCATATTCGCTATCTTCATCGAGTCGCTGTTAAAATCCAAATTGACAGTAGGTGTAAAAATAGTACATTCAGACTCAGATATATGAACGAGACTATGTGTGGAGGGTTGAATTGGTGTAGCCACCGAGAAAGGTGGCATACCACTTTCCTGGGGGAATTGTTGACTAGGAGACCTAATTGAACTGTTATTCCTGTTAAATATGTTGTCGTGCAGAGAAGTTGTTATATACAAGAAAAGTTGATAAATGATTTTGTAATGTAAATATAAAAGATATGCATGACACACTAAGAAGCTTTACCTCATTTGTGAGGTTTTTGTAGTAGTTTCATTAAAACTGGATGCTGATATATTGACAGTTTGTTAGGAAAATGTCGGTTCAAATTCATGGCTAAATTAAGTACTCTCAATTGTTTTTGTAGGCCTGCCACGACCTGGTTTTGCATTGACTGCACTTCTATTTTAACATTTTCAAGAAACCAAAATATACTATCAATCATATAAATTTTCATATTCACATTATCTAAACACATTCCAACGCATAATGAGTATAATAAATGGAGAATAAACAAGAGTATTAGGTAACACAACCATATTTAATATTATTAATGGCAAAAAAAGCTGGTAATCAAAGGAATTGAGTGAATCATACGGTGGAAGAGTTATAGACAAGCTTCGTTGATTATCTGGCGCGGTTGTTGTGTAACTTTATTTCGAAGTGCATTGGCATCTATAGTTAATGTTTTTTGTACTTCAAACTTTACTCGAGTCTTTCCTTTTGTGTGTTTATGACTTTGTGGACCTCTGTAACATATACAACATCATTTTGGTGATTATGAAACACACAAATGAAAATCTTTTGTTATTATATAATACAACGTATTTAAGTAAAGTAAATAGACTTGCTTTGCACATTCCGCGTATCAATCGACATATTAACATTTTACATTGCACTTGATGTTTTACAATTGTTAGACCTGCAATACTTAATCAAGGGCATGACTATGGGATAAAATATTAAAATGTTAGAGAGATATTTAGATTAAATAAAACAGTGATCAAATGAACCTTACATGGTATGCTTAGAACAACTTCTAACCTTAAATGCAGGGTTGAGTGGGAAAGGTAGTTGATGTTATGCTTTTTCCATGATAGAAATATTTCCATTTTGACTTGTAGAAAAGTTAGAATCCGTAGAAAACTTTGACAACAAATTTGTTTCTAAGGACTGTATATGAGATGTCCTTATATTTGTTCTAAAACCATGTCTGTTTAGGCTCGGTTCAGAATCATGTAAACATGCACTTAGTATAATTCCTTCTTCCCCAAGTTGTGCGTTAGACTTTTGGTTTTGGACGGAAGGTGTAAGCTCAACCAACAATTGTCTTATTGTGAAACACTTTGGAGAGTTAAGTTTGACATTTAATGTAAAATTTTATTGAGGACCATGTCTTTGACACTTCGAACAGTTTCCTTTAATAATAAGTGATCTTCTTGCTCTTGCTTTTTTTTTTCTCGAGAAAATTGGGTCAATATTGTCCATAATATGATCAGTTGATATGATCTAAAAAAAGTCAAAATAAATCGGTAACGTTAATCCTAAAGATAATTGGTGTAAAATAGGATAAATAGTTACATACTAAATAAACTGTGACCAAATAAAAAAGGTAACAACTACACTCTAATAAAACTCCCAATTCCTTTCACATTATTATATAAAATAGAAGCTATTACAACAACTATCCAATTTAAGCATGTTACAGAGAAAGATGTTGAGTTAGGTGCTGCAACATAAATGTGATTAAATACTGAAAAATAGGAAAACTTGTAGGTATTTATAACCACTTTCCCGCAATAGTATTATGCCTCTAATATAACAAAGCTGCAGGCAACACCAAATTCTTAAATATTAGTTGAATTCTATAATTCCAACAAAGAAGAAGCACAAAATCTGCCTAAAGGTAAGTCTCCAATAACTTACACTGTAATTACTAATACACTTAAGCACTGCAAAATCATGTTCAAATGATATCTAAATATATTGAATTGTTCTAAAATGCAAAGCCAGATAATTGTGTTAGGTTCACTTAATAGGCCAATTCATGTTAATAAGATTAACATGAACCGAACAAACCAACCAAAATCCCACAACCAGAATCTAATAAGTGTAATCTAAAGCCTAAACATTTGATAGTTAAAGCCATGTATTTGTTGACATCAACATATATACAATGTATAAACTCACCTTGCAGCATAAATGACTTTGTTAAAAAGATTCAAAGTTGTTTGCTCAATATTTCACAGACAACATATGAGATTTTTTCATGCAAACCAAAATCTATTGTATTCATGTAAAGTCAATATGTTAGAGTTGTCAGGCCTTATGAAATGTTGAAGTTGTAGCATGTTAGTTAATTATTGTGATAGAGGACCTATCTGCAAGTATCAATATTTGAATAAATAAAATGAATAATCATTATATGATATAATGGGCATAAAAGAAAATGATATTGTGCAAATATACATATTTGAATAAATAAAATGAATAATCATTATATGATATAATGGACATAAAAGAAAATAATATTGTGATTTATTAGTGCATCTAGCATTATAAACATACTTCGTAATTTTATAATAGTCAATGAAATATTTTGTTAGTTAGTTAAATGAATTATGTTTTGGTAGCTTAATCACTGAAGGAAAATAAAAATGTTCACGGGGAAATAACTAACTTGGTCTGTTTACAACCATGTGGTTGTTTAAACATCTAAAGGCTATGGCTGAAGGTTTATAATTTCAACTTTCAATGGTACAGTAAAAGCAGAATGTGCTTTGTACCAGTTAACCAGAAAAGGAAGTACATATATTATTATAATTATATACATTAATCTGACTTTACACAAAAAGGATCATTGGAAAAGCACCTGTACCATTAAGATGATCATATAATATTCATTGCTAAATCAACTCTAGCATGTCCAGAGACTTAAGAACACATTGTATTTAAGGTTGAATTGACCTTCAGTACGATATCTTCTTTACAATGCTGCATCATGTCAATTCGAATATCTTATCGCTAGCAGGAAGTAACACAAAAAAAATCACATTTCTGGTTCCCAATGAAAGATAGAAACAACAATGTTTCTTTATTTATTAACATAAAATAGTAAAAAGCAATTTGTCCATTAAAATATTTTTATAATAACATTGTTATCTATGGAGATTAAGTAGAAGCAACATAACAATGTTACATGGTCCTGTCAAACAAAAACTGCCATTTGCAATGCTGGTTTCTACATATAACATTCCTTTACCTTGCAAAGAGATCAACAATTATATTTAAATCGTGTTATATTATTATTTCTTGCAGACTATATAATAATAAAAATAGAGATTATAATAAAGATGGTGAATAGTTGAAACCAAGGAGTAAAAACTTCATAGCTTAAAAAATGTCATACAATTTGCGCAAACTTGGATGTGTTGTTGTTATGATTGGGAAAAATTAGAATTTTAAAAAAATGTGACCATGTTTCCTAAGTTTTCATAGTTGTAGTTTGGTTTGCGTTACAGGTTTTCTTATTTTTCAAATACAGGGTGTAGTAATGCATCAGGACTGAAAACTGCTTAGCATAACTAAACTGATGTCAAACTTGATTTCCACAATTAAGGACTAAACCAAACATGAAGCATGCATATTTAGTTAAATGTATTTTTCAAGATAGTAGTCACATTGACAATGCTGGAACAATATAGAAAATCACTTAATCAATTTATTGCAAAAAACATAATTGATCACATAAGTAGTTTAAGTTTGGATCAAAGTGACAAAAAATGCATAACTACACCCTAAAACAGTCATTAGACATACACTTTGGAACAAATCCTGACAAATAAGGTGTATAGATATTTATGCATCAAAATAGGCAACGATCCTGATATCGGACCACTCTTTCACTCCTTCTTTATATGCTTGACCTTTTTCCCAGGTTTGACCTTAGTGGCAGATTGTTTAGGAGTAAGTTCTGCAGCTTGAATAAGGTCATTAACTGATGTAAAAATAGAAACCCTCTTGGCAGGTGGGCTACTTGTGCTTGCAGAAGGACTCCAATGATGGTTTGTAGTGGATGATGGTTGAGCAAACATTTCTTGTTCAGAATCAAGGGTCATCTATGTATGGTGAATTAAAAGATGAACAACTATGTATAAGATGATAGTAAATATAAAGAAAAAACTAAATTACCAATAAAGTCTGAGAGCATACAATAGGTTGGTTTGCTTGATCGGTTGGGTCAGAAGTGCAGGTTTCCATACCTACAACATTTGAGGTATGTTGTAAAAAAAAGTTTATAAAAATCACATAGAATAACAATTCCAAAGTATGAAACACATAGACAAATAAAAATGTTTAACATTGTTTGGGGTAAGGTAGTTCCTCAATTTGTTATAAACATTATCTTCGTTAAGTATTATGATAATTGAATATACTTGGAAAGACAATTGATACTTGATACATAATGTCATGTCTCTATTCAACAAAATGTCGAGGCGAGCTGGTCAAATTTTGGGTTGTCCTCTCTAGCCTATACAATCAACAAAGTACTTATATTTTACCATTAAATAAAATTGAGTTATCATAACAATAATGCAAATTCTTAGACTATATTAAGTACAAACCGCCTTTATGAGTTGTCTTAATTCCTTAGAAGACATCTTCGTAAATGGAATACAATCCTTATCTCAAAAGACAAAGGTCCCCTTTTGGTCCTTGTGATACGGTGGGAGAACTGACTTGGTGTTTTGCGTTTTGATCGCATTTGTGCGGATAGCAAGAGTCGCCACCGACTTTTCTTTTATCCAAAAGGAAAGGTAAAAAAGCACAGGAAAGACCTTTCGAGATTATTTCTCGGGTTCGGGGGGTACATTATGAAAAGAGAAGGTATTAGCACCCTTTTATCCATGGTTTTCCATGGGCTCTTAGTTACTCGTTTAGATCACTTGCTTTTATTTGACAATGTGCTTGTGGTGTGGGCTTTGAAATTATTTTGGAAAATATCTTTGTAACGGTTCTCGTTTCTATAAGAACGCGTACAAAGTTTTTATTTCGAAAAGTGGTTCAAAGATGTGTTTGTGGATTGTGTTTCGGAAAATGTTTTGAAAATATGTTTTGCAATGGTTCTCGTCTCTATAAGAACGTATACAGAACATTTTGTCTTTTGAAAGTGTTTTAAGATGAAAGTGTAGGTGCAAGAATGTTTTTGTCTTGAGCAAGCGAGTAACTAGGAGCGAATCTACCTACTCGAAAGGTCTCAAATGTTCTTTTCTTCTCTTTAGATGTTGCTATCTTACCATTGATTTCGTAAGAAGCCCCGTCGTTGGATGTGAAGGGACAAATGCGGGTCAATTTTACAGTCATCGAAAGCAACTTATGAGACGCTTTAGCAATTTTTTTGTAAGGGACTAGGTCGTTTTACCGGAGGCAACATCGAGGGTCATCGAGGGACTACGATCTTTTTTTATAGAAGGGTCATTGCTAAAGCGTCCCATATTCGAGGGACATGACTGTGTTTCCGAGGCAACGAGTGGAGATTACCCTAAGGGTGCATGTGTGAATAGTGAGTTTGATTTGCATGCAATTAGTCTTTGATTAGGGGTTATCTATTTGTTGTTTTTTATCTTGCCATACATGCCCTATTTACTAGCAAGCATACAAAAGTAATAAAATACAGAAAGATAAAATCCTACACTATTACAACCATATTGAATTGCATGAAAATATAAAGGCAAAAATAAGATAAAAGCAAGAAAAATGAAGGTCTTTTGATTGAGGCGGAAAACCCTTCGATTCTTCACTTTCTGGCTCTCTTCGATTTGGCCTAAAAGGGTTGAAGGCATGGCTTTCGACTGAGGCCCGGGGGGGTCAGCATGTTGTGCCTTTCGATTGGGCCTGGAACTAATGCAAGGTGAAATCTGCCTTTCTGCCTCCTTCGACTGGAGACTAAAAGCAGTGAGGGAGTGTCTTTCGTCTGGGCCTGGACTTAGTGCAGGCGTGCCTTCTGGATGCCTCCTTTGACTAGGGACTGAAAGCAGTGAGGGGGTGCCATTCGTCTGGGCCTGGACTTAGTGTAGAAACCAGAAGCTTCGTTTCCTACTTCCTGTTTCCTGTTTCTTTCGTTTGAACTCTTGAATTGCAGCATGGCCTAAGGCCATGCTAGTATTGCCTTACAATCAATTTAAAACTTAATGCATGTTTAGGTAAACAATAAGCAAAACGAAAGGGTTAACTCTGAAAACATATTAAAAGGGTGGAAACTAAAAGAACAATGGTATGTACATGCTTGAAATGAAAGAAAAGCTTATTTACATGTTATACAAGAAACTAAAAGCTCAAGGTTTGGAACAACTTACCTTGTTGGAGGCTGGAGGGTGTGCTGGATCTTAAAGTGGTTACCTTGAATGTCACTGGATTCAAAGGAAGGGACCAGAGGCAGCGTTTCTACTGTTTGATTCGAAGGAGAAAAAAAATGAAATGTTTCTTCTACTGTATTCGAAAGGGAATAAAATGTGTGGTACTTTTCAGAATCGAAAGAGGTAAATGTTAGATTCTGGATTTTTGTTTTCACAGATGTTTAAGTGTTTGAAAATCTATGGTGTTTGAGAAATTTGAAGATTCCTTCCTCTGGCCAAAAAGTCCTCCTAAAACATGTGTTGGGGCCTCTTATATATAGGCAAGGCTGCCTGAAACTTTTGGAGGGAAAACAAAAGGTTTGAACAAATTGAGTAACATGTTCCTTGTAGTTTTCGAGAGACAGTACCTTGTATGCTATTTTGGTGTAAGAAGGGGGCAGCGTCTCAGGACTGCTGTACAACAGTCTTGGCCAATGTACCATACCTGAACTTGGCAGCAAGCATCTTTGAATATCATCTTTTCATTTTGATCCTTCTTCGACCAGACTCTTCTCCAAGCAATACTATTTGATTTTCCTCTAACAAGTGCCTTTCGATTGAGTCAGTTTTGGGCATCCTTCGAAGGAGCCAAAAGTGTGACCCTTGGATGGGTCACCAAAAACCCGCCTTAATGTGGGCTTGTAAATCCTTCAAATGGGATGCCCAGAGTTAGATTCGAAGGATGCTGATTTGAAGGGCAACATGATGTAAGGAAACCTTGTAAAGGTGGTTCTGTCCAGTCAAAGGCTTGTCTGCCCAAAGTTCCAAGTGGCTAAATGAAAGAGTGTACACAGGGGGTCCCTGCCTTGTGACTTAATGGCAACATGTAAAATATTTTTGTTCAAATGAAGCTTGCATGAAGGGAACCCACATTCCCAAACGAAAGGTGCATGCACGGGGCCAAAATGTCCATATTCGAAAGAGGCATATAAGAGGCAAAAATTGCAAATCGAAGGATGCCAAAAGGGATCCTTTTGCCTTGGAATCGAAGGAGACCACAGGAGGCTTTGTGCCTTGTGAATCCAAGCCAACGTGCCAAAGGCCCACGCCCAGTCGAAGGATGCAAGCCAAGCTTGTATCGAAAGAGGCCAAAAGGCCAATCGAAGGAGCTGAATCGAAAAACACTTGTTTTTATCCAAATTTGTCAAAATATTAATTTTATCTATTTTCCCCCCTTTTTGACAGTTTCCTTTTAATCTTGGTACTGGAAAATCCCAATGTACTTTGTGCAAGCTTGAACCTTGAGAATCCTTGTGAGAAAAGCCTTGAAAAATGAGAGGGCAAATTTTGGGGTACAATAGCTGCCCCTATTCAATCTTCTTAAACTTGAAAAGCGAGATTGACGCGTTTGTCATTCGCGGCTTAAAAGTAGAAGATGATTGAACACTAGAGTGCCCAAAAATTTGTGCTTGATGATGCACTGGTCGGTTGCATAAGGAAATGGGCTTAAAGATGCCATTTGGAGAAGCAAAGGAGAATTGTCGGAGATGGGCTTATAGATGCCATCCAAAGACGATTATTTGACGGAAAGTTTGAACTTGATCTCTCTTTTCTTTTACAGAAAATGAATCAGAATAAACCGTTGAGAGATTTATCTGAACCAGTGAAAATATGTAGAAGAATCAGAATAAACCGTTGAGAGATTTATCTGAACTAGTGAAAATATGGAGACGAATCAGAATAAACCGTTGAGAGATTTATCTGAACCAGTGAAAATCTGGAGACGAATCAGAATAAACCATTGAGAGATTTATCTTAACCAGTGAAAATCTGGAGATGAATCAGAATAAACCGTTAAGAGATTTATCTGAACCAGTGAAATGATCTAGATACGAATCAGAATAAACCGTTGAGAGATTTATCTGAACCAGTGAAAATCTGGAGACGAATCAGAATAAACCGTTGAGAGATTTATCTGAACCAGTGAAATAATCTGGAGACGAATCATAATAAACCGTTGAGAGATTTATCTGAACCAGCGAAATAATCTAGAGATGAATCAGAATAAACCATTGAGAGATTTATCTGAACCAGTGAAAATCTGGAGACGAATCAGAATAAACCGTTGAGAGATTTATCTGAACTAGTGAAAATCTGGAGA
Source organism: Vicia faba (assembly GCA_948472305.1). Taxonomy (NCBI): domain Eukaryota; kingdom Viridiplantae; phylum Streptophyta; class Magnoliopsida; order Fabales; family Fabaceae; genus Vicia; species Vicia faba. Next base: position 984,767,659 of record OX451736.1, on the reverse strand, counting down.
TGAATCAGAATAAACTGTTGAGAGATTTATCTGAACCAATGAAAATCTAGAGACGAATCAGAATAAATCATTGAGAGATTTATCTGAACCAGTGAAAATCTAGAGACGAATCAGAATAAACCGTTGAGAGATTTATCTGAACCTGTGAAATAATCTAGAGACGAATCAGAATAAACCATTGAGAGATTTATCTGAACCAATGAAAATCTGGAGACGAATTAGAATAAACCGTTGAGAGATTTATTTGAACCAGTGAAATAATCTAGAGACGAATCAGAATAAACCCTTGAGAGATTTATCTGAACCAGCGAAATAATATGGAGATAAATTAGAATAAACCATTGAGAGATTTATCTGAACCAGTTAAAATCTGGAGACGAATCAGAATAAACCGTTGAGAGATTTATCTGAACCAGTGAAAATCTGGAGATGAATCAGAATAAACCGTTGAGAGATTTATCTGAACCAGTGAAAATATGGAGACGAATCAGAATAAACCGTTGAGAGATTTATCTGAACCAGTGAAAATCTGGAGATGAATCAGAATAAACCGTTGAGAGATTTATCTGAACCAGTGAAATAATCTGGAGACGAATCATAATAAATCGTTGAGAGATTTATCTGAACCAGTGAAAATCTGGAGACGAATCAGAATAAACCGTTGAGAGATTTATTCGAACCAATGGAAATATGGAGACAAATCAGAATAAACCATTGAGAGATTTATCTGAACCAGTGAAATAATCTGGAGACGAATCAGAATAAACCGTTGAGAGATTTATCTGAACCAGTAAGAGTTTGGAAGAAATATTTTGTTATGTAGATGGTCGACCAGTCTTTTCTTGTTGAAAATCTTGGTCTGTTGGAAATTTGTTGATGATGATTTCCTGTCAAATGACTCTTTCCTGCAAAAGGTGAAGAGTTAATTGTATGCAATGTTATGATGTATGAAATGCATGATGTCACGATATTCTCAAAATAAATGAGATTGTGTCGTATGCACTTATCATGTATGCATGAAATGTGAAATGTTTAATGAATGTATTTTTGTTTGGGAAAATAAATCCTTGACAAATGCTGGGGAGTTGTTAAATCCTGGACTACCGTTGAAGAGTTGGTGTGTTTTCAAGCTTTGCTTAGAATGCTTCCATTGGGGATTCCTGTTTTGTTGTTTAAGGAGAGCTCCGCTGGGGAATAGTGAAAACTCTGTGGGGAGAATGTTTATTCATGCTTGGGAAAAGAGTTCAGGAGTCTCGGTTGTTCGTTGCTCTACCGAGGAGTCGAAGTTGAACTGATATCTGGCCGGGTCCAGGTTTCACAGTAACTTGCTGGGGAGAGTAGTCTACTGGGGAAGAGGAGTTGTGGTTCTTTGATTTGTAATAGTCGGAGAGGCCACCTCAAGCTGGGGAATCCTGCTGTTTGTTGGGGAAATAAACCCTGTTGCCGGTCTGCTAGAGAGGTGATGCCTTTGTTGGGGAAAGTCTTCGAGGACTCTTGAGGTTGTCTCAGCTGGGGAAAGGTGTTCAGAGACTAAACTCTTGCTGGGGAATCATTCTATGAGAAGGACTTTGGGGACACTTTTCATTTCCTCTAGTAGTAAATGTTTGTGGTATTTCCAAAGATGTTTGATTGTATGCAACTCTTTGATGAGATTGACGTTCAATGCCCCAAGTGACGGAAATGGAGACCTGCCCCTGGTTACTCTGCACCTCTTTTGAGAGATTTCCTGGAATCTTAACTAGAGTGCCCCAGGTGTGTCGGATAGTGACGTGTCATGTCCCATTGTTGATAGGAGATTTTGTTAATGGAAGTGTCATCCTTCTTGAAGTGATTTTGTTTACTGAGAGAGCTTTCGTTCTTTGAATATTCGTTATGTGGATTTCTCCGCTGTCAAACAAATAGCCACATGCAAATAGTGATATTCAAGTAATGAAAAGTTTATGTCTGTCTTGAAGTTTTTGAAAAATGTGTTTTTAGCAAGTAAAGAAGTTTGTAACTCAACTCAGGATTTAGAGTAAAGCCTTACAGGAGTCAGGATACCTTTTGTAACAGTATGCTTTCGAACTAACCCGTGCTTCAATTAGGACTTTTGAAGGGTTGTAACGTGGCTTGGTTCACGGTTTAAGAAACAAAGGATAAAGGCTCAAAGTGTATTTGTACCCACCCGTTCTTCGCGATGTTCTTCAATCTTAAACTTAATTAATTGTGCGTTTGAACTCCAATGACGTATGGAATGACATTTTAGTGATGGTTCAGACAAGTTAGGTTTGTCGGAAGGCAATCATTTTTGCAACATTTTTTTCATGTTGTCGAGGATTTGCAGTGGCCTCTTTCTTTTGATTTGTTATCCCTGATTTTTTCTTGACTGTTATCGTTTTGAGATTGCAGTCAGCGGGATGCCCCAATTTTCTTTAAGTCTCCTTTGTAGGTTTTGACTTAGTGGGCTTTTCTTTTTTAGGGATAATGACTGCATATTCGGTAGGGAACTATCACTGTCTTTTGATTCAAGAGGAATGTTTCTTGACATTATTCGTTGTATTACGGGATGAGAGTTTGCGACTTAACGCACGTTTGAATTAACTGAGAGACTACCATGCCCTAGATTTTGATTAAAGGTTTCAATTTGTGTTAAAACATAAAACTTCTACTTCTTTGGCTCGAAGGGGTTGACTAGGGATTATCTTCCTTATAACTCCGGTGTTTAGGATTTGAAAAAACGCCTGTACATCGTCAGTAAGGTCTGTTCAAAAGTATACTGTATGAGATTATGGTATTGTTTTCGTCATCCTCCCTCTAAAGGCTTGTAACTTTTAGCAAGAGTTAAATGTCATAAAGAGAGTAGAAAGAATAGTTTAAATGTAATGAAAATGAGTGGATCAAATCAAGACAAACATATGCAGTGCATTAATGAAACAAAGTTTGACATTAATAGATAATTGTTTGAATAACAAAAGCAATTACAAATGAAAATTCAAATGAAACAAAAGCCTCATTGTATGAACTTGTCACTTTAGGTGGTGAGCCTTTGAGGGACGGCAGAAGAATTCAGTCTGGCCGTCTTGCATGAACTCCAGCATTCCTCCATCAATCAGATCTTGAATTTTATTTCTCAATGCCCAGCAGCTGTTGGTGTCATGCCCGGGACTGTTGGAGTGGTACACACATCTTGCATTTAGATTGTACCTTGGGGAGGATATGCTGGGATTCTAAGGAGGGTCCCTAAATATAACCAGCTCGGCATCTAGCATGTGTTGCAGTGCTTGAGACAATGACATGTTGATTTTGGTGAAGCGTCTTTTGGGATTGCTTTGCCTTTGCTGATTTTCTGGTTGATGTTGACGAGATCGTTGTTGGGCTCGTGACGCAGAGGCAAATTGGGGAGGTCTTCTTTAGGCTTCTTATCTCAAGGGAGGCTGAATGATGAATTGACTCCCAATGCTATATGTTTTCCCCATTTAGTTACATCCATCCCGACGAAGCTTGTTGATGAGGACCCTCAGCTCCTCTTGTCCTTGTGCCAGATTTTGGATAAGAGCCATCTGGCCCACCAGTTGTCCCATCATCTGGACCTTCATTATGGCTATCTCAGTTTGTAGCCGCTCCAACTGGCCATCTTTGTTTCCCTCATGATTCCCCATGGTCATGCCCTTGGTGAGGAGAGATTTCACCTCTTCTTGCCCCTTGGATAAGATCAAGAACATCTCTTGAAGTTGAGCGCTTTGAGCCTGGACGTCCTTGATAGTCTGCTCTAGAGCCATCTCTACTGCAATAAACAGTAGGAAGATAAGGAGACCTATATGGGAGAAACCTGTCATGATATGATGCATGATATAGGATGCATGTTTTCAAGGATCTCGCGGGGTAAGCACAAAAAAAGTTAGAAGTTAAACTTTGATCAACATCTTTGATTGAAGAATTTTGTATCGGTGGATGTCTTTCCAAGAGAATTAAACTCACCATATCAAGTGGGTCATAGCCCTTGACTCAAGTTGTTTGTACTTGATCTTTGACGGTGTTTGTTTAGAGGAAAATAAATCATCTTTCCCTTTGGTAGACGTCTGGTTCAACGTGACCCTGCATCAAAGACCCTCGAGATCCTTGAAATGGTTATTGAAAATGCTATGGTATGATGTTATGATGTTATGTACAGATATGCGAGGTAAGCAAGTTTATATACAAATACTCATATTCACACAAAGCAAACAAGTCCTTAGTTTTAGGCTTGCATAGAGTTTTATAGGTAAGTACCCTCTTGAAATTTAGTTGGCTCAACCTGTCCTAGTTAATAGTAGCCGGGTTCTAAGGGATCTCAATATCATTGACCTTTCCCACAAGCTTCATTCAATAAGCAATTGACTCGCAATCGAACAAAACTCAGGAGTCAAGTCTCAATGAGTGTAGCATTGAGTATCAACTAATTTTCAGCTTTATACCAAAACCGACTATCTCACTACTTCCTAAAGGCCAAGTTGGTCAAGTAAGGTTCAAAGGTCAGTTGATGCTTCATGAAACCACGCGGCGGCCCTGTACTCTCCTTGACTAACTCAAGGGTTACCGGTACCAACCAAAGTGCCACATCAACGTAGCTACTACTTCAACCATATCGGTATACGCCGCACAGTTCCCTCACAGTCTATTGCTACTTACCTAAAAAGTGTCCCCAAATCCGGGTGTAGGATTTAAAACAAACCTAAACAAGGAACCATAATGTAAAGAAAACAAATCAAACAATGTAAGTAATTATATGTGATCTAACCCTAAGGTAACCCCACTTTACAAATCCCCAGCAGAGTCGCCAGTTCTGTGATACAGTGGGAGAACTGACTTGGTGTTTTGCATTTTGATCGCATTTGTGCGGATAGCAAGAGTCGCCACCGACTTTTCTTTTATCTAAAAGGAAAGGTAAAAAAGCACAAGAAAGACCTTTCGATATTATTTCTCGGGTTCGGGGGGTAGATTATGTAAAGGGAAGGTATTAGCACCCTTTTCATCCATGGTTTTCCATGGGCTCTTAGTTACTCGTTTAGATCACTTGCTTTTATTTGACAATGTGCTTGTGGTGTGGGCTTTGAAAGTATTTTGGAAAATCTCTTTGTAACGGTTCTCGTTTCTATAAGAATGCATACAAAGTTTTTATTTCGAAAAGTGGTTCAAAGATGTGTTTGTAGATTGTGTTTCGGGAAATGTTTGGAAAAGATGTTTTGCAATGGTTCTCGTCTCTATAATAACGTATAAAAAACATTTTGTCTTTTGAAAGTGTTTTGAGATGAAAGTGTAGGTGCAAGAATGTTTTTCTCGTGAGCAAGCGAGTAACTAGGAGTGAATCTACCTACTCGAAAGGTCTCAAATGTTCTTTTCTTCCCTTTAGATGTTGCTATCTTACCATTGACTTCGTAAGAAGCCCCATCGTTGGATGTGAAGGGACAGACGCGGGTCAATTTTACAGTCACCGAAAGCAACTTATGAGACGCTTTAGAAATTTTTTGTAAGGGACTAGATCGTTTTACCGGAGGCAACATCGAGGGTCATCGAGGGACTACGATCTTTTTTTATCGAAGGGTCATTTCTAAAGCGTCCTATATTCGAGGGACATGACTGTGTTTCCGAGGCAACGAGTGGAGATTACCCTAAGGGTGCATGTGTGAATAGTGAGTTTGATTTGCATGTGTGATCGGTGGATCTGGAACTGACTGTTTAACGCTGGTTCGCGAAATGTTGCGGAAGCAAGAGTCGCCACCGTCTTTTATTTTCTCCAAATGGAAAGGACAAAAGCACAGAAAAATTCCTTATAGAGATTGCTCTCGGTTCGGGAGGTAGGTTATAGAAAGGGAAGGTGTTAGCACCCTTTCTATCCATGGTTATCCATGGGCTCTTAGATACTTGCTCACTTGTGTTTTCAAAAGGTTTGTTTGCTTTTCAACTGTGGGTTTTAAAAAAAGTTTCTTTGAAAATTCCAGTTCGACTCTTGTATCAGCCCTCAAGAGTGTTTGAAAAATTGCTTTCGAAAGCTTTTTGAAAAGGTGTCGGTGCGAAAAGTATTTTTGATTTGTTTTTTTTGAAATTTAGAGCAAGTATCTAGAGTCGTCTACCTACCCTAAGGAATTCGTCTGTGTAAATGTCCTTAAAGTAGTGCCATCCCACCATTGAGAGGTAGGTAGCACCACCGTTGGAGGTGTTTGGGTCAATTCGAAGTTCGGGACATGGTGATCACCGGAGCAATAGGAAGACACCTTAGAAGCTACCCTCATGCCAGGTTCCCGGATCATGAGGACTTACTAAAACATCCTCTACTCGACGATCACCTTTCGAGGGGCAAGGCAACAATGAGGCGTACCCTAGGGGTGGTGTGTGATTTGTGCGTCATGTTCATTTGCATTTATCTTGTTCATGTCATGGGTGATCTACGCTTTTGTTTTTATTTTAACATTCATTCTTGCATGCAATTTTATTAACAGTTAAAAAAGTGCGGAAATTAAAAGTTCCTACGCTATTACAAAGGCGCGGGTCCACATCGCCAAATTAAATCCAGGACCCGATTTAAAATAAAATAAAGTACGAGAAATAATAAAATATCCAATTTACACGGCTTTGGGAGAATTACATGAATATTTACACAAAAAGAAATAAGAATAAAATGCACGAAGCGAACTAATAATCGAAAGCGAGGGCGTTGGACCCTTTTTAATGAAATTAAATTATGATTAACAAATTAATTAAATTAAAATAAAAAGAAAAGATTTTTGAGTTTTTGTATTTATGGATTTTTATGAGGGAATTAAATGAAATTAAAAAAAATTAATTAACCCTAATTCTAACTATTTTTATTTATTAAGAAAAATATGTTAAAATTGAATCTAAAATTAACCTAATTAGTTAATGCTATTTTATTTACAAAAAATAATAATTAATAATTAATAATTAATATGGTGAAAAAAGGAAAAAAGGATAAAAGTAATAAAACCCTAATTCTACAATTTTTAAGTTTATTAAAAAAAATATTAACATTTAAACCTAAAATTAAGACTAAATTAATTAATGAGATTTATTTACAAAAATAACATTTAAATAAAATATTTTTTTATTTTGTCTTTCTGATTTTTTTCTATTATTTTTATGTTTTATGAAAATATTAATTTAAAGTTTTAAGAGGAAATAATTAAATTAAACAAATAATAAAAAAAAGATAAAAAACGAAAATAAACACAAACCCTAGGGGGTGTTGACCCCAAGTGGGAGGTATCATCCAGCATTTTTGGCCCATTGAGTTCCTGGCCTCGTTGACTTTATTGGCTTGCGCATGACACATCTGACTCATGCCCATGGTGGTCTCCAAATCAAGGCCCTTGGATTGCCCTTAGTGGCCATGTGGCAAGCTGGGATATTGAGTGCATAGTGAACCCCTGGAGTACGCGCTGCATAGGAAGATGGCATGGAAAATAATATGAGAAAGGGAGGGGGACCTGGGATTCGAACCCAGGTCCCAAGACTTACCCATCCTTGTGCCTTGCCACTGAGCCATTCACGCGCTTTGGTTATAATATAGAGAACAAATAATATAATGCAAAACAAGGGTTAGTGGATAATTTCCGCGCGAAATTCAAACGCTCCATTCGTTGGCCTACACATCATCATCTTCTCCAATTATTTGCTGTGCCTGAAACAAAAACAAATTGAATAGTGGGGGTTTTAAACCCCCACTAAATAGCAAGCACAAAAATAGCGATTAGGAATTAACAAAATATAAAAACAGCGCGATGGGTGTTTTGAACTCCTTGGAACGTCACGATTTTAATGGTGCAAGCCTCGTGTTCTGATTTTACCCTATGCCAGAATCCCCAATTCAAGGTTTCTGAAAACCTAGAAAGCTTCAATGGTGGATCCTCCAATTTTGCACGAAAACTCAATTAAAATATATGGTTAGCTTTATAATGAATCAATTAGTATAAATCAACAAAGAAAATGCAATGAGGATGCTTAAAAATTGAAACACGGATCTGCATAAAGTGTCAGAAACTTTGAGTTCTATGTACCAATTCTGGATGCTATGGACGTGGAAAAGTGTTCTGTCAGGTTCAATGATGTCTTGGCAAGCTAATGGGATCAATATTCTTCTTTGAATCGTCCTCCAAGGCAATTTTCAGTTTTGGATTTTTTTGATAAAATTGCAAAAGTTGTTCTTCAGATGGGGCGCATCTTAGAGGTCCTTTTGCATTAGGTTTTGATCACACTTATATGAGGATGGATTAGGGTTGAGTTTTTGATCCAAAGAATCCTCGCATTGATGGAATGAATATTTGATTTTCATGCATAATTTTTCAAATCTTTTTCACATGTTTTTGATTCCAATCATGGCAAAACCTTCCAATTTTGGTTATGCAGGAATCTTGAGCTTTTAAGGAGAGTTTATTCTGCACAAAAAGATTTAAAAACTTTGGTTTAGTATTTTTCCATATTTTATTTAATTTAAATGAATTAATTGTAATTAAAAATTCAAATAAATAAATAAAAATGATGAATAAATCCCCTTTGGGCCAAATGGTCGTGTATATGCTTTGGATGATGAATCTTGGAAGAAAATGAGGCCCATTAGCAATTTTAAGGCATTTGAAGCAAAGTTAACTTTTCAAAATACCCAACAATTTCCCAACTTCCACAAGGCATATCTTGCTCAATTTTTAAGCTTTGATCATGTTCTTGGACATTTTGGAAAGGTCTTGAAGTCCTCTAACCAATTCCTTTGGTCCCATGTCATTTGGATTTACCAATCTCAAGTTATGGCCTTTGACTTAAAGTCCCTTTTTGTTGACTTTTGAAAATGACCTATCATGTTGAAATTGATAACTTTTTGTGAGAGCATTTCTTGGACTTGAAGTGTGAAGAGGAGTTGTAGGAAATGTCTTTATCTTCAAAATGAGCTTTGGATGGAATTTTTATGATAAACCATGTGGAAGTTATGCCTTGGTCAAGTTACAGTTGACTTTTTCAACTGTCAGAATATGGAAACTTTTGCATCTTGAGACTTTTTGAGCCATACCTTGAAAATCATGACCAAGAATTGATCAAATGATGTTTGTGGCTTCAAAATGAGATGTTGACCAAAAATTTGAACTTTTGACTGTCAAATGACCATTTTACCCCTACAGTTGACTGTAGGGCAATTAGGGTTTTTGACTGTGCAATTTTGTGTTGTAAGTCTTGAAACTTGTCATGAGGGTGCTTGACCATATTTGTAAGCATGTGGGACTTGATTGGACCCTTGTAAACTTCATTTTCTTTTCCAGAACCAAAACCCTAGTTTTTGACTGTTAGGAGGCCCTTGAACTGTGCAACCCTTGGGGAATTTTGAAGCATGCTTTTTGGCAAATTTTGAAGAATATGGGAGGGAAAATTTTGGGGTACAACAGTTGCCCCTGTTCAATCTTCTTAGACCTGAGGATGCAGATTGGCTGACGTGCCTTTCGTAATCCGAAGGTGGAAGATGATTGAACACTAGAGTGCCCAGAAATTTGCGCTCACATAGTAGCAGTGTGATGGCGGAATGGGCTTATAGATGCCATTTGGAGATTGATGGATAAGATGATGGGCTTATAGATGCCATGTTGAGAGATGGTGGAAGGTGGATGGGCTTATAGATGCCATCTGGGTGTCGATCGCGTAAGAGATTCCTTAGCGAGAACTTGTGTACCTGAAAAAGAAAAATGATTACCTGACCCGTTACAGGAGCTGGTCTTCAAACTCTTTGTGTAGATGTATCCTGACTGGTTACAGGAGCTGGATCTGGATCTTCAAAAGGTGATGAATGAACCAGGGATGGTTACTACCTCAACAGGAACGGTGAGAGAACCTTGGATGATTACTACCTCAACAGGAACGCTGAGAGAACCTCGGACGATTACTACCTCAACAGGAACGCTGAGAGAACCTCGGACGATTACTACCTTAACAGGAACGCTGAGAGAATCTTGGGCGACTTCAACCTCAACAGTAACGCTGAGAGAATCTTGGGCGACTTCTACCTCAACAGTAACGCTGAGAGAATCTTGGATATCTTCTACTGAGTCTTTATCAGGAAAATCTGTTAGGGGTCGATTTAGCTGGACTAGAGAAGGCCTTTGACTGGATAAGAAACAGGAAAATCTTAGGGTCGATTTAACTGAACCGGTCTAGGTCTTGAAATCTTCAACTGGATAAGAAACAGGGAGATCTTAGGGTCGATCTGACTGAACCAGAGAAGGCCTTTGACTGGATAAGAAACAGGAAAATCTTAGAGTCGATTTAACTGAACCGGTCTAGGTCTTGGAATCTTCAACTGGATAAGAAACATGGAGATCTTAGGGTCGATCTGACTGAACCAGAGAAGGCCTTTGACTGGATAAGAAACAGTAAAATCTTAGGGTCGATTTAACTGAACCAGGCTAGGTCTTGAAACCTTCAACTGGATAAGAATCAGGGAGATCTTAGGGTCGATCTGACTGAACCAGAGAAGGCCTTTGACTGGATAAGAAACAGAAAAATCTTAGGGTCGATTTAACTGAACCAGGCTAGGTCTTGAAATCTTCAACTGGATAAGAATCAGGGAGATCTTAGGGTCGATCTGACTGAACCAGAGAAGGCCTTTGACTGGATAAGAAACTGGAAAATCTTAGGGTCGATTTAACTGAACCGGTCAAGGTCTTGAAATATAGCTGAGAACTTAACTGGATCTTTCCTGAAAGGTAAAGGTCAGTCATATGCAATGCATGATATGGATCAAGCAATGATGTTCTCAACATAAATGAGGTTTGTAAGATGTGATGCGTATATGCATGCTATAATGATGTATGTGATGTTTATGAATGTATGTTTTCGTCTTAGGAAAATAAATCCTTGACGGGTGCCGGGAAGTCACTCCTGGGCTGATGTTGGAGAATAGATTTTTGCTTCCGCTGGGGATGATAGTTGCAAGAATACCGGTAGGAGAAGATAACTCCGTTGGGGAATAAACTTGGCGAATGGATTACTCTGCGGGGAGAAAAGTACTCTAACGATCTTGCTGGGGAACAATACTCTGTGGGGAGAGAGGTACTTTGCTGAAATGTTGATGGTAACTTAGCTGGGGATACCATTGTTATGTTGGAAATGTTAATAGACTTCGCTGGGGATAAGAAGACTTTACCGAGGACGATCTTCTCATGGCTTTTGGCTGAGGATAACCCAGTTATATCCTGGTAGGGAAATAACTCTTGAATAAAGCCGGGAGACGCGTTCGTGCTCTGCGAGGATAAGCTTCCAGAATCTATTGGGGATAAGCTTACTGCTTGGGGAGATGGATTCCAACTTTCCTGGGGAAACTGGATTGGACTCTCCTGGGGAAGTTTTGAACTGTATCGGGGAAGTGACTCCATTGAATGTTTGATATACCGACGGGGAACAATCTTTAGGCCAAGACTTCCGGGGATGCTTGTTAAGAATGCATATACTATTGGGGAATGTTGAGATCTGTGGGAGGATACCCAACTTCCTTAAGTTTGACTGTAACTTTGCTTGAGGAGAGTGTACTGACTTGCTGGCTCACTCTCTGGGGAACTAAGATATCTAGTTGTGTTCTTCAGCTGAACCCATCTTGGTACCTTGGAGGACAGAACAATTAGATTGCTTAGACAACTCTTTATTGCCCCTGCTTCTAATGTTACCTGCAATTAATCCTTTGTTTCGTATGCAAATATTCATGAGTTGGCAAATTATTGTCAATGCGTATATCACAAATTGAACCTTGGACGTTCTTCGCAAAACAGAACAGAAAAGGAAAAACAATTGGCAATTTTAACTGAAAAGTATATTTGTATTGATTTTTGAATTTGCCTGTAAAATAGGCGTTTATGTACAAGAGGCTGACGTCCTAGTAAGAGAACACCGCTGAACAAAAGAGTTTATACAATTTTGTACAAGAGAAAATAAAACAGCTGTGTGAAATGAATGATCCCACTGGGTTTCAACTCTGCTATCGCCTTTATATCTCCGAGCGTCTCATCACTTTGATGACCTTAGTTAAAGATGGAGCTGACTGATCGATGCCGTCTGAACTTGCTGTAGATACCGGATTCTGGATGCAAGGTGATCCAATGAGACATAGTATTACGCTTTTTCCCTAACTTTTGCCTGGACCGCCCTTTCGGGTTTTCAGCCCATCGGGATACCCATTTTTGCCCAAGCCGCCTTTTTAGGTTTTCGACTTGCCGGGTGTACAGATTTTTTCATTTCATCCCTTCATTTTGCCCGAACCCTTTTGGTTCGCCGGGAAGCCCTAATTTTTGCCTAGGTATGTCAACCTAGCGGGTCCTTTTTTTTTATGCGTAGTATCTTTTTACTATGTCTGCATTAGCGGGGTGAGGCAGGTCGTCACCATCCATGTTGGTTAGAATCATGGCTCCTCCTGAGAACACATGTTTAACCACAAATGGCCCTTCGTACGTAGGGGTCCATTTGCCCCTTGGATCACTCTGAGGAAGGATGATTCGCTTGATTACCATATCCCCAACTTGATATTCCTGTGGTCTGACCTTTTTGTTAAATGCCCTGATCATCCATTTCTGATACGTCTGACCATGACAGATAGCAGCAAGTCTCTTTTCATCAATTAAGTTTAGCTGATCAAGTCGTGTCTGGATCCAATCATCTTCACTCAGATCTGCATCCTTCATTATCCGGAGAGAGGGTATTTGCACTTCGATCGGTAAGACTGCCTCCATACCATAAACCAAGGAGAAAGGAGTTGCCCCGATTGACGTCCTGGCTGAGGTACGGTACCCATGTAGAGCGAACGGTAACATCTCGTGCCAATCTTTATAAGTCACTGTCATCTTCTGCACGATTTTCTTGATATTTTTATTTGCTGCTTCCACAGCCCCATTCATCTTCGGTCTGTAAGGAGAAGAGTTATGGTGCTGTATCTTAAACTGTTCGCAGAGCTCAGTGATCATCTTGTTATTCAGATTGGTACCGTTGTTTGTAATGATCCTTTCTGGGACGCCGTATCGACAGATCAGGTTATGCCGAATGAATCGTGCCACAACAGTCTTGGTTACCGTAGCGTAGGAAGCTGCTTCAACCCACTTCGTGAAGTAATCAATCGCTACCAGGATGAAGCGATGCCCGTTAGATGCCGTAGGTTTAATCTCACCGATCATGTCTATGCCCCATATTGCAAAAGGCCAAGGCGCAGTCAGAACATTTAGGGGAACTGGAGGAACATGCACCTTGTCTGCATAAATCTGGCATTTATGGCATGTCCGGGAATGTTGGTAACAATCAGCTTCCATTGTGGACCAGAAATACCCTGCCCGAAGGATCTTATTTGCCATAGTGTGTCCACTGGAATGTGTACCAAAGGTCCCCTCATGTAGCTCTTCCATGATCCTTTCTGCTTCGGTCTTATCCACACAACGCAGTAGGGTCGAATCATGGTTTCGCTTGTACAAGATGCCGTTGCTAAGGAAGAACTTCGCTGCGAACCTTCTCAGAAACTTCTTATTGTTGACAAATGCACCTTCAGGGTATTCCTGAGCTTCCAGTTCGTCTAGTTTCCAGATGATGATCCGGGGAGCCTCATTATCCCATTTGACTTTGAACATGGAAGACATTGTAGCTAACGCGTCCGCCAACTGATTCTCCTCTCTTGGGAAATGTTCAAAGGTTATCTTCGTGAAGTTGGGGATCAAGGTCAACACACATTCTCTGTAAGGAATAAGATTCAGATGTTTCGTATCCCACTCTTCTTTGATCTGATTGATCACGAGAGCGGAATCTCCGAAGACACTCAGAAACTTTATCCTTAAGTCAATCGCAGCTTGAAGACCCATGATGCATGCCTCATACTCCGCCATGTTGTTGGTGCAGTTAAAACATAGCCGGGCAGTAAGCGGAGTATGAGTGCCTTGAGGGGATATTATCACAGCGCCGATACCGTTACCCAAAGCATTGGAGGCTCCGTCAAAGTGCATAGACCATCGGGATCCTTCCTCAGGTCCTTCATCCGGTCCAAGTACTTCACAATCAGTCACAATCATGATGCTCTCGTCCGGAAACTCGAAGTTCATTGACTGATAGTCGTCTACTGCCTGATGTGCCAAGTGGTCTGCCAATACACTTCCTTTGATGGCTTTCTGAGTCGTGTACTGAATGTCGTATTCCGTCAAGATCATTTGCCATCTTGCTATTCTCCCAGACAGAGCAGGCTTTTCAAATATGTACTTTATAGGATCCATCTTTGAGATCAACAAGGTAGTGTGAGTCAGCATATACTGTCTCAGCCGGCGAGCAGCCCATACCAAAGCGCAGCAAGTTTTCTCGAGCAGTGAGTATCGGGTCTCACAGTCGGTAAACTTTTTGCTAAGGTAATAAATGGCGTGATCTTTTCGGCCAGACTCGTCATGCTTCCCCAGCACACACCCCATTGAGTTGTCAAGTACTGTCAGGTATAGTATCAGAGGTCTCCATTCAACCGGTGGCATAAGGATGGGTGGTTCTTGGAGATACTCCTTGATTCTGTCAAAAGCAGCCTGACATTCATCATTCCAACGTACTACCTGATCTTTCTTCAGTAGCTTGAAGATTGGTTCACAAGTAGCAGTTAGGTGTGAGATGAACCGAGCAATGTAATTCAGGCGTCCTAGAAAGCCTCTGACCTCTTTCTCTGTCTTGGGAACTGGCATCTCTTGAATGGCCTTAACCTTGGCAGGATCCACTTGAATACCCTTATCACTTACAACGAAGCCTAGCAACTTCCCAGATCTTACCCCAAAGGTGCACTTTTTCGGGTTCAACCTCAGCTTGTATAACTTCAGACGGTCAAACAACTTCTGCAGATGATCTAAGTGCACTTCCTCAGTTTGGGACCTTGCGATCATGTCGTCAACATACACTTCTATCTCATGATGGATCATATCATGAAATAAAGCAACCATGGCACGTTGGTAGGTTGCCCCAGCGTTTTTCAGTCCAAAAGGCATGATCTTGTAGCAGAAGGTGCCCCACTGAGTGACGAAGGTAGTCTTTTCCATGTCTTCAGGTGCCATCTTGATATGATTATAGCCTGAAAAACCATCCATGAAAGAGAACACCTTGTGCTGAGCAGTATTGTCAACAAGGACATCAATGTGAGGTAGAGGGAAGTCATCTTTGGGGCTGGCCCTATTCAGATCCCTGTAATCGACACACATTCTGACCTTTCCATCTTTCTTAGGTACCGGCACCACATTGGCAACCCACTGAGGATAAGAAGTCACTGCAAGGAAACCGGCATCAAACTGTTTCATAACCTCGGCTTTGATCTTCTCAGACATCTCTGGACGCATACGGCGGACCTTTTGCTTAACCGGAGGGCAGTCTTCCTTAGTAGGCAAGTGATGGACCACAATATCGGTATCCAACCCGGGCATGTCTTCGTAGGACCAGGCAAAGATCTCCATATAATCATGTAGCATCTGAGTCAACCGTTGCTTCACGCTGAGCTCTAGGTTGGCACCAATCTTTACCTCCTTTCTGTCTGTCTCAGTACCCAGATTTATTGTCTCCACTGGCTCTTCATGTGGTTGAATTACCCTCTCTTCCTGAAGTAACAGTCTTGCAAGCTCGCCAGGCACTTCGCAATCATCTTCACCTTCGTCTTCGGCTAAGTTGATCGGATTTTCGAAGTCATAACTGGCAGTAGTAGAGTCGTTACCAGTGAGATCCAGAGTGGATTGAAACCTGTATGAGTGAGTGTGTGTAAATACAGCTGTTTTGAAATATATAAAGGAAGGAAAGAAAGAAAAGGAGCATAAGATTTGAAATGCGAGAAAACGTCCAAGATCTTTATTCATGATATATGAAATGACAATTTATATGCCCTCACAAATGAAGCCACGGTGCCCCGGGTAAGACACCGGGCCAAAGAGTTTTAATTGTTTATTACAAATAACAAAAACATAGGAATTCATTACTCAGTAACAAGAGAAACAGGTAGATTGTCCTTTGCACTCCAATTGCTAGGTCCACTGTCGGTTGCCGGGTAAATCCAGCTATCAAACTCAGCTTCATCCACCTCATCTTCGTCCCCAATAGCATTCACTCCATGAGCAGGCAGGGGAGCTGTCACTACATTAGGCTTCTCAGATGCTTCAAATTGTACCTCCTTGGCATCAATAAGGTCCTGCAGCTTGTTCCTTAATGCCCAACAGTCATCAGTGGAATGCCCCGGGCTATCAGAGTGATAAGCACAGCGGGCGTTTGGATTGTATTTTGGAGAGGCAGTATTCACAACTTTCGGGGCCTCTCTGACAGTCACTAGGTTGGTGGACAACAACTGCGGCAAGATTTGCGATAAAGTCATGCTCAGACGGGTAAACTCTCTTCTGGGTCTTTCAGCCCTTTGAGGATTGGTTTGCCGAGGAGCGGCAGCAGGCTTGGCAATCATCACCACGTTGACAGATTGGCGGCGCTCAGGTTTCTCTTGTCTCCTAGACCCGTATACAGCACTGGCCTCCTTCTTAAAGGGTTTCTTCTCAGAACTTGACGATGCACCCTTTTGAATTTTGCCAGACTTTATCCCAGCCTCTATTCTCTCCCAGTCAGAATAAGATCAGTAAACCCTGCAGATGAGTTACCAATGAGATGGTTGAAAAATGGCCCGGATAGGGTCCCCAAGAACATGTCTACCAACTCCCAGTCAGTTAACGGAGGCTGCACCCTGCCAGCCAGATCCCTCCACTTCTGTGCGTACTCTTTAAAACCTTCGCTTGACCCTAGCAACATACCCTGGAGTTGGGTACGTGTAGGGGCAAGGTCGGCATTATATTGATACTGCTTATAGAAAGCAGTAGCCAGCTCCTCCCAGTTACGAACCTTGGTCCCATCCAGCTGATAGAACCATTCGAGATGAGTCCCTGAAAGACTCTCCTGGAAGAAGTGGATCCACAAGTTCTTGTCTACTGAGTACAGTTGGATCTTCCGCATGTAGGATCTGAGATGCAGCTTGGGACAAGACGCCCCATCATACTTGGTGAAAGATGGTGCTTTGAACTTATGAGGAATGATCACACCAGTGGACAAACCCAAGTCTCCAAAATCCAGCCCAGACACTTGTTGGATCTCCACAGCATTCAGTCTGTCTTCCAACTGCTTATACCGGTCTTCTGCAGGAGTATACTGTTCCTCATCAAAATCAGTCTCGTTGTCAGAGACTACCGGACTAGGACCTTTTCCCCCCTGGGGGCTGCTCTTGCCTATAGAAGAACCAGCCTCTTCATTCTGCAGAGTGTTGCCAAACCTTCGGCCCGAGTTAAAAAGAACAGTTCTCTTCTTCTTCTTCTTCTCCTTCTTCAGGAGCAGAGCCTTCAGCTCTTCTTGGCCCTGAGCCAAACCCATGATTAGTTCCTGAAATTGCGCATTCTGCGCCTGAAGAGCCTTGATAGACATCTCAGTTGATGATGAGTCAGGATTCATGATGCTGAAATAAACAGCGAAGAACTGTAAGCAACCTAAAAAGAAGAAAACCTGCTATGCACATGATGAATGATATGTGTTTATGCAATGCATTCAAGGGTTCGAAAGTTCAAATTTGTTGTAGACAAAAAGGAACACACGTTATCATTAAGGAAATAATTGTTCAGTACATCAAAGCCTCATGGGCACATATTACAAAGCAAATCAACCCCAAAAGACACTACGCATCCTCTTTGGAGCTATGTAGGTGTTGAGATTCCTCTCCTCATGCAATAGGCGGGTGAGCTCCAAGACCTTCTTTTCACTAGCATGTAGACTGGTCTTAAGAGAATTCCGTTCTTCCTTAAGCTGGATCCAGCTCTTCTGCATTTCTTCCCAGGACGTGGGCATGTCAGGATGCTGAATGGTGTAGGACACCTCTCCTTCCAAGACTGGCTCTTTAATCACAGGGAGCATATGAGGATAAGGCATTACTAACTTCTGGGAGCGGGCACGTACCCACTTGAGATAAGGTTCCAACGGGATGGAGTTCCTGTGCCCCAGTGTCTTACTGTCTATCCTACTTGGCATCCTCCAGGCTCTGATAAATCTCTGGCGAAATCCTTGTGCATCGTTGTCGAAGTCAAAAACTATGTCAGGAATTAACATGTCATGAGGGCCATCCCTCCGAGCATAACCAAACTGTCTCCAAGCCAGGCATGGGTTGTAAGTAATACCTCCTCTGATTCCAAGTAAAGGAACATTAGGGTACTCCCCACAACGATCAATGATAGTGACATCCTCTCTGGACCGAGGGCACCAATGTATATCTGCATGTGTAAGAGTCATCAACCGTTGTGACCATCTCAAACCCCGTTCGTTCTTCAAAACTGATTGTGGAAGGTGCGAAATAAACCACCTTCCCAGGAGAGGAGTGCAACACATAAGGACACCTCTTTTTCTCATGGTTCGAGTGTAACATGAGTGAAGGATGTCCCCCAGCAACATAGGTATAGGATTCCTGGACATGAAGATCTGGACATCACTGATATCTATAAGCTGATCTGGGTTAGGGAACAACACCAAACCATAGACAAGGAGGGCCACAACTTCTTCAAAAGCTTGTAAATCAAGGGAGTTCCAACATTCATGGGCCTTTTCAAACAGAAACCTGGCTAAGAACCCTTTGATACCACTTCTAACTTCCCAATGTCCCTTGAGGTCAGATGATCGTAGGTGCAAGGCTTTAGCAATCTCTTCAAGCTTGGGTTCCTTTTCTGTACCGTTGTAGGGTAGTTGATCAAGGATAGGGATCTTCAGGAGCCGGGAGAACTCCTCCAATGTAGGTACCAGCTGATAGTCCAAGAAGGTGAAACAGCGATGCAGAGGGTCAAAGAACTGGAACAAGACCTTTATCATATCTTCCTCAATGTTGGTATTGACCAAGCTGATGAGTCTTCCATGTCTTTCACTGAATGAAGAGCTCTCGGGAATCCTGGATATAAGTTCCTTAAGCTGAGGAGGGATCCTTACAAGGCTGATTTGAATTGTCTTTCTGCGAACAGTTTCCATGTCCTACAAAACAAGAACAAAGATGAAAATTCAAACCCCTGAAATGGTTAGTCAATGCACATGATGCTGGATGATGTCATGATGCTATGATTAAACACACCACAAATATTTACAAAGGCAAACATGTAAGGCACACAAGTCACACAAGACAAACCCTTAGAGTTTAAGTCCAGCATGGGGTCTGGGTAGTACCCTCTTGAAGTTGGTGGGCTCAACCTGTCCTATTAGAAGTGACCGGGTTCTAAGGGTCCCAATATCACCAGATTGCTTTCATTGTTCATCGTTTCGATTTAGCCACTGAACTGGCGACCGAAATATTCCAGGAAAGCAACCCTCAATTGAGTGTAGTATCGAGTATCAACCAACCTCGGACTGCACCAAAGTCAGTTATCTCACTACCCTAAAGAGGCCAAGATAGTTCAATTAAGGTTCCTAAGGTCTGTTGATGCTTCACGACACCACGCGGAGGCCCCGTACTCTCCTTGACTGAACTCAAGGGTTACCGGTACACACCAAAGTGCCACATCGACGTAGCAGACTGTTTCAACCATGTCGGTATACCCTGCACAGTTCCCTCACAGCCTTGTTGCTACTTTCTAAGAAGGTATCCCCAGATCCGGGTTAGGATCTATAGAACTCCCAAGACAGTCCCACAATAATAAAGCAAGCAAATCAATACAATTGAAAACACAGTTATCCTAGTCCTAAGGTACACCTCACTTTAAGTGTCCCCAGCAGAGTCGCCAGTTCTGTGATCGGTGGATCTGGAACTGACTGTTTAACGCTGGTTCGCGAAATGTCGCGGAAGCAAGAGTCGCCACCGTCTTTTATTTTCTCCAAATGGAAAGGACAAAAGCACAGAAAATTCCTTATAGAGATTGCTCTCGGTTCGGGAGGTAGGTTATAGAAAGGGAAGGTGTTAACACCCTTTCTATCCATGGTTATCCATGGGCTCTTAGATACTTGCTCACTTGTGTTTTCAAAAGGTTTGTTTGCTTTTCAACTGTGGGTTTTAAAAAAAGTTTCTTTGAAAATTCCAGTTCGACTCTTGTATCAGCCCTCAAGAGTGTTTGAAAAATTGCTTTCGAAAGCTTTTTGAAAAGGTGTCGGTGCGAAAAGTATTTTTGATTTGTTTTTTTGAAATTTAGAGCAAGTATCTAGAGTCGTCTACCTACCCTAAGGAATTCGTCTGTGTAAATGTCCTTAAAGTAGTGCCATCCCACCATTGAGAGGTAGGTAGCACCACCGTTGAAGGTGTTCGGGTCAATTCGAAGTTCGGGACATGGTGATCACCGGAGCAATAGGAAGACACCTTAGAAGCTACCCTCATGCCAGGTTCCCGGATCATGAGGACTTACTAAAACATCCTCTACTCGACGATCACCTTTCGAGGGGCAAGGCAACAATGAGGCGTACCCTAGGGGTGGTGTGTGATTTGTGCGTCATGTTCATTTGCATTTATCTTGTTCATGTCATGGGTGATCTACGCTTTTGTTTTTATTTTAACATTCATTCTTGCATGCAATTTTATTAACAGTTAAAAAAGTGCGGAAATTAAAAGTTCCTACGCTATTACAAAGGCGCGGGTCCACATCGCCAAATTAAATCCAGGACCCGATTTAAAATAAAATAAAGTGCGAGAAATAATAAAATGTCCAATTTACACGGCTTTGGGAGAATTACATGAATATTTACACAAAAAGAAATAAGAATAAAATGCACGAAGCGAACTAATAATCGAAAGCGAGGGCGTTGGACCCTTTTTAATGAAATTAAATTATGATTAACAAATTAATTAAATTAAAATAAAAAGAAAAGATTTTTGAGTTTTTGTATTTATGGATTTTTATGAGGGAATTAAATGAAATTAAGAAAAATTAATTAACCCTAATTCTAACTATTTTTATTTATTAAGAAAAATATGTTAAAATTGAATCTAAAATTAACCTAATTAGTTAATGCTATTTTATTTACAAAAAATAATAATTAATAATTAATAATTAATACGGTGAAAAAAGGAAAAAAGGATAAAAGTAATAAAACCCTAATTCTACAATTTTTAAGTTTATTAAAAAAAAATTAACATTTAAACCTAAAATTAAGACTAAATTAATTAATGAGATTTATTTACAAAAATAACATTTAAATAAAATATTTTTTTATTTTGTCTTTCTGATTTTTTTCTATTATTTTTATGTTTTATGAAAATATTAATTTAAAGTTTTAAGAGGAAATAATTAAATTAAACAAATAATAAAAAAAAGATAAAAAACGAAAATAAACACAAACCCTAGGGGGTGTTGACCCCAAGTGGGAGGTATCATCCAACATTTTTGGCCCATTGAGTTCCTGGCCTCGTTGACTTTATTGGCTTGCGTATGACACGTCTGACTCATGTCCATGGTGGTCTCCAAATCAAGGCCCTTGGATTGCCCTCAGTGGCCATGTGGCAAGCTGGGATATTGAGTGCATAGTGAACCCCTGGAGTACGCGCTGCATAGGAAGATGGCATGGAAAATAATATAAGAAAGGGAGGGGGACCTGGGATTCGAACCCAGGTCCCAAGACTTACCCATCCTTGTGCCTTGCCACTGAGCCATTCACGCGCTTTGGTTATAATATAGAGAACAAATAATATAATGCAAAACAAGGGTTAGTGGATAATTTTCGCGCGAAATTCAAACGCTCCATTCGTTGGCCTACACATCATCATCTTCTCCAATTATTTGTTGTGCCTGAAACAAAAACAAATTGAATAGCGGGGGTTTTAAACCCCCACTAAATAGCAAGCACAAAAATAGCGATTAGGAATTAACAAAATATAAAAACAGCGCGATGGGTGTTTTGAACTCCTTGGAACGTCACGATTTTAATGGTGCAAGCCTCGTGTTCTGATTTTACCCTATGCCAGAATCCCCAATTCAAGGTTTCTGAAAACCTAGAAAGCTTCAATGGTGGATCCTCCAATTTTGCACGAAAACTCAATTAAAATATAAGGTTAGCTTTAGAATGAATCAATTAGTATAAAGCAACAAAGAAAATGCAATGAAGATGCTTAAAAATTGAAACACGAATCTGCATAAAGTGTCAGAAACTTTGAGTTCTATGTACCAATTCTGGATGCTATGGACGTGGAAAAGTGTTCAGTCAGGTTCAATGATGTCTTGGCAAGCTAATGGGATCAATATTCTTCTTTGAATCGTCCTCCAAGGCAATTTTCAGTTTTGGATTTTTTTGATAAAATTGCAAAAGTTGTTCTTCAGATGGGGCGCAGCTTAGAGGTCCTTTTGCATTAGGTTTTGATCACACTTATATGAGGATGGATTAGGGTTGAGTTTTTGATCCAAAGAATCCTTGCATTGATGGAATGAATATTTGATTTTCATGCATAATTTTTCAAATCTTTTTCACATGTTTTTGATTCCAATCATGGCAAAACCTTCCAATTTTGGTTATGCACGAATCTTGAGCTTTTAAGGAGAGTTTATTCTGCACAAAAAGATTTAAAAACTTTGGTTTAGTATTTTTCCATATTTAATTTAATTTAAATGAATTAATTGTAATTAAAAATTCAAATAAATAAATAAAAATGATGAATAAATCCCCTTTGGGCCAAATGGTCGTGTATATGCTTTGGATGATGAATCTTGGAAGAAAATGAGGCCCATTAGCAATTTTAAGGCATTTGAAGCAAAGTTAACTTTTCAAAATACCCAAAAATTTCCCAACTTTCACAAGGCATATCTTGCTCAATTCTTAAGCTTTGATCATGTTCTTGGACATTTTGGAAAGGTCTTGAAGTACTCTAACCAATTCCTTTGGTCCCATGTCATTTTGATTTACCAATATCAAGTTATGGCCTTTTACTTAAAGTCCCTTTTTGTTGACTTTTGAAAATGACCTATAATGTTGAAATTGATAACTTTTTGTGAGAGAATTTCTTGGACTTGAAGTGTGAAGAGGAGTTGTAGGAAATGTCTTTATCTTCAAAATGAGCTTTGGATGGAATTTTTCTGATAAACCATGTGGAAGTTATGCCTTGGTCAAGTTACAGTTGACTTTTTCAACTGTCCGAATATGGAAACTTTTGCATCTTGAGACTTTTTGAGCCATACCTTGAAAATCATGATTAAGAATTGATCAAATGATGTTTGTGGCTTCAAAATGAGATGTTGACCAAAAATTTGAACTTTTGACTGTCAAATGACCATTTTACCCCTACAGTTGAATGTAGGGCAATTAGGGTTTTTGACTGTGCAATTTTATGCTGTAAGTCTTGAAACTTGTCATGAGGGTGCTTGACCATATTTGTAAGCATGTGGGACTTGATTGGACCCTTGGAAACTTCATTTTCTTTGCCAGAACCAAAACCCTAGTTTTTGACTGTTAGGAGGCCCTTGAACTGTGCAACCCTTGGGGAATTTTGAAGCATGCTTTTTGGCAAATTTTGAAGAATATGGGAGGGAAAATTTTGGGGTACAACAACATGCAATTAGTCTTTGATTAGGGGTTATCTATTTGTTATTTTTTATCTTTCCATACATGCCCTATTTACTAGCAAGCATACAAAAGTTATAAAATACAGAAAGATAAAATCCTACACTATTACAACCATATTGAATTGCATGAAAATATAAAGGCAAAAATAAGATAAAAGCAAGAAAAATGAAGGTCTTTTGATTGAGGCGGAAAACCCTTCGATTCTTCACTTTCTGGCTCTCTTCGATTTGGCCTGAAAGGGTTGAAGGC
The DNA here is from genome assembly GCA_948472305.1 of Vicia faba. Taxonomy (NCBI): domain Eukaryota; kingdom Viridiplantae; phylum Streptophyta; class Magnoliopsida; order Fabales; family Fabaceae; genus Vicia; species Vicia faba. The sequence goes on along the minus strand of OX451736.1, from coordinate 984,743,899 downwards.
GTGGCTTTCGACTGAGGCCTGGTGGGGTCAGCATGTTGTGCCTGTCGATTGGGCCTGGAACTAATGCAAGGTGTAATCTGCCTTTCTGCCTCCTTCGACTAGAGACTGAAAGCAGTGAGGGAGTGTCTTTCGTCTGGGCCTGGACTTAGTGCAGGCGTGCCTTCTGGATGCCTCCTTCGACTAGGGACTGAAAGCAGTGAGGGGGTGCCTTTTGTCTGGGCCTGGACTTAGTGTAGAAACCAGAAGCTTCGTTTCCTACTTCCTGTTTCCTGTTTCTTTCATTTGAACTCTTGAATTTCAACATGTCCTAAGGCCATGCTAGTATTGCCTTACAATCAGTTTAAAACTTAATGCAGGTTTAGGTAAACAATAAGCAAAACAAAAGGGTTAGCTCTGAAAACATATTAAAAGGGTGGAAACGAAAAGAACAATGGTATGTACATGCTTGAAACGAAAGAAAAGCTTATTTACATGTTATACAAGAAACTAAAAGCTCAAGGTTTGGAACAACTTACCTTGTTGGAGGCTGGAAGGTGTGCTGGATCTTAGAGTGGTTACCTTGAATGTCACTGGATTCAAAGGAAGGGACCAGAGGCAGCATTTCTACTGTTTGATTCGAAGGAGAAAAACAAATGAAATGTTTCTTCTACTGGATTCGAAAGGGAATAAAATGTGTGGTACTTTTCAGAATTGAAAGAGGTAAATGTTAGATTCTGGGTTTTTGTTTTCACATATGTTTAAGTGTTTGAAAACCTATGGTGTTTGAGAAATTTGGAGATTCCTTCCTCTGGCCAAAAAGTCCTCCTAAAACATGTGTTGGGGCCTCTTATATATAGGCAAGGCTGCATGAAACTTTTGGAGGGAAACCAAAAGGTTTGAACAAATTGAGTAACATGTTCCTTGTAGTTTTCGAGAGACAGTGCCTTGTATGCTATTTTGGTGTAAGAAGGGGGCAGCGTTTCAGGACTGCTGTACAACAGTCTTGGCCAATGTACCATACCTGAACTTGGCAGCAAGCATCTTTGAATATCATCTTTTCATTTTGATCCTTCTTCGACCAGACTCTTCTCCAAGCAATACTATTTGATTTTCCTCTAACAAGTGCCTTTCGATTGAGTCAGTTTTGGGCATCCTTCGAAGGAGCCAAAAGTGTGACCCTTGGATGGGTCACCAAAAACCTGCCTTAATGTGGGCTTGTAAATCCTTCAAATGGGATGCCCAGAGTTAGATTCGAAGGATGCTGATTTGAAGGGTAACATGATGTAAGGAAATCTTGTGAAGGTGGTTCTGTCCAGTCAAAGGCTTGCCTGCCCAAAGTTCCAAGTGGCCAAACGAAAGAGTGTACACAGGGGGTCCCTGCCTTGTGACTTAATGCCAACATGCAAAATATTTTTGTTCAAATGAAGCTTGCATGAAGGGAACCCACATGCCCAAACGAAAGGTGCATGCACGGGGCCAAAATGTCCAGATTCGAAAGAGGCATATAGGAGGCAAAAATTGCAAATTGAAGGATGCCAAAATGGAGCCTTTTGCCTTGGAATCTAAGGAGACCTCAAGAGGCTTTGTGCCTTGTGAATCCAAGCCAACGTGCCAAAGGCCCACACCCAGTCGAAGGATGCAAGCCAAGCTTGCATCGAAAGAGTCCAAAAGGCCAATCGAAGGAGCTGAATCGAAAAACACTTGTTTTTATCCAAATTTGTCAAAATATTAATTTTATCTGTTTTCCCCCCTTTTTGACAGTTTCCTTTTAATCTTGGTACTGGAAAATCCCAATGTACTTTGTGCAAGCTTGAACCTTGAGAATCCTTGTGAGAAAAGCCTTGAAAAATGAGAGGGCAAATTTTGGGGTACAACAGTCCTCATATTCAACTTCAACTTCTATTTTGAATCTATGAAAATAAATGAACATTTTCATTAGAGTAGAGTATGAAATGGATATAATTAACATTAATGAACTTAGTAATAGGGAAGGCTAACTTGGTGTCAGGTTCAACATCTTTAACTCCACAATGAAACTCAAATTTCTCACAGGGTGACTTGTTAGAAGACTTACAGCTTAGGCAAGACTCAAAATACCATCTGAACATATAAGCTTTAAAAAGTTTTGTAGTGGCAATGGTTGTTGAGAAACAATCCTAAAACTAGAGAAATCAAACATTAAAACTCTTGGATCAATACACACCATATAATCTTTAGAATTATTTTTGACATATTAGAGATACCTTTTCTCCTTCGTAAAGTCACGAATACTCTTGACCTCATTGCAGCTAGTCCAGTTTTGGTTGGTTGATTGAATGGATGAATCACAAGTTAGTGATCGAGATAAATCATTTGTTCAACTGGAAATAACAATATATGGCATGAGAGATATATTAATAAAAAGAATATAAACTTTGTTCTATTGGTAATGCACAGGTAAATACTTGGCTTTGAATGTTTCAACTTGTGGATGGTCTAAGTTAATTTAAAGTCTAGAGCCACTCCAAGCATTCGAAAGACTTGGTAATTCGGAGACTGAGAAAATAGTGGAAATTTGGTTATTATGATGCAGAAAAGCTATGCAAGTTCTTAACTCGGGATATAATTGGGAATACAATAAACTTTCAAACCCGTATTTGACTTACACCAAGCATGAGTCAAGATTATAATTGTACGACCATCAACTTTGTTAGTGGTTGTGTATTTAAGGAATTGCTTTCCATGATCATCCCAGAATGCAACCTCAATAACATTTCCTTCCACATCATGTAAAGTGATATTGGCACACGACTTCTTACCGCCACCTCCCATTTGTGTCCTTAGAACATCTTGTAAAATGTCAATAACATCTATTTTAGATAAAAACAAAGATGTATGCAATACCTAAAAGTTTAGACAGTGGTGATTAATAAAACTGTTGGTGGTGTATAAAGTTTTCATGATAGACGCAACTAAAGGACATGGAATCACTAACCATATAACATATCATATTTGAAACATCCATTGAGAAATTTTTCAATAGGATGACAGTTGTATGTGTGGGGTAGAATTTCCAGTATCTCCATATTGGTCACGGTAGTGCCTCCGTTGAAGAGAAGCTTTAGTTGGTTGGAACAAACTTTGAAAGGGCCATCATTTATGACATACTCATCGTTATAAAGATAATAAGTTTCATGTTCCTTTAGTAGGTCACTCCAATCTTTAAAGTCCCGACTCCTAGTTGTACGTGAATTTTATCGCCCTGTGAATGATGGGGAAAAATTATCAGTATAAAATACAAATGTCACGGTTTATACCACTGTCATACCTTTCTATCTTGTATGACCATTTCAAGGTGATGTGTGCCTGTTTTCTCCTTAACAACCCAGAGGTCAACAAGCCTGATATGCATCTTCCACACTTGGTTTCCCTTCACAAGGTCCTTGATGAGAATGGGAGTGTGATACGGTGGCAGAACCGACTGTTTTGGAAATGCTGGTTTGCGTTTTGCATTTGTGTTTGCAAAATGTCGCGGTAAGCAAGGGTCGTCACCGACTTTTATTTCATCCAACCGGAAAGGAAAAAAGTACAGAAAAAAAATCATTTTTCGAGATGTTTTTGAGTATGGGGGTAGATTATAGAAAAGGAAGGTGTTAGCACCCTTTCTATCCATGGTTTTCCATGGGCTCTTAGGTACTTGCTCATATTTTAAATTGCTTGTGTGTTTGTTTTGGAAAGTTTTGTTCTACTTCGTTTTAACCCTTGTTTCTGTCCTCAAGAGTGTTACGAAGTTGTTTTTGAAAACTTTAGTTTGAAATGTGTAAGTGTGAAAAGTTTGTTGTTTTGAGCAAGTACGTAACAGTTATCTACCTACTCGAAAAAATATCGTTTCTATTCTTGTTTCCTTTAGACCGTGTTATCCTACTATTAGTGAGTAGGTAGCACCGTCGTTTGAGTTTTAAGGGTCAATTCGAAAGGGACGTACGATCACTAAAGCAATGTTAGGACATCTTAGTAACAACCCTAGCGTATTAAGATCATATTCGAGGCAACATTTCCGAACGGGACATTTGATCTTTGTTTAGACAAGAGGGCCACCACTAAGACACCCTATACTTAATGACCGTTTACCGAAGGCAACCAAAGTGGGAGTATACCCTAGGAGTGCGCATGTGCGAGTGATTTGATTTCAGTTATTATCTTTTCACATTAGGGTTTGCTAGCCATTCTAAATTAACATGCAATCTTGTCATACAATCCTATTAACATACATCTAACAGTTATTATTTGCAAGAAATAAAATGCGGAAAACTAAAACCTACGCTATTACAAGGCTTCGGGGGAGGAATTAATTACATAGCCAAAAAACCCCGAAAAAACGATAAATAAAGAAAATCCTAATTAAACTATTACATACTGTAAGCAGTTACATTAATATTTACAAAAATAATAAGCACGCGCGATGAATCGAAACGAGAGAATTAGGGTTTTGACCCCGACTAAGCCTAATTAAAAGAAAAATCATTTTTTGTGGTTTTTGATTATTTTGAGAAAATAAGGTTTAATTGAATAAATAAAAAAACCTAATTACTAATTAATTTAAATTTAAGCAAAATAATTAGATCGACCTATTTTTGTATTTTTGTTTTATTTGAGAAAGAAATAAAAGTTAAATCACATGCTAACCCTAATTTTTTTTCTAATTGATTTTAAATACATGAAAAAGTTAGAATTAATCCTAAATTAAATTAAACTAACATTAAATTAAATTTTTTAAAATAAAATAAAACCTAATCCTAAATTTGTGAAATTGATTTTATGATTTTTTTGAAAAAAAAGAAATTAATTTTGTTAGAAAATAATTTAAACAAATTAAATTAGTAAAATAAAATAGAAAAAGAAATAGGAATGGGCCTGGTATCTTTGTAAGGAGGGGGTGATGTTTGCACTTTTGGGCCCAATAATTTCTGGCCTTTGTTGACTTTGTCAATCCCATGCAGGCGCTTGACTCACGCCCATGGTGGACCTCCAAGGGATGGCCCTTGGATCTGGAGTGTTGATGGATGGAATGGTTGGATGCTGAGGACGTATGATAGGCTCATTGGATGCTAGCGTGCCTGAATATGTAAGAAAAAATAACATGAAGCAAAGTTGGGACCTGGGGATCGATCCCAGGTCCTTGAACATAATCACACTGCGCGCTTACCAACTGAGCTGGATTGGTTAGTTGTATAATTGATAACAAAGAAATATAATATGATAAAAACAAAAGGCAAATTCTGAAACACGCGCAGATTCAAATGGACGAGTCATGGAGCGCCACGTTATCCTTCTTCTTCCTTGCCTCTGTCATTTTAGATGAAACCCTTTACCTACGGACGCTGGGTGTAGGTACAACCCTTGTCCACTCCAAAATCTTGTCCCTGCATGATAAATCACTCCCAATGGTACCAATCAACTCGTTGCAACCTCACGAGCATCATGATACCATTATCCATGCCTAATTGTTCCTGTAAAACCCCTAAAAACGAAACTAGAACCCTAGCCATGGCAACTTGCTGTATAGTCAATAAAAATACAATTGGATATAACCATTAGCTTGTAAACATCTCAAGGATTAAGAATATATCAATGAATCACACTAAACATGCCAAAATTATGATATACGAATTCAAAAAGAGAGAGGAACCGCGTGACTCTTATAATGCGTTTCAAGGCTTGAGGAAGCTTGCTAATGATTGCAATATGATCCAGGGATATCCAGCAAGCGATTGGGATGCTTAGAATGACTTGAGATAGCCTGAATCCTAAAAATTGATTTATAACTTTTCTTAAAATTTTGCAACTTTGCTTTCTGTTTTGCACGCCTCCAACCTCTTGTTTTCTGATCCGCACTTGTTCCTTATGTACCCTAGAATGAATTAGGGTTGCCATTTGTTTCAAATCTTCTCCAATTATGATTATTGAATCATGATTTGATCATTGTACAAAATCTTTCCAAATCAAGCAAAATGAAATCTTTTGTGTCCATGTGAACCTTACACGATTTGATTCTATCTCCAGTTGTATAATAGACCTAAACATGCACAAAATCTCAAGATTTGATTAGTTTTTGATATTTTCATTATTTGATTTTGATTTTATTTGATTTAAATGAAATAAAAATCAAAATAAATGAAAAAAATAAAAGAATGACAAATGGAAGGGCTCATGGGTCATGGGTCATGTTACAAACTCAGTGCAAGTATAAAAAGTTGGGCCCATTTGACAAAAAATGCAATTTTTGCCACATTTGACTTTTGGCAATTTTGCAAAAAGGGTCAACTTTACCAACATACAACTCTCTCAATTTTGACCCTAGAGAAGTGTTCTTGGACTTTTTAGAAATATTAAGATGTCCTCTAAGCAACCCTTTTGGTCTCATCTCAATTTAACTTTCCATGTTCATGTATGAAGCTTTGATATAAAAGGTGTTTTTGTTGACTTTCCAAAATGACCTATAATGTCCAAATTCATATCTTCTTGTGAGTGCATATTTTGAACTTGGGAGCTGAATATGAATTGTAGATAATTACATCCTCTTAAAAATGAGCTTTGGATGGGTCTTTTTTGATAAAGTATGAGAAAGTTATGCTTGGTCAAAGTTGAGTTGACTTTTCCTACAAAACCCTAATTTAGCAACTTTTGGGTTTTGATGAATTGTGAGCAATCCTTGAGGAATCATGATCAAACCTTGATCAAATTATGAATAATACTTCAAAATGAGGATGTTGACTAAAAATCTTGAAGTTTGACTGTATGTGGGCCACAATTGACTTTTGCCCTAACACAGTCGATTTTCAGGCCTTTGAGCAATTGACTGAGCAAACTTCCTCTGCAAGGCTTGAAACTTGACATGAATGATCTTGTGAACATATTAGGGCAATGGTGAGAATTTGGGATCCTTTGGATCCAAACATCTTGATGCAAACTGAAACCCTAATTTGAGGTAGATTGCCTTAGGAGAGAGTTTGTCTGGTCAACCCTTGGACTTCCTTGAGCAATTTAGGGACCTCACTCGAAATGTATTGAGAAATATGGGAGGGAACATTTTGGGGTACAACAGGGAGCCCTTGACATTTTTATTTGCTTAAACTATCAAATGCAACAACAATAACATTAGAATATGTTCTAAAGAGAACATGAAAATGATGAAATTTTACAGTAACATATAAAAAATAAACTGATAATGAAAATGCAAACAACAACAAAAAGATCTTCAAAAAGGCATGACAAGCTAGTATCTTTTGCACACAAAGATGATAAAGCTCTATTTTTTATGTAACAAATCCTAACATACAAAGAACAACAGGACTTTAAAAAGGCATGAAAACAAAAAGTATTAGACATCCAATAACAGGTACAAAGCAACTTGAAAGTGTAGAAGTTTCACAATTACAAAGAAGGTATCTTTTTTTTTTCTGGAAAAAAACCTAAAATACACATAACGACTACGTATTAAATGAAAGAAATGAAGATTCTGATTAGAAATCCGCGATATTTTGAAGAAAAAAACAAACCTTCACAAAAAACAATGGATAATGATTTCATTAATCAAATAAGAAATAAAACCCTACAGACTGCACCATTTTTATCCTTTGTAACAGAACCTTAACAGGACAATAAAAAAGATAACAAAATGGAAACTCCTTGAAAAAAGCTCTTGAAATGGAACAGAGATGAAAAAAGCTCTTGAAGTGGAACAAAGATGAAAAGATGAAAATATTAATGATTATGAAAGTCACCTGGTAGCAAGAGGAAGATGGAAGTGTTGAGAATAGGAAGAGGAGTTCTCGGAAATCACCTTGGGGGAGGAATATGTTTGAAAAAGTATGAAAATTGAGGTGCATGAACGGAAGATAGTCATGTTTTGATGGAGGGAAAAATATTAAAATATTGTTGTCCAATGATAATGCAACACATGTCGTTTGATGTGAGAAAAGCTTTTACTATGTGAGGGTGAATTTGTTAATTACGAAATTGGGCAAACTGATGTGTAAAAATAATTTAGGAAAATTTCAGTTTAGGTAGTTTGTGAAATCTTCGAGTAAAGGCTTGATAGTAGATTCTATCACGTTTGGATGATTCGATGTAAGTCACATACTAAATGGGTAAAAGAATCCATAAATATTTGATTTATTTGATTATATACAATAAAATGTGTATTAACATCGAAAGTACTTAAGTGCAAAAATTCAAATTTATACTCTTCATTAGTTTCTTTATGAAGAATTTTTATTTCTCCTTTACATTCTATATGTTTTAAAGATGAGATCAGTTTTGTGACATTCTTCTTCATCTTCTTTATGAAGAATTTAAGTTCCGATAGAGTTGTTTCAATGCTTGAATATCCTTTTCTCATTAAAGGAGAAGATCGAACATATTGAATTTTTAATTTAATTTTTAGCATGGTGTCTCTAGTGATGCCACAAGTATCCACAATCATATGTTCCGTCTTTAGTTCAGCATGTTTGTCGAGGACAAATAAAAATAAATTTCTAGTGTCTACTAAATGAACATGAGCATAATTAGTAATTGGTAAAATATGAAAACTAAATATAAGAAAAACTACAATTTCATAATTACTCATAAATAGATATGTTAATATAGACTATGGTGGTGCTATGGATGATAAAAAGTCTACAATAAAGTATGTCTTTAGTGTAACAAAAGGACCTATTTGCTGGAAATCATTGGTTCAATCTACCGTGACCATGTCGACAACTGAAGCATAATACATGACATCATGTGAAGCTGTTAAAGAAGCCTTATGACTTACATGATTGGATAAGAGAATTGAGTGTTGAGCAAGGTGCATCTCAGTTGTATTATGATAATCATCGTGTAATTTATTTGACAAACAAGCAGGTGTATCATGCCAGGACCAAGCATATTGATGCGAGGTTTCACAAGATGAAAAAGTTACTTGCATTTAGACACATATTACTTGAAAAAGTTCATACTTTAGAGAATGGAATTGAAATGTTGATCAATCCAGTCACAAGTGACAACATTAAATCATTGCTTGAATTTGTTATATGTTTCTCAGTGTTAAGCAGAATATATACCTCATTAGTCAACAAGATGTGATCATTGTAGTGGTAGAAATATTTAAGACTAAGCCATTGGATTGACTAGACTTATACAGATCAAAAATAAAAATCGCCACTGCGCTTTATTGTTTCCAAAGGAATGGGAAAAGAGCGAGTAACCCAAAAAGAGGGGGAAAGATTCAAGGTAAGGGGGTTGGTTATGCAAAGGGAAGGTATTAGCACCCTAAACATCTACGGTACTCCGCAGGAACCTCTTTGTAAAATCTGTATATTTTGGCTATAAAATGTTGTATAAAAATGGATTGTGGAGGTGAGAAGATAAATATATTTTTATGGTTTTTGCACCCTCCGCGGTTGCGAACCTTTAATGCCTACGTACCACCTTTCATGCAATAGGGGATCAGGGTACACGTAGTTCCTCTTTAAAAATTTTAAAACACGAGTGTGTTGGTTAATTTTATGAGATAAGACATCATTGTCATTGTCCGTGTGGAAAACATACTTACTACCCACAATCATGAGAAAGGAGAATTTGCATCATCTCAAAGTGGAGGATATGGCTTGGATTTTAAAATCAATAATGCCTCACTCAACACCCAAGTGGAAAATATCTCTATTCACTACATATTGTAGAAGTATAGTTGTTTGCATCACTACAAGGATTGACAAGAGTCTAATCTTTTGAGAAAAGTTTTAAAGATAATAGCCAAAATGGCAAAATGGTTTGGATGAGATTGATTGACTTTTAGTCTTCTCACAAAAATGTTAAGGTATTATTAATGTTGATTGAAGTTTATTTGTGAAAGATGTTTTGAAAATTCATGGACCTAAGTCCAAGTTTATTATGAAAGTGGTTCAAGTTTAAAAACAAGAAGAGTTTTCAAAAGGAGGAAGAAGATTTTTGAAATTAAAGAAGATGGGGGGAGAAGAAGAGACTATCCTAAAGCATAAGGTAAAAGCTAGGGATAAGAACCATCTAACCAACAAGAAGCCAATACTTGACATTATGAGTCAAGATGGAGTTCCCATTCTTTGGATTTAAACCAAGCAAGCAAAGATACTAGACCTCTTGAGAGAACTACAATTCAAGTGTATTAAGTGTTCACAAAAATTGGACAGAGTAACGGCTGTATACGGGTGAATTCCAGATTACAAACAAAGAATGTAATCACAATAACCTGCACACAAAACAAACAAACAACCCAATGTATTGAGGTAAACCTCAAGAACTCCAGAAAAAATATCAATTAAGGTCACAAGGTCTCCAACATAGGCCAAGGTTTCTAATCATAAGTTCAACAAGTCCAATATTCCATAATGCCAAGGATAGTAACCAAATAGTCCAAGTATCATTAAAGCTTTTTATGGTTCATGTTGATTATTAGGTGTCTAAGAAGAGAAAATAAAAGGCTCAAGTAAGCAAAATAAAAATGACATGAAATGTAATGCTTAAAGTAAATGGTACACAAAACATAAAAAATAAAAGGGCATAAAGTAAAAACAATTTAATAATTAGTGGTTAGTTAGATGACCATCTTGAAACTTGCATTTGGAACTCATTAGAGGATTGGTAGAACCAAAGCCTCCACACAACAAGTTGCATTTACTTTTTGTCAAGTATATCATTCATTTGAAATCCACGAAAGTATCATTTAATGATCAACAATGTTTAAGTGATCCGCGTTGACCAAAAGTGTTGTAGGTCCATTAGAGGATTAGTATAACCAAAGCCTCTACACAATGAATCTCAAGGTTATTGGATCAAAGAGATCAAACTAACATACTTGGGCTTGCAAAGATAGGTTTGGGCCACGAATGATCATTTATTCGAACCGGGACAAAATTTAGCGTTATGTTAAGCAATCGTAAGTGGACTTATGTAGAAATCGCACCTATTTTGAGGCCGGTCAATAGCAATCTATGCACCATTTGTTTTGAGACATGATATAGAGATCATGCTCCAATAACACTTAGTGTAATGAGAAAGGGGTGAGATGAAGAGGGGTGGGAGAGAATATACAAACCATATTTGAATTAAATTGAAATCAAATTATTATTAAAATCATTCATACATTTTTGTGGAGTTAAACTCAATACCATGGATCCAATGATGTTAACAAAGTTCATGACCAAAAATTTAATCCAAGATTAGCCAGAAAATAATCACAAAATAATATTGCATTTAATATATACATAAAAAAGGATTTTAAAAATGTTTTAAAATAGAAATAAGAGAAAAATATCAACTATATTCAAATTAATCAAGAAAATAGAAGTAAGACCATAGAAAAATCAGAAATTAACTAAAATGATTTTATAAATTTTTTAGTAATTTTTAAATGTCAGAAACTATTTTTTAAAATTAAAAGAAATGAGTAAAATAAAACAAAAATGATAAAAAAATAACAAAGTCGGAAATAAAAATAAATGAGGTCACCAATATTTGTCACGATATCATTGGATCATTTCATAATTTTTTCAGAATTTAAAAATGCATAAAAGTTTTTTTTAAACATTTAAAACAAATCAAATAAAGTGGAAATTTATAAAAAATATCAAAACACAAAATAAAATTGTGAAAAAATAAAAATCAGAAAGAGAAAAATCAAAAACATTTTTCATAATTTTTTCAGTTTTTTTGACTGAAAATAAATTTTCTATGATTTTTTGAAATTTAAAACAATTAAATATAAAAATCAGAAAAGAAAAATAAAGTCAAAAATATGTGGACCATTGGATGAGAGTCAAAACGCGTTAGTAATCAAATCCAAGGGATCTGACGCGCTGTGCATATCATGGTCATTAGTGAATAAAGCATAGAATCATTAATTAAATTAGATTTTCAAAAAAACAGATGGCGTGCCTTCATTGGTTGGAAGATGACATGTTGGTCATCTTCAACCTCCAACCAACGTGAATTGAAGGTTTCTCAAACGGTAAAATCAGAAGCTCAAATCTATGTCATTCACTTCGTCTCTTTAAGACGAAGACAACCGCACCTTCGTGACAAATTTATATAAATTGTAGCTCAAGCAATTTGGAAGGAAAGTTTTGAAAATGAATTTGAAAATTCATGGTCAAAACATGTTTCCACATAAAAGTAAGTGCTGCAACTAGAACCAGGGCAGTGAGAGCATCACAATGATATCAAAGTTTTGAAGAATTAATGAAGGAATCTATGTATTGAAATTGAGTTGCAGAGCTCTGAAACTGGACTTCTATGGGGCAATATAGGGCACGATTCTTGAATGTAATTATATGGTTAGCTTTAAGGAAGATCAAGGAAGGTGAATTGGTGGAGAAATGGATTAAAAAAAGGATTGAGAATAGATTTCAAAGTAGAAGAATTTTAAGTTATGGAACAAGTTTGGCAGGGTGATTCTGGCTATCCAAGCTTGAGGAAATGAATGGGGGATGATCCTCTATTTATAGGGAATCAAATGGAATGTCTAAGCGTGTGAAATGATAAAGTTTGGAGGGAAATCGTGTGAAGTTGCAAACAAGAAAAGCATGACTTATAATTTGATCAAAACTCATCCAGAACGCGCGTTTGTTGTGCTAATCAATTCTGGAAGTTCACTAAACATGCTTAGAGGAAAAAACACATGGAAAACTTGTGATTAGAAGCCAAAACAAAGATTCCAAATTCTGACTTATGGAGAAACTTCAGTTCCAAGTTACCAAGTTCAATCCAATGGCATTCTCAGCTCAAGGGGTCTTAAGGCATGATTCTTGATGCTTTAGAAAGATGAGGTTACAAGCTTTGCAATGGAAAAAATGGAATCAAATGGATGCTTGAGCTGAAAGTAGCATTGAGTCAAAGTTGCTCTTGACTAAAAAAGATGGCATGAAATAGACCTCTTGAATGACATTTTGAAACTTGAACCATTCAAAATCTCCAAAAAGTGAGAGAGTTATGAGTCGTTGAAGTTGGCAAAAAATCATGAAATGACCTATAATGTTTTGCATCCAAACATGGCCTTCCACTTGGAATTTTCTCTTTACCAAAAAAGATGGCATGAAATAGACCTCTTGAATGACATTTTTAAACTTGAACCATTCAAAATATCCAAAAATTGAGAGAGTTATGAGTTGTGTAGTTGTTTAGTTATTGGCATGCATTTTTGGTAAAAGCAGGTGTGTGAATGTCATGACTGATGTCATAACATTCTAGTTTATTAGGTACTGATTTATTAGGTACCTCTGCAGAAAAATATTGTCATACAGGTGCTGCTGTTTATGAGTGTGTATCTGAGCATTTTGCAAAAAGATCACATTTACCAAAATCAGTAGACAGGATTTCAGATATCATAACAAATGTTAAGACATCCTGTTCTGAACTAACAGTTATGCAGTTTGGGTAATTCTGAGTTTTTTCAGGAAAATGACTCAGTCTTTCCAGAACAGAAAATCTCGTGGACTTGGGGTTAACCTAGCTCAACCCTAACCTAGTTGATAAAGTCTTGTGACCTAGTCTTAAGGTCAAACGGAATTAACCCTAGCTTTTTATGGAAACCTTAACTGAAGATGCAGCTGCTATATATTCAACAGGGCTACTGTTTTGAATGTATCCCTTTTTGACAGAAGATCATTTAGAAGCTGTATAGTTTTAACTATTGTAATCCAAGCAAGTATCATTGTGATAAGTGACTTGGAATAGGTTTTAATTGTAAGGGTTGTGTACCACTCAAAGCTTTGAAGCAAGAGTGTTTTTGTGTCTCTTGACTAAAGCTTTGAAGCAAAGTCAAGTTAGGTTTGTGTATCACTCAAAGCTGTGAAGCAAGAGTGTTTGTGTTGCGTGATTAAAAAGCTGTGAAGCATAATCAAGTGTATGTTTTGAAGAGTGTCTTCATCAATTCATTAGTCAAATTGTTTTAAGTATCACTGCTGTGATTGAGGGGGAGTGAGTAGGAACTCAGGTTTAAGTTGTACTTAGATTGAAGTTGCATTGGGTAGGTCTTAAGTGAAGGAGATAAACTGGTTGGTTTAATCCTGAATTAATATCTCTTATAGTGGATTTCCTCCCTGGCTTGGTAGCCCCCAGAGTAGGTGTTGTTGCACACTGAACTGGGTAAACAATTGACTGTGTTCTTTACTGTTTTTTGTATTTACTGTCTTATAGAAAGTCATATACGGTGTCATAACATTGAACGTGACATTGAGTATCTGCAGCCAGAATTTCAATTGGCATCAGAACAGGCACCCTGCCTGTATTACTGAGTGAGATCTAGGGATATCACGTTCTGGCACTATGGACAAAGAAGGAGTTTTTGGAAATAGACCACCCATTCTGGATGGAACAAATTATGACTACTGGAAACCTCGTATGATAGCCTTCTTAAAATCTCTGGACAAAAAGGCTTGGAGAGCTGCTGACAAAGGATGGAACCATCCCACCATAACTGAGAAAGATGGGACAATCAGTCTGAAGCCTGAGGAAGATTGGAGTAAAGAAGAAGATGAGTTAGCCCTGGGAAATTCCAAAGCTTTAAATGCCTTGTTCAATGGAATTGATAGAAACATTTTCAGACTAGTACATTAATATGAACTGGCCAAGGAAGTTTGGGACACTCTCAAAACTACTCATGAGGGCACTTCCAAAGTGAAAATGTCAAGACTTAAGATGTTGACTACCAAGTTTGAGAATCTAAAAATGATGGAAGATGAAACCATTCATGAGTTTCACATGAACATCTTGGAGATTGCCAACACCTCAGGAGCACTAGGAGAAAAGATGTCAGAAGAAAAATTGGTGAGAAAGATTCTCAGATCCTTGCCTAAAAGATTTGCTATGAAGGTAACTGCCATAGAGGAAGCCCAGGACATCAGCAAGTTGAAAGTGGATGAACTAATTGGGTCTCTTCAGACTTTTGAGATGGGGATCACTGATAATGGTGACAAGAAGAATAAGAGCATAACACTTGTATCCAACACTGATGTTGAAAACAAGGAGGATGAAGAAGAAAATATTTCAGAAGCTATAGCCATGCTTGGAAGACAACTCAACAAACTCATCAAAAGAATAGATCCAAAGTCAAGGTCTAATGTTCATAACATTCCCTCTGACATTGACAGTTCCAGCAGAAGACCAAGGTCAGAAGAGAAGGGAAATCAAGGCAGAGGAATTCAATGCCATGGTTGTGAAGGATATGGGCATATTCGAGCTGAATGTTCTACCTTTCTTAAGAAACAAAAGAAAGGAATGACTGTTACTTGGTCTGACTGTGATTCAGAAAGTAATTCTGAAGAAGAATATTCCAAACTAGTTACTGCTCTAACTGGTGTTTGTACCTCTGAAAGTGACACTAGTGATGAAGAAGTGACATTTGAAGAACTGGCCGATACTTACAAGAAATTGTGTGTCAGAAGTGCTGAAGTCTGTGTGCAGAATGAGAAACAATCAAAACTCATCATAAAGCTGGAGGCTGAAAAAAGGGCAGACCTTGAAACTATAAGTCATCTAGAAGGGGAAGTTCAATTGCTGAACTCACAACTGACCCAAATGACCAAATCTGTCAAGATGCTGACTAATGGAACAGACAAATTGGAAGAGATTCTTCAAGTTGGAAAAAATGTGGGAAACAAATCTGGACTAGGATTTGTGGAAGCTAAGAAATCTGGTGCAGACAAGAAGATCAGGCCTGTTAAACAAATGTCAAAGCAGATGTCTCAACACAACTCTCAACATCAGAAACAAAGATATATGAAGAAAAAGTACCAAAGATGGAGATGTCATCATTGTGGGAGGTATGGCCACATAAAGCCTTTCTGCTTCAAATTGCATGGATACCCTAATCAAAACTCAGGTGTTAAACCTAAGTCAAAAAGGGTACCACATACTCCTCAATGGAAGAAAAAGGCCACTGTCCTGATAGCCCACACTTCCCTGAGAGTCTCTGCAAGGGAAGGCTGGTACTTTGACAGTGGGTGCTCTAAACACATGACTGGAATAAAGAACATTCTCAATCATGTTAAACCTCACACCACTAGTTATGTGACCTTTGGAGATGGTGCTAAAGGTGAAATCAAAGGAGTTGGTAATTTGGACTGCCCTGAAGTTCCAAATCTAAATGAAGTACTTTTGGTAAAAGGCCTGACTGCTAATCTCATTAGTATCAGTCAATTGTGTGATCTAGGATTCAAGGTCAACTTCTCAAAATTTGAATGTCTAGTAATTAATGAAAAACTAGAAGTGGTAATGAAAGGAATCAGATCTAAAGATAACTGTTACTTGTGGCAGCCTGAGAACACTAATAACTCCACTATGTGTTCAATTACCAAAGAAGAAAAAGAGATGAAACTGTGGCACCATAAGCTTGGCCATCTTCATCTAAGAAGAATGAAAAGAACTATCTCTATGGAAGCAGTCAGAAGGATTCCAAGACTGCAAATTGATAAAAGGAGGGTTTGTGGTGAACTTAAAATTGAAAGGCTTGGTAAAAAGAGACATGTCTATGATGTGGTGAATAAACTTGAAGAAGGATGTGCTGTCAGAACCAGAAGTAATCATGACAAGGAATTTGGAAACAACAAGTCTAATAAATTCTGTTTCCCAGAAGAAATGAGTCATGAAGTCTCTTCTCCTATAACTCATCATCAAAATAGAGTTGACAAAAAGAAAAATAGGATCATACAGGAATCTGCCAGAGCTATGATTCATGTCAAAAGAATGCCTTCCCAACTCTGTGCTGAAATAGTTGCAGCTGGTAGTAGCTGTTCTCAAAATATCTGGACAAAACAGATGCTCACTGAGTATAATGTCTCACAAGATGTTGTGACATTGTATTGTGACAATCTGAATACAATCAATATTTCCAAGAACCCTATTCAGTATAGCAGGACCAAGCACATTGACCTTGTAGAGAAGAAGTCAATTAAACTGGAACATGGTATCATTAAGCTTCAGCTGGCTGATTCTTCTACCAAGGCTCTTGTTGGAAATCAACTTGAAAACTTGAGGGGCAAGATGGGTATTTGCCAACGTGAGAAATTATAGCAATTAATTTTTCTTAAAACAAGGGTTGAAGGAGTTATTTGTGTTAAGTCTATTTTTAGTGGGTTAATCATATGTCTTTCCAATTCTTTCAAAATTATTAAGAAGTTGAATAGACTCTCAATTGCCTCCTACCTCTCTCGTCTTTGCAACCTATTCCTTTCTCTCAATCAAAGTTTTCTCTCAAATTGCTACTGGTGCTCTAAGTCAATCAAAATGTCTCAAACATCATCTTCAACCAAGGCGACCACTTCATCTTCATCATCTAACCAAGATTCTCGAGCAATCACCACATGCATAGATTCTGAAGTCCTGGAGATCACCCCTCTCAGAGAAATGGCAACTGACCCCTCCAAATTCAAAAAAACTGAGAACTAGGCATGCAGGAAGAGCTCAAGCTACTGCTTCTGGTAATCCTTCTCATCCTTCTTCCTCTGTACCAAATAGGGAAGGATCAACTCAAGTACATCAAGCAATTGCTAGGCTTGTTACAAGAATACTAAGAGGAAACCGATATGTACCGGGGATTTCTGTCCCATTAAATCAAGAATCAGCAAGCCCAAATGTGGATGTCTCTGAGAATGTAGATGTCTCTGAGAATGTTGTGACACAAAATGACAACATTCAGAACCCTTCAGAGAAGACTGTTGATCCACCTATCATTGATGTGGATGAGGAATACTCAGACAATGATCTGATTGCCAATGTAAACCCTAGCATAGCTAGGAGAATGATGAAAAGAAAGGGTAATCAGAATGCTGCAAAATGTATGACCAAAGATAAACCTGCTGATAAGAAATCCAAGGCTGAAGGCAAGGCTGGGGTAGAATCTGTGAAAACTGGCCAGTCCAAAGGGAAGGTGAAAGCCCAAGTGCATACTGGTAGACAACCAATTACAAAGAAGAGAAAAGAACCTGAATCTTTTGATTCTGATGAGGAATCAGAGTTTGAGATTGATGCTGAAGAAATTCCTATCAGAAGGAAACTCCCCTCCAGCAAAATTGCTAGAGTTCCTGAAGTCCCAACAGACAACATCTCTTTTCACCATCCTGACAATGCAAACAGATGGAAGTATGTTTGCTTGAAGAGAATAGCTTTAGAAAGAGAGCTAAACAATGATTCCATGGAGTGCAAGGACATCATGGACCTGATTAAAACTGCTGGACTGATGAAGACTGTGGTAAAATTTACCAAGTGCTATGAAAATCTGGTCAAGGAGTTCATAGTTAACTTGTGTGATGAATATGCTGATGGAAGGTCAGCTGAATTTGAAAGTGTTTATGTTAGAGGAAGAAGGGTTAATTTCTTTCCATCAGAAATTAACAAATTTCTTGGAAGATCAAATGAGGATTGCCCTGAACTGGAAGTCACTGACAATGAAGTTTGTCAAACCATCACAGCAAGACAAGTCAAGTGCTGGCCCTTGAAAGGCAAGCTGAATGCCAGCAAACTTAGCATGAAACTTGCCATCCTGCACAAGATTGGTGCAGCCAACTGGGTCCCTACAAACCATAAATCAACTATCTCCACAGGATTGGGGAGATTTATTTATGCTGTGGGAATCGAGACTGTTTTTGACTATGGCAGGTATATTTTTGAACAAACTTTAAAACATGCTGGTAGTTATGCTGTCAAAGGCCCAATTGCCTTTCCCTCCCTCCTTTGTGGAATTATCCTTGCACAATACCCTGATATCCTGGTGGCAAGAGACACTGCTTGCAAAAGAGCTCCTGCTCTTGGGTTACACTACAAGCTGTTTCAGGGATCTCATGCTCCTGATATTGTCATAACATCAGCTGAGACATCATCTGTAAAGACTCAGTCCAAAACATCTGATGCTATAGCTGTATTGAAAGAGACCTGCAAAGAGATGGAAGCTAGGAAAAAGACCCTAGAAAACCTAATTGCCAGGTTAGAAAAGGAGGAAGCTGAAGGAAACAGAAGGGAAGAGGGTGAAGAAGCTGAAGATCAACTCAATACTGAAGAAACTAGCTCCTCTGAAGGGGACAGGTTGGTGGAGTTGATGCTGATTCCCGGTGGAGTTTGCAAGTGTGTTCAATTTTTAGTTGTTGTGTTACTTTTTCTGGATGACTGTATAATCCTTTAAGAACATATTTCTTTGGCCCATTTGTGGCTAAAGAGGGGGAGATATATTTTGGTAGACTTTATTAGACATTCTATTTTTCTGCAGTCATTTTTTTCTGCTGCTATCTATCTCTGATTGCTTAGGGGCTTTAGCCAAAAATCTGCCAAAGGGGGAGTTTGTAGTTGTTTAGTTATTGGCATGCATTTTTGTTAAAAGCAGGTGTGTGAATGTCATGACTGATGTCATAACATTCTAGTTTATTAGGTACTGATTTATTAGGTACCTCTGCAGAAAAATATTGTCATACAGGTGCTGCTGTTTATGAGTGTGTATCTGAGCATTTTGCAAAAAGATCACATTTACCAAAATCAGTAGACAGGATTTCAGATGTCATAACAAATGTTAAGACATCCTGTTCTGAACTAACAGTTATGCAGTTTGGGTAATTCTGAGTTTTTTCAGGAAAATGACTCAGTCTTTCCAGAACAGAAAATCTCGTGGACTTGGGGTTAACCTAGCTCAACCCTAACCTGGTTGATAAAGTCCTGTGACCTAGTCTTAAGGTCAAACGGAATTAACCCTAGCTTTTTGTGGAAACCCTAACTGAAGATGCAGCTGTTATATATTCAACAGGGCTGCTGTTTTGAATGTATCCCTTTTTGACAGAAGATCATTTAGAAGCTGTATAGTTTTAACTATTGTAATCCAAGCAAGTATCATTGTGATAAGTGACTTGGAATAGGTTTCAATTGTAAGGGTTGTGTACCACTCAAAGCTTTGAAGTAAGAGTGTTTTTGTGTCTCTTGACTAAAGCTTTGAAGCAAAGTCAAGTTAGGTTTGTGTATCACTCAAAGCTGTGAAGCAAGAGTGTTTGTGTTGCTTGATTAAAAAGCTGTGAAGCATAATCAAGTGTATGTTTTGAAGAGTGTCTTCATCAATTCATTAGTCAAATTGTTTTAAGTATCACTGCTGTGATTGAGGGGGAGTGAGTAGGAACTCAGGTTTAAGTTGTACTTAGATTGAAGTTGCATTGGGTAGGTCTTAAGTGAAGGAGATAAACTGGTTGGTTTAATCCTGAATTAATATCTCTTATAGTGGATTTCCTCCCTGGCTTGGTAGCCCCCAGAGTAGGTGTTATTGCACACTGAACTGGGTAAACAATTGAATGTGTTCTTTACTGTTTTTTGTATTTACTGTCTTATATAAAGTCAGATACGATGTCATAACATTGAACGTGACATTGAGTATCTGCAGCTAGAATTTCAAGTTGTTAAAGTTGGAAAAAAAAATCATGAAATGACCTATAATCTTTTGTATCCTTAGGGAATATTCCATCCATTTTCTCACTTTGAATATAAATGAAATCATAAAGTTCACATCCTCAATATCATTATGGAAAAAGAACGGGCTCAAGGTGATAAAAATTGACCAAGTTATGATCATTTGAAGTCACACATGAGAAATTAGGGATTCATCTAGAGGGCTTGTAATCTTTCTTCATCATCAAGTTTCTTCCACATAAAAAATCCTTGAAACTTTTGAAGTGATTTTTTAATAACCCTTTGAAGAGTAGGATTTATTTGGAATCACTTAAAAATACCAAAAGATGAGCAAGATATACTTCTTTGAAGTTCAAAACCCTAGCTCATATATCAAGAAAATGCCTTGAGGAACTTTGACAATTTTGAACAAACTTCTTGTACCAACACAAATGCTTTGTAAATATAAGTTGTTGAGGATGAAAATGATAATTCATAGCCACCAAAACCACTTCCATATCTTGAGAATTGAGATAAAAGTGCACTTGTGACCAATGGGAACAAAGCCTTGTCCAAGCATGACAACTTCTCCAATCAACCCCTTGTACTTTTGAATCAAATTTGATAACCTTAAAATATCGTGAACCAAAATAACCTTTCCATTACATTTCTTCCAAAACAACTTCAATGGTGAGGTTTGAACTTCTCAAGCTTTATTGACTAGGGCATGGAAATAAACTCATGAACCCATGGTGCAACTTGCTAAATCTCATTACCTTCACCTACATTAGTAACAAGAAATAAAAACACAACATTGCATTTTATTAATTAAAAGGAAAAAAAACAAGGCAAAATATTCATGATCACAAAAGAAAACAAGTCAAGGTGCTTGGTGATTCCTCAAAGAGCAAAGCTAAAGGTAGGGAGAAGAACCAAAAGCCCTAATGTGATCTTGTTTTGATTGAATCAATATGGTATAATGAAGGGATCTTAGGGGAAACAATTGGGGTATAACAGCTGCCCTTATTTAAGTTTCTTCTATCCGGAGATACGAAGGTTAAAAATCTTTGTGTCGACGCGATCGAAGATACGTAAATATAAAACAAACCCTATTTTTGGCCCTAAGATACCATGCAATGCTTATGAATATGAGTGTGCATGGACAACTCCAAAGGGACACAAAACACCAATGGGGATGTAACAAAATAAAGAAATAAGATAGCAACCCGACCAGGAAAATAAATCACTGGTGGATCAAAAGACCCGACCTAGAAAGGATGGTAAAATGGTCAAAGGATACGCCAACTCCTACTGAAGTCGAGACTACCAACATTCACTGAAGGTAGAAAGAGGAAAGAAATAACAACACCGACGTTTACTGACGGTGAACTACCAACTTTCGCTGAAGGTAGAGAGAAAGAATCATCGACGTTCACTGAGGGTGAAATACCAACTTTCATTGAAGGTAGAAGGAAAAGAAATATCATAGCATTGCTGTTCACTGACGATGAACTACCAACGTTCACTGAGGGTAGCAAAAAGATAACAAGCACCAAATTTTACTGAAGGTGACCTACCAACTTTCACTGAAGGTAGAGAGAAAATATATCATAGCATCGCCGTTCACTGACGATGAACTACCAACATTCACTGAGGGTAGAAAAAAGATAACAATCACCAACTTTCACTGAAGGTGACCTACCAACTTTCACCGAAGGTAGAAAGAGAAAATATATCATAGCACCGCCGTTCACTGACAATGAACTATCAATGTTCACCGAGGGCAGCAAAAAGATAACAATCACCAACTTTCACTGAAGGTGACCTACCAACTTTCACTGAAGGTAGAGAGAAAATATATCATAGCATCACCGTTCACTGACGATGAACTACCAACATTCACTGAGGGTAGCAAAAAGATAACAATCACCAACTCTCACTGAAGGTGACCTACCAAATTTCACTGAAGGTAGAGAGAAAATATATCATAGCACCACCGTTCATTGATGATGAACTACAAAAGTTCACTGAGGGTAGCAAAAAGATAACAATCACCAACTTTCACTGAAGGTTACCTACCAACTTTCACTGAAGGTAGAAAAAGAAAATATATCACAGCACTGCCATTCACTGAGGATGAACTACCAACGTTCACTGAGGGTAGCAAAAAGATAACAATCACCAACTTTCACTGAAGGTGACCTACCAACTTTCACTAAAGGTAGACAGAAAATATATCATAGCACCGCCGTTCACTGATGATGAACTACCAACATTCATTGAGGGTAGCAAAAAGATAACAATCACCAACTTTCACTGAAGGTGACTGTGATACGGTGGGAGAACTGACTATGGTTTTGCGTTTGTTTTCGCAAATGTTTCGGTTGAGCAAGAGTCGCCACCGACTTTTTAATTTATCCTAAGGAAAGGTTTAAAAGCACAGAAAAAAACCTTTGAGATGTTTTCTTGGGTTCGGGGAGTAGATTATAGAAAGGGAAGGTATTAGCACCCTTTCTATCCATGGTTATCCATGGGCTCTTAGGTACTTGCTTAGATCAACTTGCCTTGGTTTTCAATTGTTTGAAATGGTGCTTTGTGTGTGTTTTGAAAATGTTTTGAAAAAGATGCCTTGTCTAGGCTACCCTTGTAACAATTCTTTACTCGAATGTTTTACAAAAGGTGTTTGTCTTTTTGAAAAGATGTTTCAAGGTTTTTTTTGAAAGTTTGTTTTGAAAGTGTTTGTGAAGTGTGGTTTGAAAAATAGGCAAGTGTTTTTTGTTTTGCAAGTTGACAAGTACTTAAGAGTCATCTACCCTAAAGTTCTCAAAGATTTTTGCTACGTTTTAACCCTTTTAACAATTTTGTTCCACCATTGCATTTGGTGGACAATCTTGTGTTAGGATGTGAAAGGGACGGGCGCGGGTCATCGTTTAGACCATAATTGCAATGGTGCCAAGTATCTTTGGGCAATTTTCTTTAAGGGACTTGATCATTTTTAGGCAACTTTCGAAAGCGTCATCGAGGGACTATGATCATTTGATTGTTTGTTTTGTTTTTGCCCAAAGAGACCTAACATGCAATATGGCCCATTTATTGAAGGCAACAAGTGGAATACCCTAGGGGTGCAAGTGTGATTAGTGTTGTCCATTTTCATGCTTGTTTATCTTGAAATTAGGTCAAACTATTTTTGTCGTTTTTGATTCGCATACAAACCCTAATTCTAGCATGGTATAATTAGAAAGCATTAAAGTGCGAAATTTAAAGTTCCTAAGCTATTACAACATAATATGGGAAGGGGGGTATAAATGTTCAAATGGGGGGGGGGGGGGGGGGGGTATTTGACAAGGAATTTAAACCTAGCTATTAGATCAATTTGGAATTATTTACAAGATATTTAATTGCACAAATTAAATGGAAATAAAATAAATATGCAAGATGCAAAAAAATATTTTTATGTATATGAAAAAGAGTATTTTTATATGTCAAGTAAACAAAATAAAAAGTATTATTTTTTGGAGTTTTTTATGTTTATTTAGGGCAAAACCCTAATTTCTTAAATAAAAGCATTAATTATTTAATATGTACCATATTTATTTATTATATACAAAAATAAAATAAAAATGAAGTATATTATGACAAAGTGATTTTTTGAGGTCAAATATTAATAAAAGAAAAAATGTATTATTTTCATGTTTTTGTCCTAAATATTGTAATAAATAAATAAGCATTTATATTATATATCAAATATATTAAATATATACAAAAAAAATAAAAATAAAATATTTATTATTTATAAAAAAAAAGTGTATTTTAAGAAAATGTTTTGAAAAGATGAAATAAAATAAAAATCAGAAAAATAAATGTATTTACATTATTTTTAGTATTTAAAAAAGAAGTAATATATTTATTTATGTACAAAATATCCATTTAAACAAATAAATGCTTAATAAATACAAAAATGGTCTGAAAAATATTTTTTATATTTTTAATATTATGAGAAAAAATAAATAAGTCAGAACAAAAAAGAAAAAGTCAAAAAATCATAAAAATAAGCTCAATGGGCCTAGGGGGTGTAAAAGCAAACAAGTGGTGTAAACAGAAATAACAACACAGGCCCAGCCCACGTGGAGCTTCTTCAACCTCCAGCCATTCTTGTTCAAAAAACGCGCGTTTTGTACCCTGATTCAAACATCCTGATTCCTGGCTTTTTAATGAAAACTCACAACATCAAAAATGTTTAGCATCAAACAACGAATCCATACATACCAAAAACTTGATCTAACTCTAAAAAATGAGAGAGAATTTCTCCATTCCCAAATCTTAACCTAATTTTTTATCAATGTTCAGACATCAAATTCTCATGGCACACGTAACATAAATGAAGACTAACTACATGGGCATGTTCAGGGCTATGAATGTGACATATTTTCTTCACAAACCTAAAGCTAACAATGCCTGGATAGAGAGATACGAGTTCATAAACTTACCTGTTCAGTTGAAGTTGTATCTGGTGATGGAGGTACTTTCAGTGCAAGGTGATGATTGGTACAACTTCCTTGATGTCCAGGGATGCTATTCCAAGTTTTACTTTGCTTTGAAACTAGCTGAATCGAGTTATAGAACTCCACCTGCAAATCAGAAAAATGAAAATGGCCAAACTGATTAGAGGAGTTACAGTCCACTTCTAATGCTTTGGATAGCTTGCATTGATGGTAGGGAAGTTGTTTGAACTGGTTTGGGCAAGAATGCACGATGGAAATGAGTTGTGGGATTCAATCTGCAGCAGGTGCTCTGTTTGGACAGTTTGAGGGTGATTCTGTGTTTGAGAGGGCAATGGAGGTGGATAGCTCGTGTTTCAGCTTATGCTTGATGTTTGGAATGTGTGTAACAAGTTTGCTTAAGGTTGGTTTACAGGAAATGAGAGTTGTGTTCTGTTATGCAATATTTCTTCACACTTAAGCAAGAGATGGCCACTTGAGTTTCAAGGCTGATAGAGGCCCCCAATCTATGCTGCATTCCTTGGCCTTGATCAGTGTAATTAGTCCATAAACTTGTGCCAAAGAGATTTGAACTGTACCACTTGGATTGCAAATTTGACATAAAGTGCAACTTTATCAAAATGGATATATTGCTTTTTCTAAATAAGGATTAATTCTCCATGTAATGTCCAAATGCATAGAACAACATCTTGGCACAATGGTTTATCATTGAATTATTGAGTAAAAATGGGATTAGAGGCCTGCAATGTAGCTTGCACATGCTGAGTTTGAAAATGCACAAGTTATGGACATGTAAATTGGCCAAATCAAAAGTGAGTTTTTCCCAACTTGCCAAATTCGATTCTCCCTAACCATGAGGTTGTTTGATGAGTTCTTGGACATTTTGGAAAGCTTGGAATGTGTACTACAATCCATCTTTGAAATGCAAATTGAAATTACAAGTGGAAGTATGTGAAAAATGGTCTTGAAGTTAGGTAAAAACCTTGCCTAAAATAGGTCAAATTTTCTCTAAGTTAAGAATGGTTTGGTACCCTTGTTCCAAAAATTGTAACTTGAGCTACAAGCTTCTTTTGGGAAAACTTTGTGAATCAAAGTTGTAGATTATGCAATAGGCTACAACTTTCATGTTTTGACTTTTGCTTGAATCCAAATGAATCTTGGTGAGAAAGTGGGACAAAGTTAGGAAACAATTAGGGTTTTTTCATAACTTAGAAAAATTCTAAGTTATGAAAAATCTTCATTTCAAACCCTAATTTGCAATTCTTGATTTATTGATGAACAAGTTTCATGATTTGGCATGTTTTGATGAAAAATGAATCTTGACTCTTGATTTTGACCAAAAAGTCAAAGTTTGACTTTTCAGTATACAGTCAAGATTGATCAATTGACTGGGAAATTCAACTGTCAATTTGGTGCATTTGGGATCTTTTGAACTTGTTGAACATGTCAAGACAATGCCATTGAGTCCTTGAGTCTATATGTGAGCTTGAATTGCCATTGGTTAGGTCAAACAGTCAAAAATTGCCTTTGTGCAGTCAAAACCCTAAAAATGACCATTTTTCCCTTTTGGTGATCTGATCAAATTTCTTGTGGAATTGTGATCCAAACTTGACCAAATGGTTCATATGAGTTCATAATGTTGATGTGGGTCAAAAATCATGAGGTTTGACTGTCAATTGACCACAGTTGACTTTTTCCCAATACAACTGATTTCTAGGTCAACTGTCCAATTGACTGGGCAAAATTTGGAATCAAGACTTGAAACTTGATGTGGATAAACTTGGGAGTCCAATATGAAGCATTAAAGTCATCTTAGGCATTTTAGGTCAAAACATCTTTGTGCAAACACAAACCCTAATTTGGGTCAACAGTGCAAGGAGAAATCTTGAGCAGATGAAACCCTAACTGGATCTTGAGCTCCAAGGGCTTTGTGATGAGAAATTATGAGAAATGGGAGGGCAAATTTTGGGGGTACAACAGTGACCTACCAACTTTCACTGAAGGTAGAGAGAAAATATATCATAGCACCGCCGTTCACTGACGATGAACTACCAACGTTCACTGAGTGTAGAAAAAAGATAACAATCACCAACTTTCACTGAAGGTAGAAAGAGAAAATATATCATAGAACCTCCGTTCACTGGCTATGAACTACCAACGTTCACCGAAGGTAGCAAAAAGATAACAATCACCAACTTTCACTAAAGGTGACCTACCAACTTTCACTGAAGGTAGAGAGAAAATATATCATAGCACCGCCGTTCACTGACGATGAACTACCAACGTTCACTGAGGGTATCAAAAAGATAACATTCACCAACTTTCATTGAAGGTGACCTACCAACTTTCACTGAAGGTAGAAAGAGAAAATATATCATAACACCACCGTTCACTGACGATGAACTACCAACATTCACTGAGGGTAGCAAAAAGATAACAATCACCAACTTTCACTGAAGGTGACCTACCAACTTTCACTGAAGGTAGAGAGAAAATATATCATAGCACCACCGTTCACTGATGATGAACTACCAACGTTCACTGAGGGTTGCAAAAAGATAACAAGTTTCCCCAAAATTCTGGCATTTCATCTAGAACGGGTCTCAACTTCTTCTTTAACCAAGGCACTCCGCTTGGAAAGGGTAATATATAAGTTGTCTCAAATAAAGAGACCACCATTTGTAAATATTTCACAATGAACTGTCTCTGTGATATTGGAAGTCTTGTCATCCACAAGAGTAATTTGACAGTGAACTGCAAACTATCCACTCATAGAGAAGATAGCAAAAAAAATTAACGTCGACCCTTACAGGGAAGTATAAGTTGCTCAAATAAAGAGACCTGCTACTTGCTGTTATAGGAAGGATTGTAAAAATGACTTTCTGGGGAAAGCAATATGACATCCTGGGGAAGGAACCATGACTTCCTGGGGAAATGCCAATATACTCCTGCTCTAGAGATAAAGTCTTCTCGTGCAAAATAAATGCACATTCTCAAACCAATGCTCAAAGCTTGCAAAAATCCAAAGTAATAATATTGCCGAGGATCAAACATTCAAACCAGAAATAAACTGGAATGAGACAGTCGTCCAAAACAATTCCTTTGAGAAATAAACTCAAGAGGGAAACCTAAATCATCCAGACAAAGAGCCGCACAATAAGGCTAAAGCAAAATTCTTCCACGAGGGATAACTCAGTGGGGAAATTGAAAGAATATATACTTTCTGCTTAAGGCCTATACTCTATTTGAGAGAGGACAACATAACTCTGCAAAATAGGGTAATATGTTAACAAAATGTGAATGAGCGATGATTTGACAATTTTAGCTATGCATAATGTATGTATGAATGTATGAGTGTTATCGCGCATATGCTGACAAAATAGATATACAACACTGGGAGTAAACAGGCCAAACCAACTCGGGCACAATCAACACTCGGCTAAATTACATCCAAGATGGATAATCCCAGAAAAAGTAAGCGCCAACTGAGGAAACAAACCCTACTGCCTGGTTTAACTTTACTGGGGAGAAACGTAATCTAGAAGTAAACAAAACATAGCGACCAAACAGTATAGACATAGAGATACAACATCCTTCTCCAGGCTTTACTAGGGAATAACACTCAGACTTCAACGGGGAATCAGATATTTTCAAAAGTAACGCCTCTACCAGGGATTTGAAAAATCAATTTCAAGTAGAGCAGACGGACATCAAATCATCAAAACATATATTGGGGGATTCGTGTCGAATTCATTAGGGAGGTCAACACCATATTCACAAAGGGAAAACCAAAATACGCTCTTCACTGGGGAAAACAGAGGCCCGTATTCTTCGAGAGTAATTATTGTACCAACTTCTCTGAAAAAAAGAACTTCTACTAAACAAACGAAACCTTCACTGGAGAAAATCTTGGATTGAATCTTCATATCATGCAAACTCAGAAAAGAGGAGAAATGAACAAAAACTTGACCGGGGGTACTGGAGTTACAAACCTTATACAGCGAAACATCTTGAGAAAAACTTCTCTGGGAAAGAAAACTTCTTAAAATAAACTGGAGTTCATCCATTCCCGGGATCACCACTTTTGGTTTTCTCTTGCATCACAACTTTTAAAGTAAAAGCAAATTGTAAATTATTTTTTGGAAATCAGTTTTGTTATTTAATCTTTTCTCTTTAAAAGTTATTATCAATAATAAATGGAGTCTTTGCAAGCTAAATAAAATAAGAAATACAAGGAATTGGGTAAAAGCTCAAATTTCATTAATAGAATGGTAGTCTGCGAATGGCGAGACTCTATGGATAATTACAAAGTTCGGAAAATGGTAATATATAATGGAAAAGATACATTGAGATACAATGACCACTATCCTCTCTAACAACTTTTGAAATCCCGAGCAACAACTTCTGTTAAAGTATGATGAGGATCCGAAAAGATTATTGCTCCCATGATCAAGTCGTGTCTGATGTAGTTACTTGCCAAGAAAGTCCCTAACTTTTGCCTAAGCTGCCCTTGCGGGATTTCAACTTAGTGGGAAATTTACTCTGTTTATGTCTCTAATTTTTTCCTAGACCACCCTTTCGGGTTTTCGGCCTACCGAGACGCTCTTTTTTGCCTAAGCCGCCCTTTCGGGTTTTCAACTTAGTAAGTTATTCTTTTATTTCTTTAGGCGAAGTATTTCTTGATTGCATCAGCATTCATGGGACGTGGGAACTCCTCGCCATCCATAGTTTCAAGAATTAATGCACCGCCAGAGAAGGCTTTCTTGACAACATATGGGCCTTCAAAATTGGGATTCCACTTGCCCCTAGAATCAACGTTAAAAGAGATAATCTTCCTGAACACGAGGTCGCCTTCTCTGAATTCACGAGGTTTGACCTTCTTATCAAAATCTTTCTTAATTCTTTTCTGATATAACTGGCCATGACATAAAGCCTTCATTCTCTTCTCTTCAATCAAATTCAATTGGTCAAACCGGTTATGGACTCATTCAGCTTCTGACAGCTTAGTTTCCATTATCACACGCAAAGAGGGAATCTCAACCTCAATTGGGAGTACAACCTCCATTCTATACATAAGGGAAAACATGGTTGCTCCTGTTGAAGTGAAGATAGATGTTCGATATCCATGCAAAGCTAAATGGAGCATTTCATGCCAATCCTTATAAGTGACAACCATCTTCTAGATAATCTTCTTGATATTCTTATTAGCAGCTTCAACAACCCCATTCATCTTCGGCCTGTACGGAGAGGAATTGTGATGGACAATATTGAATTCTTCACACAGTTCTGTCATCATTTTGTTGTTCAGATTCGAGCTATTGTCAGTGATAATTCTGTTCGGCACACCATACCGACATATGAGATTATTCTTAATGAAGCGCACAACTACCTGCTTAGTAACATTATCATATGAAGCAGCCTCCACCCATTTGGTGAAGTAATCAATTGCTACCAAGATGAAACGGTGTCCATTCGAAGCTTTGGGTTCTATCATCCTGTGATCGGTGGGAATGAGAACTGACTGTTTTGGAATGCTGGTTCGCGTTTGCGTTTGTTTTTGCAAAATGTCGCGGTAAGCAAGAGTCGCCACCGTCTTTTATTTTTTCCAACAAGGAAAGGACAAAAGCACAGAAAAATTCCTTTTTGAGATGTTTCTCGGGTTCGGGAGGTAGATTATAGAAAGGGAAGGTGTTAGCACCCTTTCTATCCGTGGTTATCCGCGGGCTCTTAGGTACTTGCTCACTATGTGTTCAAAAATTTGCTTTTCTTTGTGATTGTGGGTTTGAAAAGAGTTTTTTGTTTGGAAGAGAGTGTAAGTGCGAAAAGTTTTGTTTTTGTTTTAAAAGGAGCAAGTATTTAAGAACCTCTACCTACTAAAAAAGGAATTAAACTGTAGAAGTGTCCTTTAAACAATGCCATCCCACTATTGAGGAGTAGGTAGCATCGTCGTTGGAGTTTTCGGGTCAATTCGATTAAGGGACGTGTGGTCACTAAAGCAATGTTAGGACGCCTTAGCGGTAACCCTAATGTCTTAGATCATTTTTATCCGAGGCAACCGTTTTGAGGCAACTTTGATCTTTGGACAGG
Organism: Vicia faba; assembly: GCA_948472305.1. Lineage (NCBI taxonomy): Eukaryota > Viridiplantae > Streptophyta > Magnoliopsida > Fabales > Fabaceae > Vicia > Vicia faba. The sequence goes on along the minus strand of OX451736.1, from coordinate 984,712,925 downwards.
AGGGCGACCTCTAAAACATCCTATACTCAATGACCACATTCGAGGCAACCAAGTGAAGTGTACCCTAAGAGTGGCATGTGCAAGTGTATTGTTTTTTTCAGATATATTATCTTTGTACATGTTATGGTGAGCTACTGTTGGTTTTAAATTAAGGGTTAATCTTGTCATGCATATCCTATTATTCAAACATATAACAATTAAGGGTTACGGAAATTAAATTGTGGAAGATAAATCTAAGCTATTACAACCACATCGAAAGGCATAAAAAATATGAAGGAAAAAAAAAGAAGATAAAAGTAAGAAAAATGAGTGTCTTTCGACCCAGGCAGTAGCACCCTTCGATTGGCATTTTGTTGGTCTCCTTCAATTGGAGCTAGCACCAGTGAGGTTCTGTCCTTCGATTGGCCTGGAAGTCAGTGTATGGCGAAGCCTTCTGGTTCTGCCTTGTTGTCTTCTTCGACTGGAGGTCGAAAGCAGTGAGAGAATGCCTTTCGACTGAGCCTAGAATTACTGAAGGCATGCTTTTCGTCTGGGCCTAGAAGTCAACATGGTTTTTTCTCCTGGTTGTCTCTTTTGTTTGACCTGGAGAAAAAGGGTAGAAGCCAGAAGCTTTGTTTCCTATTTCCTGTTTCCTGTTTCTTTCATTTGAAGCATTAAATGGCAACATGGCCTGAGGCCATGCTAGTATTTGTCTTGTAATAGTTTAATAGTTAAACCCAGTTCAGGTAAACAGAAAGCAAAACGAAAGGGTTAGCTCTGAAAAATATGTTAAAAGGGTGGAATCAACGGAACAGTGGTATGTACATGTTTGAAACAAACGAAAAGATTATTTACATGCCATGAAACAAAAAGTTCAAAGGTAAGAATAACTTACCTTGCTTCAGGCCTTGAATGGATGTGGGACCTTGAGTGGAGGCCTGGGGTTATGGATTTGAAAGAGGGGGCCAACAACTGTGCTTGCAATGTTGGATTCAAAGGAAGGAAAGAAACAAGTCTTATGTTTCTTTCCAAACTGAATTCGAAGGATACTGAAGAGTACTTGTTCTTCAGAATCGAAGGAAGTAAGTATGGGATTCTGGGTTTTTTTGATTTCTCAAGTGTTGATGAACTTGAGAGTTTTGTTGTGTTTGAGAAAATTTGGGGGATTTGTTCCTCTAGTCCAAAGATCCTCCCTTAAACATGTGTTGGAGCCTCTTATATATAGGCAAAGTTGGCTGAAGCTTTTGGAGGGAAAACAAAATAATTTGAACAATTTGGGTAAACTGCTCTTTGCAGCCTTCGAGGGACAGTGCTTGTATGCTATTTCGGTGCAAGAATGGGGCAGTGTTTCAGGACTGCTATGCAGCAGTTTTGGCCAGTGTACCATGTCTGAACTTGGCAGCAAGCATCTTTGAATATTTTATCCTTTCATTTTGACCCTCCTTCGACTAGATTCTTCTTCCAACACATTGTTTGACTTTCCTCCAACAAGTGTCCTTCGAACGAATCATCTTTGTGCATCATTTGAAGGGGCCAAATGTGTGCTTCGAATGGACTAGTAAGGCGTACCCTTCGACAAGGACTCATATGTATGCCCCTCAAGTCCACCACTATATGTCTTTTGAGGGGGCCATCAACCATGTGCTGAAGTTTGTCAAGGATGGAAATGCAGCATACTAAAGAGAAATATTGTCCAGTCGAAGCTAGTACAAACATAGTCAATGTCTTGTCGAAGCCTGCATGGAGGAGGTCTAAACTTTGTGACTCCAAGCAAGCACACAAAAGGTCAATGCTCAAATAAAGACTTGCATGAAGGGAGCCACATGCCCAAACGAAAGAGGCATGCAAGAGGCAAATGTCCAGATTCGAAAGAGGCATGCGGGAGGAAAAATGTCCAGATTCGAAAGAGGCATACAGGAGGCAAAATATCCAGGTTCGAAAGAGGCATACATGAGGCAAAATGTCCAGATTCGAAAGAGGCATACATGAGGCAAAATGTCCAGGTTCGAAAGAGGCATACATGAGGCAAAATGTCCAGATTCGAAAGAGGCATACATGAGGCCAAATGTCCAGATTCGAAAGAGGCATACTTGAGGCAAAAAGTGAAAATTGAAGGACCCCAAAAGGGAGATTTTTGCCTTGGAATCGAAGGAAGTTATATGAGGCTTTAAGTTCAACATGGAGGACATATCCAAGTTGCATTCGAAGGATGTTTTTGCTCAAAACGAAGGATGTAATCCAAGTTGCATTTGAAGGAGGCTCTTGCTCCAAACGAAGGATGTAATCCAAGTTGCATTCGAATGAGGCTCTTGCTCAAAACGAAGGATGTAATCCAAGTTGCATTCGAAGGAGGACAAGAGTCAATCGAAGGGTGGTGAATCGAAGGAGACCTGTTTTCCTCCAAATTTGTCAAAATATTATTTTTATCTGTTTTCTCCCTTTTTGACAGTTTCCTTTTAATTTTGGTACTGGAAAATTCCAAAGTACTTGTGCAAGCTTGGACCTTGAGAATCCTTGTGAGAAAGGCCTTAAAGAATGAGAGGGCAAATTTTGGGGTACAACAGTTGCCCCTGTTCAATTTTCTTAAACCTGAGGATATAGATTGGCTTTCGAGCCTTTCGTGATCCGAAGGTGGAAGTTAATTGAACACTAGAGTGCCCAAAAATTTGCACTCGCATGGTGTAGTATCAGCATTGTGATGTCGGGAATGGGCTTACAGATGCCATTTGAAGAGATGATGGATAATTGTTGGAGATGGGCTTAAAGATGCCATCCAGAGGTGAATGCTAGACTGTATCTATAAGCTGGAACTGGATGATTTCAAGCATGGAGTCCGTGTCTGGAGCGCCTCTGAACTGTATTGGAAAGTTGGGTTGTTTGAGCTGGTCGAGTAGATAGTTGTCGTGTCTAGTTTCAGGTATTAATCTCTGCCCTGAGAAAGAAAGATAGTTTCCTGGCTTGTTACAGGTGTTAATCTTCAATCTCTTCATGTAGATAGTTTTCCTGGCTTGTTACAGGTATTAATCTACAATCAGTCGTCCACAGATAGTTTTCCTTGCTTGCTACAGGTATTAATCCAGAACTTGAAAAGGTTGATGGATGAGATAGTTGTCCTGGCTGGTTTCAGGTATTAATCTCTGCCCTGAGAAAGAAAGATAGTTTCCTGGCTTGTTACAGGTGTTAATCTTCAATCTCTTCATGTAGATAGTTTTCCTGGCTTGTTACAAGTATTAATCTACAATCAGTCGTCCACAGATAGTTTTCCTGGCTTGCTACAGGTATTAATCCGGAACTTGAAAAGGTTGGCCGATGAGATAGTTGTCCTGTCTGGTTTCAGGTATTAATCTCTGACCTGAGAAAGAAAGATAGTTTCCTGGCTTGTTACAGGTGTTAATCTTCAATCTCTTCATGTAGATAGTTTTCCTGGCTTGTTACAGGTATTAATCTATAATCAGTCGTCCACGGATAGTTTTCCTGGCTTACTACAGGTATTAATCCGGAACTTGAAAAGGTTGGCCGATGAGATAGTTGTCCTGTCTGGTTTCAGGTATTAATCTCTGACCTGAGAAAGAAATATAGTTTCCTGGCTTGTTACAGGTGTTAATCTTCAATCTCTTCACGTAGATAGTTTTCCTGGCTTGTTACAGGTATTAATCTATAATCAGTCGTCCACATATAGTTTTCCTGGCTTGCTACAGGTATTAATCCGGAACATGAAAAGGTTGGCCGATGAGATAGTTATCCTGTCTGGTTTCAGGTATTAATCTCTGACCTGAGAAAGGAAGATAGTTTCCTGGCTTGTTACAGGTGTTAATCTTCAATCAGTCATCCACATATAGTTTTCCTGGCTTGCTACAGGTATTAATCCAGAACTTGAAAAGGTTGGCCGATGAGACAGTTGTCCTATCTGGTTTCAGGTATTAATCTCTGACCTGAGAAAGAAAGATAGTTTCCTGGCTTGTTACAGGTGTTAATCTTCAATCAGTCGTCCACAGATAGTTTTCCTGGCTTGCTACAGGTATTAATCCGGAACTTGAAAAGGTTGGCCGATGAGATAGTTGTCCTATCTGGTTTCAGGTATTAATCTCTGACCTGAGAAAGAAAGATAGTTTCCTGGATTGTTACAGGTGTTAATCTTCAATCTCTTCATGTAGATAGTTTTCCTGGCTTGTTAGAGGTATTAATCTACAATCAGTCGTCCACAGATAGTTTTTCTGGCTGGCTACATGTATTAATCCAGAACTTGAAAAGGTTGATGGATGAGGTAGTTGTCCTGGCTGGTTTCAGGTATTAATCTCTGCCATGAGAAAGAAAGATAGTTTCCTGGCTTGTTACAGGTGTTAATCTTCAATATCTTCATGTAGATAGTTTTCCTGGCTTGTTACAGGTATTAATATACAATCAGTCGTCCACAGATAGTTTTCCTGGCTTGCTACAGGTATTAATCCGGAACTTGAAAAGGTTGGCCGATGAGATAGTTGTCCTGTCTGGTTTCAGGTATTAATCTTTGACCTGAGAAAGAAAGATAGTTTCCTGGCTTGTTACAGGTGTTAATCTTCAATCTCTTCATGTAGATAGTTTTCCTGGCTTGTTATAGGTATTAATCTATAATCAGTCGTCCACAGATAGTTTTCCTGGCTTCCTACAGGTATTAATCCGGAACTTGAAAAGGTTGGCCGATGAGATAGCTGTCCTATCTGGTTTCAGGTATTAATCTCTGACCTGAGAAAGAAAGATAGTTTCCTGGCTTGCTACAGGTGTTAATCTTCAATCTCTTCATGTAGATAGTTTTCCTGGCTTGTTACAGGTATTAATCTATAATCAGTCGTCCACATATAATTTTCTTGGCTTGCTACAGGTATTAATCCGGAACTTGAAAAGGTTGGCCGATGAGATAGTTGTCCTGTCTGGTTTCAGGTATTAATCTCTGACCTGAGAAAGGAAGATAGTTTCCTGGCTTGTTATAAGTGTTAATCTTCAATCAGTCGTCCACAGATAGTTTTCCTGGCTTGCTACAGGTATTAATCCAGAACTTGAAAAGGTTGGCTGATGAGATAGTTGTCCTGTCTGGTTTCTGGTATTAATCTCTGACCTGAGAAAGAAAGATAGTTTCCTGGCTTGTTACAGGTGTTAATCTTCAATTAGTCGTCCACATATAGTTTTCTTGGCTTGCTATAGGTATTAATCCGGAACTTGAAAAGGTTGGCTGATGAGATAGTTGTCCTGTCTGGTTTCAGGTATTAATCTCTGACCTAAGAAAGAAAGATAGTTTCCTAGCTTGTTACAGGTGTTAATCTTCAATATCTTCATGTAGATAGTTTTCTTGGCTTGTTACAGGTATTAATCTACAATCATTCGTCCATAGATAGTTTTCCTGGATGGCTACAGGTATTAATCCGGAACTTGAAAAGGTTGATGGTAGCCATCTGTTGATTGACCTTTTCCTGAAAAGGTAAAACGTTAGTTGTATGCAATGTCATGATGTATCAAATGCATAATGTCATGATGTTCTCAAAAGTAAATGAGATTATGTTGTATGCACTTATCACATATGTAAATAGGATGTATGAAATGTGAAATGTTAATGAATGTATTTTTGTCTGGGAAAATAAATCCTTGACAAAATCTGGGGAGTCATTAAATCCTGGACTGTTGTTGAAGAGTATGCGTGTCTTCAAACTTTGCTTAGAATATTTCCAATGGATTCCTGTTTTGTTGTTTGAGGAGAACTCCGCTGGGGGAAGTTGAAAACTATGTGGGGAGTATGTTTATTTCTTCTTGGGAAAAGAGTTTAGCAGTCTTAGTCGTCCGTTTCTCTATTGGGGAGTCGAAGTTGAACTGATATCTGGTCGGGTCCAGGTTTCGCAGTAACTTGCTGGGGATTGTATAGTAGTCTACTGGGGAAGAGGAGTTGTGGTCCTTTGATTTGTAGTAGTCGGAGAAGCAAACTCAAGCTGGGGAATCCTGGTGTTGTTGGGGAAATAAACCCTATCGTCAGTCCGCTAGGGAGGTGACATCTTCGTTGGGGGAAGTCCTTGAGGATTCTTGAGGTTGATTCAGCTGGGGAAAGGGGGTCATAGATTATACTCTTGCTGGGGAATCATCCTATGAGAAGGACTTTTGGGAGACTTGTCATTGCCCCTAGTAGCGAATGTTTGTGGCACTGCCTGGAAATGTTTGAATGTATGTAACCCTTTGTTGGGATTGATGCTCAATGTCCTAAGTGACGGAGATGGAGACCTGCCCCTGGTTACTCTGCACTTCTTCAGAGATTTCTTGAAATCTTGACTGGACTTCCCCAGGTGTGCTGGATAGTGACATGTCAAGTCCCCCTGTTGATAGGAGATTCGTCAATGAAAGTGTCATCCTTCTTGAATTGTTTTTGTTCACTGAGAGAGCTTTTGTTCACTAGATATTCATTGTGTGAATTTCTCCGCTGTTTAAACAAATAGCCATATGCAAACAATGATATTCAAGTAATGCAAAGTTTATGTTTGTCTCGAAGTTTTGAAAAATGCGTTTTTTAGAAGAAAAACTTTTTATAAGACAAATTCAACACAAGATTTAGGGCTAAGCCTTACAGGAGTCAGGATACCTTTTGTAACAGTATGCTTTCGAACTAACTCATGCTTCAGTTAGGACTTTTGAAGGGTTGTAACATGGCTTGGTTCACGGTTTAAGAAACAAAGGATAAAGGCTCAAAGTATATTTGTACCCACCCGCTCTTCGTGATGTTCTTCAATCCTAAACTCAGTTAATTGTGCGTTGAACTCTATTTGAATTTGGAACGACGTTTTGGTGATGGTTCACACAAGTTGGATTTTGGAAGGCAGTCATTTTTGCAACATTTTTCATGTTGTCGAGGATTTGTAATGACCTCGTTCTTTTGATTTATTATCCCTAATTTTTGCCTGACTGTTCCTGTTTTCGAGATTACAGTCAGCGGGATGCCCCAGCTTTCTTAAGCCTCCTTTATAGGTTTTGGCTCAGTGAGCCTTTCTCTTTTGAGAGATTGACTGCCTATGAGATAAGGAACCACCACTGTCTTTTTATTCCAGAGGAATGCTTTTGATGTCGTTCGTTGTATTATGAACTGAGAGTTTGCGACTTAAAGTGCATTTGAATTAACTGAGAGACTACCCTGCCCCAGGTTTTGATTAAAGGTTTCAATTTGTGTTAAAATAGAAAACTTCTACTTCTTTGGCTCAAAGGGGTTGACTAGGGATTATCTTCCTTATAACTCTAGTGTTTAGGATTTGAAAGAAACTCCTGTACATCGTCAGCAAGGTCTGTTCAAAAGCATACTGTATAGGATTATGGCATTGTTTCGTCATCCTCCCTCTAAAGGCTTGTAACTTTTAGCAAGAGTTGAAAGTCATAAAGAGAGTAAAAAGCATAGTTTAAATGTAATGGAAATGAGTGGATCAAATCAAGACAAACATATGCAATGCATTAATGAAAACAAAGTTTGACATTAATAGATAATTGTTTGAATAACAAAAGAGATTACAACTTGAAAATTCAAAATGGACAGAAGCCTATTTGTCTGAACTTGTCACTTTAGATGGTGAGCCTTTGGCAGAAGAATTCAGTCTGGCCATCTTGTGTGAACTCCAGCATTCCTTTGTCGATCAGGTTTTGAATCTTGTACTTCAACGCCCAACAATCGTTTGTATCATGTCCAGGACTATCAGAATGATAGGCACACCTGGCATCTGGATTGTAGCTGGGAGAAAAAGTTTTGGGATTTGGATGAGGTCTTATTGGTGTAATCAGATTCATCCTCAGCATGTGTTGCAAAGCTTGGGACAGTGGTATGTTGATGTTGGTAAACTGTCTTTTGGGCTCGCTTTGCCTTTGCTGATTTTCCGGTTGATGTTGACGAAGTCGTTGTTGGGCTCGTGACGTGGAAGCAAAGTGAGAAGGTCTTTTCTCCCTTAAACCGACTTCTTGTATCATGGGAGGCTGAATGATGACTTGATCCCCAATTCTAGATGTTTGCCCCATTTGGTTACATCCATCTTGACGAAGCTTGTTGATGAGAACCCTCAGCTTCTCTTGTCTTTAAGCCAGGTCTTGCATGAGAGCCATCTGGCCCACCAGTTGTCCCATCATCTGGATCTTCATTGTTGCCAGCTCAATCTGCAGCTCCTCCAACTGATCATTCCTGACACTGCTTGAATTCCCTAGGACCATGCCCCTTGTGAGGAGAGCTTTCACTTCTTCTTGCCCCTGGGACAGGTTCAAGAACATTTCTTGAAGTTGAGCATTTTGATCCTGGATATCTTTGACAGTTCTCTCTAGAGCCATCCCTACTGAAATAAACAGTAGGAGAATAAGGAAACCTGAAAAGGAAAACCTGTTATGATACAATGCATGATATGTGGATGCATGTTTTCAAGGATCTCGCAGGGTAAACACAAGAAAAATGTTAGAGGTTGGATTTTGATCAACATCTTTGATTGGAGAACTTTGTATCGGTGGATGTCTTTCCACGAGAATCAAGCTCACCATGTCGAGTGGGTCATAGCCCCCGATTCAAGTTGTTGCACTTGATCTTTGACGGCGTTTTTTTAGAGGGGAACCCTCTTACTCTTTGGTAGACGTCTGGTTCAACGTGACCCTGCATTGAAAGACCCTCGAGATCCTTGAAATGGTTATTGAAAATGCTATGGTATGATGTTATGATGATATGTACATGTATGCAAAAGTAAGCAAGTGTATATACAGGTAATCATATTCACACAAAGCAAACAAGAACTTAGGTTTAGGCTTGCATGGGGTTTGTAGGTAAGTACCCTCTTGAGTTTAGTTGGCTCGAACCTGTCCTAGAAATAGTAACCGGGTTCTAGAGGATCTCAATATCACTGACTACCCTCAATCGGTCATAATTCCAGTTTAGCAACCTTTTCTTGCGGCCGAAATCATCGCGAGAGTTTAGTCTCAATGAGTGTAGCATACTGCTACTGTTCTATGGCCAAGTTGGTCAATTTAAGGTTCTAAGGTCAGTTGGTGCTTAATGACTCCTTAGAAGACCCATATTCTCCTCGTTCCAACACAAGGGATATCGGTACAGACCAAGGTGTCACACCAATGTAGCTACTGCTTCATCCGTGTCGGTCTACGCCGGACAAATCCCTCACAGTTTATTGCTACTTACCTAAAGGGTATCCCCAGATCCGGGTTAGGATCTATAGAACTCCGTTACAAGCCCACAAAATTAAAGCATACAAAGCATACAATTGAAAACATAGTGATCTAATCCTAAGGTACACCTCACTTAAAGAGTATTTCCCCAGCAGAGTCACCAGTTCTGTGATCAGTGGGAATGAGAACTGACTATTTTGGAATGTTGGTTCGCGTTTGCGTTTGTTTTTGCAAAATGTCGCGGTAAGCAAGAGTCGCCACCGTCTTTTATTTTATCCAACAAGGAAAGGACAAAAGCACAGAAAAATTCCCTTTTGAGATGTTTCTCGGGTTCGGGAGGTAGATTATAGAAAGGGAAGGTGTTAGCACCCTTTCTATCCATGGTTATCCACGGGCTCTTAGGTACTTGCTCACTATGTTTTCAAAAATTTGCTTTTCTTTGTGATTATGGGTTTGAAAAGAGTTTTTTGTTTGGAAGAGAGTGTGTTGTACCCCAAAATTTGCCCTCCCATATTCTTCAAAGTTTTGACAAGCATCATCTCAAGTTGCTCAAGTCTACTCAAAGGTTGCACAGTCAAACCATCCTCCTAAGCCAGTCAAAATTAGGGTTTTGGTTCTTGCAAGGAAGTTGAGGTTTTCAAGGGCTCAATCCAGTCCCATATGCTCATGTACATTGTCAAGCACCTACATGTCAAGTTTCAAGGCTCACAAGGTCAAGTTGCACAGTCAAAAACCCTAATTGCTTCACAATCAACTGTAGGGGCAAAATGGTCATTTGGCAGTCAAAAGTCAAAATTTTTGGTCAACATCTTATTTTGAAGCCACAATCATCATTTGGTAAAATCTTGACCATGATTTCACAAGAATGGCTCAAAAATCATCAAGATGCAAAAGTTTCTATTTTTGGACAGTTGAAAAGTCAACTGTAACTTGACCAAGGCATAAATTTTTCATGGTTCATCAGAAAAATCCCATCCAATGCTCATTTTGAAGGGGGTGACATTTCCTACAACTCATCTTCACATTCCAAGTCCAAGAAATTCTCCCACAAAAAGTTATCAATTTCAACATTATAGGTCATTTTCAAAAGTCAACAAAAAGGCACTTTAAGTCAAAGACCATAACTTGAGATTGGTACATTCAAATGACATGGGACCAAAGGAATTGGTTAGAGGACTTCAAGACCTTTCCAAAATGTCCAAGAACATGTTCATATGATCAAAATTGAGCAAGATATGCATTGGAGAAGTTGGGAAATTTTTGTGAAATGGCAAAAGTCAACTATCCTTGAAACTTCAATTTTTGACAAAAGGGCCCACTTTTTTCCACTTGATTCAGCCTTGCCATGCCACCCACGTGTCCCATTATTAATTTCAAGATTAAACATTAATTGTTTCTATTTTTATTAATTTTATTGATTTAATTCATTTTAAATCCATAAAATTCAAATAAAAATCAAGAAAATTAATTAAATGATATCTTGTGGTTTGAATGACTTTGATGCATCATAAGTCAGCTACCAAATTTGTGTAAAGATCATTTAGGCATGAAATTCAAAATTTGAACAAAACATGGCAAGGCCTTTAATGGTGGTTAAGAAGAAATCCAAAACTTAATTGCAATGGTTAAAGGCTCATCATATGACTTGATTCTCATTCAAACATACACATACAAGCCTTGCAGACCTTAAGCACGACCTAGAACTCATTGAAACGGCCAGAACCAATTCCAAAAAACTCAAAGAAATTTGCAAACTGAAATCCACTTTTCAGCACGAGTCAAGGTGTTTTCTTGATCCAAACACATTCCTAACACTCCTAGGAATCTTTTGCAATCAGAAACAAGCTTTAAAGCTCCAGGAAACGCCATTCACAGTCATACGGTTCATCACTTTTTTTCAAAATCACAATCATCGATTCATGCATTTTTAACATTTTTTATTGATTGTATTGTGTTCACAGGACCCATACGAAGCTATTAGTGTAATTGAATTGCATTATGGCGCCCAGAATTGCAAAACACCATTGTTAAGTTCTAGGGTTTCAGAGCTTTTGAATTAGGGCTTTTCACATACTGTAAAATCAAACCTCAAAACGCACATGGTTGAAACCGCCTGAGTGAGACGAACCCATTGCAACCCCCTCTATCTTGTTTTTATTTTGCAGATAAATGAAGACGATGATGAGGTGTCCACGCATGGCTGGATGATTCAAACATCACGCACGCTTTTCTTTTAGTTTCAGCATGTGACTTGCTTTTCATATATTATATTTGTTTCTCATCTTATTTACAAGCGCGCATAAGTGATCTAGTGGTACAGGTGTTGGTAAATGAGCACTGGGACCTGGGTTCGATTCCCAGGTCCCCCAAATAATTGTTTCATTTTTTTCTTAACATGTTCATGTACAGGCAGTCCAAAGCGTACCACCATGCATCCCACATATCCAACGCGCCATGTGTCTTCAGGTGGCAATCCAAGGGTCAGGATGAAAGCACACCATATTCCTGGTCAACCAGCGCCCCACTCAATTCCCAGGGTCAACGTGACTGGATGCAAATGGGCCACAACATTGCTAAGCAAACACTCCAATCTGGCCCAAACCCCCCCTTGGTTTTGTTATTTCTCTTTATCTTTTTATTTTTCTTTTCTTTTATAACTCTTTTTTTTATTATTTTATTAATTATTAGTATTATTAACATAATTAATATTTTTTTATAAAAAATCAAAAAAACTAATATTTTTATTATTCTTATTTATTAATTTCACTACTAACTATTTTTGTAAATAAGCATTAAATCAAATTAATTAGTTTAATTAGTTTAATTTTCACCTTTTCTATAATAAATAAAAACAATTTAGAATTAGGTTAACTTTTAATTTTAATTCCTTTTATTTTCATTAAAAATATAAAAAACACAAAAAACATTTTTTTTAATTAATTAATTAATTAGTTATTAATTTTAATTTCATTTAATCATAAAAAAGGACAAAAAATTCAATTATTTCTTAAAAAAGGGTCAACACCCTAAGACGTCCCGATTCGATTCTCTCGCGCTTTAATTTATTTTCATTATATTTATGTAATTGCTTCTGGAAATGTAATATTTAATTAGGACCTCTTTTATCGTCTTATTTAAATTCTCGCACTTTATTTTTCAAAACGGGTTTTTGTTTTTTGGCGATGTATAGACCCACGCCTTGTAATAGTTAGAATTTATCTTTCCGCAATTTATTTCCCGCACTCCTAACTGTTAATATGCCTGCAAGAATGTATGACAAATAAAATCAATCCGTAGCTCACAAATAACATGTACAAAGACAAACATAAACTGAAACAACACACATGCACATGCCACTCCTAGGGTACGCCTCACTGGTTGCCTCGAACGTGGTCATCAAGTATAGGGTGTCTTAGAGGCCGCCCTTTGTCTAAGATCCAGTTGCCTCAAAACGGTTGCCTCAGATACAAAGGATCTAAGACATTAGGGTTACTTCTAAGGTGTCCTACTATTGCTTCGGTGACCACACTATCCCGATAATCGAATTGACCCGAATACCTCCAACGACGGTGCTACCTACCCCTCAATGGTGGGATAGCACTATCTAAAGGACTCTTACACAGCCTAATTCCTTAGAGTAGGTAGATTCTCCTGGGTACTTGCTCTTTTCAAACAAACAAAAACAACTTTTCGCACCTACACTTTCAAAAGTTTTCCAACAAATTTTTCATACACTCTTGAGGACAAATACAAGAGTTACTTAGAAATTTTTCAAACGAAATTTTTTTTTCAAAAACCACACACACTTGAAAAGCAAACAAATTTTGAAAACATAAGAGCAAGTACCTAAGAGCCCGTGGATAACCACGGATAGAAAGGGTGCTAACACCTTCCCTTTCTATAAATCTACCTCCCGAACCGAGAAACATTCTCAAAGAAGGAATTTTGCTGTGCTTTTGTCCTTTCCATGTCGGAGAACATAAAAGACGGTGGCGACTCTTGCTTACCGCGACATTTCACGAACCAGCTTAAAAAAACATGTCAGTTCTATTTCCACCGATCACAGAGTGTAAGTGCGAAAAGTTTTGTTTTTGTTTTAAAAGGAGCAAGTATTTAAGAACCTCTACCTACTCAAAAAGGAATTAAACTGTACAAGTGTCCTTTAAATAATTCCATCCCACTATTGAGGAGTAGGTAGCATCGTCGTTGGAGTTTTCGGGTCAATTCGATTAAGGGACGTGTGGTCACTAAAGAAATGTTAGGACGCCTTAGCGGTAACCCTAATGTCTTAGATCATTTTTATCTGAGACAACCGTTTTGAGGCAACTTTGATCTTTGGACAGGAGGGCGACCTCTAAAACATCCTATACTCAATGACCATGTTCGAGGCAACCAAGTGAAGTGTACCCTAAGAGTGGCATGTGCGAGTGTATTGTTTTTTCCAGATATATTATCTTTGTACATGTTATGGTGAGCTACTGTTGATTTTAAATTAAGGGTTAATCTTGTCATGCATAGCCTATTATTCAAACATCTAACAGTTAAGGGTTGCAGAAATTAAATTGCGGAAGATAAATCTAAGCTATTACAACCACATCGAAAGGCATAAAAAATATGAAGGAAAAAAAAGAAGATAAAAGTAAGAAAAATGAGTGTCTTTCGACCCAGGCAGTAACACCCTTCGACTGGAATTTTGTTGGTCTCCTTCGATTGGGGCTAGCACCAGTGAGGTTCTGTCCTTCGATTGGCCTGGAAGTCAGTGTATGGTGAAGCCTTCTGGTTCTGCCTTGTTGTCTTCTTCGACTGGAGGTCAAAAGCAGTGAGGGAATGCCTTTCGACTGAGCCTGGAATCAGTGAAGGCATGCTTTTCGTCTGGGCCTAGAAGTCAACATGGTTTTTTCTCCTGGTTGTCTCTTTCGTTTGACCTGGAGAAAAAGGGTAGAAGCCAGAAGCTTTGTTTCCTATTTCCTGTTTCCTGTTTCTTTCATTTGAAGCATTAAATGGCAACATGGCCTGAGGCCATGCTAGTATTTGTCTTGTAACAGTTTAATAGTTAAAGCCAGTTCAGGTAAACAGAAAGCAAAACGAAAGGGTTAGCTCTGAAAAATATGTTAAAAGGGTGGAATCAACGGAACAGTGGTATGTACATGTTTGAAACGAACGAAAAGATTATTTACATGCCATGAAACGAAAAGTTCAAAGGTAAGAATAACTTACCTTGCTTCAGGCCTTGAATGGATGTGGGACCTTGAGTGGAGGCCTGGGGTTCTGGATTTGAAAGAGGGGGCCAACAATTGTGCTTGCAATGCTGGATTCGAAGGAATGAAAGAAACAAGTCTTATGTTTCTTTCCAAATTGAATTCAAAGGATACTGAAGAGTACTTGTTCTTCAGAATCGAAGGAAGTAAGTATGGGATTCTGGGTTTTTTTGATTTCTCAAGTGTTGATGAACTTGAGAGTTTTGTTGTGTTTGAGAAAATTTGGGGGATTCGTTCCTCTGGTCCAAAGATCCTCCCTTAAACATGTGTTGGAGCCTCTTATATATAGGCAAAGTTGGCTGAAGCTTTTGGAGGGAAAACAAAATAATTTGAACAATTTGGGTAAACTGCTCTTTGCAGCCTTCGAGGGAAATGCTTGTATGCTATTTCGGTGCAAGAATGGGGCAGTGTTTCAGGACTGCTATGCAGCAGTTTTGGCCAGTGTACCATGTCTGAACTTGGCAGCAAGCATATTTGAATATTTTATCCTTTCATTTTGACCCTCCTTCGACCAGATTCTTCTTCCAACACATTGTTTGACTTTCCTCCAACAAGTGTCCTACGAACGAATCATCTTTGTGCATCATTTGAAGGGGCCAAATGTGTGCTTCGAATGGACTAGTAAGGCGTACCCTTCGACAGGGACTCATATGTATGCTCCTCAAGTACACCACTATATGTCTTTTGAGGGGGCCATCAACCATGTGCCGAAGTTTTTCAAGGATGGAAATGCAGCATACTAAAGAGAAATGTTGTCCAGTCGAAGCTAGTATAAACATAGTCAATGTCTTGTCGAAGCCTGCATGGAGGAGGTCTAAACTTTGTGACTCCAAGCAAGCACACAAAAGGTCAATGCTCAAATAAAGACTTGTATGAAGGGAGCCACATGCCCAAACAAAAGAGGCATGCAGGAGGCAAATGTCCAGATTCGAAAGAGGCATGCAGGATGCAAAATGTCCAGATTCGAAAGAGGCATACAGGAGGCAAAATATCCAGGTTCGAAAGAGGCATACATGAGGCAAAATGTCCAGATTCAAAAGAGGCATACATGAGGCAAAATGTCCAGGTTCGAAAGAGGCATACATGAGGCAAAATGTCCAGATTCGAAAGAGGCATACATGAGGCCAAATGTCCAGATTCGAAAGAGGCATACATGAGGAAAAAAAGTGCAAATCGAAGGACCCCAAAAGGGAGCTTTTTGCCTTGGAATCGAAGGAAGTTATAGGAGGCTTTAAGTTCAACATGGAGGACATATCCAAGTTGCATTCGAAGTATGTTTTTGCTCAAAACGAAGGATGTAATCCAAGTTGCATTCGAAGGAGGCTCTTGCTCAAAACGAAGGATGTAATCCAAGTTGCATTCGAAGGAGGCTCTTGCTCAAAACGAAGGATGTAATCCAAGTTGCATTCGAAGGAGGCCAAGAGTCAATCGAAGGGTGGTGAATCGAAGGAGACCTGTTTTCCTCCAAATTTGTCAAAATATTATTTTTATCTATTTTCTCCCTTTTTGACAGTTTCCTTTTAATTTTGGTACTGGAAAATTCCAAAGTACTTGTGTAAGCTTGAACCTTGAGAATCCTTGTGAGAAAGGCCTTGAAGAATGAGAGGGCAAATTTTGGGGTACAACACATCCCAATCATGTAAATACCCCACATAGAGAAAGGCCGTGGGAAAGAGATCACATTGAGAAGTGTCGGAGACACATGAACCTTGTCCACATAAATCTGGCATTTATGACACTTATTTGCAAATTTGTAACAATTAGATTCCATTGTTAGCCAATAGTAACCATCCCTTAGCATCCTTTTAGCCATCGAATTTCCATTGGCGTGAGTGCCAAATGATCCTTCATGAACCTCATGCATCAACATGTCTACTTCGTGTCTATCCATGCATCTGAGCAAGACCATGTCATAATTTCTCTTGTACAACACATTTTCACTGAGGAAGAAGATGTCAGCCAATCTTCTCAATGCCTTTCTATCTTTATTCGATGCACCAATCGGGTATTCCTGAGTTTGGAGAAAATGCTTGATATCATAATACCAAGGTTTCTCATCTGCTACCTCTTCTGTTGTAAACACATGAGCGGGCCTATCCAGTCGCCGAACAATAATTTGAGGTATATCATTCCAAGTATTTACTTGATACATAGAAGCCAGAGTTTCTAGAGCATCCGCCATTTGATTTTCATCTCTAGGAATGTGATGGAATTCAACTTTATTAAAGAAGGGTAACAACCTTCTAGAATAATCTTTGTAAGGGATCAAGCCGGGGTGACGAGTATCCCATTCTCCTTTAATCTGGTTTATTACCAAAGCTGAATCACCATACACATATAAAATTTTAATTCTGAGATCAATAGCTTCCTTGAGGCCCATGATACAAGCCTCATATTCAGCCATATTATTAGTACAATCAAATGTCAACCTTGCAGTAAAAGGAATGTGCGATCCATGTGGAGTGACAATCACAACACCAATTCCTTTACCATAAGCATTCACGACTCCATCAAATATCATACTCCAATGAGATTCAGGGTCAGGACCTTCCCCAGGCAATAATTCATCACAATCTTTCACTTTCAGAAACATCACATCCTCACCGGAGAAATCATACTTCACAGACTGATAATCATCAACTGGTTGGTGAGCAAGATAATTTGCCAACACGCTGCTCTTAATAGCTTTTTGAGTATGGTATTTGATATCATATTCAGATAGAAACATCTGCCAGCGGGCAATTCTCCCGGTAAGAGCAGGCTTTTCAAGAATGTACTTAATTGGATCCATTTTGGAGATTAACCAAGTGGTATGATTCAACATATACTTCCGCAAATGTTTTGCCGCCTAGGCCAGAGCACACCATGTCTTTTCCAGCATGGGATACCACGACTCACAATCAGTAAACTTTTTACTGAGATAATAAATGGCATACTCTTTCTTCCCTGTTTCATCTTGTTGCCCCAGAATACAGGCCATGGAGTTATCTAACGTTGTCAGATACATAATCAATGGTCTTCCTTCAACAGGAGGGAGAAAGATAGGAGGTTCAAGCATATATTCTTTGATACTTTCAAATGCCCTTTGGCAGTCATCCGTCCATACATAACCTTGATCTTTCTTTAACAACTTAAAGACCGGTTCACATGTTGCAGTCATGTGGGAAATGAATCTGGAAATATAATTCAAACGCCCAAGGAACCCTCTGACTTGCTTTTCAGTTCTCAGTGTTGGCATCTCTTGAATTGCTTTGACTTTATCAGGGTCAACTTCAATTCCTTTCTAGCTGACAATGAAACCCAACAATTTCCCTGATTGAACACTGAAGGTACATTTATTTAGATTCAAGCGGAGACGATACTCCCTCAAATGCTGAAATAACTTCGACAATCTTCTACATGCCCTTCTTCAGTCTGGGATTTAGAAATCATATCATCAACATATACTTCTATTTCCTTGTGCATCAGATCATGGAATAGGGTTGGCATAGCCCTCTGGTACGTTGCACCAGTGTTCTTCAACCCGAAGGGCATCACTCTGTAACAGAATGTTCCCTAGGGTGTGATAAACGTTGTTTTTCCATGTCCTCTGGAGCCATTCTCATTTGATTATACCCAGAAAATCCATCTATGAACAAGAATACTTTGAATTTTGTTGTGCTATCCACTAACATGTCAATGTGTGGCAATGGAAAATCATCTTTTGAACTAGCTTTATTTAGATATCTGTAATCTACGCACATGCGGACTTTTCCGTCTTTCTTTGGTACTGGTACAATATTGGCAATCCATTGAGGATACACTGACGTCACAAGAAAACCATAATTAATCTGCTTTAGAAACTCCTCTTTAATCTTTACTTCCATATCTGGGTGAGTTCCTCTCAACTTTTGTTTGATTGGTGGACACTCTGGCTTCAACGACAAACGATGCTCTACAATATCTGTATCTAGACCAGGAATATCTTGATAAGACCAAGCAAAGATATCCACATACTCTATCAACAACTCAATCAACCTGCTCTTCACATCAGGATGCAACAATGCTCCAATCTTGACTTCTTTCAGATCTTCTTCTGAACCCAAATTGATCACTTCCAAAGGCTCTTTATATGGCTAAATGGCATTTTCCCCGCGCTCAAGCAACCGTGAGACCTATTTTGGAACCTCATCATAGTCTTCTTCTTCAGCCCCATACATAGGACATTCAAAGTTGAGAGAGGGTGCAGGGTCATTGTATTCAACGGGTTTTTTAATTAATCTGCACATATGATTTATGATTGCTTTTAGAAACTGACACATATAACAAGTGATTATGCAGATTGTATTTCAATTATTATTTATTTTGAAAGTTTTTTTTCCTGATTACCATTTTCCAAGAAAAAGCAGAAAATAAAGACACAATTTGGGAAACAAAGACAACTTTTATTATTGATTTTAAAAGTCATAGCAAACAGATAAGCCCTACATCATTAATACTCCCACCTTGGGAAGAGTGAAAGCTTTTCAAAAAGATTAACAAATCAAATTACTTTTAAACATGTATGCAAGAGGGAACATCAATGGTGATCCAGTTCTGAACCCTAACTCCGTACGTCACATAATTCGGCATTTCCGGCTCTGCTTCATCTTCTACAATGGAATTAATCCCAGAAACAGTTGGATGAAGATAACCCCCGCTACGGAATATGTCTTGATACTTTCCTGCAGCAGACTTCGGCTTCATGCTCTTACCTTTATCATTCTTCAAAGAGAACCTGAAGCCGGCTCTGGTCTTGTTTACAGGAGGATCCACAATCCGTCCCCATACTTCACTATGACCCTTACGCACAACCTGTTGCGCATCCTTAAGCAAAACCATGGAATTCTCATTTCCTCTTATATTATCAATGGATAAGGCTTGGAACTGGGTTCCAAAAGCAGCTTCATCCGCCTCCACAATGATGAAAGAGGACAAATGCGATATCAATAATGCATGTTCTCCATTTATAATTACCACTTTTCCTTCACCCACAAACTTCAGTTTCTGGTGTAAAGTCGAAGTGACAGCCCCTGCTTCATGTATCCATGGCCTTCCTAGCAAACAGCTATAAGCAAGTACAATATCCATGACCTGGAAAGTAATTTGAAACAAATGTGGGCCTATATGAATAGGCAAGTCCACTTCACCAATAACAGATTTCCTTGATCCATCAAACGCTTTCACAATACTACCAGTCGGGCGCATGGGCGTTCCTTGATATTTCAACTTCATAAGCATGCTCCTCGGTATAACGTTCAATGCAGATCCATTATCAATCAACACATTGGATAGTGAATCATTCTTGCAATGCATAGAGATATGGAGGGCCAAGTTGTGATTCCTTCCTTCATTTGGAAATTCATCATCGCAAAAACTCAGGTTATTACATGACGTAATGTTCCCTACTACACTGCTGAATTGGTCTATAGGCATGTCACTTTTCATAAAAGCTTGATCCAGTACCCTCATCAGAGATTCTCTGCAAGCAGAGGAGTTCATCAATAAAGCCAAGATAGATATTTTCGAAGGAGTCTGCAGTAGCTGATCTACAATTCTGTAGTCTCTCATCTTGATTATCTTCAAAATATCATCCACTTCTTTCTCTAACGTAGCTCCACTGGATTCACCCGTAACCTTCTTGGGTTCAACATTCTCAGCAATTTTATTTCTTGTGCTAACATCTCTACGAACAACTGGTGCAAATACACGACCGCTGCAGGTCACTCTACTAGTCTCAGCAATATTTCCAACATCAGGCATTGGCTGGATGGGAACTTCCACACCATCCTCTAAGATTGTAGCATTATATTTGTAGGGTACAACCTTATCTGACTTGTAGGGAACAAGACCCATCAAACTAATCACCAATGGGGGAATAACTGGCTTGCCATGATATTAAACTTCAAAAGGGGTAGGTGTACCAAAACAAGGTACAATAACAATAACTCCCTCTTCAACATATTCAGTTATTATTGAGTCATCTCTAGAAAACAAATCCTCATCTGAGGAGAAATACTCATCTGCAGAGGCATACTCATCATCCGACTCTTCTTCAGCCAAACAAACCTCAATCATATCAACTTCATGGTAATCATCCCTTTGAACTGTAACCTGGATAGTTCCATTATCCAATAACAACTAAACACCTTTCTTCACGTTTGAAAATCCTCGGGAGTCTCAACAACAAATTTGGCAAGATCCATACTGATGTTCCACCTGACCAGCCAAGTGACAGAAAGTAGCATGCAATTGCACAAGGTCTTCATTCATATACTCCACATAAAAAATTATGAACTCTCCAGGACATCCAAAAACCATATCCACTTCCTCTTCATACTCTGCCCTAGGCCTGATTATATGGATGAGGCCCTCATCCATCATCTCCTTCAAATCAACCTTTATCTTATCGTAACCCTGTATGTCTGTACTGCAAATAGCATAACCGAAATGGTCATGCATATAGTAGCTAATTTCACAGAGGTCTGCATGCATTTTCACCAAATCTCCTCTAATAAGATTAATATCAAAAATCCAGAAGTCGCCTGTACAACCAGCCACCATATTCACAACATTCGTTCCTCCATGCTTGGGTAGAGGATTGTCTTTCACATTAGGACCCACATCCTTGAAAGATAGAATACCATACTTTATCAATTTCTGCACCTTAGTCTTCAAAGGATAAAAATTCTCAACATTATGCCCTGGTGCTCCCTGATGAAAAGCACATGTCTGGTCTGCCTTGTAATACCAAGGCAATGGTGATGGTACATCGGGAGGTGGTCGGGTCTGAACCAACTTCTTCTGAATCAATACTGGTAGTAACTTCGTATAACTCATAGGAATAGGGTGATAACTCTACCTTCTATGATTATACCATTGATTCCCTTGCTGGGATAGTCTCTGATAAGAAACGTTGGTTGGACCTATACCAACAACTGGAGTAACTGAGGCGACTTGTCGATGATGCTAATAATTCCTTCTAGTTGTGTTAACTCTCCTCTCTTGCATAACAGCATTCACATCCCCTTCCTTCTTCTTGGTAAATCCATAAGACGGTTTCTTCGCACCTCCAGATCCTTCACTCTTTGTTAAACGACCCTCTCTTACAGCCTCTTCTAAGCGGATACCCATGCCTACCATTTCAGTAAAGTCACTTGGCGCACTTGCTACCATCCTCTCATAGTAGAAATCACCCAGATTCTTCAAGAAAATCTTAGTCATCTCCTTCTCTTCCATGGGAGGAATCACTTGGGCGGCTACCTCACGTCATCTCTGTGCGTAGTCTTTGAATGATTCCGTGTCTTTCTGAACCATGGCCCTGAGTTGAACACGGTGAGGCACCATGTCCATGTTATACTTGTATTGTATGATAAATGCTTCTCCCAAGTCATTGAAAGTATGGATATTGTCGATGTCCAAACTCATATACCACTTCAGCGCAACACCGGTCAAACTATCCTGAAAAAAGTGAATCAGTAGACGTTGATCATCGGTATGGGTAGACATTCTCCTTACATACATTTCCATATGAGAACGAGGGCAAGTGTTTCCCTTGTACTTCTCAAACTCCAGGACCTTAAACTTTGCAGGTATCTTAACATTCGGGACCAAGCATAATTCATTCACATTTGCCTGAATAACTCTTTTCCCCTGAGGGCCTTCATCTCCATCTGCATCTTGTCAAACTGCTCTTGAAAATCATCCATTCTATCATAGAGACCCAAGTCTTCACTTGGTGGAGGAAAAGGACGACACACATCATCGTTAACAAACGGAACCATATTCATCGAAGGAGGTGCAACAGGAGCAGCATGCACCACAGGAGGTGCAGGAGGAACAATAGTCTAAACAACTGGAGTATCATGAGGACAAAGATTGAAACCTTCAGGTGCAAATTTCTATGGCATTCCCCATGGATAATGTTGTACCCCAAAATTTGCCCTCTCATTTCATCAACATTTTCTCACCACAAGACTCTTGGAACTCAAGATCAAGTTAGGGTTTACTCTGCTCAAGACCCCCTCCTTGCACTATTGACCCAAATTAGGGTTTGAGTTTGCACAAAGATGTTTTGACCTAAAATGCCCAAAGTTACTTTCATGCTTCATGTTGTACTTACAAGTTTATCCATACCAAGTTTCAAGCCTTGATTCCAATCTTTGCCCAGTCAATTGGACAGTTGACCTATAAATCAGCTGTTAGGGGAAAAAGTCAACTGTGGCCAATTGACAGTCAAACCTCATGAATTTTGACCCACATCAACATAATGAACTCACATGAATCATTTGGTCAAGTTTGGATCACAATTCCACAAGAAATTTGATCAGATCACCAAAAGGGCAAAATGGTCATTTTTAGGGTTTTGACTGCACAAAGGCAATTTTTGACTGTTTGACCTAACCAATGGCAAACCAAGCTCACATATGGACTCAAGGACTCAATGGCATTGTCTTGACCTATTCAACAAGTTCAAAAGATCTCAAATGCATAGGATTGACAGATGAATTTTTCAGTCAACTGATCAAAATTTGACTGTATACTGAAAAGTCAAACTTTGACTTTTTGGTCAAAATCAAGTGCCAAGATTTATTTTTAATCAAGACATGTCAAATTATGAAACTTGTTCATCAAGAAACCCAAAATTGCAAATTAGGGTTTAAAATGAGAAAATTTCATAACTTAGAATTTTTCTAAGTTATGAAACTTCCTTATTTTTTCCTAACTTTGTCCCATATTTTCACCAAGATGCAAATGGATTCAAACAAAACTTGAAACATGAAAGTTGTAGTACATTGCAAAATATACAACTTTGATTCACAAAGTTCTCTCAAAGGAAGCTTGTATCTCAAGTTATGATTTTTGGAACAAGGGTGCAAAACATTTTTAACTTAGAGAAAATTTGACCTATTCTAGGCAGGATTTTTGTCCAACTTCTTGGCCATTTTTCACTTGGTTCCACTTGGATTTTCAATTTTCATTATAAAGATGGATTATAGTACATATTCCAAGCTTTCCAAATTATCCAAGAACTTCTCAAACACCCTTGTGGTTAGAGAGAATCGAATTTGCAAAGTTGGCTAAAACTCATTCTTGTTCATGGCCAAAACATGTTCATGGCAACTTGTATTTTCAAATCAGCTTGTACAATGTTAGCTTGCAGGCCTCAAAACTAGTTTCACACACCTTAATTTAATGCCAAACCATTGTATTAAGGTATTATTTCATCCATTTGGACATTACATGCTAAACTAATCCTTAATTGGAAAAAGCAAAGTTTCCATTTTGATAAAGTATCACTTTATGTCAAATTCCAAAATCCTTGAGGTACAAGCCAGATCTTTGAGGCAAAGTTTGGTAGACAAATCCCACTGATCAAGAGCAAATTGTGCAGCATAGATAGGGAGAGTACACATGCCTGCATTGCAACTTGAACCTTCTTACTTCAAAAACAAGCAAGTTTGCAAATCATAACCAACTCTCACTTCCTGCAAGCATAAGCCTAAGCAAACTTTGTTCTCATCTTCCATACATCCCAACTAGCCTAAAGCACGACTCATCCATCCCTAAGACCTGCTCATATTCAGAATCCCTGTTTTGCTGCAAAACAGGGCAAGTTCTGCAACTTGACCTCCATAACCATATCCACTCGTGCGTTTTTACTCAAGCCTGTCCAAACACATTCCATACCATCCACTGAAACTATTCCAAGCCCTGAACTCAAGCTGTAACACCCCTAACCATGTTTTCCATTTCTACTTTCAAGCTGTGCAGGTGGACTTCCATAGCACGATGCAGTTGGTTTCAAAGCAAGCTAGGCATTTGGGAAGCATCCTTGGACTTCAGGTAAGCTAAACCAAAGCTCAAACTCCACTGAAGATACCTACATTGCTCTGTTCAATTCAAGCTGAAATAGGTAAAACCATGAACTTCTATCTCTCAATCTAGGAAGAGTTAGGCTTAGGTTTGTGAATGAAACAAGCTCTACTCATAGCCCTGAAGCCATACATATGATTACTTTTCATTTATGTTAAGCGTGCTGTGAGAATTTTAGCCATGAACATTGAAGAAAAATTAGGTCAGAAATTGGGGGTGAAGAAATTCTCCCTGGTTTCTTAGAGTTAGGTCAAGTTTCTTACATATTTGAAATCGTGATTTGATGCTCTACATTGTTTGTGTTATGAGTGTTTGCTAAAAATCAAAGAATCAGGAGTTTGTGTTTTGAACAAAGAAGCGCGCGTTTGACAGAAGCTGGAGGAAGAAGATGATGGTTTGGGCTGAGCCTGAGCCATCCTTGCTGTTTGCACATTTTTTTTCCATTTGCACCCCCCTGGCCCATTATGTGAAATACTTGTCATTTTTGCATTTTTCTTTTTGATTCTGTCTTAATATTTTTTGTTCAAATATAAAAAACATCAAATATTTTTCAACATCTTTTTACATTTATTTGGCATTTATTTGCTTTATTAAACATATATATGTAAATAAATATATTTCCTTTTCATTTTAAAAACCCTAAAAAATAATACAAAAAATATTTGTTTTAGTTATTATTTTTTTATTTACATTTTGAAAACATTTTCTGAAAAAATACATTTTTGTAAATAATTAATATTTTTATTTTTGTTCATATTTAGCATATTTAATATATATAACATATAAATACTTGTACATTTCATTTTTATTAGATAATTATGAGAAAAAAATACAAAAATAATACATTTTATTTTTATTTAATATTTGACATCAAAAATACTTTTTTACAATATACTTTTTATTTTTTGTATATAATTAACAAATATTGTACATAATTAATAAATATTACTATTTATTTAAAAAACTAGGGTTTTGCCCTAAATGATAAAAATATTCAAAAATTAACCTTTTTTTTATTTTGTTTATATTTCACATTGAAAAATACTTTTACATACATAACAAAAATCATTTTTGTGCATAATACATTCTTATTTATTTATTGTATTCACTTAAATATTGTATAATTAAATATTTGTATATTCGATATGGTTGTAATAATTTAGATTTTATTTCCTTGTCAAATATCCCCTAAATTCAAACTTGTATCCCCATCCCCATAATCATTGTTGTAATAGTTTAGCATTTAAATTTCCGCCTTTAAAAGCTTCCAATTATGCCATGATAGACCTAGGGTTTGTATGCAAATAAAACCAACAAGTAGCTTGACCTAATTCAAGATAAACATGCATGAAAAACAAACACAATGCACACTTGCACCCCTAGGGTTACATCCACTTGTTGCCTTCAAAAATGGGTCATGGTTGCATGTTAAGTGTCTTTGGCAAAACAAAAACAAATCAAATGATCATAGTCCCTCGATGACGCTATCAAGTTGCCTAAAATGATCAAGTCCCTTGAGAAAATTGCCAAAGATACTTGGCACTATTGCCACCATGGTCTAAACGATGACCCGCGCGCGTCCCGTTAACATCCTAACACAAGGTTGTTCACCAAATACAATGGTAAAACAACACTGTTAAAAGGGTTAAAACATGAGAAAGATCTTTGAGAAATTTAGAGTAGATATCTCTTAGTTACTTGATCAAACTTGCGAAACACACTTGCCATTTTCAAACACACTTCACCAATACAACTTCCAAAACAACTTTCAAAAACATTGAAACATCTTTTCAAAAAGACAAACACCCTTGTAAAACATTCAAACAAGAATTGTTACAATGGTTGCCTAGACAAGGCATCTTTTTCAAAACATTTTCAAACCACACACACAAAGCACCATTTCAAACAATTGAAAAGCAAAGGCAAGTGATCTAAGCAAGTAACTAAGAGCCCATGGATAACCATGGATAGAAAGGGTGCTAATACCTTCCCTTTCTATAATCTACTCCCCGAACCCAAGAAAACATCTCAAAGGTTTTTCCTGTACTTTTTAACCTTTCCTTAGGATAAAATAAAAAGTCGGTGGCGACTCTTGCTAAACCGAAACATTTGCGAACAAAAAAACGCAAAACCTCAAGTCAGTTCTCCCACCGTATCACAGAACTGGCGACTCTGCTGGGGAAAAATTTAAAAGTGGAGTAACCTTAAGGCCTAGATCACCCTTTTGCATGACTAATTGTTTGCTTTGATTGCTTTACATTTTGGTTCTCTTTTTTGGGCTTGAAATCCTACACCCGGATTTGGGAAACATTCATAGATAGAAATACGTTATGGAAACTGTGCGGGGTATACCGACACGGTTGAAGCAATAGCTATATTAGTGCGACATATTTGTGAGTACCGGTAACCCTTGAGTTCAATCAAGGAGAGTACAGGGCCGCTGAGTGATGTCACTAAGCACTAATGACCTAGAACCTTACTTGACCATCTTGGCCTTTTATTAGGGGTAGTGAGATGACCGGCTTTGGTGCAGTCCGAAGTTGGTAGATACTCGATACTACACTCATTGAGGGTTGTTTTCTTGGAATATTTTGGTCGCTAGTTAAGTGGCTAAACCAAAACAATGAACATGGAAAACAATCCAATGATATTGAGCTCCTTAGAACCCGATTACTATTTATAGGACAGGTTTTTAAGCCAACTAAACTCAAGAGGGTACTTACCTATGAAACCCCATGCAAGCCTGAAACTAGGGTTTTGTATGACTTGCTTATACATATGTTTGTGCATACATCATGAACATCATAAAGCATCATATGCATCCACTAACCATTTCAAGGGTTTGGATCTTCATCTTTGTTCTTGTTTTGTAGGTCATGGAAATTCTTCGCAGGAAAACTATCCAAGTCAACCTTGTGAGAATCCCTCCTCAACTCAAGGAGCTCACATCCAGAATTCCAGAAAGCTCTCTCTTCAGTGAAAGACATGGTAGACTGCTCAGCCTAGTTAACACCAACATTAAAGAAGACATGGTGAAAGTGTTGTTCCAATTCTTTGACCCCCTTCACCACTGTTTCACATTCCCCGACTACCAATTGGTGCCTACTTTGGAGGAATTTTCTCAACTCCTGAGAATTCCTATTCTTAATCAACTACCCTACAACGGTACAAAAAAAGAACCAAAGCCTGAAGATGTTGCTCAAGCACTACACTTGCAACCATCTAACATCAAGGGGCATTGGGAAACTAGAAGTGGTGTCAGAGGCTTCTTGGCAAAATTCTTGTTTGAGAAGGCACAAGAGTGTTGGAATTCTTTGGATCTACAAGCCTTTGAAGAGATTGTGGCACTCCTCATTTATGGGCTGGTCTTGTTCCCAAATCCTGACCAACTTATAGATGTGAATGTTGTCAAGATTTTCCTATCCAGGAATCCCATACCTACATTGCTTGGGGACATCCTCCACTCATTTTACACACGAACAATGAGGAAGAGAGGTGTTCTCATGTGCTGTACTCCTCTCATTGCAAGGTGGTTTATTTCTCACCTTCCACAATCTGTTATGAAGAATGAACAAAGGTTGAGGTGGTCGCAACGATTGATGACCCTCACATACTCTGATGTACATTGGTGTTCTCGGTCCAGAGAAAATGTCATCATCATCGATCGTTGTGGTGAGTTCCCTAATGTTCCATTACTTGGCATTAGGGGAGGCATTACCTACAACCCTTGTCTAGCTTTGAGACAATTTGGATATGCACGGAGGGATGGACCTCATGACATGCTGATTCCTGACCTAGTTTTTGACTTCGACAACGATGCGCAAGGACTTCGACAAAGATTCATCAGAGCTCGGAGGATGCCTAACAAGGTAGATAGCAAGACACTGGGGCACAAGAACTCCATCCCTCTTGAGCCTTACCTCAAGTGGGTACGAACCCGCGCCCAGAGTCTTATGATGCTTTACCCTCACATTCTCCCTTTGATTAAAGAGCCTGTTAAGGAAGGAGAGGTTCCATACACCATCCTACATCCAGACATGCCAACATCATGGGAGGAAATGCAGAAGAGTTGGATCCAACTCAAGGAAGAAAGGGATACCTTTGAAGCCAGCTTCTACGCCAGTGAGAAGAAGGTTTTGGAGCTTACCCGCTGACTTCACGAGGAGGAGACCCTCAACACTTACATCACACTAAAGAGGATGCGCAACGTCTTTTTACCTTAAGAAGTTTTTGTAATATTTGGCCCATGGGGCATTTATGTACTGACAAAATTTCTTCTTATTAATATGACGTGTGTTCTTTTTGTCTGCAACAATTTTGAATTTCAAAAATCCTTGAATGCATTGCATGAATAAACATATCATTCATCATATGCATAAACAGGTCTTCACACCAGGTTTCCTTATCTTTCTGCTGTTTATTTCAGTAAGATGGATATTGAGCAGAGGGTCAAAGATCTGCAGGCACAAAACTCGCAGTTTCAACAGCTCCTTATGACCTTGGCAAAGGGTCAGGAGGATCTTAAAGCACTGTTAGGGAATAAAGAGCAAGAAAAAGGAAAAAAGAAGAAGAAAAGAGTTGGGGTAGCTATGCTGGGAAGAAGATTTGAGAATGAAGCTAGGAGAGTTCTTGAATTCCCCTCCACATCTGATGAGGGGACCGACAAAGGAAAAGGAGCTGCATTACCTTCTGAGTCCGAGGCTGAAGAGGAAGAGGTTGAGGAAGATGAAGATTACTCAGAGCAGCAATACCCGCCAGCGGACGACAAATACAAAAACCTGGAGGATAGACTGGCAGCTATGGAGCTGCAAAGGGTTCCCGGGTTAGATTTTGAAAAATTGGGATTGATTGCTGGGATTGTGATCCCTCCAAAGTTTAAGGTGCCAACTTTTGCAAAATACGACGGTCTGTCTTGCCCGAAGATGCACCTGAGGTCGTATGTCAGAAGAATTCAACCTCACTCATCTGATAGAAATCTTTGGGTACACTTCTTCCAGGACAGCCTGTCCGGTACACAGCTAGATTGGTTTTACCAGCTTGAGAGGTCAGAAGTGCATAGTTGGGAGGATTTGGCAGCTGACTTTTATCGCCAGTATCAATACAACGCTGACTTGGCACCGACCCGTACTTAGTTACAAAGTATGGGGATGGCCTCAAATGAGGGATTCAAAGAGTACGCCCAGAAATGGCGTGACTTGGCCGGAAGAGTACAACCACCTCTTTCAGATAGGGAGCTGGTTGATATGTTCTTGGGGACCCTATCTGGCCCTTTCTTCAACCATTTGATCAGGAGCTCTTCCGCGGGGTTTACTGAACTGATTCTGACTGGCGAACGGGTGGAAGCTGGTATTAAGAGTGGGAAGATTCAAAGGGATGCCTCTGTCTCCACAATTGTTAAAAAACCTTTCCCAGCTAAGAAGGAAGCAATTGCTATATACTCTCAGAAAGGATTGAGAAGAACTGAGCGCCGGCCGACTGTAGGGGCCGTGATAATTCAAAATTCGTCAAATGATCAGCCTCGTAACAATCAGTCTAGACCTAACCAGCAACGGGTAGAACGGCCACAACGACAGTTCACCCATATCAACATGACGCCTGCACAAGTTCTTCCCCATTTGTTGAAGCTAAATCTCACCAGTATTAGAGAGGCGCCAAAGATTGTGAATACCACTTCCCCACACTATCATCCTAATGCTAAATGTGCCTATCATTCTGACAACGCCGGGCATGACACCAATGATTGTTGGGCACTTAAGAATAAAATTCAGGACTTGATAGATGCAAAAGAGGTTGAGTTCGACGCCCCCGAGAAGCCGAATGTAATCTCCGCTCCAATGCCAAAGCATGGTCGCAATGTCCATGCTGTTGAAAAAGATCTGTTTGTTTCTACTGTTGATGATCTGATAACTCCACTACTGACAATCAAGTTGAATCTGTTGAAGGCTGGGATTTTCCCAGGTTGTAAAGAAGATTGCTACTTTTGTTCCTCCCTACCGATCGACTGTCCATTGCTGAAGATAGGCATCCAACGCCTAATGGACAACCAACAAATTCTTTTCAAAAAGACTCCTGTTACTCCAACTCCTATCAATGAAGTTTCAATAATCACCATTTCCTCCAATCTTTCCAAGGTCCCCAAAAGGATTGTTAAGATTACATCCACTCCGAAGATTGTACCCTTGAAGATAACCATGCCTGGGCCCGTCCCATACAAATCTGACAAATTGATACCGTGGAATTATGGTGGAGAAATCTACTACCACGGTGTTAAACAAATTGAGATAACTGAAGAGAGCTCTGACGAAGAAATTGCCGACATTGGAAACATTGCCGGTACGAGCAAAATTACCCGAAGTGGAAGAATTTTCTCTCCAGAGATTTCCCCTCCAAAGGCAATCTTTGGACCCTCAGCTACTCCCAAGGTTACCCCTGCACCGGTAAAACTATCTGCAAGAACGCCAATGATTGAAGAAGCTGTTACTCCTGTGGTTGTCCCTCCTGCTGCTGCTGATAAGGGGAAAGGGATCCAAGAAGAGCTCATCAGGACGAGGGCTCAGCCGTTGGTCATCCCCGAAACCTCTAAGAAAGAAATGGAGGAGATTATGAAAATAATAAAGAGTGATTATGATATGGTGGAGAAACTGGGGCAAACCCCCTCGAAGATCTCCATGTTGGCCCTGTTTCTTTGTTCGGAGGCTCATGCCAAAGCTTTGATAAGGTTTTTGAAGACAACCCATGTGCCCCAGGAAACCTCAGCCAATCAATTCCAAGATTGTGTAGCCAGCCTTACCGCCAACAACGGCCTGGGTTTCTCTGATGCTGACCTGACTCCGAAGGGAAGAAAGCACAATGACGCACTGCATGTGTCAGTTGAATGCCGAGGAACCACTCTCACCTATGTCTTGGTCGATACTGGTTCTTCTCTAAATGTGCTGCCTAAGAAAGCTCTGGACCGATTGGATTGTGAAGGCTTGGAGCTGAAACCAAGTAATATCATTGTCAGGGCCTTTAACGAGTCTAAAAGAATGGTGCATGGGGAGGTCGACATTCCCATCAAGGTAGGCACTGAGGTGTTCCACTCCACATTCTATGTGATGGACATCCGCCCATCATACTCTTGCTTGCTAGGAAGACCTTGGATTCATAGTGCTGGGGCCGTCACTTCCTCTCTACATCAGATGCTGAAATACCCTGTTAAGGGAAAAATCATAACTGTACATGATGAGGAGGAGTACATGATCAGTCACCTGAATTCCTTTCGGTATGTGGAAGTGGATGGCGAATTCATCGAAACACCCTTTTAACACTTTGAGGAAGTTTCTCCCGAGGTGGCAGTAGCTGAGGTACCCAAGCAGGTGGCTAGGATGGCATCTATGAAAGACGCAAAGGCTGCAATGAAGGAGGGGAAGAGTTCAACATGGGGACAGTTGCCTGACTTTCCTCACAAGACAGACAAGTTTGGGTTAGGGTTTACCGCTGCGGGGCAAAAGGCTATGCGTCGCTCAAAAATTGAAAAGGCACCCATCAAGATTTCTCCTCATGGAATCAATGCTTTAGAAGACAAAGACGAAGAGGGTAACTTTGAAGAGTGGATCTTCCCAACCATTGAAGGGGGACTACACAACTGGGAGGCGAAAGACTTCGTTCCCATTACTTTCATCAATCAGTAATTTATCTTTCGAACATTTCCTGTTGGTCTGTAATAATTACTAAAACAATCTGCACACTACTTTTTCACCTCATGCCTTGCCCGGGGCATGTAGGTCCATTTTTAAGGGCTTGATTCTTTTCATAATCATATGCCATGTTTAATGATTCATTGGACGTTTTTCATTTATAAACTGCTGTGTTCATTTTCTTTCCTTTTGCATTTTTGTTTGTTTAAGGATGGCTATCCCTTACACACACCCACACTCACAAATGCAAGTACCCATCCATTCCGGATTCCATGGGTGACTATTCTGCTGTATCCTTCAATAACTCTGAAGATTTGGTCAATCAGGCTGAGTACGAAGATCAAGAAGATTGTGAAGTACCGGGAGAGCTAGCCAGACTTCTACAACAAGAAGAGAGGGCCATCTTGCCTCATGAAGAGTTGTTGGAAATAGTCAACTTAGGAACAGAGGAAGACAGGAAAGAAGTACAAGTGGGTGCCAATCTGGAACCAAGTGTCAAGGAGCGCTTAATACAACTGTTGAATGAATACGTTGAAATCTTCGCATGGTCTTATGAAGACATGCCAGGGTTAGACACAGATATCGTGGTTCACCGTCTCCCTACAAGAGAAGACTGTCCACTGATCAAGCAAAAAGTTCGCCGAATGAGGCCAGACATGTCTAAGAAGATTAAAGCTGAAGTAATGAAGCAATTCAACGCTGGCTTTCTGGCTGTTACATCCTATCCGCAATGGGTTGCTAATATTGTGCCCGTTCCCAAAAAAGACGGCAAGGTCAGAATGTGTGTGGACTACCGGGATTTGAACAGGGCTAGCCCTAAAGATGATTTTTCGCTACCACATATCGACATTTTGATTGACAACACAGCTCAGCACAAAGTATTTTCTTTCATGGACGGATTCTCGGGCTACAACCAGATTAAAATGGCCCCCTAGGACATGGAGAAAACAACCTTTGTTACACAATGGGGTACCTTCTGCTACAAGGTGATGTCGTTCAGACTGAAGAACGCAGGGGCAACTTATAAACGCGCCATGGTAGCTTTGTTTCATCATATGATACATCATGAGATCGAAGTTTACGTAGACGACATGATAGCTCGATCACAAACAAAGGAGGAACACCTTGAACATTTGCAGAATCTGTTCGCCAGGTTGAAAGAGTACAAACTCAGGCTGAATCCAAGTAAGTGCATTTTTGGAGTTAGGTCCGGTAAACTTCTGGGATTTATTGTCAGCAACAAAGGCATTGAGGTCGATCCAGCAAAAGTAAAGGCTATACAAGAAATGCCTGCCCCCCGTACTGAAAAGGAGGTTAGAGGATTCTTGGGACGCTTGAACTATATCGCCAGGTTCATCTCTCACCTGACGTCTACCTGTGAGCCAATTTTCAAACTATTGAAGAAAGATCAGGTAGTCGAATGGAACGATGATTGTCAAACTGCTTTTGATAAGATCAAGGAGTATTTGCTAGAACCTCCTATTCTGATGCCACCCGTCGAAGGTTGGCCACTGATCATGTATCTGACTGTTTTGGACAACTCAATCGGGTGCGTACTGGGCCAACATGACGAGTCTGGTCGAAAAGAGCATGCCATTTATTACCTTAGAAAAAAGTTTACCGACTGTGAGACTCGCTACTCACTGCTCGAGAAAACTTGCTGCGCTTTGGTATGGGCTGCTCGCCGACTAAGGCAGTATATGTTGACTCATACCACTTTGCTGATTTCCAAAATGGACCCGATCAAGTATATCTTCGAGAAGTCTGCTTTATCTGGAAGAATCACTAGATGGCAAATGATCCTGACTGAGTATGACATCCAGTATACCACCCAAAAAGCTATAAAAGGGAGTGTACTAGCTGACCATCTAGCTCATCAAGCTATCGAAGATTATTAATCCATGAGATTCGACTTCCCGGACGAGGACATCATGACTTTGGACAACATTGAAGGTAACAGACTGTATGAAGGACCTGAAAATGGATCCCTATGGACCCTGTACTTTGATGGTGCTTCAAATGCACTTGGAAATGGTATCGGTGCGGTACTCATTTCCCCGGAAGGTTGCCATACACCTTTCACGGCCCGACTTTGTTTCAGATGTACCAATAACATGGCCGAATATGAAGCTTGCATCTTTGGTCTCAAGGCTGCTATAGACCTGGGGATCAAATCTTTGATCGTATTTGGGGACTCGGCTTTGGTTATCAGTCAAATCAAAGGAGAGTGGGATACCAAACATCCTAATCTTATCCCATACAAAGAACATGTCTTGACATTGCTGCCTCATTTCGAGCAGATTACTTTCGAGCATTTCCCGCGAGAAGAAAATCAGCTAGCAGATGCTCTGGCTACAATGTCTTCCATGTTTAAACTCAACTGGGATAACGAGGCTCCCCAAATCACCATCGAGCAAATGGATGAACCTGCGCATTTTCATGAGATTAATACCGAAGAAGTAGTGGAACAACCCTGGTTCCATGAAATCAAAAGGTATCTCCAGACTAGAGAGTATCCTGAAGGAGCTTCCATAAATGACAAGAAGTTCTTAAGGAGATTTGCAGCCAAGTTCTTCCTAAGCAATGACATCCTTTATAAGCGCAACCACGATTGTGTTTTACTTCGTTGTGTGGACAAAGCTGAAGCAGAGTTAATCATGACTGAGATACACAATGGCACATTTGGCACCCACTTGAGCGGACATACGATGGATAAGAAGATTCTAAGGGCAGACTATTACTGGTCTACCATGGAAGCTGATTGCCATCAACATTCCCGTACTTGCCACAAATGTCAAATCTACGCCGACAAGGTACATATTCCTCCTGTTCCTCTCAACGTTCTGACAGCTCCTTGGCCATTCACAATGTGGGGCATTGACATGATTGGAGAGATCAAGCCCACGACATCCAATGGACATCGCTTCATCCTGGTCGCTATTAACTATTTTACCAAGTGGGTCGAAGCAGCTTCCTTCGCCTCTGTTACAAAAAATGTGGTTGCCCGCTTCATCAGGCAGAACCTCATATGCCGGTATGGTGTCTCCGACAGGATCATCACAGACAACGGTACAAATCTGAACAATACTATGATCACCGCTCTATGTGAATAGTTCAAGATTTATCATCACAATTCATCTCCCTATCGGCCGAAGATGAACGATGCTGTTGAAGCTGCGAACAAAAACATCAAGAAGATCATTCAGAAAATGACAGTTACCTACAAGGACTGGCATGAGATATTACCGTTTGCTCTGCATGGATACCGTACCACGACACGTACTTCAACAGGGGCAACCCCATTTTCTTTGGTGTATGGCATGGAAGCTGTCCTACCCATGGAAGTTCAAATTCCTTCTTTAAGGATTATGAAGGACGCTGGTTTGAGTGAAGACGATTGGATTCAGACCCGACTTGATCAACTCAATTTGATCGACGAGAAGCGACTCACTGCTGTTTGCCATGGTCATACTTACCAAAAACGAA
This sequence comes from Vicia faba, assembly GCA_948472305.1. Lineage (NCBI taxonomy): Eukaryota > Viridiplantae > Streptophyta > Magnoliopsida > Fabales > Fabaceae > Vicia > Vicia faba. The sequence goes on along the minus strand of OX451736.1, from coordinate 984,677,485 downwards.
TGATCAAGGCTTTTAACAAGAAAGTCAGACGTCAAGTATATCAAGTCGAAGATCTTGTGATCAAGCGGATCATCTTGCCGCAAAGTGATCCCAGAGGAAAATAGACTCCTACTTACGAAGGACCATTTGTAATCAAGAGCATCTTTTCTGGTGGTGCAATGATTCTGACCACCATGGACGGTGATGATTTGCCACACCTTGCGAATGCAGACATAGTCAAAAGATACTACGCATAAAATAACCCGACAAGTCGAAAACCCGGAAGGGCGACTTGGGAAAAAATGGGCATCCCGGTGAACCGAAAACCCGAAAGGGCGGTTCAGGCAAAAATTAGGGATAAAACAAAAAAATTTGTACACCCGGCAAGCTGAAAACCCGAAAGGGCGGCTTGGGCAAAAAAGGGTTTCCCGGTGGATTGAAAACCCGAAAGGGCGATCCAGGCAAAATTTAGGGAATTAAAGCGTATGACTATGTCTCGTCGGATCACTTTAAAGAACAATCTCTTCATCAACAAGCTCCGAGCTTCTGATCAATCCAGTCATCAGTGGACGAAGCATTGAATGGACAAGATATTCAGAGTTGTGAAGGCTATAACAAGAATGGAATCCCATGGAATTGTTACACATAGCCGTCTTTCTTTTGTATAAAATTTTCAATTTTTTACGACAACATCCTCTTACTAGGATGCCTGTCTCCTTTGTACAAAGATACTCATAAAAAGTTAATACAAACACTTTTCCGAATACAAAAATTTGCTTTGTCTTCCTTTTGCCTTTTTACACTTATGTTTTATTTGAGAAACGTCCAATGTTTTGTTAAATAGGCATATGCATTTGAACATAATCATTTTCTTACAAATCCAGAAAGATGATTGCTGATAGGTTGAAGGTACAAATAGATATCTTGATGCCCTTTCAGAAGGAATCCCCAGCGGAATTAAACTCCAAATTCCTCAACAAAGTTAAAATCCAGAACTTAATTCCCCAAACAGAGTTAAACTTCAGGATCCTCGGCAGAACAAAAGCTTTCTCAAAGCTGATTTCCCCAGCCAGAGAGCCTTCCAGAATCTAATTCCCCTCAGAGTTAAGTTTCAAGATTCCCAGCGGAGCTAAAACTTCCAACTATCAATCCCCAGCAGAACCAGATTAGTGAACATTCTCCCACAGAGATACTTCCCATCAGATTGAAGATTCTCAGTCTCACTCCTCCAGCATGAGTCTCCCAGGTTTTGAACTCCCCAGTAGAGATCATAAGAATTCTCATTCACCACAAGTCATCAAGGATTTTCAATCCCCAGCAGTGGTCCTAAAATCCCTCAACAACTGAAGATCTTGCTCCCCAAGCAATCAGCAGTCAACAAGGATTTCTCACCCTCAGTGATCAAAGGATTTTCAATCCCCAACTTCGGTTATGGGTTTATTTCCCCAACATTTGTCAAGGATTTATTCTCCAAAACAAATCACATTTCAAATTGATCGGTCGTTCAAAAGTTCCTTCATCACCTGTTAGAAGTTACGGTCGTCAAAGATCAAATTCTCACAAAATTCAAGTTATGAAGCCCGGATTCGACCGGATAGTATCTTGACCTCTACAGCATATTGTGAAGCCCAGATTACGATCGGATAGCGGTATCAGACCACCGCGAAGCCTAGATTACGAACAGATAGTGGTATCTCCTAAGAGCAAGCTATGAAGCCCGAATTCGGCCGGATAATAGTTTAATCCCCAACAAAGTTATTGTGAAGCCTGGATTATGACCAGATGGCAATACAAGTTTCTGTGAAGCCTGGATTACGACCAGACAGCAACCAAGAATACCACGAAGCCTGGAGTCGACCAGATAGTGGTATATCTTTAACACAAGCTGTGAAGCCCGAATTTGACCGGATAGCAGCTCAACAATTATTGTGAAGCCTGGATTACGACCGGATGGCAATACAAGTTTCTGTGAAAGCCTGGAGATCGACCAAATAACAGTTAATCGTTAACAGAATGAAGATTCTCATCCTTGAAACCTCAGAAGATTGGTATGCTCCAAATTTCTGACCCTTAATAGAATGAGGACTCTCATCCTTAAAACCCCAGTAGATTGGCATACAACCCAAGCTCCTGATATTCCCAACAGAATGAAGATTCTCATTCTCGAAGTGGCATACAACCCAAGCTCCTGAGTCCCCGACAGTGGTCCCAGGACTTCTCATTTTCAACGATCAAAGGATTTTCGATCCCCTGCAGCAGTCAAGGATTTACTTTCCCCGGCAGCAGTCAAAGATTTCATTATCCAGGATTCATCTATCCTCAGCAAGACAGCTCATCAGCTTACACGCGCACTTATTACATTCATGTCATAAACATTGATATAACATATATTGCATCATACATTTCATGCAAATAACTTTGTGTTTCAGCTAATATTTTACCCTTTTCAGGATAAGATTAATAAGCTTCAACCTCAACTTCTGAAAACAGTTTACGGATTCTCCAAACATGGATGTCAATCTATTGCTTATTCAGACCCTCAGTTTAGAGATGTTCCAAAACAGGGACACCTTTCTGATACTCATTTCTTTCACCTACAACAGACATTCCAGATGGCATCTTTAAGCCCATCCCCCGACAAGATTCTTTCACATCTCCAGATGGCATCTCTAAGCCCATCTCCAAATGGCATCTTTAAGCCCATTCCCTCTACCATCACATCACCGAGTGCAAATTTACGGGCACTCTAGTGTCCAATCTGCTTTTACCTTCGAGTCGCGAAAGGCAAACCTGCCAATCTAACTCTTCAGGTTCAAGAAGATTGAACAGGGGCAACTGTTGTACCCCAAAATTTGCCCTCTCATTTCATCAACATTTTCTCACCACAAGACTCTTGGAACTCAAGATCAAGTTAGGGTTTGCTCTGCTCAAGACCCCCTCCTTGCACTGTTGACCCAAATTAGGGTTTGAGTTTGCACAAGGATGTTTTGACCTAAAATGCCCAAAGTTACTTTCATGCTTCATGTTGTACTCACAAGTTTATCCATACCAAGTTTCAAGCCTTGATTCCAATCTTTGCCCAGTCAATTGGACAGTTGACCTAGAAATCAGCTGTATTGGGGAAAAAGTCAACTGTGGCCAATTGACAGTCAAACCTCATGAATTTTGACCCACATCAACATAATGAACTCACATGAATCATTTGGTCAAGTTTGGATCACAATTCCACAAGAAATTTGATCAGATCACCAAAAGGGCAAAATGGTCATTTTTAGGGTTTTGACTGCACAAAGGCAAATTTGGCAAGATCCATACTGATGTTCCACCTGACCAGCCAAGTGACAGAAAGTAGCATGCAGTTGCACAAGGTCTTCATTCATATACTCCACATAAAAAATTATGAACTCTCCAGGACATCCAAAAACCATATCCACTTCCTCTTCATACTCTGCCCTAGGCCTGATTATGTGGATGAGGCCCTCATCCATCATCTCCTTCAAATCAACCTTTATCTTATCGTAACCCTGTATGTCTGTACTACAAATAGCATAACCGAAATGGTCATGCATATAGTAGCTAATTTCACAGAGGTCTGCGTGCATTTTCACCAAATCTCCTCTAATCAGATTAATATCAAAAATCCGGAAGTCGCCTGTACAACCAGCCACCATATTCACAACATTCGTTCCTCCATGCTTGGGTAGAGGATTGTCTTTCACATTAGGACCCACATCCTTGAAAGATAGAATACCATACTATATCAATTTCTGCACCTTAGTCTTCAAAGGATAAAAATTCTCAACATTATGCCCTGGTGCTCCCTGATGAAAAGCACATGTCTGGTCTGCCTTGTAATACCAAGGCAATGGTGATGGTACATCGGGAGGTGGTCGGGTCTGAACCAACTTCTTCTGAATCAATACTGGTAGTAACTTCGTATAACTCATAGGAATAGGGTGATAACTCTCCCTTCTCTGATTATACCATTGATTCCCTTGCTGGGATAGTCTCTGATAAGAAACGTTGGTTGGATCTACACCAACAACTGGAGTAACTGAGGCGACTTGCTGATGATGCTAATAATTCCTTCTAGTTGTGTTAACTCTCCTCTCTTGCATAACAACATTCACATCCCCTTCCTTCTTCTTGGTAAATCCATAAGACGGTTTCTTCGCACCTCCAGATCCTTCACTCTTTGTTAAATGACCCTCTCTTACAGCCTCTTCTAAGCGGATACCCATGCCTACCATTTCAGTAAAGTCACTTGGCGCACTTGCTACCATCCTCTCATAGTAGAAAGCACCCAGAGTCTTCAAGAAAATCTTAGTCATTTCCTTCTCTTCCATGGGAGGAATCACTTGGGCGGCTACCTCATGTCATCTCTGTGCGTAGTCTTTGAATGATTCCGTGTCTTTCTGAACCATGGCCCTGAGTTGATCACAGTCAGGCACCATGTCCATGTTATACTTGTATTGTATGATAAATGCTTCTCCCAAGTCATTGAAAGTATGGATATTGTCGATGTCCAAACTCATATACCACTTCAGCGCAACACCGGTCAAACTATCCTGAAAAAAGTGAATCAATAGACGTTGATCATTGGTATGGGTAGACATTCTCCTTACATACATTTCCAGATGAGAACGAGGGAAAGTGTTTCCCTTGTACTTCTCAAACTCCAGGACCTTAAACTTTGCAGGTATCTTAACATTCGGGACCAAGCATAATTCATTCACATTTTGCCTGAATAACTCTTTTCCCCCGAGGGCCTTCATCTCCATCTGCATCTTGTCAAACTGCACTTGAAAATCATCCATTCTGTCATAGAGACCCAAGTCTTCACTTGGTGGAGGAAAAGGACGACACACATCATCGTTAACAAACGGAACCATATTCACCGAAGGAGGTGCAACAGGAGCAGCATGCACCACAGGAGGTGCAGGAGGAACAATAGTCTAAACAACTGAAGTATCACGAGGACCAAGATTGAAACCTTCAGGTGCAAAGTTCTATGGCATTCCCCATGGATAATGTTGTACCCCAAAATTTGCCCTCTCATTTCATCAACATTTTCTCACCACAAGACTCTTGGAACTCAAGATCAAGTTAGGGGTTGCTCTGCTCAAGACCCCCTCCTTGCACTGTTGACCCAAATTAGGGTTTGAGTTTGCACAAGGATGTTTTGACCTAAAATGCCCAAAGTTACTTTCATGATTCATTTTGGACTTACAAGTTTATCCATACCAAGTTTCAATCCTTGATTCCAATCTTTGCCCAGTCAATTGGACAGTTGACCTAGAAATCAGCTGTATTGGGGAAAAAGTCAACTGTGGCCAATTGACAGTCAAACCTCATGAATTTTGACCCACATCAACATAATGAACTCAAATGAATCATTTGGTCAAGTTTGGATCACAATTCCACAAGAAATTTGATCAGATCACCAAAAGGGCAAAATGGTCATTTTTAGGGTTTTGACTGCACAAAGGCAATTTTTGACTGTTTGACCTAACCAATGGCAAACCAAGCTCACATATGGACTCAAGGACTCAATGGCATTGTCTTGACCCATTCAACAAGTTCAAAAGATCTCAAATGCATAGGATTGACAGATGAATTTTTTAGTCAACTGATCAAAATTTGACTGTATACTGAAAAGTCAAACTTTGACTTTTTGGTCAAAATCAAGTGCCAAGATTCATTTTTCATCAAGACATGTCAAATTATGAAACTTGTTCATCAAGAAACCCAAAATTGCAAATTAGGGTTTAAAATGAGAAAATTTCATAACTTAGAATTTTTCTAAGTTATGAAACTTCCTTATTTTTTCCTAACTTTGTCCCATTTTTTCACCAAGATGAAAATGGATTCAAACAAAACTTGAAACATGAAAGTTGTAGTCCATTTCAAAATCTACAACTTTGATTCACAAAGTTCTCTCAAAGGAAGCTTGTATCTCAAGTTATGATTTTTGGAACAAGGGTGCAAAACATTTTTAACTTAGAGAAAATTTGACCTATTCTAGGCAGGATTTTTGTCAAACTTCTTGGCCATTTTTCACATGGTTCCACTTGGTGTTTCAATTTGCATTACAAAGATGGATTATAGTACATATTCCAAGATTTCCAAATTGTCCAAGAACTTCTCAAACACCCTTGTGGTTAGAGAGAATCGAATTTGCAAAGTTGGCCAAAACTCATTCTTGTTCATGGCCAAAACATGTTCATGGCAACTTGCATTTTCAAATCAGCTTGTACAATGCTAGCTTGCAGGCCTCAAAACCAGTTTCACACACCTTAATTTAATGCCAAACCATTGTATTAAGGTATTATTTCATCCATTTGGACATTACATGCTAAACTAATCCTTAATTGGAAAAAGCAAAGTTTCCATTTTGATAAAGTATCACTTTATGTCAAATTCCAAAATCCTTGAGGTACAAGCCAGATCTTTGAGGCAAAGTTTGGTAGACAAATCCCACTGATCAAGAGCAAATTGTACAGCATAGATAGAGAGAGTATACATGCCTGCATTGCAACTTGAACCTTCTTACTTCAAAAACAAGCAAGTTTGCAAATCATAACCAACTCTCACTTCCTGCAAGCATAAGCCTAAGCAAACTTTGTTCTCATCTTCCATACATCCCAACTAGCCTAAAGCACGACTCATCCATCCCTAAGACCTGCTCATATTCAGAATCCCTGTTTTGCTGCAAAATAGGGCAAGTTCTGCAACTTGACCTCCATAACCATATCCACTCGTGCGTTTTTACTCAAGCCTGTCCAAACACATTCCATACCATCCACTGAAACTATTCCAAGCCCTGAACTCAAGCTGTAACACCCCTAACCATGTTTTCCATTTCTACTTTCAAGCTGTGCAGGTGGACTTCCATAGCACGATACAGTCGGTTTCAAAGCAAGCTAGGCATTTGGGAAGCATCCTTGGACTTCAGGTAAGCTCAACCAAAGCTCAAACTCCATTGAAGATACCTACATTACTCTGTTCGATTCAAGCTGAAACAGGTAAAACCATGAACTTCTATCTCTCAATCTAGGAAGAGTTAGGCTTAGGTTTGTGAATGAAACAAGCTCTACTCATAGCCCTGAAGCCATACATATGATTACTTTTCATTTATGTTAAGCGTGCTGTGAGAATTTTAGCCATGAACATTGAAGAAAAATTAGGTCAGAAATTGGGGGTGAAGAAATTCTCCCTGGTTTCTTAGAGTTAGGTCAAGTTTCTTACATATTTGAAATCGTGATTTGATGCTCTACATTGTTTGTGTTATGAGTTTTTGCTAAAAATCAAAGAATCAAGAGTTTGTGTTTTGAACAAAGAAGTGCGCGTTTGACAGAAGCTGGAGGAAGAAGATGATGGCTTGGGCTGGGCCTGAGCCATCCTTGCTGTTTGCACCTTTTTTTTCCATTTGCACCCCCTGGCTCATTATGTGAAATACTTGTCATTTTTGCATTTTTCTTTTTGATTCTGACTTAATATTTTTTGTTCAAATATAAAAAACATCAAATATTTTTCCACATCTTTTTACATTTATTTGGCATTTATTTGCTTTATTAAACATATATATGTAAATAAATATATTTCCTTTTCATTTTAAAAACCCTAAAAAATAATACAAAAAATATTTGTTTTAGTTATTATTTTTTTATTTACATTTTGAAAATATTTTCTGAAAAAATACATTTTTGTAAATAATTAATATTTTATTTTTGTTCATATTTAGCATATTTAATATATATAACATATAAATACTTGTACATTTCATTTTTATTAGATAATTATGACAAAAAATACAAAAATAATACATTTTATTTTTATTTAATATTTGACATCAAAAATACTTTTTTACAATATAATTTTTATTTTTTGTATATAATTAACAAATATTGTACATAATTAATAAATATTACTATTTATTTAAAAAACTAGGCTTTTGCCCTAAATGATAAAAATATTCAAAAATTAACCTTTTTTTTATTTTGTTTATATTTCACATTGAAAAATACTTTTACATACATAACAAAAATCATTTTTGTGCATAATACATTCTTATTTATTTATTGTATTCACTTAAATATTATATAATTAAATATTTGTATATTCGATATGGTTGTAATAATTTAGATTTTATTTCCTTGTCAAATATCCCCCAAATTCAAACTTGTATCCCCATCCCCATAATCATTGTTGTAATAGTTTAGCATTTAAATTTCCGCCTTTAAAAGCTTCCAATTATGCCATGATAGACCTAGGGTTTGTATGCAAATAAAACAAACAAGTAGCTTGACCTAATTCAAGATAAACATGCATGAAAAACAAACACAATGCACACTTGCACCCCTAGGGTTACATCCACTTGTTGCCTTCAAAAACGGGTCATGGTTGCATGTTAAGTGTCTTTGGCAAAACAAAAACAAATCAAATGATCATAGTCCCTCGATGACGCTATCAAGTTGCCTAAAATGATCAAGTCCCTTGAGAAAATTGCCAAAGATACTTGGCACTATTGCCACCATGGTCTAAACGATGACCCACGCCCGTCCCGTTAACATCCTAACACATGGTTGTTCACCAGATACAATGGTAAAACAACACTGTTAAAAGGGTTAAAACATGAGAAAGATCTTTGAGAAATTTAGAGTAGATATCTCTTAGTTACTTGATCAAACTTGCGAAACACACTTGCCATTTTCAAACACACTTCACCAACACAACTTCCAAAACAACTTTCAAAAACAGTGAAACATCTTTTCAAAAAGACAAACACCCTTGTAAAACATTCAAACAAGAATTGTTACAATGGTTGCCTAGACAAGGCATCTTTTTCAAAACATTTTCAAACCACACACACAAAGCACCATTTCAAACAATTGAAAAGCAAAGGCAAGTAATCTAAGCAAGTAACTAAGAGCCCATGGATAACCATGGATAGAAAGGGTGCTAATACCTTCCCTTTCTATAATCTACTCCCCGAACCCAAGAAAACATCTCAAAGGTTTTTCCTGTGCTTTTTAACCTTTCCTTAGGATAAAATAAAAAGTCGGTGGCGACTCTTGCTAAACTGAAACATTTGCGAACAAAAAAATGCAAAACCTCAAGTTAGTTCTCCCACCGTATCACAGATAACCTTGAGGCATGCAATTCTGAAGAACAGCTGGGGTAGCAGACACAGGAATATCCAGAGCTTCAGCAGTATCCCTTGTTGGTTGAGGTTGAACACTCGGTGGCTGATTTTGAGCAGCCACCAGAGATTCCATCAGAGCAGTAAGATTGGCCATGCCGACCTTCAAAGCAGAAACTTCCTCGTGCAGCTCGCGATTCTCTTGTTCTAAGTTGTCTATCTTCCTTCTGAAATTAGCCTGAGTGTTGTAGTGATGAGTCAGCTTGCTGAACGAAGTAAAGTAGCTTGGTAAAACACATGGATATGCATAACAAATGCAAGAAATATGTACAATATGATGCATGATATGAAATGCATATGATTTTATTTTGTTATTTAATATTTCAAGGGATTTAAAGTTTATAGACATATTGCAAATATCAAAGTGATAACGCATTTGAAAATACTGAAATTTTTTATTATAACAACTTCAAAATAGGTTACAAGTCTCAATAATCCCAAGTACAAGATGAAAATAAAATCTAAAACCATGAGAAGTAAAGCTGTCGGAAATCACTCTATACGCTGGCGCTTCCCCGTAAGCCTAACAACTTGAGCCTTCAACCTCTGATTTTCTTCCGCATACTTGGTGGCAACCTCCTTCCAATCACCTGAATCAGGAAATGAGTAATCAACATCTGATTGAGGCTTAGGAGAAAATAAATCCCCTTGCCTCTCCATAGTCTCTACTGCTCGACTCTCAAGGATCTCAATCAAGTCGTCTTTCTCCTTCAAGCCTGCTCTAAAGGAAACCTCTAAAGTTTGGAACTTGTTCTTCCGAGCATCCTTTTCCTGCTGCATCCTGACTAAAGCAAGTTGTAGCTCTTCTAGATCATCCAATAAGAGAGGAATGGTTTTCACAAACAAATCAGGCATAGGTGTTTCCCGAGAATACGACATCTTCAACTGAATAGCTCTCGTCTGGACCCACTGAAGATAAGGTTCCAAAGAAACAACCCCTCTTGGTCCTAAATCTTTCCTACTTTTCTTATAACTGTGACGCCAGGCCTTTTCAATCTGATCCCTAGTTTTCCTATGGTCTTCTCCCTCCTTTATAAAGAAACTACTTAAATGAATACTATTTGGTTTATCCCTCATCGGATAACCAAGCTATCGTCGTGCAAGAACATGGTTATAGTTAATTCCTCCCTTTGTACCAAGAAGAGGTACATTGGGGAAACTACCACAACTGTAAACAATATCTACATCCTGGTAATCTTGATGATACCAATCAATATCCAAGTGAGTAAGTGCCATGATCTTAGGAGCCCAATAGGGTTCCTTCCTGACATCCCATAAAGCATCAGAGTGAGGCATATGAGAGATAAACCATCGGTACAACAAAGGCGTGCAACAGATAATCATCCCTCCATGATAAGAACTCTAAAGATGAATGGAGTAATAAGCATCTCCCAACAATGTAAGAACTGGGTTTCCAATCATGAAGATACTGATAGCATTAATGTCAACAAACTTGTCCATATTAGGAAATAAGAACAATCTGTAAGCAAGTAGAGCAAATATGGCCTCAAAAGCGACTGTACTCTTCATCCTGGCAAAGTAGCGAGCTTTTTACAATAAGAACTGGGCCGATAATACTCTAATCCCTCCTTTAGTAGTCATATGGGCTTCCACCTCAGACTTCCCTAAATGGATCAAAGCAGAAATTACGTGTGGTTTTGGCTCACCCTCCAAACCAGTAAAAGGAACACGATCGGTAATAGGTAAATCCAATAGATAAGAATACTCCTCTAGTGTAGGCATTAACTGATAGTCGGGAAAAGTAAAGTAATGATACATCAGATCATAGAATTGGACCAAGGTCGAGAGAATATCCTCCTTCATCCGAAACTTCATAAGAAGAATGATGGATCCATACTTTTCTGAAAATTTGCAGAACACTCGATCTCGAGAATTAGACTGATCAACTCATCTATCTTGGGATCCTTGACACTATACTTCTCGGTCTTTATTTTCCCAGAATCTATGGTTAAAAGGCACCTGAGATATTCACAAATGGTCAACTTTTAAGTCCCTTGAAATAAGATTTTTTCAAAAGTTGCTTATGAGTGCATGGATGCATGATGCAACAATCACACACAATATCACACATATAGGGTTCTAGGTTCAACGTCACGAGTATGAGGTCGAAGGTACTACTCATAAGGTGTTGGTCTAAAAGTTATGACCTGCCGAACAAGGTTCTAGAGGTTCCCAGAGTCTATATCCTTCCTTCAGATATTACCAACTTCTCGATTAACTCGGTAATTAGTAATATTCTCAAGAAAAACTCGTCCGAGCATAGTATCGCATGACAACTATTTCCGGATTACTCCTTCATAGATTCCGCACTACACCTAAAAGGCCAAGATGGGTTTGGTATTCTACGTTCCTCAGTTTCATCAGGATCCCAAGTTGAAAGCAGTACGTCTTCCCTATTACTCGGTAAACGACACTATAATCAAAGGGGCCTCCACTGAGTAAGGGATATCATGCCTCCTATTTTGAGATTACTCCCTCAAAGCTAACATGACTATACCGCCCATCCTATCTTAAATTTTGCCCAAGTCCGGGTATAGGACTTATAAGTAATCACCAAGCACCCTGAAAACCAGGAAAATCCAGAAAAACATATAACACATAAACAACAATAGAACATATCAAAATATAAACAAAGATAGGTTCAACCCACTTAGGGATGGACCAGGAAGAGGTCAATCTTTCCCCAGTGAAGTCGTCATTTTTTCTGTAGCGGTAGAAATGTTTAAGACTAAGCCATTGGATTGACTAGACTTATACAGATCAAAAATAAAAATCGCCACCGCGCTTTATTATTTCCAAAGGAATGGGAAAAGAGCGAGTAACCCAAAAAAAGGGGGAAATATTCAAGGTAAGGGGGTTGGTTATGCAAAGGGAAGGTATTAGCACCCTAAACATCTATGGTACTCCGCAAAAATCTCTTTGTAATATCTGTATATTTTGGCTATAAAATGTTGTATAAAAATGGATGGTGGAGGTGAAAAAAGAAATATATTTTTATGGTTTTTGGACCCGCCGCGGTTGCGAACCTTTAGTGACTACGTGCCACCTTTCGTACAATAGGGGATCAGGGTACACGTAGTTCCTCTTTAAAAATTTTAAAACACGAGTGTGTTGGTTAATTTTATGAGATAAGACATCATTGTCATTGTCCGTGTGGAAAATATACTTACTACCCACAATCATGAGAAAGGAGAATTTGCATCATCTCAAAGTGGAGGATATGGCTTGGATTTTAAAATCAACAATTCCTCACTCAACACCCAAGTGGAAAATATCTCTCTTCACTACATATTGTAGAAGTATAGTTATTTTCATCACTACAAGGATTGACAAGAGTCTAATCTTTTGAGAAATTTTTTAAAGATAAGAGCCAAAATGAAAAAATGGTTTGGATGAGATTGATTAACTTTTAGTCTTCTCACAAAAATGTTAAGGTATTATTAATGTTGATTGAAGTTTATTTGTGAAAGATGTTTTGAAAATGCATGGACCTAAGTCCAAGTTTATTATGAAAGTGGTTCAAGTTTAAAAACACAAAGAGTTTTCAAAAGGAGGAAGAAGATTTTTGAAATTAAAGAAGATGGGGGGAGAAGAAGAGACTATCCTAAAGCATAAGGCAAAAGCTAGGAATAAGAACCATCTAACCAACAAGAATCTAATACTTGACATTATGAGTCAAAATGGAGTTCCTATTCTTTGGATTGAAACCAAGCAAGCAAAGATACTAGACCTCTTGAGAGAACTAAACTTCAAGTGTATTAAGTCTTCACAAAAATTGGATAGAGTAACGGTTGTATACGGGTGAATCCCAGATTACATACAAAGAATGTAATCACAATAACCTGCACACAAAAAAAATAAACAACCTAATGTCTTGAGGTAAACCTCAAGAACTCAAGACAAAATATCAATTAAGGTCCCAAGGTCTCCAACATAGGCCAAAGTTTCTAATCCTAAGTTCAAGAAGTCCAATATTCCATAATGCCAAGGATAGTAACCAAATAGTCCAAGTATCATTAAAGCTTTTTATGGTTCATGTTGATTATTAGGTGTCTTAGAAGAGAAAAGAAAAGGCTCAATTGAGCAAAATAAAAATGACATGAAATGTAATGCTTAAAGTAAATGGTACACAAAGCATAAAAAATAAAAGGGCATAAAGTAAAAACAATTTAATAATTAGTGGTTAGTTGGATGACCATCTTGAAACTTGCATTTGGAACTCATTAGAGGATTGGTAGAACCAAAGCATCCACACAACAAGTTGCATTTGCTTTTTATCAAGTATATCATCCATTTGAAATCCTCGAAAGTACCATTTAATGATCAACGATGTTTAAGTGATCCGCGTTGACCAAAAGTGTTGTAGATCCATTAGAGGATTAGTAGAACCAAAGCCTCCACACAATGAATCTCAAGGTTATTGGATCAAAGAGATTAAATTAACATACTTGGGCTTGCAAATATAGGTTTGGGCCACAAATGATCATTTATTCGAATCGGGACAAAATTTAGCGCTATGTTATGCAATCGTAAGTGGACTTATGTAGAAGTCGCACCTATTTTGAGGTCGGTCAATAGCAATCTATGCACCATTTGTTTTGAGACATGATATATAGATCATGCTCCAATAAAACTTAGTGCAATCAGAAAGGGGTGAGATGAAGAGGGGTGGGAGAGAATATACAAACCACATTTGAATTAAATTTAAATCAAACTATTATTAAAATCATTCATCCATTTTTATGGAGTTAGACTAAACACCATGGATCCAATGATGTTAACAAAGTTCATGACCAAAAATTTAATCCAAGACCAACCAAAAAATAATCACAAAATAATATTGCATTTAATATATACATAAAAAAGGGTTTTAAAAATGTTTTAAAATAGAAATAAAAGAGAAAAATATCAATAATATTCAAATTAATCAAGAAAATAGAAGTAAGGCCATAGAAAAATCAGAAATGAACTAAAATGATTTTATAATATTTTTGGTAAATTTTAAAAGTCAGAAACTATTTTTTAAAATTAAAAGAAATGAGTAAAATAAACCAAAAATGATAAAAAATAACAAATTCAGAAATAAAAAATAAATGAGGTCACCAATATTTGTCACAATATCATTGGATCATTCCATAATTTTTTCAGAATTTAAAAATGCATAAAAGTATTTTTAAACATTTAAAACAAATCAAATAAAGTGGAAATTTATAAAAAAAATATCAAAACACAAAATAAAATTGTGAAAAAATAAAAATCAGATAGAAAAAATCAAAAATATTTTTCATAATTTTTTCAGATTTTTTTGACTAAAAACGAATTTTCTATGATTTTTTCAAATTTAAAATAATTAAATATAAAAATCAGAAAAGAAAAATAAAGCAAAAAATACATGGACCATTGGATGAGAGTCAAAACGCGTTAGTAATCAAATCCAAGGGATCTGGCATGTTGTGCATATCATGGTCATTAGTGAATAAAGCATAGAATCATTAATTAAATCAGATTTAAAAAAAACAGATGACGCACCTTCATTGGTTGGAAGATGACACGTTGGTCATCTTCAACCTCCAGCCAACGTGAAATGCAGGTCTCTCAAAATGTAAAATCAGAAGCCCAGACCTATGTCATTCACTTCGTCTCTTCAAGACAAAGACAACCACACCTTCGCGACAAATTTATATAAACTGTAGCTCAAGCAAGTTGGAAGGAAAGTTTTGAAAAGGGATTTGAAAATTCATGGTCAAAACATGTTTCCAGATAAAATTAAGTGTTGAAACTAGAACCAGGGCAATGAGAGCATCACAATGATATCAAAGTTTTGAAGAATTGATGAAGGAATCTACCTATTGAAGTTGAGTTGCAGAGCTCTAACCTCCTTTTCAGTGTGGGGGGCAGGCATTTCTTGTATAGCTTTGACTTTGGCAGGATCAACCTCGATGCATTTGTTACTGACGATGAATCCTAAATGTTTACCGGACCTGACTCCGAAAGTGCACTTGCTAGGGTTCAGTCTGAGCTTATATTCCTTTAACCTGACAAACAGCTTTTGCAGATGGCCGAGGTGTTCTTCTTCTGTCTGTGAACGGGCTATCATGTCGTCTACGTAGACCTCGATTTCATGATGTATCATGTCATGAAACAAAGCTACCATGGCTCGCTGATAGGTTGCCCCGACATTCTTCAGTCCAAATGGCATCACTTTATAGCAGAAGGTACCCCATTGCGTAACAAAAGTAGTCTTCTCCATGTCTTCGGGGGCCATTTTGATCTGGTTGTATCCCGATAATCCATCCATGAAGGAAAATACCTTGTGTTGAGCTGTGTTGTCAACCAAGATGTCAATGTGTGGTAGTGGAAAATCATCTTTAGGGCTAGCCCTGTTTAAGTCTCTGTAGTCCACACATATTCTGACTTTGCCATCCTTCTTAGGCATAGGCACAATGTTAGCAACCCATTGTGGACAGGAAGTAACAGCCAGAAAGCCAGCATTGAACTGCTTCATCACTTCAGCTTTGATCTTTTCGGACATGTCGGGCCTCATTCAGCGGACTTTCTGTTTAATTGGTGGATAGTCTTCTCTTGTAGGGAGACGGTGAACCACAATATCTGTATCTAGTCCCGACGTATCTTCTAGGACCAGGCGAAGATCTCAACAAACTCATTCAACAGCTGAACTAAGCGCTCTTTGACGCTTGGCTCCAGGTTGGCACCCACTTTAACCTCTTTTCTGTCTTCGGCAGTTCCCAAATTGATAGTCTCTAACAACTCTTCATGGGGCAGAATAGCCCTTTCTTCTTGTTGCAGAAGTCTAGCCAACTCTCCAGGCACTTCACAGTCTTCATCACCTTCGTATTCGGCATGATTGACCAGATCTTTAGAGTTGCTGAAGGCCATAGCAGAATAGTCACCCATGGAATCCGGAGTGGATGGGTACCTGCATTTTATGAGTGTGGGTGTGTGTAAGGGATAGCCATCCTTAAACAAAATAAAACATAAAAGGAAAGAAAATGAACACAAAAGTTTATAGATGAAAACGTTCATGATTCATTAAAAATGGCATATGAAAATGAAGAATCAAAACCCTTACAAATGGACCTATGTGCCCCGGGAAAGGCACAAGGCAAAAGAGTGTACAAATTGTTTAAAAGTTATTACAGACCAACATAAATGTTCAAAAGATAAATTACTGATTGATGAAAGTAATGGGAACAAAGTCTTTCGCCTCCCAGTTGTTCAGTCCCCCTTCAATGGTTGGAAAGATCCAATCTTCAAAAATTCTTTCTTCATCATCATCTTCTAAAACATGAACTCCATGATGAGTGATCTTTAAGGGTGGTCCTCTAGCCCGGGAGCGACGCACAACTTTCTGGCTAGCAGCAGTGAAACCCAATCCGAACTTGTCTGTCTTGTGAGGAAAATCTGGCAACTGACCCCACACTGTACTTCCTCCTTCCTTGATTACAGCCTCCACATATTTAAGGGATGCCATTCAGGACACAGGCTTGGTAATGATAGGCACATCAGTCATTGTCTTTGCCACAGTGACCTCAGGAGAAACCTCTTCGAAGTGTTGGAAAGGTGTTTCTATGAATTCACCGTTTAACTCCACATAGAGGAAAGAGTTAAGGTGACTTATCATATACTCCTCCTCACCATGAACCGTTATGATTTTACCCTGGACTGGGTACTTGAGCATCTGGTGTAGAGAGGAAGTGACTGCCCCAATGTTGTGGATCCATGGCCTTCCCAGCAAGCAAGAATATGAAGGACGGGTGTCCATCACATAACAAGTAGAGTTGAAAATTTCTGTTCCCACCTTAATTGGAATGTTCACTTCTCCGTGAACCATCCTCTTAGAACCGTCGAAGGCTCTAACAATGATATTACTGGGTTTTAAAGTCAAACCTTCATAGTCTAGCCTGTCCAATGCTTTCTTTGGTAGGACATTTAAATATGAACCGGTATCAACCAGAACATGAGCAAGTGTGGTCCCTCTACACTCTACCGAAACATACAACGCATCATTATGCTTTCTTCCCTTGGACGTTAGATCGGCATCAGAGAAACCCAGACCATTGTCGGCTGTAAGGCTAGCCACACACTCTTGAAACTGATCTGCAGAAGTTTCTTGAGGCACATGCGCCGTCTTCAGGAATTTAATCAATGCTTTGGCATGAGCCTCGGAGCAGAGTAATAGAGCCAGCATAGAGATTTTTGAAGGGGTTTGCCCCAGATGCTCTATGACATCATAATCTCTCTTCTTAATTATCTTTAAGATTTCCTCCATTTCCTTTTGGGTGGTCTCGGGGATAACCAAAGCCTAAGCCCTCGTCCTGACAGGCGCTTCTTCGATTCCCTTACCTTTATCAGCAATAACAGCAGAAGGTTCAACTTCGGGAGTAACAATTTCTTCAATCACTGGACTTCGCACAGGCACAAAAGCACTTGAGGGTCCGAAGACTGCCCGTGGAGGAGCAATATCCGGAGAGAAGATTCTCCCGCTACGAGTTATCTTACTTGTCCCTGCAATATTTCCCACATCAAGAGTTTCTTCATCGGAATTCTCTTCGGCTGATTCGATATGTTTGACACCATGGTAGAAGATCTCTCCTCCATAATTCCATGGTATCGTCTTGTTATACTTATATGGGATAGGCCCCGACATGGTAATCTTCAGCGGTACAAACTTTGGATCAGGTGTAATCTTAACAGGCCTTTTGTAGGTCTTGGAAAGATTGTCGGAAATGGTGATTATAGCAATATCATTGATTGGAGTAACAGGAGTAACATGAGTAATAGTATCAACAAGAGTTTTCTGAAAGAGGATCTCTTGAGTATCCATTAAACGTTGGATGCCTGATTTCAACAACAGACAGTCAGATTGCAAGGTTGAACAGAAGTAACAATCTTTTTCACAGCCTGGGAATATCCCAACTTTCAACAGATTCATTTTAATCATTGGCAATGGAGTCATTAGGTCGTCAACAGTGGTAACATGAAGATTTTCCACAATTGCATGGACATTATGACCATGTTTTGGCATAGGAGCGGATATCACATTAGGTTTTTCGGGAGCATCAAACTCTACCTCCTTTACATCTATCAAATCTTGGATCTTGTTTTTAAGGGCCCAACAGTTGTTGGTGTCGTGGCCCACACTATCCGAATGATATGCATATTTTGCATTTGAATGATAATAGGGAGAAGATGTATTTCGGTTTTTGGCGCTTCTTTCAAGTTGGTAAGGTTTAACTTTAACAGATAAGGGAGGACTTGAGTCAGCGTCATATTAATCAGAGTGAATTACCGTTGTGGCCTTTCCACCCTATTTTGGTTAGCCCTAGGTTGATCGCTCTGAGGTTGATCGGTTGAAGAGTTCTGAATCATCACAGCCCCCACCGTTGGTCGGTGCTCCGTTCTTCCTTGATTCTTCTGGGAGTAAACAACAAAAGCTTCTTTCTTGGCTGGGAAGGTCTTCTTGACAGCAGTGGAAGCAGTTGCATCCTTCTGAATTTTACCACTCTTAATGCCAGCTTCGACCCTTTCACCTATCAGTATTAATTCGGTGAACCCCGCAGATGAGCTCCCGATTAAGTGATTAAAGAATGGACCTGACAGGGTCCCCAAAAACATGTCAACCAGTTTTCTATCCGACAATGGTGGCTGCACCCTTCTAGCCAAATCTCGCCACTTCTGGGCATACTCCTTAAATCCCTCGTTAGAAACCATACCCATACTCTGTAGTTGAGTGCGAGTAGGCGCTAAATCTGCATTATATTGGTATTGTCGATAGAAAGCAGCAACCAGATCCTCCCAGTTATGAACATCAGATCTCTCAAGTTAATAGAACCAGTCCAATTATGTACCCGAAAAACTATCTTGAAAAAAGTGGACCCACAGATCCTTATCAGAAGAGTGAGGTTGGATCTTTCTGACGTAGGACCCCAGATGCATCTTCGGACAGGACAAACCATCGTATTTGGAAAATGTAGTCACCTTGAACTTGGGGGGAATGACGATCCAAGCAACCAACCCTAGTTCTTCGAAATCCAACCCGGGAACCCTTTGCACTTCCATGGCCGCCAACCGTTCTTCCATATTTTTATACTTATCGTCCGCAGGAGGATATTGCTGCTCAGAGTAATCTTCCTCCTCTTCTTCTTCTTCTTCTTCCTCTTCAGCTTCAGACTCGGAGGGTATTGCAACTCCCTTACCTTTACCAACCCCTTCGTCAGACATCGAGGGGAACTCTAGAACTCTCCTAGCCTGATGCTCAAATCTTCTTCCCATAGTGGCCACACCAGTTCTTTTCTTCTTTTTCTCTTTGTCTTTTTCCTTCTCTTTTTCTAACAGTGCTTTAAGATCCTCTTGACCCTTTGCCAAGGTCACGAGGAGTTGTTGGAACTGATAATTTTGTGCTTGCAAATCTTTGACCGTCTGCTCTATATCCATCTTGCTGAAATAAACAGCAGAAAGATAAGGAAACCTGGTGTGAAGACCTGTTTATGCATATGATGAATGATATGTTATTCATGTAATGCATTCAAGGATTCAAAATTCAAATTTGTTGCAAACAAAAAGAACACACGTCATATTAATAAGAAGAAATTTGTTAGTACATAAATGCCCCATGGGCAGAATATTACAAAGCTTCTTAATGTAAAAATACATTGCGCATCCTTTTTGGCGCGATGTAAGTGTTGAGAGTCTCCTCTTCATGAAGTCGGCAGGTAAGTTCAAAAACCTTCTTCTCACTCGCATATAAGCTGGCTTCAAAAGTGTTCCGTTCTTCCTTGAGCTGTATCCAACTCTTTTGAAATTCTTCCAATGATGTTGGCATGTCTGGATGTAGGAGGGTGTATGGAACCTCTCCTTCCTTAACAGGCTCTTTGATTACGGGGAGAATGTGGGGGTAAGGCATCATAAGACTCTGGGCATGGGTTCGTACCCACTTGAGGTAGGGCTCAAGGGGGATGGAATTCTTGTGTCCCAGTGTCTTACTATCCACTTTATTGGGCATCCTCCAAGCTCGGATAAACCTTTGTCGAAGTCCTTGAGCGTCGTTGTCAAAGTCAAAAACCAAGTAAGGAATCAGCATATCATGAGGGCCATCCCTCCGGGCATACCCAAATTTTCTCAAAGCTAAACAGGGTTTATAGGTAATGCCTCCCCTAATGCCAAGTAATGGGACATTAGGGAATTCCCCATGACGATCAATGATGATGACATTTTCTCTGGACCGAGAACACCAATGAACATCAGAATGTGTTAGGGTCATCAACCGTTGTGACCACCTTAAACCCTGCTAATTCTTCAAAACTGATTGGGGAAGGTGAGAAATAAACCACCTTGCTAGGAGAGGAGTACAACACATGAGAACACCTTTTTTCCTCATTGTTCGTGTGTGAAATGAGTGTAGGATGTCCCCAAGCAATGTAGGCACAGGATTCCGAGATATGAAAATCTTGACAGCATTCACATCTATAAGATGATCAGGGTTTGGGAACAAGACCAACCCATAGATGAGAAGTGATACAATCTCCTCAAAAGCTCGCAGATCTAGAGAATTCCAGCAGTCTTGTGCCTTCTCAATTAGAAACTTTGCCAAGAAACCCTTGACACCACTTATGGTTTCCCAATGACCTTTGATATCAGATGGTTCCAAGTGTAAGGCTTGAGAAACATATTCAAGCTTTGGTTCTCTTTCTGTACCGTTGTAGGGTAGTTGATGGAGAATAGGAATCCTTAAGAGTTGAGAAAATTCCTCCAAAGTAGGTACTAGTTAGTAATCAGGAAATGTAAAGCAGTGGTGTAGGGGGTCAAAGAACTGGAAGAGAACTTTCACCATGTCTTCTTCAATGTTGGACTTGACCAAGTTGAGAAGTCTACCATGTCTTTCACTGAAGGGAGAATTCTCTGGAATCTTGGAAGTAAGCTCCTTGAGTTGAGGAGGGATTCTCACAAGGTTGACTTGAATTGTTTTCCTACGAAGAGATTCCATGACCTACAAAACAAGAACAAAGATGAAGATCCAAACCCTTGAAATGGTTAGTGGATGCAAATGATGCTTCATGATGTCCATGATGTATGCACAAGTATATGTACAAGCAAATCACACAAGATCCTAGTTTCAGGCTTGCATGAGGTTTCATTGGTAAGTACCCTCTTGAAGTTAGTTGGCTCAACCTGTCCTATAAATAGTAACCGGGTTCTAAAGAGCTCAATATCACTGGATTATTTTCTGTGTTCATTGTTTCAGTTTGGCCACTTAACTAGCGACCAAAGTATTCCAAGAAAACAACCCTCAATGAGTGTAGTATCGAGTATATACCATCTTCGGACTACACCAAAGTCGGTCATCTCACTACCCCTAAAAAGGCCAAGATGGTCAAGTAAGGTTCTAAGAGTTCATTAGTGTTTCATGACATCACTCAGCGGCCCCGTATTCTCTTTGATTAACTCAAAGGCTACCGGTACCCACAAATATGTCGCACTAATATAGCTATTGCTTTAACCATGTTGGTATACCCTGCACAGTTTCCACAACGTATTGCTATTTATCTATGAATGTTTCCCAAATCCATGTAGAGGATTTCTAACCCAACCAATAAGACCAAATGTAAAGCAATCAAGGCAAACAAGATAAGCATGCAAAGGTGATCTAAACCCTAAGGTTACTCCACTTTAAAAAAATTCCCCAGCAGAGTCGCCAGTTCTGTGATACGGTGAGAGAACTGACTTGAGGTTTTTTGTTTGTGTTTGCAAATGTTTCGGTTTAGCAAGAGTCGCCACCAACTTTTTATTTTATCCTAAGGAAAGGTTAAAAAGAACAGGAAAGACCTTTGAGATGTTTTCTTGGGTTCGGGGAGTAGATTATGAAAAGGGAAGGTGCAAGCACCCTTTTCATCCATGGTTATCCATGGGCTCTTAGTTACTTGTTTAGATCACTTGCTTTTGCTTTTCAATTGTTTGAAATGGTACTTTGTGTGTGGTTTTGAAAGATGTTTTGAAAAGAGGCCATCGTTGTGGCAACCTTTGTAATGATTCTTGTTTGAATGTATACAAAAGGTGTTTTGTCTTTTGAAAAGATTTCAATGTTTGAAAGTTTGATTTGGGAAATGTTTTGAGATTGTGTAGTGAAGTGTGTTTGAAAATAGCAAGGATGTTTTGCAAGTTTTGATCAAGTAACTAAGAGTTATCTACCCTATTTTACTCAAAGATCTTTCCTATATGTTTTTAACCCTTTGGACAGTGTTGCTTTACCATTGTATTTGGTAAACAACCTTGTATTAGGATGTTAAACGGGACAGGCGCGGGTCATCTTATAGACCATGATAGCAATTGTGTTAAGTATCTTTGGCAAATTTTGAGGGACTTGATCATTTTGTTTAGGAAACCAAGATAGCTTCATCGAGGGACTATGATCTTTTGTTTTGTTTTTGTTTTGCCAAAGTACTCAACATGCATACCATGGCCATTTTAAAGGCAACAAGTGGATTGTAACCCTAGGGGTGCAAATGTGCATTGGTGTTTGATTTTCATGTATTCTTGTCTATGTATTAGGTCAAACTACTTGTTGATTTTGGATTTTTGCATACAAACCCTAATCTCTAATCATGGCATAATTGAAAGCATAAAGTGCGAGAATTAAAAGTCTAAGCTATTACAACATGATTATGGAGATGGAGGTACAATCTTTGAATGGGGGTATTTGACAAGAAATAAAAGAAACCTAGTTTACTATTACATCCAAATTGAATTCAAAGGCATAAATATTAAATAGACAATATTTAAATAACCAAAATAAATAAATATATCAAATAATATGAATTATACAAAAAAAGTTTTTGTTTATTTATGTATGTAAACATATTTAATGTAAAAAATAAAGAAATAAATAAAAGGATTAATTTTATTTGGTTAAGGATAAAACCCTAATTTTCTTTAAGAAAGTAAATATGTTAATTATTTTATTTATATACAATAAAAATAAAATAGTATATGTAAAAAATAAAATATATTTAGAAAAAGTATTTTTTTAAAGTATATTTAATAATAAAGTAAAAGTGTAATATTTTATATTTTTATTCTAAAATATCTAATAAAATAAGAGTATATATATATATATATATATATATATATATATATATATATATATATATATATATATATATATATATATATATATATATATATATATATATATATATATATATATATATATATATATATATATATATATATATATATATATATATATTAAATATGATAAAATAAAATAAAACATATACAAAAATAAAAATATATTTAGAATAATATTTTTAGTGTGAATAAAAATAAAGAATAAAAATAAAATTATAATTTATATATATTTTTCAAGTTTTGAATAAATAAGATAAAAGTAATTAAATTGTTTTTTATGTTAGAAAAATAAAAATAAAATGCAAAATAAATGTGAAAAAATTATAAAATTTTTTTTGAGTATTTTTTATATTTGGAAATAAAAAAATAAAATCAGAAATGGAAATAGAATACAAAAATATAAAATATATGGAAATTGGGCTAGGGGGTGCAAAAAGTAAAAGGGGGGTGTCAATAGTGAGCCAGGCCAAGCCCAGCCCACCACTTCATCTTCAACCTCTGTCCTTCACAAAAACGCGCGCGCCTGTTACCAAACCTGGACATCTTGTATACGAGCTCTATTGCAAAAACACATAACATCAAAGTTGTAGAGCATTTCAAGACGAATCTAACCATATACAAAACTAATCCTAACTCTCAAAGACCAGAGAGAATTTCTCTGGCCCTAAAATCTAACCTAATTTTTTCAGTATGTTCATGGATGAAATTCTCTAAGCATGCTTAATATAAATGAAAACTGAGCATATGTACAGCTTCGTGGCAATGAATACTACATTTCTTATTCACAAACCTAAGGCTAAATGTTCCTAAATAGAGAGATAGGAAGTTGACAAAAACCTGTTTCAGTTGACTTCGTGTATGGCAATGTGGAGCTTTTCAACAAGGCTTGAGATGTCTGGGAGCTTGCTTGGACTTCACTTGACCTTCTCCAACACCTAGCTTTCCATGAATGTACTTGAATCAATCTACAAAACTCAACCTGCACAAGCTCAAAATGAAAATGGAAAACCCTGTAAATGGAGTTACAGTTGGTGTTTAAGGTTTGGGGTAGCTTGGATGAGTTATGTGGAAGATGTTTGAACCAACTTGGGGCAAAATGCACGAGCCAATTGAGCTATGGAAGTCAAGTTGCAGGTTCTGCCTTGTTTTACCAATGGAAGGTGATTTCTGGCTATGGGATGTTTGAGGGCTCAAGAAATCGTGTTTCTGGCTCAGAGGGGTGTGAGAAAGATGTTCAAAATGTTTGCACAAGCTTGTTTTGACTGATGTCCCCCTTCTCATGTATTTGGCATATTTCTTGTATATGAAGCAAAAGTGGGAAGTGATGTGTAACAGGCCTGTACAGGCTATCCAACACCTTGTACACATTTCCCTTGGCCCCTCCAACCTGTGGATTTGATTAGCTGCAAAAGATCTGGACCAATGCTCAAAGATTATGGTTTGACATAAAGAAAGATTATGGCAAAAATGGTAATGTACCTTTTTCTACTTAGGGATTAATTTTGTGTACAATGCCCTAATGACAAAAACAATACCTTAGACCAATAGATTTGCATTAAATTATTGAGTGTGAAGTGGTTTAGAGGCCTGTAATCTAGTGCAAAGCATGCTGACTTGAAATTGCAACTTGTATGAACATGCCATGGATGAAAAGTGAGTTTTTTCCAACTTCAAGCCTTCGATTCTCCCTAACCACAAATGTGTTTGGAGAGTTCCATGACATTTTGGAAATCTTGCAACATGCCCTACATTACATCTTTGAAATGCAAATTGAGATTCCAAGTTGAAATATGTGAAAAATGGCCAAGAAGATAGGTCAAAATCCTGCCTAAACTAGGGCAAAATTTCTCTAAGTTAAAAGTTTTAGGGACCCTTATTCCAAAAATCATAACTTGATATCCAAGCTTCTTTTGGGAAAAATTTGTGAATCAAAGTTATAGACATTGTGGAGGAATACAACTTTCATGTTGGAAGTTTTGTTTTAATCCAAATGCATCATGGTGAAAATGTTGGGCAAAGTTAGGAAAAATTAAGAAAATTTCATAACTTAGAAAAATTCTAAGGTATGAATTTTTTCGACTTTAAACCCTAATTTGCAAAAATGGGTTTCTTGATGAATAATTTTCATATTTTAACACATCTTGATGAAAAATGACCTTTGGCACTTGATTTTGACCAAAAAGTCAAAGTTTAACTTTTTAGTGTATAGTCAAATTTTGATCAGTTGACTGAAAAATTCATCTGTCAATCTAATGCAATTGAGATCTTTTGAACTTGTTGAATAGGTCAAGATGATGCCATTGAGCCCTTGAGTCCATGCTTGAACTCAATTTTCCATTGGCTAGGTCAAAAATCAGAAATTGCCTTTGTGCAGTCAAAACCCTAAAAATGACCATTTTGCCCTTTTGGTGATCTGATCAAATTTCTTGTGGAGTTGTGGTCCAAACTTGATCAAATGATTCATATGAGTTCATAATGTTGATGTGGGTAAAAATTCATGAGGTTTGACTGTAAATTGGCCATAGTTGACTTTTCCCCAATACAACTGATTTCTAGGTCAACTGTCCAATTGACTGGGCAACAATTTGATTCAAGGCTTGAAACTTGGTATGGACAAACTTATGAGTCCAACATGAAGTATGAAAGTAACTTTGGGCATTGTAGGTCAAAAAATCCCTGTGCAAACTCAAACCCTAATTTAGGTCAACAGTGCATGGAGATGTCTTGAGCAGAGCAAACCCTAGCTTGGTCCTGAGTTCAAAGAGTCTTGTGATGAAAAGTGTTGATAAAATGAGAGGGCAAATTTTGGGGTACAACAATGTAGATCAGCCATGATCTTGTCTGCCTCAGTCTTGTCTATGCAGTGAAGCAAAGTAGAGTCGTGGTTGCACTTGTAGAGAATGCCATTATTGAGGAAGAACTTAGCATAGAATCTTCTCAAGAACTTCTTATCATTGATTGAAGCTCCCTCCAGATACTCTTGGGCCTCGAGATACATCTTAACTTCATGGAACCAAGGCTTGTCCACTACTTCTTCAGTATCTATCTCGTGACAGTAAACTGGTTCATCCATCGGCTCAAAGGTGATATGGGGAGCCTCTTTACCCCACTTGTGTTTAAACATGGATGACATAGTGGCTAGCGCGTCCGCTAGTTGATTTTCCTCTCATGGAAAATGCTCAAAGGTAATTTCCTTAAAATGTGGGATTAATGTCAACACATGTTCTTTATAGGGGATGAGATTAGGGTGCTTCGTATCCCATTCTCCTTTGATCTGACTGATGACTAAGGCTGAATCTCCAAATACACTTAAGGACTTGATTCCCAAATTTATGGCAGCTTTGAGACCCAAAATACACGCTTCATATTCTGCCATATTATTGGTACAGTTGAAACAAAGTCTTGCGGTGAAGGGAGTATGAAATCCTTCAGGAGATATGATTACAACACCTATGCCATTGTCAAGTTCATTGGAAGGTCCGTCGAAAACCAAGGTCCATCGGATCCTTGTTCAGGTCCTCCATATGGTATGAATTCTTCACAATTGTTTACCATCATGATGTCTTCATCTGGGAACTCGAATTTCATGGATTGGTAGTCATTTACAGCCTGATGAGCAAGGTGATCGGCTAGCATACTGCCCTTTATTGCTTTTTGGGTAGTGTATTGAATTTCGTATTGAGTCAGGATCATCTGCCATCTTCCTATTCTGCCAAAGAGGGCAGGCTCCTCGAATATGTATTTAATGGGATCCATCTTGGATATCAATAAGGTAGTATGGGTCAACATATACTGTCTTAGCCGGCGAGCAGCCCATGCCAGAGCGTAGCAAGTTTTCTCGAGCAGTGAATATCTGATTTCACAGTCAGTAAACTTTTTACTCATGTAGTAAATAGCATGCTCTTTTCGACCAGACTCGTCATGCTGTCCTAGCACACACCCCATTGAATTTTCCAATACAGTTAGATACATGATCAGAGGTCTTCCCTTGACTGGTGGCATTAAAATAGGAGGCTCTTGAAGGTACTCTTTGATCTTGTCGAAGGCAGCTTGGCAATCATAATTCCATATGACTACTTGATCTTTCTTTAATAATTTGAAGATTGGTCCACAAGTAGCGGTTAGGTGAGAAATGAGTCTGGAGATGTAGTTTAGCCGTCCTAAGAATCCTCTGACTTCCTTCTCGGTGCGAGGAGCAGGAATTTCTTGTATTGCTTTTACCTTTGCAGGGTCCACTTCGATACCTTTACCGCTGACGATGAAGCCTAGGAGTTTACCAGACCTCACTCCAAATGTGCATTTACTCGGGTTCAACCTTAGCTTGTATTTCTTCAGTCTTTCAAACAGTTTCTGTAGATGGTCAAGATGTTCCTCTTCAGTTTGAGATCTGGATATCATGTCATCCACGTAGACCTCTATTTCGTGATGGATCATATCGTGAAATAGAGATACCATGGCACGCTGATAAGTTACCCCAGCATTTTTCAACCCGAATGGTATAACTTTGTAACAGAACGTGTCCCATTGTGTGAAGAAGGTTGTTTTTTCCATGTCCTCGGGTGTTGTTTTCATTTGATTATAGCCTGAGAAACCATCCATAAATGAGAACACTTTATGTTGTGCGGTATTGTCAACCAGAATATCAATATGGGGGAGTGGGAAATCATCCTTAGGGCTTGCCCTATTCAAATCTCTATAATCCATATACATGCGTACTTTACCGTCCTTTTTAGGCACTAGAACAACATTGGCGACCCATTGTGGATAGGAGGCGACGGCTAAGAATCTGGCGTTGAATTGCTTCATAACTTCAGTCTTGATCTTCTCTGACATGTCTGGCCGCATGCGACGAAATTTCTGTTTTACCGGAGGGCAGTCTTCTTTTGTCGGTAGACGATAGACCATGATATCAGCATCAAGTCCTGGAATGTCTTCGTATGACCAGGAAAAGACCTCAACATAGTCATGTAGTAACTGAGTTAAATGCTTCTTGACACTGGGTTCCAGATTGGCACCTACCTTGACTTCTTTCTTGTCCTCTTTGGTACCTAAGTTAACTGTGTCCACTGGTTCTTCGTGGGGCTATATGGTCCTTTCTTCCTGTTGTAGCAACCTGGTTAGTTCCCCTGGCACTTCATAATCTTCCTCACCTTCGTCTTCGGCTCGGTAGATTGGATTTTCAAAGTCACAATAGGCCATAGCAGAATCGTTACCCATGGGATCCTGAGTAGATGTGGATCTACATTTTGATATGTGAGTGTATGTAAGAGCATAACTATCTTTGAAAGAAATGTAGAAAAAGAAAAACAAAGAGCACAAAGTTTGCATGCAAAAACGTCCATGATTCATTGATGACATATGAAAATGAAGTAACAACCCTTACAAATGGACCGTTGTGCCTCGGGTAAGACACAAGGTTTTAAAAGTATGAATTGTTTAATTATTACAAGTCCGACAAAAATTTAAAGACAATTACTGTTGGATAAAAGTAATAGGGACAAATTCTTTAGCTTCCCAGTTGTTGAGTCCTCCGTTGATAGTTGGGAAAATCCATTCTTCCAGGTCATAGTTGTCATCACTACCTTCCATTGCGTTGACTCCATGGTTGCTGATCTGCAAAGATGGTCCCCCGGCACGAGCACGACGAACAGCTTTCTGGGCCCTTGAAGTAAAACCCAAACCAAATTTGTCAGACTTATAGGGAATATCTAGGATTTGGCATCAAATAATACACCCACCTTCTTCGACTACTGCCTTGGCATCTTTCAGAGAAGACATCTTAAGCGGAGGTTTGGTAATATTCGGAACTTGGGAAATAGTCTTGGTTGCAACAACTGTTTGTGGGACTTCCTCGAAATGCAGACACGGAGTTTCGATGAATTCACCATCCATTTCCACATATCTGAAGAAGTTCAGGTTACTGACCATATATTCCTCCTCTCCATAGACAGTGATCATTTTTCCCTTGGTTGGGTATTTCAGCATCTGATGTAATGTAGAGGTGACGACACTAGCATTATGAATCCAAGGTCGGCCCAATAAACAGGAATAGGAAGGATGAATATCCATTACATAGAAAGTTGAATCAAAGGTTTGAGTTCCAACTTTAATGGGGATGTCCACCTCCCCGTGCACCATTCTCTTCGAACCGTCGAAGTCCCTTACCACTATGTTGCTGGGTTTTAAGGTCAAACCTTCACAGTCTAGTCTATCCAAAGCCTTCTTAGGTAGCACATTCAATGATGAACCAGTATCTACCAGGACATGGGCCAAGGTATTTCCCCTGCATTTGACAGAGACATGTAACGCCTCATTGTGTTTCCTTTCCCTAGGTGTCAGGTCAGCATCAGAAAAGCCCAAACAATTATCAATGGTCAAACTGGCTACACAATCTTCGAATTAGTCAGCAGAGGTTTTATGTGGCACATGGGCAGTTTTAATAAATTTCACCAAGGCCTTCGCATGAGCTTCGGAGCACAACAGTAAATCTAGCATAGAAATCTTTGAAGGGGTCTGCCCTAGCTGTTCGTCTATGTTGTAGTCGCTTCTCTTTATAGTTTTCAAAATTTCTTCCATCTCATTCTTGGAGGCCTCTGGGATAGATACAGATTGCGCCTTCATCCGTACAGGTTTAACCAAAATGCCTTTGGCTCGAGTCTCGGTCGACTTGGTGATAGGGGTGTCAGCGAGAGTAACCACAGGAACTGTAGTAGTAGTATCAACAGGAACAAAAGCAGGGATGATCACAGGAATGGTAACAATATTCGGAGGAGAAATCTCAGGGGAGAACACTCTTCCACTTCTGGCTATTTTGCTAGTTCCCACAATGTTTCCGTTGTCGGGGTCAGCCTTCTTAACAATTGAGTCTTCATCAGCCAACCAATCTTGCTTGACACTGTGGTAGTAGACGTCACCCCCATAGTTCTAGGGGACAGTTTTATCTGAGGAGTAAGGGGTAGGCCTTGGCATAGTAATTATCAGTGGAGTCACCTTTGGAACAGATGTAATCCTAACGGGTCTTTTGGTGGAGACCCTGAAAGGATTGGCATAAATGGTTATTATTGAAACATCCTTGTAAGCAATGGTTGGAACGGGAGTCTTTTCAAACAAAATCTCTTTGTCATCCATCAAGCGCTGGACACCTGCTTTCAATAAATGACAACCAGTTGGTAGGGATAAACAGAGGTGGCAGTCTTCACCACAACCCGGAAATAAACTGGCCTTCAACAGGTTCCTCTTGAGGGTCAGGAGAGGAGTAACAAGTTCATCAACAACAGTAACAAACACATCATCTTCAACAGCATTAACATCATGACCGTGCTTGGGCATAGGAGAGGTGATAACATTTGGGATCTCGGGAGCATCAAACTCAATTTCTTTGGCCTCGAGAAGATCTTGCACCTTATTTTTCAAAACCCAGAAGTCGTTTGTATCATGACCTGGACTTTCTGAATGGTAAGCACAACAATCGTTTGGGTTGTAACGGGGAGAGGCAGTGTTGGGATTCTTCAGAGCTTCCCGCAAGGTTACCAGATTAGATCTCAACAAATGCGGAAAGACTTGAGACAATGTCATATTTATCTGGGTAAATTATCTTACCGGTCTTTCCGTTCTAGGCTGGTTGTTCCTATGTTGAATAGGTGCAGGCTTAGGGATCATGACAGCCCCTATCGTTGGACGGCGTTCAGTTCTGTCCTGATTCCTTTGAGGGTACACAACACCAACCTCTTTCTTGCCAATAAATGGTTTTCTCACGGCACTGGAGGATGCATCCTTTTGGATCTTCCCACTCTTAATCCCAGCTTCCACTCTTTCCCCAGTCAAGATTAATTCAGTAAAGCCGGCTGAGGAGCTTCCAATTAGATGATTAAAGAAAGGACCAGACAGGGTACCCAGAAACATGTCCATTAGCTCCCTATCAAATAGGGGAGGTTGGACTCTTCCTGCTAAGTCCCTCCACTTCTGAGCATATTCTTTGAAACCCTCACTCGAACCCATAGCCATACTTTGGAGTTGAGTACGGGTGGGAGAAAGGTCTGCATTATATTGATACTGCTTATAAAAAGCAGCGTCCATGTCTTCCCAATTATGGATATTGGCCCTCTCTAGTTGATAGAACCAATCTAGCTGAGTCCCAAATAGACTATCCTAAAAGAAGTGGACCCACAAATCTCTGTTAGCAGTGTGAGGCCGTATCTTCCTCACATAAGATAGGAGGTGCATCTTGGGACACAAAACCCCATCGTACTTAGAAAACACTGGTGCTTTGAACTTTGGTGGAATAACAATCCCAAACATCAAACCCAGCTCTTCAAAGTCCAGCCCAAGCACTTTCTGAATCTCCATTGCACTTAAGCAATCTTCCAACTGTTTGTATTTATCGTCAGCTGGAGCATACTACTATTCAGAGTAATCAACCTCTTCTTCCTCTTCAGATTCTGGATGGTCAGTCACTTCCTTTTTTTTCCCTTCTTGATTATCCTTTTCACCTGATGATGTTGCGAAGTCTAGGGTCCATCTGGCTTGTCCTTATAACCTTCTTCCCAGATTCTAAACACCGGTTGATTTCTTCGCTTTCTTCTTCTTTTCTTTGATCAGCAAAGTTTTCAAATCCTCTTATCCTTTTCCCAGATCCAAGAACATTTGCTGAAATTGAGTGTTCTGCGCCTGGAGATCTTTTACTGTCTGTTCAATATCCATCTCACTGAAATAAACAGTAGAAAGATAAGGTGACCTATTGTAAGACTTGTTTGTGCTATGATGAATGAAGATGCATATGCAAATGATTTCAAGGAAGTTAGAGATTTAAATTTGCTTTAGACAAAAAGGAACACACGTTATATTAATAAATCAAAGTTTGAGTACATTATGTCTCTTTGGGCTTACAAAGAAATAAAATACAAAACTCTAAGATAATAAAGTTGAACGCATCCTCTTTGGTGCGATGTAGCCGTTCAGACTCCGCTCTTCATGAAGCTTCTTGGTGAGCTCCAGAACTTTCTTCTCGCTGCCGTAGAATTGGGATTCGAAAGTGTCTCGCTCTTCCTTAAGCTGTATCCAATCCCTTTGCAAGTCTTCGAGAGAGGTGGGCATGTTAGGATGAAGGATAGTGTATGGGATATCTCCTTCCACAATAGGCTCCATATTAACTGGGAGAATGGAGGGGTAAGGCATCATAAGACTTTGAGCATAGACTCATACCCATTTGAGATAAGGCTCAAGAGGGATGGAATTCTTGTGCCCCAGTGTCTTGCTATCCACCTTGTTTACCGTTCTCCAAGCTTGCATAAACCTCTGATGGTAGCCTTGATCGTCACTTTCATAGTCGAATACCAAACCTTGGATGAGCATCTCATGAGGACCATCTCTCCGGGCGTAACCAAACTTTCGTAAGGCCAAGCAGGGGTTGTAAGTGATACCTCCTCTAATGCCAAGTAGGGGGACATTAGGGAATTCCCCACAATGGTTAATGATATAAATATCATCCGAGGATCTTGAACACCAATGAATATTAGAGTGGGTGAGGGACATCATCCTTTGAGACCATGTCAATCTTTGCTCATTCTTCAATGATGATCGAGGTAGGTGTGAAATGAACCACTTGGCGAGTAGGGGAATACAACACAAAAGGGTACCTCTTTTTTTCATGGTGTGGGTGTGGATGCAATGTAAGATGTCTCACAACAAGGTAGGTATAGGATTACGGGAGAGAAAGACTTTGATGGAATTTACATCTATGAATTGGTCCGAATTGGGGAAAAGAACCAAACCATAGATGAGGAGGGCCAGGACGTCTTTGAAGGCTTGAAAATCCATATCTTCCCAAAATGAACGAGCTTTCTCTAATAAAAATTTGGCTAGAAACCCTTTGACTCCGCTTCTAGTCTCCCAATTTGCTATGATGTAGAGCTTCGGCCATGACCTCGGGTTTCATGATCCCTTATAGACCGGTGAGTGGTATCTGATCAAGCACAGAAACTCCTAATAGTAGAGAGAACTCTTCTAGTGTAGGTACCAACTGATAGTCAGGAAAGGTGAAGCAATAATGTATGGGATCAAATAATTGGAATAGCACACACATCATCTCCTCTTGGATGAAGGTAGCCAAACTGAGGAGTCGTCCATATTTCTTGATAAAAGGAGAATCTCCGGGAACCCTTGATGCTAACTCTTGGAGCTAAGGGTGTGCTTTCACGAAGCTGATTCGGATGGTGTTTCTTCGGACGGAGTTCATGGCCTACAAAAAAAAAACAAAGATAAATTCCTAAATCCTTGAAATGGTTAGTGAGATTGTGTATGATGTTATGATGTTCATGATGTTATGTACAAGTAAGCATATACACACAAGTCAAAAACAATTACTTAGGCTTAGGCTTGCATGGAGTTTGTAGGTAAGTACCCTCTTGAAGTTTAGTTGGCTCAAACCTGTCCTAGTTAATAGTAACCGGCTTCTAAGGGGTCTCAATATCACTGACCTTTCTTTTAGGCACTGTCCCAGCATAATCAATCTTTTCTTGCGGCTGGGATATCCTAAAAGTCTAGTCTTAATGAGTGTAGTATCGAGTATCAACCAATTTTAAACTTTCCACCGAAACCGGTTATCTCACTACGTCATAATTGGCCAAGTTTGTTCAATTAAGGTTCTAAAGTCAATTAGTGCTTCATGACGCCACTCAAAAGCTCCGTATGCTCCTCGATTCAACACAAGGGATACCGGTACCCACAAATGCGTCACACTAACATAGTCATTGTTTCAACCATATCGGTCTATGCCGTACAGTTTCCACAATCTATTGCTACTTACCTAATAAGGATCCCAGATCCGGTGGAGGATTAAAGCAAGCCCAAACAAGGAACCATAATGTAAAGCATGCAAGTCAAACAAAGAAAGCAATTAAATATGATCTAGCCCTAAGGTAACCCCAATTTTAAAATTTTCCCCAGCAGAGTCGCCAGTTCTGTAACGCAGTGGGAGAATTGACTTGGTTGTTTTGAATTTGATTGCAAATGTTGCGGTTAGCAAGAGTCACCACCGACTTTTCTTTTATCCAAAAGGAAAGGTTGAAAAGAACAGGAAAGACCTTTGAGATTGTTCTCTTGAGTTCGGGGGGTAGATTATAAAAAGGGAAGGTATTAGCACCCTTTTCATCCGTAGTTATCTACAGGGTCTTAGTTGCTTGCTAGATCACTTGCTTTTATTTGAATGTGCTTCTGATGTGGTTTTTGAAAGTACTTTGAAAAATATCTTTGTAATGGTTCTCGTTTCTATAAGAACGCATACAAAGTGTTGTTTCAAAAATACTTAAAATAGGTGTTTGTGGAATGTGTTTTTGAAAGAGATTTTGAAAAGGTGGCTTCTTTGTAATGACTCTCGTTTCTATAAGAACGTGTACAAAGTGTTTGTCTTTTGAAAATGTTTCAAGTTTGTAAGATGTTTTGAAAGTGTTGGTGTTTGTTTTAAAAATCGCAAGGATGTTTTTGTTTGAAAATGAGCAAGAAACTAGCAACATTCTACCTACTCAAAATTCTTTCTTGTTTATTTTCTCTTTCCTTTGACATTGTTATCTTACCACTGATTTGGTAAGAAACCCTATCTTTGGATGTAAAGGGATGGGTGTGGGTCATCGTATAGCCATGATTAGCAATGTTATAAGATATCTTAGAATTTTCTTTAGGGACTAAGATCATTTTTGAAAGGGCAACTTTGATAGCGTCATCGAGGGACTATGATCTTGTATTTTTTATTGCTTTTGCTAAGATACCTCACATGCATAACATGGCCATTTTTCATAAGGCAACAAAGTGGATTTACCCTAAGGGTGTAAGTATGAAAGTGTGTTGATTTACATGCATTGTTTTGTCTTTGATTTAGGGTTTTCTAAGCATTAATTTTATCTTCCCATACAAACCCTAATTTATTAGCATTTATATATAAAGCATTAAATTACGGAAAATAAAAATACTAATTATTACAACTATATTGAATATTATACCAAAAATATACAAGAATATAAATGGAGAAGGGGATGAATTTTGTTTTGGATTTTATTTGTTAAGAAAGATAGTTTTGACCTAATTAACTTAAAATAAAAATAATTAGCTAGAATAAGAAAATTAAAGTTAACTTAATAAACAAAGAAATTAATTTAATTAAAGAAAACAAGTTTTTAGGGTTTTGTTTGTGAAAAGTTTTAATTAAGTTAAACTAGTATAAAAATTAATTAATTAAAAAAAACCTAGGTTCTAAGTTAATTTTTAATAATAAAAAAGGCAAACTTGGTACTAATATTAATTTATTTGAGGAAAAAGAAATTAATTTGTTTTAAGAAAATATTTTTAATGTGTGAAAATAATAATCAAAATCCTAAATTCTAATTAATTTACAAATTAACTATCAAAGATAAAATAAAAGGTGATTAAAATAAATGTATTTTTATGTTAAAAATTAATTTAATTAAATAAAAACTTAAATCTATTTTTAAATGATTTTTTATGATTTTTGGTATTAAGTAAAATAATTAAAAGGAAATAATGGTATAAAAATAAAAAAATAATGGGCCATGTGACAAAAGTGAGCAGGGGGTGGAAGTCAGCAAAAACAAAAAGCCCATCAAAGGAGGTCCAGGTGTTGGCTGAAACAAACAAAACTGAGAAAAATATGTGAAAATTGCAAAATGGCAGCCCTGGGGCTTGAACCCACCCCCTCTGCATAATACGCGCGCTGCCTTACCATTGGGGTGGATATACATTCGGTGTTTAATACCAAACCATTGTATTATATTTTAAGACACTTCCTAAAGACAACTTCATCTTCAACCTCACGCCTGCCTGAACTCTTGCATCTCATTCATCTCTCAACCAAATTGAAAAATGTGAACATGAAACTTGTGGCAAATTCCATCACGATTCCAGAAATGTAAAGCATTAAAACTATGAATCTAAGACAAGCATGAATTTTGAACAGTACCAAATTTAACCTAAATTTTCTAGAAAGTTCAGGTCCAAAATTCTCTCCACTCAGGCCATATAAATGAAATCTATAGATATATACAGTTTCAGGACAATCATATCTACATTTTGTCTTTGAAAATGCAAGCCTAACAATGCTTAAATAATGAGATGAAAAGTCAGAAAAATAACCTTTCCGTTGGAGATCGTGTTTTGAGTTAGAGCTACTTTCAAAGTGTTTTGATGATGGGGTTAGCTTCATTGAACCTCCAAGAAGCTATTGCAAAGCTTACTTTGTGCTGAGAGTTCTTAAATCAAGCTGAAGAAGTCAATGTGCAATGCCTTGTTTTTGAAAATGGAGGATGGTGAAAACGGTATTACAGTTTGAAAACAGGGGTAAGGATAGCTTCTATATGTGTATTATAAGCTTTGTGGATGGTTTGGCCAAGAAACTTACGAGGGGATTTGGAGATTTGATTCAAAAATCAGAAATGACAAGTTTTTGTGCTTGTGTGGCAATTTCTAGTTTTGGGGAGTTTGAGGGAGTTTGATAGCTTTTAAAATCATGTGTTAAGTTTCATAAGAGTGTCTTAACATATAGGAAAAGGTTTGGAGACTTGTAGGAGTCAGAAGTACAAAAATCACATGCTTGTGGATTTTGACTTGTTTTTAGAGCAACATGGACAAACATGGTTTCAAGGCAAGGTAGGGTGGTTGAGAACTTTAAACATACTTCTTCTGATCTTATAGACTTAGTGTGTGTAGAAGGAACAACTACAAAGCTCAAGAACTGATTTTATGCATAAAAGCTACTTTTCCAAAATGACAATGTGCACTTTCTTCCCAAAATGGCATTAAGCATGGGCAATACATTGAATGCTTGAGTTGAAGCCTCTAACAGCTGTGAAAACATTTAATTATGGGATTGCCAAACAAGTTTGAGGCCTGCAAAGCAAAGATTGTGCAGCCTAGCATGGATTTCCATTCTTGTTCATCATGAAATTCTGCCTTGTAAAACAACTTGAAACCCTAACTTCTGGCTTTCAATTATCCTAGCTCAAAAATGATCTCAAGGAGTTCTTTGACATTTTAGAAAGCTTGTAATATGCTCTACAACCCCTATTTGAATCACTTTTGAAAATTCCCCTTGGAACTATGTGAAAAATTGTCATGAAGTTAGGTCAAAATCCTGCCTAAACTAGGGCAAAATTTCACTAAGTTTCCAAGTTTCATGAACACGTATTCACAAAATCATAACTTGAAATATATGCATTTCTAGAAGAAGTTGTGTAAACTAATTTTTTATATCTCATTGAGATATACAACTTTCATGTTGAAAGTTTTATTTGAATCATCTTGCATCATGGTGAAAAATTGGCTCAAAGTTGTAAAAAAGATGAAGTTTTCAACACTTTGAAAAATTTCTAAGTTTGGAAACTTTGACTTTTCAAAATGAAATCTTGACTTTTTGATTTCTTGATGAACTAATTTCATATTTTAACATGTTTTGATGAATTGTGATCTTTGACACTTGATTTTGACCAAAAAGTCAAAGTTTGACTTTTCAGTGTATAGTTGACTTTTGACCAGTTGATTGAAAATCAACTATCAATCAATTGATCTTGAGGGATGTTTTGAGTCATGCCATTAGGTCAAAATGATTCAGTTGAATCCTTGAGATAATGTCTCAAACCAATTAACCATTTGCTAGGTCTAAAATCAGAAATTTCCCTTTCTCAATTAAAACCCTAATTTTGACCATTTTGCCCTTTTGATGATCTGATCAAATTTCTTGAGGAATTGTGGTTAAAACTTGATCAAATGACATATATGAGTTCACAATGTTGATATGGATTAAAAAAATATGAATTTTTACTGTAAATTGGCCACAATTGACTTTTCCCCCAATACAGTTGATTTTTAGGTCAACTGATCAATTGACTGAGCAAAAATGTGATTCAAGACTTAAAACTTGACATGAGAAATCTTGAGGGTCCATAATGATCCATGAAAGTCATATGAGGCATTAAAAGTTCAATTATCCTTGTGAAATCTCAAACCCTAATTTCAGTCATAAGTGCTTAAGGAGGTGTCTTGAGTTGATCAACCCTTGTGCAGTCTTGAACCAAAGTAGATCTTGTGAGAAAATACTTGATAAATGAGAGGGATAATTTTGGGGTACAAAATTATGCATGTGGCATATCTTAGCAAAAACAAATCAAAATACAAGATCATAATCCCTCGATGACGCTATCAATGTTGCCTTTCAAAATGATCTTAGTCCCTCAAAGAGAAAATGCTAAGATATCTCACAACGTTGCTATCATGATTATACGATGACCCACGCCCGTCCCTTTACATCCAAAGATAAGGCTTATTACCAATCAATGGTAAGATAGAAATATCAAAGGATAGGAAGAAATAAACAAAGACTTTTGAGTAGGTAGATTGTTCCTGGTTGCTTGCTCATTTTTAAAACAAATATCCTTGCTTATCTTTCAAAACAAACACCAAACACTTTCAAAAACATTTTCCAAACATGAAATATTTTCAAAAGCCCAACACTTTGTATATGCTCTTACGAATGAGAACTATTACAAAGTTTGCCTAAACGAAGGCGCCTTTTCAAAATACTTTCAAAAAACCACACAAAGCACATTTTCAAACAAAAGTAAGTGAACTAGAAAGAAACTAAGAGCCCATAGATAACTATGGATGAAAAGGGTGCTAACACCTTCCCTTTTCATAATCTACCCCCTGAACTCAAGAAATAATATCAAAGGTCTTTCCTGTTCTTTTCAGCCTTTCCTTTTGGATAAAAGAAAAGTCGGTGGCGGCTCTTGCTAACTGCAACATTTGCGATAAAACGCAAAACACCCAGTCAGTTCTCCCACTGTATCACAGTAGGTACCAACTGGTAGTCAGGAAACGTAAAGCAATGATGTAAAGGATCAAATAACTGAAATAGAACTTTCACCATGTCTTCATCAGGGCTTGAGGTGACCAAACTGAGGAGCCGACCATGTCTTTTAGTGAATGGGGAATTCTAAGGAACCCTTGATGCTAAATCTTTGAGTTGAGGAGGAACCCTTACAAGGTTGACTTGGATAGTATTTCTGCGAATGGGAGCCATGTCCTACAAAATAGACACAAAGATAAATCCTAAAAGTCCTTGAAATGGTCAGTGTGACAAGCCATGTTATGATGTTATGATGTTATGTACAAACAGATATATACAAGCATACAATCAGATCCTTAGGTTTAGGCTTGCATGGATTCCATAAGTAAGTACCCTCTTGAAGTCTAGTTGGTTCAACCTGTTCTATTAATAGTAACCGGGTTCTAGGGAATCTCAATATCATTGATCTTTCTTCACTGGGAATTGTTTCAGCGCAAGCCTCTTTATTGGCAACCGAAATATCCCGAAAGTCAGATCTCAATGAGTGTAGTATCGAGTATCAACCAACTTCGGACTGCACCAAAGCCGACTATCTCACTACTTCCTAATGGCCAGGTTGTTCAATTAAAGGTTCTAAGGTCAGTTGGTGCTTCATGACACCACACAACGGCCCCGTATTCTCCTTGACTACTCAAGGGATACCGGTACCAACAAATGTTTCACACCAATGTAGCTATCATTTCAACCGTGTCGGTATACCCCACACAGTCCCCACGATCTATTGCTACTTATGTAAAAGGTGCTCCAAATCCGGGTGTAGGATCTTTTAGTAACAACCCAAACAAGCCCTCAAATATAAAGCAAACAAAAAACATAATGAAAGAAAATATAGAATGAACTAAACTCTAAGGTAACCCCACTTTATAAGTCCATCCCCAGGAGAGTCTCCAGTTCTGTGATACGGTGGCAGAACCGACTTTTATACTGGTTTTGCATTTGTATTCGCAAATGTCGCGGTAAGCAAGAGTCGCCACCGACTTTTATTTTATCCAACAAAGGAAAGGGTGAAATGAACAGAAAAGACCTTTCGAGATTATTTCTGAGTAAGGGGGTAGATTATGGAAAGGCGAGGTGTTAGCACCCTTTCCATTTGTAGTTTTCTACGTGCTCTTAGATTCTTAGCTCATTTTGAAAATACCTTGTGCTTTGTGTGTTTTGAAAAGTATTTTGAAATGCCTTAGTGCAGCGATTTGCTTTATGATAACTCTTGTATCAGTCCTCAAGAGTGTTGATAAAGCGTTTTTGAAAATGTTTTTGAATTTTTTTTGTGTAAGTGCGAAAATTTGTTTTTGAGCAAGCATCTAACAGCTATCTACTTTACTCGAAAGGGTCGTTCAATTCCTCCTTTCCTTTATACAAGACTAGCCTACTATTAGTGAGTAGGTAGCCATAGTCGATTGGATGTATGAGGAACATTCGTGGGTCATCGTACAATCATAAAGGCAACATATAGAGACGCTTTAGCAATTTTGTTTAAGGGACTAGATCATTTACCGTAAGGCAACACCGAAGGATCATCGAGGGACTATGATCTTTTGATTCGCGAGTCTTTGCTAAAGCGTCTCTACTTTTGAGGGACATCACTGTTTTGTTTTCTGAAGGCAACTAAAGCGGGAATACCCTAGAGCTGTATATGTGCAAGTGTGTTGTATTTAGTTATTTTTGTCTTTGATGTTAGGTTTGCTAACATTTGATTTTTATGCTCTTGTAATGCAATCATATTAGGCATACATCTAAGCAGTTAATATGTACAAGAATAAAATGCGAGAATTGTAAATCCTACGCTATTTCAAAGTTTCGGGGAGGGGGATTATTACATGTCCAAACTTTGGGGAAAATAAAGAAAGCAGTAAAATAAAAGAGTCATAATTACAGACTATTACAACCAGGAGGCAGATACAATAATATGATAACGCTAAAATAAAAGTGCATGCGAATTAGAAAAGACGTCTAAAACCCTATGGAATAAAAAAAAACTATTTGTTTTTATTCTATTTAAGAAAATGTTTAAATATGAATTAGATTAATTAACCTAAATTTAGATTTAAAGAAAAATTAAAACTAACTAAAAGGAGTTAATTCTATTTTTTTTTGTATTTTTATTATGAAAAGAAAACAAATTAAAATGGATTAAATCCTAGGTCTAATTAATTAATAAAATAAGTTTAAATAATTAATAAAAAAACCTAAAACTATATTTTTTTGACTTTTTTTTACTTTTATATTATTATGAAAAAAATGATTAAAAGAAATAAACAATAAAACAAATAAAAAAATGCAAATGGGCCTGGCATAATCAGCATTGTGGGGGGTGAGAATTAAAATTGCTAGGCCCAGAAAATGGCAAGCCCAGGCCACGTTGGGTTCCTGTGCTGCTGGCCCTTTGAGGGTCCATCATATACAACGCGCTTGAGGTGTTGGATCTTTATCCTGTTGATATTTGTTGGCCCAGAAGTGAAGGCATATGGTAGGTGCTTGGTGACGCAACACGTTGGATCTGCAAAAGTTTTGTTAGAAAAAACAAAATATATCACCTGGGTATCGAACTCAGGTTTCCTCCTTGCACACTCACTTGCCTTAACACTCAGCCACTTGTTCATTCGTTGATATAAATAATAAAAAAAATATAATATACAAAATCAAACCCAATTCAAATTTCTCAGATGCGCGCCAGATGTGTTTCAAACGGACTAATGAATGAAAGACGTGTATGCTGTCGGAGTCAACATTTTTCAGGGGCTCCGAAGTCAAACTCCAGTCACCCTCTCCGGTCAAACAAAAATCCTAAAACCTGCAAAAGGCAAAATCAAAGCTCAAGATTTAGGCTACCCCCCTAAATTGGGGTCTGCCAATCCAACCATGGTGTTGGTTCAACCTGAAACGGCCTGTATCCTTGAGAACCAATCACATCTGAAACTTTGCAATAAAAATGGAAAAGCTCCATCCTTACGCCAAAGCTTACATGTAATGGATATAAGCAATCACAAACATTAGTATGAACGCATATATGCATGTATAATCCATTTATTTTTGCTTAACTAACGAAACTGGATTCACGATAATCTTACTGATCAGAGCGCTTAGATATGGTGGTTCTGTGCATGTTTTGGCTCGAGGGATGGCTGGAAATGAACCCTGGGAACCTCAGGAGGGTGATAGGATTCATGGAATGGGTTGAATACGGTTGGAATTCTGGTTTTGGATTTTCACGATTTTGGATATTTTTTGGAAATTTGTGGAGCTTTTCTCAGGCTGTGTATATGTCTATAATGCTTGCAAACATGATGTAAAAATAGAGGAGAGGGAGAGCATGAGAAAATAAGGAAAGAATCTGGCCCATAACCATTTGTATTGAAGCCATGATCCTATATTTGAAAACTTGCCATAACTTGTGATTTCATGCCATGTTTGAACAAAACAATGAACCTGTACACATTTACATGCTTTTTAGGCCTTAAGACAAACAAAATCATCAGCCCACGTCCATTTGCATATTTTATACAATTTTATTTTGTAATTATTTGAATAAAACAAAATAAATATGGATAAAATAAGTGGAAATGACAAGGTAAGATAGCAATGATTTTAGAGGTCTCTCATAAAGTTAGGAGGATGTTTGAAGTCCAAGGAGTTAGGCCATTGACCTAGAAGTTCAAGTTTGCCTAATGCACAATTCTTGAAATTTTCCCAAATTTTTCCAACTTGGGTAAACCATAACTTGCTCAATTTTTATCCAATGATGATGATCTTGGACTTTTTGGAAAGCCCAAGATGTCTACTTAAATACCTCTTTTGATCAATTTTTCATTTGAAGGCTTGCTCTAAGACATAGAGGCAATAGCAGAGTTGGGACAATGAGATCACTTCCACATGGCTATTATTTTTGTTTTCACTCTGTACACTTTTCATTTCTTTTGACGATTTCCTCTTGCTATGATCTCTGTCTCTTTGTACAAAAACGCATATTCATGGGTAAAACATCAATACAAATATACTTTGAAGTACAAACTTTTTTTGTTTTTTCTGTTTTGAGTGCAAAGGTGTCCAATGACTAAAATTGAATGAACATATGCATGTGAACATGATAAAACTTTTAGCAAATGTATGCTTCAAAACATTGACGAGCATCTCCCTTAATTGAATTTGAAATATCCCCACAGAGTTGTTTCAATAACATTATCTCCACAGATTGGGATTCATAAACTTCCCAACCAGAGTTTCAATCTCCGGAAGGTCCTCTCCCCGACTGAGTTGGTCTTAAAAGGGAGCCTTGCAAAGTTCTTTTTAAAGAATATCCTCCCCATCAGTTCACACAATATCCTTTTCAACATGGTTTATTTCCCTAACAAACGGCAAAATCCCCTAGCTTGAGTTTGCCTCTCCGACTATTACAAATCAAAGGACCATCACCCCTAATCCCCAGTGAAGTCACCAATTGATTCGCTACTATCCTGAATTTACTATGAAGCCTAGACCCAACCAGATACCAATTAACCTCAAGTTCAAAATTTCTGAAGCCTGGACCCGACCAGATAGCAGTAAAACTCCTCTTCCCCAGTAGAATTTTCTACAATTCCTAGTAAGCCACTGTAAAGCCTGGAACCCGACCAGGTAACTGTTAATTTCATTATCCCCAGCAAGTTAGTGTGAAACCCGGAATCCGACCAGATAACAACTAACCTTCAAGAGATAATTCCCCATTAGAGCAACGGACGACTAGAAATCCTGAGTTCTCTTCCCCAAGCAGAAACCAACACTCTCCATAGAACCTCCTCAAGAAAATTAAATGTTCCCCAGCAGATTTCTCCTCAAACAACAAAATGGGAATCCCCAGCGGAAATACTCTAAACAAGGTTTGAAGATGCACATACTCTTCGTCCTCAACAGCGATCCTGGATTTAACTTCCCAAGAATCCCCAGCAGTGGTCAGGGATTTATTTTTCCCAGACCGAGATGCATTACAGTAACATTTCACATTCATACATCATATGTCATCAATGAATCATGGAAGTTTTTGCATACAAACTTTGTGTTCTTTGTCTTTCTTTTTACATTTTTATTTTCTTTTAAAGATAGTTATACTATTACACACACTCATATTCAAAATGCAGATCTATATCCATTCGGGATCTCATGGGTAACGATTCTGCTATGGCCTTTTGTGACTCTGAAAATCTAATCTACCAGGCCGAAGACGAAGGTGAGGAAGATTGTGAAGTGCCAGGGGAACTAGCAAGGTTA
Organism: Vicia faba; assembly: GCA_948472305.1. Lineage (NCBI taxonomy): Eukaryota > Viridiplantae > Streptophyta > Magnoliopsida > Fabales > Fabaceae > Vicia > Vicia faba. Next base: position 984,632,990 of record OX451736.1, on the reverse strand, counting down.
CTAAAACAAGAAGAGAGGACCATTCAGCCCCATGAAGAAACAGTGGACACAGTTAACCTAGGTATCGAAGAGGACAAGAAAGAAGTCAAGGTGGGTGCCAATCTGGAACCTAGTGTCAAGAAACGTCTTATTCAGTTGCTACATGATTATGTTGAGGTCTTTTCCTGGTCGTATGAAGACATGCCAGGTGTGATATGGTGGGAGAATTGACTTGGTGTTTTGCGTTTCGATCGCATTTGTGCGGATAGCAAGAGTCACCACCGACTTTTCTTTTATCCAAAAGGAAAGGTAAAAAAGCACAGGAAAGACCTTTCAAGATTATTTCTCGGGTTCGGGGGGTAGATTATGAAAAGGGAAGGTATTATCACCCTTTTCATCCATGGTTTTCCAGGGTCTCTTAGTTACTCGTTTAAATCACTTGCTTTTGTTTGACAGTGTGCTTGTGCTGTGGGCTTTGAAAGTGTTTTGAAAAATTTCTTTGTAATGGTTCTCGTTTCTATAAGAACGCGTACAAAGTTTTGTGTCGAAAAAAGGTTCAAAGATGTGTTTGTGGATTGTGTTTTGGGAAGTGTTTTTGAAAAGATGTTTTGCAATGGTTCTCTTCTCTATAAGAACATATACAAAAGGTTTTGTCTTTTAAAAATGTTTTGAGATGAAAGTGTTGGTGTAAAATGTTTTTGTCGTGAGCAAGCGAGCAACTAGGAGCGAATCTACCTACTCGAAAGGTCTCAAAGTTCTTTTCTTCCTCCTTTTAATGTTGCTATCTTACCATTGATTTGGTAAAAAGCCCCATCGTTGGATGTAAAGGGACAGGTGCGGGTCAATTTTACAATCATTGAAAGAAACTTATGTGACGCTTTAGCAATTTTTGTAAGGGACGAGATCGTTTTATCGAAGGCAACATCGAGGGTCATCGAGGGACTACGATCTTTTTTTATCGAAAGGTCTTTGTTAAAACATCCCATACTCGAGGGACATGACTGTATTTTCGAGGCAACGAGCGAGGTTATCCTAGAGGTGCGCGTGTGAAAAAGTGTGTTTGATTCAAGTTAATTTGATCTTTGTAATTAGGTTATCTAGCGATTGATTTTTTGATCTTTCCATACATGCCTAATTACTATACATTAATGAGTAAAACAATAAAATGCAGAAATTGAAATTCTACGCTATTACAGAGCTTCAGGAATGGGGGTACAAATTAATGAATGGGGGTGACAGTAAGAAATAAATATTTAAATCACACAATACAAGTCCAAACTGTTAAATAATTATTTAGGTTAAAACTCTTTTCATTTGATAAAATTAATTAAGGACTTAATTAATAATGTCAAACAAAAATTATTTTAAAGTTAATAATTATTTAAAACAAATATTAACATATTTACATTTTTTTTAATTATATGCTGAAGAAATAAAAATAAAATAATGAAAAAGAAAATATTAACAACAAAAAAATATAAAGGGGAAAACTAGAAATGGGCCTGCAAATAGAGCAAAATAGGGGGGGTGTAGAAATTAAAAAGCCCAAATGTTTCTGGTTGATCCAGTGTAGCAACCCCCTGGAGGTGTACCATGGGTGTGCATCTAAGGTGTGTTGAAAGGGTTGTGATAAATGATCAGATGGATGGATGATGAGAGCGCATCAGATTAACATGGGGATGCAAGTGGGGGATCATCCAGGGTAACTAAAGAGGTGGTGACAAGTGTCACCACCGGATTGGGCCAAAGTGTTGTTATCAAACAACACAAAACTTTACCACGCTGAAGCCATGCCTCATAATTCATTGTTTTTTCTCTCTCTTAAACGATCTTCCCTCTCTCTTCTCTCTTATCACGAGCCTTCACCGGAGAGGACCCTTTGGCCGCGCCAGAAATCGCCTTACAGTGATGACGGCGGCGACGTGTCTCAAAAACCTAATTTTCTTACATCTTTCTGATCGTTTCTTTTCCCTATTTACTAATTTGTGATCAATTTCTGCAGATTCTTATTTGATGGCCCTAAATCTAGAAAGGGGGAAAACGAAACCCTAACACTCCGTTTGGTGAGATCGAAGGAGGTAGCGATGCATGCAATGATATATTTAATGAGAGTATAAGAAAGAGAAGAAAGAGATCATTGGTGAGTTTCAGATCTGTAACCTTACTAACCTCCTAACATTTTTCTGGTAAGATTGTTCTGAATTTTCTTGTAAATCGCTTTCTCTCTTCTTTTGGTAGCTTGCTGTGATTAGATCTTTTCTAGAAGGGTTTTTTGAACAAATAGAAAATGATGATGATGATTAGGGTTTTTGTTGCTTGTTTGAGTTACTGATTTGCTGGATTTTGTGTATTCTGAATGAACTTTGAAAAGGGGGAAAATGATGAAAAAAATACTTGGATTTTTTTCTGTTTGTTTGCTACTGATTTGTTGGGTTTTATGTATTCTGAATGGACTTTGAAAAGGGGAAAAATGATGAAAAACTAATTTGCTGGGTTTTGAATAATGATGTTTGATGACAATGTTTAGGTAGTGGACTTTGGTTCTATGTTTTTGTTATTTTCTGGTTTTTAATGATGGTTTGATGGCTGTTTTTGATGGATGCTAGTTTTTAGTGATGGTTTGATGGTTGTTTTGATGGATACTGTGATGTTCTGGTTGGTTTGAGACAAAGGGTTTTCTTGAACTTTTTGTTCTGAGTTTTTTTGTTGTGGTTTTTTATCTTTGCTAGTTCTGTCTCCCTCATGATATCTGATGGTTCTCTCCTCTTTTATAAAATAGTGATCCTTGTTATCTGGTTAGGGTGAAAAAATAGGAGGGAAAAACTTTGAATTTTGACAATTTTGGCTTTTCTAGTTTTGGACTTTTGAGTGCAGTTTGAACTATTTCCATTTTGGTGTAAGTCCGGGCAATTTTTGGACTGTATTGTAGACTAGTTTGCTGTGGTTTATGTTGACACACTTTTGTGCAGAAATTGGACAGATTTTGGACTGCTATGTGCAACATAAGGAGGCTTTTTGAGCAGGTCTTCTTGGATTGTTTCTTATAGCAACCTGTTTGTCTTGGCATGGCTTTAGGTTATTTGCTGGCTAGGTGATATCTTTCCTCTTTCTTCTTTTTATGAGATAAAGCATTTTCTGAAGGGTTTGCTTGTTTTTTAGGAAAATGATGGTATGTTGACTTGTATTACAGCATTTGATGCCTTTGGCTTGTTGCTTGCATATTGTTTGTTTTGTCCTGTTGCATACATGTGTTGTTGTCTTTGTTTATTACATGTTGGTTTGCAGCATTTGTTGTGGGTTTATTGCAGATTTGATTCTGCCTTGGACAACTTGCTTTCTGTCTGCTGTTTTGCTTGCCATTTCTTGCTGCCTTTGTTTGGCTTACGCTACTGTTAAGCATCTTTGCTATATATTTGTTACTTGTTGCCTGTTGTTTTGTTGTTTTCACTTGCTGCCTTGCCTGTCCAATTTGTATATTTATTTCTTTTTTCCCCCTTTTTTGTGAACCAAGACCTACGTTTTGAGATTTGCAGAAATAGGGAGAAATGGACAAACAAAATTCTGATTCCTAAAAGCATACCCTAGTGATGAAAAATCAAATTTGCTTGGACTTTTCAATGTTGATTTTTGCTAATATTCTCTTTTCTTTGTCACATGTACAAACAAATGGCAAGCAAGACAATGATGAAGAGAAGAGCATGTCTAGCAATGGGAAATTTCTTGAAGATGAAGCAAATATACTTGAAGAATGAGCAATTCTTTCCTTGTAGATTTGACTTTGTATTTCACTTGTAATCTACTTGTAATCACTTGTAATTTATTTTGTGAATGACCCACAAAACTGTAATGAACACAAAGCTTGAGTAATAATGAATATTTGTTGTACAAAACTTTGAGTTTTATTTTAACTTTACAATTCTTGATTTGAATGTTTTGAATAAACATCCTAGCTTGATAACTTGCATTTCTAGTAAACATAATATGATAGGATAAATCATGTATTTTTCACTCTTAAACAAAATAAATGTTTAAAAGCTCAAACCCAAATGATTAATTGAACCCTCAATCATGATTTCTTAAAATGATAGTTTTAGACTTTGCACCTTATTTAAACAGAATATCCTCTCAAAAATAACATCAATCCTCAGAAGATTATAGTTAAGCAAAAATAAAAATCACACAAATGCCTTTTCAATTATCTGGGACATGGATTGGGCAAAATTGCAATGTGAGGTTTGAAAATTGACTTAACAGACTTTGAGGAGGCATGGTGACTTATTTGAAACCTTGATGACTCAAATTCCTTTTAGAAGTGCAAAACCCTAATTGTTGACTGGTTGCTTAGGAAGAGAATCTGCTTGATCAACTTTGAGTCAAATTAAATGTTTGAGAAACCCTGGGATAGCATCTTGAGTGAAAAATGGGAGGGCAAATTTTGGGGTACAACAGCTTCCCCTGTTCAATCTTCTTAAACTTGAAAAGCGAGATCGACGTGTTTGTCGTTCATGGCTTGAAAGTAGAAGATGATTGAACACTGGAGTGCCCAGAAATTTGCACTTGATGATGCACTGGTTGATTGTGTAGGGGATGGGCTTAAAGATGCCATTTGGAGAAATGATGGAGAGTTATCGGAGATGGGCTTATAGATGCCATTCAAAGATGATTGTTGACAGAAAGTCTGAACTTGATTTTAACAGAAAAAGAATCAGAATAAACCATTGAGATATTTATTTGGACCAGTAAGAATCTTGGAAATGAATCAGAATAAATCGTTGAGAGATTTATCTGAACCAGTAAGAATCTGGAAACGAATAAGAATAAACCGTTGAGAGATTTATCTGAACCAGTAAGAAATCTGAAAATGAATCAGAATAAACTGTTGAGAGATTTATCTGAACCAGTAAGAATCTGGAAACGAATCGGGATAAACCATTGAGAGATTTATCTGAACCACTAAGAATCTAGAAACGAATCAGAATAAACCGTTGAGAGATTTGTCTGAACCAGTAAGAATCTGGAAATGAATAAAAATAAACCGTTGAGAGATTTATCTGAACCAGTAAGAATCTGGAAACGAATCAGGATAAACCATTGAGAGATTTATCTGAACCAGTAAGAATCTGGAAACAAATCAGGATAAACCGTTGAGAGATTTATCTGAACCAATAAGAATCTAGAAACGAATCAGAATAAACCATTGAGAGATTTATCTGAACCAGTAAGAATCTGGAAACAGATCAGAATAAACCGTTGAGAGATTTATCTGGACCAGTAAGAATCTTAGAAACGAATCAGGATAAATTGTTGAGAGATTTATCTGAACCAGTAAGAATCTGGAAACGAATCAAAATAAACCGTTGAGAGATTTGTCTGAACCAGTAAGAATCTGGAAACGAATCAGAATAAACCGTTGAGAGATTTATCTGAACCAGTAAGAATCTGGAAACGAACCAGAATAAACCATTGAGAGATTCATCTGAACCAGTAAGAATCTGGAAACGAATCAGAATAAACCGTTGAGATATTTATCTGAACCAGTAAGAATATGGAAACGAATCAGGATAAATCGTTGAGAGATTTATCTGAACCAGTAAGAATCTGGAAATCAATCAGAATAAACCGTTGAGAGATTTATCTGAATCAGTAAGAATCTGAAAGAAATATTTTGCTATGTAGATGGTCGACCAGTCTTTTCTTGTTGAAAATATTTGTCTGTTGGAAATTTGTTGGTGATAATTTCCTGTCGATTGATTCTTTCCTGCAAAATGTGAAGAGTTAATTGTATGCAATGTTATGATGTATGCAATGCATGGTATGATGTTGTTTATCAAAATAAATGAGGTTGCACTGTATGTACTTGTGTCGTTAATGTTATGTCGTATGAATGAAAATGTATGGACTCAAAGATTGTTCATGGCGTAGTGTTGTTGGAAGCAGGGAAGATAAATCCCTCTTGAAGCACTGATGAGTGAGTTTCCAATCATTAGAGAAATAAACTCTGTTGTAGAAGGGAAACTTCGGACGTTGCTTGTAGACTTCGTGAAATCCTGCTGGGGAAACCTGAGAAGTTGGGCAACTTACTAGGGAACCTCTGGAGCGGTAGTTGGAAGTTTTGCTCTGTCAGGGGTATGAGAGCGCTTGATACCAACAGGCTGCATACTGGGGATACGTCAGCGATTCTGTAGTAGGATGTATTTGCTTCCGCTCTTGCTGGAGAAGGCACCTGCAGGGATCTTATGGAATGTCCTATAAATATTATCCTATTTATTAAAGTCATTAGTAATTGTCTTTACATTTTCTGTTTATTTGTAACAGTAATCACGTTCAAATGCATATGTTCAAAAATAAATCATTGGACGTTTTTGTAAACAAAACACATAAATAAAGAAAAACAGATGGTTTTGCACTTCCAAAGGGGATATCTTTGTATTAACTTGAATAAGTATTTTTTGTACAATGAGACGAGCATTCTAGTGAGAGAATACCGTTGTAAAAAATGAAAATTGATACAAAGAAAAGATAGCTATGTGAAATAATCCCATCGGGTTCCCATTCTGCTATAGTCTTCATGCCTCTGAGTGTCTTGTCCACTTGTCCCCTCGGCGAAGTTGATTGGATTGATTAGAACCGTTTGAGTTGATTCGCCAATGCTGAAAATTGTCTGTAAGATGATACAACGGGTCATAGTCATACGCTTTAATTCCCTAACTTTTGCCTGGATCGCCCTTTCGGGTTTTCGATCCACCGGGATACCCTTTTTTGCCCAAGCCTCCCTTTCAGGTTTTCAGCTTACGGGTGTACATATTTTTTTTGTATTTTATCCCTAATTTTTGCCTAGGTCAGTCGACCTAGCGGGTCCTTGTTCATGCGTAGTATCTTTTAACTATGTCCGTATTGACAGGGTGAGGAAGGTCGTTGCCATCCATAGTGGTCAAGATCATTGCCGCACCAGAGAATATGCTTTTGATCACAAACGATCCTTCATATGTAGGAGTCCATTTTCCCCTGGGATCACCTTGTGGAAAAATGATACGCTTGATTACCAAGTCACCGACCCGATATACTTGACATTTGACCTTTTTGTTAAAAGCTTTGATCATGCGTTTTTGGTACATCTGACCATGACAGATAGCTGCAAGCCTCTTCTCATCAATCAAGTTCAACTGGTCAAGTCGAGTCTGGATCCAATCTTCTTCGTCCAAACCAGCATCCTTCATGATCCTCAGAGAGGGGATCTGGACCTTGATAGGTAAGACAGCCTCCATGCCGTATACCAGAGAATAGGGTATTGCCCCAGTTGATGTGCGAGTGTGGTACGATACCCGTGGAGAGAGAACGGTAGCATCTCATGCCAGTATTTGTATGTGATTGTCATTTTCTGTATGATCTTCTTAATGTTTTTGTTAGCAGCTTCTACAGTGCCATTCATCTTTGGCCGGTAGGGGAAGAATTGTGATGATGGATCTTGAATTGCTCGCACAAGGCGGTGATCATAGTGTTGTTTATATTCGTACCGTTATTAGTGAGGATTCTCTCTAGGATACCGTACCGACAGATGAGATTCTATTTGATGAATTGGGCGACCACATTCTTAGTAATGGAAGCGAAGGAAGCTGCCTCAACCCACTTTGTAAAATAGTCGATGGCCACTAAGATGAAGCGGTGTCCATTGGAGGTCGTTGGCTTGATTTCCCCAATCATATCGATTCCCCACATAGCAAAGGGCTAAGGAGCCGTTAGGACATTCAGAGGAACCGGAGGTACATGCACTTTATCAGCATAAATCTGACACTTATGGCAAGTCCGAGAGTGTTGATAGCAGTCTGCCTCCATGGTAGACCAATAATAGCCTGCCCGTAGGATTTTCTTTGCCATCGTATGCCCGCTGGAATGGGTACCAAAAGTTCCTTCGTGTAATTCAACCATGATCCTTTTAGCCTCAACCTTGTCTATGCACCAAAGTAATACAGAGTCATGACCGCGTTTGTACAAAATGTCGTTACTAAGGAAGAATTTAGCCGAGAATCTTCTTAGGAACTTCTTGTCATTCACTGAAGCTCCTTCTGGATATTCCTGAGACTCGAGATACCTTTTAACTTCATGGAACAAATGTTGACCCACTACTCCTTCAGTACCGATCTCATGACAGTAGACTGGTTCATCCATCTGCTCAATGGTGATTTGAGGAGCCTCGTTATCCTAATTAAGTTTAAACATAGATGACATTGTAGCTAGTGTGTCTGCTAGATGATTTTCTTCTCGCGGGAAATGCTTGAAGGTAATCTTCTCAAAATGCGACAACAATGTCAACACGTGTTCTTTGTAAGGGATAAGGTTGGGGTGTTTTGTGTCCCATTCCCCTTTGATCTGACTGATGACCAAAGTTGAATCTCCAAATACATCCAAGGATTTGATCCCCGAGTCTATAGCAGCTTTGAGACCGAAGATGCATGCTTCGTATTCTACCATGTTGTTTGTACAATTGAAGTAAAGTCTGGAAGTAAATGGAGTATGACATCCTTCCAGAGATATGAATACAACACCGATACCGTTGCCAAGTGCATTGGATGCTCCATCAAAGAACAAGGTCCATCGGGATCCTTGTTCAGGTTCGTCATATGGCCTGATTTCTTCACAGTTGTCTAATGTCATGATCTCTTCATCTGGGAATTCAAAATTCATAGATTGATAGTCTTCCACATCTTGGTGAGCAAGGTGATAAGCTAATACACTACCCTTTATAGCTTTCTGGGTAGTATACTGTATGTCATATTCTGTCAGGATCATCTGCCATCTCGCTATTCTCCCAAAAAGAGAAGGCTTCTCGAAGATGTATTTTATCGGATCCATTTTAGATATCAACAAAGTAGTATGGGTCAGTGTTGTACCCCAAAATTTTCCCTCTCATTTTATCAACATTTCTCATCACAAGGCTCTTGGAACTCAAGATCAAGCTAGGGTTTGCTCTGCTCAATACACCTCCTTGCACTGTTGACCTAAATTAGGGTTTGAGTTTGCACAGGGATATTTTGACCTACAATTCCCAAAGTTACTTTCATACTTCATGTTGGACTCATAAGTTGGTCCATGCCAAGTTTCAAGCCTTGAATCAAATTTTTGCCCAGTCAATTGGACAGTTGGCCTAGAAATCAGCTGTATTGGGGAAAAGTCAACTGTGGTCAATTTACAGTCAAACCTCATGAATTTTGACCCATATCAACATTATGAACTCATATTAACCATTTGATCAAATTTGGACCACAATTCCACAAGAAATTTGATCAGATCACCAAAAGGGCAAAATGGTCATTTTTAGGGTTTTGACTGTACAAAGGCAATTTTGTCTGTTTGACCTAGCCAATGGCAAATCAAGCTCAACCATGGACTCAAGGAATCAATGGCATAATCTTGACCTATTCAACAAGTTCAAAAGATCTCAAATGCATGAGATTGACAAATGAATTTTTCAGTCAACTGATCAAAATTTGACTGTATACTGAAAAGTCAAACTTTGACTTTTTGGTCAAAATCAAGTGCCAAGGTTCATTTTTCATCAAGATGTGTCAAATTATGAAACTTGTTCACCAAGAAACCCAAAATTGCAAATTAGGGTTTGAAATTGAAAATTTTCATAACTTAGAATTTTTCTAAGTTATGAAATTTTCTTAATTTTTCCTAACTTTGTCCCACATTGTCACAATGATGCAAATGGATTCAAACAAAACTTACAACATGAAAGTTGTATTCCTCCACAAAGTATACAACTTTATGTCACAAATTTTTCTCAAAAGAAGCTTGGATCTCAAGTTATGATTTTTGGAACAAGGGTCCCTAAAACTTTTAACTTAGAGAAATTTTACCCTAGTTTAGGCAGGATTTTGACCCATCTTCTTGGCCATTTTTCACATAGTTTCACTTGGAGTCTCAAGTTTCATTTCAAAGATGGATTATAGAGCATGTTTCAAGCTTTCCAAATTGTCCAAGAACTCCTCAAACACATTTGTGGTTAGGGAGAATCGAATGCTTGAAGTTGGAAAAAACTCACTTTGTATCCATGGCCAATACATGTTCATACAAGTTGCATTTTCAAACCAGCATGCTTTATACTTGTTTACAGGCCTCTAAACCAATTCACACTCCTTAATTAAATGCAAATCCACTGAGCTAATTCATTATCTTGGCCATTTGGACATTGCACACAAAACTAATCCTTAATTAGAAAAAGGTACATTTCTATTTTGGAAAAGGTATGCTTTATGTCAAAACATGATCTTTGAAGCACAGGGCTAAGTTCTTAGAAGCAAAATCAAATCCACAAATTCTGGCAACCAAGAGGATTGTGTGCAGCATACTTGATGGCTTGTATAGGCTTGTATTCACAACATACACATTCTTGCTTCACAAAGAAGAAACTTGTCAAAATCCTCCCAACTTGAAAACCAGCCATTGTTAGCTTACACAAACATTGTAAACACATTTCACACAACCCTTTTAGCCATAAACACGAATGCTTGAGCCCCAAAACCTCCCATAGCCATAAATCACATTCTTTTGGCAAAATAGGGAAGGTGCTACAACTTGAGTGCCACAACTCATTTGGCTCGTGCGTTTTGCTCCTTTTTGCTTCAAACACCTTCCATTCAACTCACTCAAGCTATCCCAAACCTCCATTGCCAACTGTAACTCCATTTACAGTGTTCACCATTTTCATTTCAAGCTTATGCAGGTTGAGTTCTAAAGGCCGATTCAGGGACATTCAAGGCAAGCTAGCTATTGGAAAAGACCAAGTGAAGTTCAGGCAAGCTACCAGACACCTCGAAACTTGTTGAGAAGCTCTGCATTGTCCAACTCGAATCCAATTGAAATAGGTTTTTCATCACTTTCTATCTCTCTATTTAGGAACATTTAGCCTTAGGTTTGTGAATGAAAAATGTAGTATTCAATGCCATGAATCTGTACATATGCTCATTTTTCATTTATATTAAGTGTGCTAGGAGAATTTCATCAATGAATATGCTAAAAAAGTTAGGTCATATTTTGGGGCCAGAGAAATTCTCTCTGGTCTTTGAGAGTTAGGGTTAATGCTTTATATAGTTAGAATCATATTAAAATTCTCTACAAGTTTGATGTTGTGAGTTTTGGCAAAAGATCACGTTTCCAGGATGTTCAAGTTTGTATAACAGGCGCACGTTTTTTTGTCTGGAGGAAGAAGATGAAGTTGGCTTGGGTTAGGCCTGGCCAGTTTTGCTTCTAACACCCTTTTTTTTTCCAGTTTCACACCCCCTGGCCCAATTTCTTATATTTTTGCATTTTTGAATTTTTGTTTTATTTTCTGACTTTGTTATTTTATTTCCAAACATAAAAAATGCTTAAAAATATTTTCACATTTTTTTACATTTATTTGGCATTTATTTTAATTTTTTTTTAACATAGAAAACATTTTCAATACTTTTATATTATCTGTTTAAATTTAAAAATAATGTATATATATATATATATATATATATATATATATATATATATATATATATATATATATAATAATAATGTATATCATATTTTTACTTTTATTTCTTATTTCATTCATACTGAAAATATTATTATAAAATATAATTTATTTTTTGTAAATATTTTATTTTATTAATACATTTAATACATTTAATATATATATATATATATATATATATATATATATATATATATATATATATATATATATATATATATATATATATATATATATATATATATATATATATATATATATATATATATATATATATATATATATATATATATATAAGTATTTATTTTATTAAATACTTAGAATAAAAATACAAAAATATTACATTTTTATTTTTATTATTATTTATAATAAAAAATACCTTCTTTTAAGTATATTTCATTTTTGGACATATTAATATATTTCTTGTATATAAATAATATATAATATTTACTTTCTTGAAGAAATTAGGGTTTCTTCCCTTAGACAATAAAATTAATCTTCTTATTTTATTTCTTTATACTTTTTTTTCACATTGAAAATACTTTACATGCATAAGCAAATAAAAACTTCTTTTTGCATAATACATTTTATTCAATATTTATTTATTTTGTTTATTTAAATATTGTACATTTAAATATTGTTGCATTGTAAATTCAATTTGGATGTAATAGTAACTAGGGTTTATATTTCTTGTCAAAATACCCCCATTCAAAATTGTACCCCCATCCCCATAATCATGTTGTAATAGCTTAGAATTTAAATTCTCACACTTAACGCTTTCAATTATGCCATGATTAGAGAATTAGGGTTTGTATGCAAAATCCAATTAATAAATAGTTTGACCTAGTCAAAGACAAAAATGCATGAAAATCAAACACAATGCACACTTGCACCCCTAGGGTTACAATCTACTTGTTGCCTTCAAAAATGGGCCATGGTATGCATGTTGGGTACTTTGGCCAAATAAAAGCAAAACAAAAGATCATAGTCCCTCGATGACGCTATCTTGGTTGCCTAAACAAAAATGATCAAGTCCCTCAAGAAAAATTGTTAAAGATACTTGACACAATTGCTATCGTGGTCTATACGATGACCCGCGCCTGTCCCGTTTAACATCCTAACACAAGGTTGTTCACCAAATGCAATGGTGAAACAACACTGTTAAAAGGGTTAAAAACATAAGAAAGATATTTGAATAAAATAGGGTAGATAACTCTTAGTTACTTGATCAAAAGCTTGCAAAACATCCTTCATATTTTCAAACACACTTCACAACATAATTTCAAAACAAACTTTCAAAACAAACTTTCAAAACATTGAAATCTTTTCAAAAGACAAAAACCCCTTTGTATACATTCAAATAAGAATCATTACAAAGGCTGACACAACGATGGCCTCTTTTCAAAACATCTTTCAAAACCACACACAAAGCACCATTTTAAACAATTGAAGAGCACCATTTCAAACATTTGAAAAGCAAAGCAAGTGATCTAAATAAGTAACTAAGAGCCCATGGATAACCATGGATGAAAAGGGTGCTTGCACCTTCCCTTTTCATAATCTACTCCCCGAACCCAAGAAAACTTCTCAAAGGTCTTTCCTGTGCTTTTTGACCTTTCCTTAGGATAAAATAAAAAGTCAGTGGTGACTCTTGCTAAACCAAAATATTTGCGAACACAAATGCAAAACCTCAAGTCAGTTCTTCCACCGTATCACAGAACTGGCGACTCTGCTGGGGATCTTTCTAAAAGTGGAATAACCTTAGGGTTTAGATCACCTTTGCATGCTTATCTTGATTGCTTTGATTGCTTTACATTTGGTTCTCTTGTTTGGGCTTGAAATCCTCTACCCAGATTTGGGAAACATTCATAGGTAAATAGCAATACATTGTGGAAACTGTGCGGGGTATACCGACATGGTTGAAGCAATAGCTATATTAGTGCGACATATTTGTGAGTACCAGTAGCCTTTGAGTCAATCAAAGAATACGGGGCCGCTGAGTGATGTCATGAAGCACTAATGAACTCTTAGAACCTTACTTGACCATCTTAGCCTTTTTTAGGAGTAGTGAGATGACCGACTTTGGTGCAGTCCGAAGTTGGTAGATACTCGATACTACACTCATTGAGGATTGTTTTCTTGGAATATTTTGGTCGTCAGTTAAGTGGCTAAACCAAAACAATGAACATAGAAAATAATCCAGTGATATTGAGCTCCTTAGAACCCGATTACTATTTATAGGACAGGTTGAGTCAACTAACTTCAAGAGGGTACTTACCTATGAAACCTCATGTAAGCCTAAAACTAGGGTTTTGTGTGACTTGTTTGTACATGTGATTGTGCATACATCATGAACACCATAAAGCATCATATGCATCCACTAACCATTTATAGGGTTTGGATCTTCATCTTTGTTCTTGTTTTGTAGGTCATGGAATCTCTTCGCAGGAAAACAATTCAAGTCAACCTTGTGAGAATCCCTCCTCAACTCAAGGAGCTTACTTCTAAGATTCCAGAGAATTCTCTTTTCAATGAAATACATGGTAGACTTATCAACTTGGTCAACTCCAACATTGAAGAAGACATGGTGAAAGTTCTCTTCCAGTTCTTTGACCCCCTACACCACTGTTTCACATTCCATGATTACCAACTAGTACCTACTTTGGAGGAATTTTCTCAACTCCTAAGAATTCTTATTCTCCATCAACTACCCTACAATGGTACGGAAAAAGAACCAAAGCCTGAAGATGTTGCTCAAGAATTACACTTGCAACCATCTGATATCAAAGGACATTGGGAAACCAGAAGTGGTGTCAAGGGTTTCTTGGCAAAGTTTCTGTTTGAGAAGGCACAAGACTGCTGGAATTCTCTAGATCTACAAGCTTTTGAAGAGATTGTAGCACTACTCATCTATGGGTTGGTCTTGTTCCCAAACCCTGATCAGCTTATAGATGTGAACGCTGTCAAGATTTTCATATCTCGGAATCCTGTACCTACATTGCTTGGGGACATCCTACACTTATTTTACACACGAACAATGAGGAAAAGAGGTGTTCTCATGTGTTTTACTCCTCTTCTAGCAAGGTGGTTTATTTCTCACCTTCCCCAATCAGTTCTGAAGAATGAGCAGGGTTTAAGGTGGTCACAACGGTTGATGACCCTCACACATTCTGATGTTCATTGGTGTTCTCGGTCTAGAGAAAATGTCATCATCATTGATCATTGTGGAGAATTCCCTAATGTCCCTTTACTTGGAATTAGGGGAGGCATCACCTACAACCCCTGTTTAGCTCTAAGGCAGTTTGGATATGCCTAGAGAGATGGTCCTCATGATATGTTGATTCCCGACCTAGTTTTTGACTTCAACAATGATGCGCAAGGACTTCGACAAAGGTTTATTCGAGCTTGGAGGATGCCCAACAAAGTGGATAGTAAGACACTAGGGCACAAGAATTCCACCCCCCTTGAGCCTTATCTCAAGTGGGTACGAACCCGCGCCCAAAGTCTTATTATGCCATACCCTCACATTCTCCCTGTGATCAAAGAGCCTGTTATGGAAGGAGAGGTTCCATAAACCCTCCTACATCCAGACATGCCGACATCATTGGAAGAATTGCAAAAGAGTTGGATCCAACTCAAAGAAGAACATAATACTCTTGAAGCCAGCTTCTATGCCAGTGAGAAGAAGGTTTTGGAACTTACCCTCTGACTTCATGAAGAGGAGACTCTCAACACTTACATCGCATTAAAAAGGATGCGCAGTGTCTTTTTACATTAAGAATTTTGTAATATTTTGCCCATGGGGCATTTATGTACTAACAAATTTCTTCTTAATATAACGTGTGTTCTTTTTGTTCGCAAAAAATTTGAATTTCTGAATCCTTGAATGCATTACATGAATAACATATCATTCATCATATGCATAAACAGGTCTTCACACCATGTTTCCTTATCTTTTTGCTGTTTATTTCAGCAAGATGGATTTGGAGCAGACGGTTAAGGATTTGCAAGCACAGAACTCGCAATTCCAGCAACTCCTCATGACCTTAGAAAAGGGTCAAGAGGACCTCAAAGCACTATTGGAGGAAGATAAAGAGAAAAAGAAGAAAAGGCCTGGTATGGCCACTTTGGGAAGAAGGTTTGAAAACCAGGCTAGAAAAGTTCTCGAGTTCCCTTCGACGTCTGATGAAGGGATTGGTAAAGGAAAAGGAACTGCTATTCCTTCTGAATCTGAAGTTGAAGAAGAAGAAGAGGAAGAAGACGAAGATTACTCCGAACAGAAATATCCCCCGGCGGATGATAAGTATAAAAATCTTGAGGATCAGTTGGCAGCCATGGAGTTGCAAAGGGTACCTGGTTTAGATTTCGAAGAACTAGGGTTGGTCGCTGGGATCGTCATCCCTCCCAAGTTCAAAGTTCCTACATTTGCTAAGTATGACGGGTTGTCCTGTCCAAAGATGCATCTGAGATCCTACGTCAGAAAAATTCAACCCCACTCATCTAATAAGGATCTTTGGGTCCATTGTTTCCAAGATAGTTTGTCAGACACACAATTGGACTGGTTCTATCAACTTGAGAGGTCTGAGGTTCATAATTGGGAAAACTTAGTTGTTGCTTTCTACCGACAATACCAATACAACACTGATTTAGTGCCTACTCGTACTCAACTACAGAGTATGGGTATGGCTTCTAATGAGGGATTTAAAGAGTATGCCCAGAAGTGGCGGGATTTGGCTGGAAGGGTGAAACCACCATTGTCAGATAGAGAGCTGGTTGACATGTTTTTAGGGACCCTGTCTGGCCCTTTCTTCAATCATTTAATCGGGAGTTCCTCTGCAGGATTCACCGAATTAATTCTGACCGGTGAAAGGGTCGAGGCTGGCATTAAAAGTGGTAAAATTCAGAAGGATGCCTCCGCTTCCACTGCTATTAAGAAGACCTTCCCAGCTAAGAAGGAATTTTCTGCTGTTCACAACCATAGAAACCAAGGAAGAATAGAGCGCCGACCAACGATAGGGGCTGTGATGATCCAAAATACTTCAACCGATCAACCTCGCAACAACCAACCAAGAGATAACCAGCAAAGGGTAGAAAGGCCACAACGACAATTCACCCAAATCAACATGACACCGGCTCAAGTCCTCCCTCATCTGCTAAAGTTGAATCTCACCAATTTGAAAGAAGTGTCGAAGAACCCTAATACCTCTTCTCCTTATTATCATTCCAATGTAGAATGTGCGTACCACTCTGACAGTGTAGGGAATGATACCAACAACTGTTGGGCTCTTAAGAACAAGATCCAAGACCTGATAGATTCCAAGGAGGTAGAATTCGATGTGCCCGAAAAGCCGAATGTGATTTCTGCCCCAATGCCCAAGCACGGTCATAATGTTCATGCCGTTATGGAAGATCTTCATGTTACTAATGTTGATGACCTTTTGACTCTGTTACCAGTGATTAAAGTGATTTTGATGAGAGCCGGGATATTCCCAGGTTGTGGAAAAGACTGTTACTTTTGTTCAAAATTGCAAGCTGACTGCCCACTGTTGAAATCAGGCATCCAACGCCTGATGGATACCCAAGAGATCCTTTTCCAAAAGACTCCTTTTGATACTATCACTCATGATACTCCTGCTACCTTTGTTGCTTCAACCAATGACATTGCAATAATAACCATCTCCGACAATCTTCCCAAGACCTGCAAAAGGCCTATCAAGATTACGCCTGATCCTAAGTTTGTGCCGCTAAAAATCACCATGCCGGGACCTGTCCCATATAAATCTAACAAGACGATACCATGGAACTACGTAGGAGAAATCTTCTATCATGGTGTCAAACAGATTGAATCAGTCCAAGAGAATTCCGATGATGAAACCCTTGATATAGGGAATATTGCAGGAACAAGCAAGATAACTCGCAGCGGAAGGATCTTCTCTCCGGAGATTCCTCCCCCACGGGCAGTCTTCAGACCCTCGAGAGTTTCTGTACCTGTCAAGCCATCTGTGCAAAGCCCAATAATTGAAGAAATTGATGTACCTGAAGTTATACCCTCTAATGTTGCTACCGACAAAGGTAAGGGGATACTAGAAGCGCCTATCAGGATGAAGGCTCAAACTGTGGTAATCCCCGAGACCACCCAGAAAGAGATGGAAGAAATCTTAAAGATAATCAAGAATAGTGACTATGATGTCGTGGAGAAGCTAGGGCATACCCCTTCCAAAATCTCCATGTTGGCCCTCATACTCTGCTCTGAGGCTCATGCTAAGGCCTTAATCAAATTTATAAAGACGACACACGTGCCTCAAGAAACTTCCGCTGACCAGTTTCAAGAGTGCGTGGCTAGCCTTACTGCTGATAATGGTCTTGGTTTTTCCGATGCTGATTTGACTCCTAAGGGAAGGAAGCACAACAGCGCGCTGCATGTCTCAATAGAATGCAGGGGAACCACACTTGCCCATGTTCTGGTTGACACTGATTCGTCTTTAAATGTGCTGCCGAAAAAGGCGTTGGATAGATTGGACTGCGAAGGATTGACACTAAAGCCCAGTAACATCGTTATTAGAGCCTTCGACGGTTCTAAGAGGATGGTTCATGGAGAAGTGGACATTCCTATCAAGGTGGGCACATAAATTTTCAACTCTACCTTTTATGTGATGGACATTCGTCCTTCATATTCTTGCTTGTTGGGAATGTCGTGGATCCACAATGCTGGGGCAGTCACCTCCTCTCTGCATCACATGCTAAAATATCCAGTTCAGGGAAATATCATAACGGTTCACGGTGAGGAAGAGTACATGATAAGTCACCTCAACTCCTTCCGCTATGTGGAGTTGGATGGCGAGTTCATAGAAACGCCTTTCCAACATTTTGAGGAGGTTTCTCCTGAGGTCGCATTTGCAAAGACAATGGATGAGGTGCCTATCATTTCCAAGTCTGTGCCTAGGATGGCATCCCTCAAAGATGCGGAGGCCATAATCAAGGAAGGAAGGAGTACAGTGTGGGGGAAACTGCCTGATTTTTCTCACAAGACGGATAAGTTCGGACTAGGTTTTACTGCTGCTGGCTAGAAAGCTGCGCGTCGCACCCGGGCTGGAGGACCACCCGTAAAAATCAATCACCATGGAATTAATGCCTTAGAAGATGATGATGAAGAAGACAACTTTGAAGATTTGATCTTTCCAACCGTCGAAGGGGGATTAAGCAACTGGGAAGCGAAAGACTTTGTTCCCATCACTTTCATCAACCAGTAATTTATCTTTAAACAATTTCTATTTTTGGTCTGTAATAATTAAACAATTCGTACACTATTTTCACCTTATGCCTTACCCGGGGCATATAGGTCCATTTGTAAGGGCTTGATTTCTTCATTATCATATGCCATGTTTAATGAATCATTGGACGTTTTCAACTATAAACTGTTGTGTTCATTTTATTTCCTTTTACATTTTGTTTTGTTTAAAGATGATTATCCCTTACACACACCCACACTCATAAAATGTAGGTACCCATCCACTCCGGATTCCATGGGTGACTATTCTGCTTTAGCCTTCGGTGACTCTGAAGATTTGGTCAATCATGCCGAGTACGAAGGTGATGAAGACTGTGAAGTGCCCGGAGAGTTAGCCAGACTTTATCAACAAGAGGAAAGGGCTATTCTGCCCCATGAAGAGTTGCTAGAGACCATCAACTTGGGAACAGAGGAAGACACGAAAGAGGTTAAGGTGGGTGCCAACCTGGAACCAAGTGTCAAGGAGCGCTTAGTGCAGCTGTTAAATGAATATGTTGAGATCTTTGCCTGGTCCTATGAAGACATGCCGGGACTAGATACAAATATCGTGGTTCACCGTCTCCCTACAAGAGAAGATTGTCCACCGATCAAACAAAAGGTCCGCCGAATGAGGCCCGACATGTCTGAAAAGATCAAAGCTGAGGTAATGAAGCAATTCAACGCTGGATTTCTGGCTGTTACTTCCTATCCACAATGGGTTGCTAACATCGTGCCTGTGCCTAAAAAGGACGACAAAGTCAGAATGTGTGTGGACTATAGGGACCTAAACAGGGCTATCCCTAAAGATGATTTTCCACTGCCACACATCGACATCTTGGTTGAAAATACAGCTCAACACAAGGTATTTTCCTTCATGAATGGATTCTCGGGATACAACCAGATCAAAATGGCCCCCGAAGACATGGAGAAAACTACTTTTGTCACGCAGTGGGGTACCTTCTGCTATAAGGTGATGCCACTCGGACTGAAGAACGCCGGGGCAACCTATCAACGCGCCATAGTAGCTTTGTTTCATGACATGATACATCATGAGATTGAAGTCTACGTAGAAGACATGATAGCCCGTTCACAGACAGAAGAAGAACACCTCGACCACCTGCAAAAGCTGTTTGTCAGATTGAAGGAGTATAAGCTCAGACTGAACCCAAGCAAGTGCACTTTTGGAGTTAGGTCTGGTAAACTTTTGGGATTTATCGTCAGCAACAAAGGCATTGAGGTTGATCCTGCTAAGGTCAAGGCTATACAGGAAATGCCTTCCCCCTGCACTGAAAAGGAGGTTAGAGGTTTCTTGGGACGCTTAAACTATATCGCAAGATTCATCTCTCACATAACATCTACCTGTGAGCCAATCTTCCAGTTGTTGAAGAAAGATCAGGTGGTTGAATGGAACAATGATTGTCAAGTTGCTTTTGATGAGATCAAGGAGTATTTGCTGGAACCTCCCATCTTGATGCCACCTGTTGAAGGAAGGTCGTTAATCATGTATCTGACTGTTTTGGATGACTCAATGGGGTGCATACTGGGCCAACATGACGAGTCTGGCTGAAAAGAGCATGCCATTTATTACCTTAGCAAAAAGTTTACCGACTGTGAGACTCGCTACTCACTGCTCGAGAAAACTTGTTGCGCTTTGGTATGGGCTGCTCGCCAGCTAAGGCAGTATATGTTGACTCATACCACTTTGCTGATTTCCAAGATGGATCTGATCAAGTATATCTTCGAGAAGCCTGGTTTATTTGGAAGAATCGCTAGATGGAAAATGATCCTGACAGAGTATGATATCCAGTATACTACCCAAAAAGCTATAAAGGGGAGTGTACTAGCTGATCATCTAGCCCATCAAGCTGTCGAAGATTACCAATCCATGAGGTTCGACTTCCCCGACGAGGATATCATGACTTTGGACAATATTAAAGAGAACAGACCGTATGACAGACCTGAACAAGGATCTCGATGGACCCTGTACTTTGATGGTGCTTCAAATGCACTTGGTAACGATATCGGCGCGGTACTTATCTCTCCAGAAGGTTTCCATACACCTTTCACCGCCAGACTCTGCTTCAGTTGTACCAACAACATGGCCGAGTATGAAGCTTGTATCTTTGGTCTCAAGGCTGCTATAGACTTGGGAATCAAATCTTTGGTCGTATTTGGGGACTCGGCTTTGGTCATCAGTCAAATCAAAGGAGAGTGGGACACTAGACATCCTAATCTTATCCCATACAAAGAACATGTCCTGACATTGTTGCCTCATTTTGAGCAGATTACCTTTGAGCACTTCCCGCGAGAAGAAAATCAACTAGCAGATGCTCTGGCTACAATGTCTTCCATGTTTAAACTCAACTGGGATAATGAGACTCCCCAAATCACCATCGAGTGAATGGATGAACCTACGCACTGTCATGAGATTAATACCGAAGAAGTAGTGGAACAACCCTGGTTTCATGAAATAAAAAGGTATCTCCAGACTCGAGAATATCCTGAAGATGCTTCAGTCAATGACAAAAATTTCTTAAGGAGATTTGCTACCAAGTTCTTCCTGAGCAATGGTATCTTATATAAGCGCAGCCATGATTGTGTTCTACTTTGTTGTGTGGACAAGGTTGAAGCAGAGTTGATCATGACTTAAATACATAGTGGCACCTTTGGCACCCACTTAAGCGGACATACGATGGCTAAGAAGATTCTAAGGGCAGGCTACTACTGGTCTACCATGGAAGCTGACTGTCATCAACATTCCCGTACTTGTCACAAATGCCAAGTCTATGCTGACAAGGTACATATTCCTCCTGTTCCTCTCAATGTTCTAACAGCTCCTTGGCCATTCGCAATGTGGGGTATTAACATGATTGGAGAGATCAAGCCTACGACATCCAATGGACATCGCTTCATCCTAGTGGCTATTGATTACTTTACCAAGTGGGTCGAAGCTGCTTCCTTCGCCTCCGTTACAAAGAATGTGGTTTCCCGCTTCATCAAGCAGAACCTCATATGCCGGTATGGTATCCCCGACAGGATCATCACGGATAACGGTACAAATTTGCACAACACTATGATCACCGCTCTGTGCAAGCAGTTTAAGATTTATCATCACAATTCATCTCCCTACCGGCCAAAGATGAACGGTGCTGTTGAAGCTGCGAACAAAAATATCAAGAAGATCATTCAAAAGATGACAGTCACCTACAAAGACTAGCATGAGATGTTACCGTTTTCTCTGCACGGATATCGTACCACGGCGCGTACTTCAACAGGTGCAACCCCTTTTTCTTTGGTATATGGCATGGAAGCTGTTTTACCTATGGAAGTTCAGATTCCTTCCTTAAGGATTATGAAGGATGCCGGTTTGAGCAAAGACGATTGGATTCAGACCCGGCTTGATCAACTTAACTTGATCGACGAGAAGCGACTTAATGTTGTTTGTCATGGTCAGACGTATCAAAAACGAATGATCAAGGCTTTCAACAAGAAAGTCAGGCGTCAGGTATATCAAGTCGGAGATCTTGTAGTCAAGCGGATCATCTTGCCGCAAAGTGATCCCAGGGGCAAGTGGACTCCTACTTATGAAGGACCATTTGTGATCAAGAACATCTTTTCTGGTGGGGAAATGATTCTGACCACCATGGATGGTGACGACCTGCCGCACCCTGCAAACGTATACATAGTTAAAAGATACTACGCATAAGCGACCTGACAAGTCGAAAACCCGAAAGGGCGGCTTGGGCAAAAATGGGCATCCCGGTGAATCGAAAACCCGAAAGGGTGGTTCAGGAAAAAATTAGGGATAAATAAAAAAATCTATACACCCGGCAAGTTGAAAACCCGAAAGGGCGACTTGGGCAAAAAAGGGTTTCCCGGTGGATCGAAAACCCGAAAGGGCGGTCCAGGAAAAAGTTAGGGAATTAAAGCATATGACTATGTCTCGTCGGATAACTTTAAGGACAATCTCTTCACCAACAAGCTCCAAGCTTCTGATCAATCCAATCATCCACGGACGAAGAAACGAATAGACAAGACACTCAGAGTTATGAAGGCTATAGCAGAATGGGAACCGCATGGAATAGTTACACATAGCCATCTTTCTTTTTATAAAATTTTTCAATTTTTACGACGATATTCTCTTACTAGGATGTCTGTCTCCTTTGTACAAAGATACTTACAAAAGTTAATACAAAGATACTTCAAAGTGCATAAATTTGCTTGCCTTTCCTTTCTTTTTACACTTATGTTTTATTTGAAAACGTCCAATGGTTTGTTAAATAGGCATATGCATTTGAATATAATCATTGCTTACAAATAAGACGAATTGAGAAAGGATAATTACTGGTAGGTCGAAGTGTAGGAAGACGTCTTTGTGCTATTCCAGAAGGAATCCCCTGCAGTAAGTCGTTCAGATCCTCAAAAAAACTAAAACCTTGGAGTATATATCCCCAGCGGAGTTAATCTTCAAGATCCCCAGCGGAGCCAGTGTGTTCTAAACTTTATTCCCCAACGGAGTTAAGTTTCAAAGTTCCCATCAGAGTTAAGTCTCCAAACTCCCGATCCCCAATGGAGCCCGAAAACCCTGAAATACATATCCCCAGCGGGAACTAATCAGCTTTCCCCAACTTCCCCAGCAGGTTATCTTAAAAAGTCTAAGAATCAACCAGATAACAGTTAACTTCTTGTCTTATCCCCGACTAGGATGATTCCCCAGTAGTTTGGCATACAACCCAAAGCTCCTGATTTCTCCAGCAGAATAAACACTCTCCCCACAGAGTTATTTCCCAACAAAACGAAGATTCTAAATTCCGGTTTCCCCATTTAAAGCCCCTCAGGTTTTAATTCCCCAGTAAAGGTCGTCGGAGTTTTCCTTATTTCCCAGGAAAGTCATGAAGGATTCTCATTCCCCGCAGAAGTTGTCGAAGCTCTTGTTAAATCCCCACAAGTCACCAAGGATTTTTAATCCCCAGCAGTGGCCCCAGGATTTCTCATTCTCAACAATCAAAGATCTTTAATCCCCAAGCAGTCAGCAAGGATTTCTCATCTTCAACAATAAATTTTTTTTGAATCCTCAGCATCGGTCAGGAATTTACTTTCTCCGGCAGCAGTCAAAGATTTCATTATCTCCAGTTATCAAGGATTTATTTTCCTCAGCAAGATAACTACTCAGCTTACATACACATCCATTACATTCATATATCATAAACATTGATGGAACATATTTCATTGTATCATACATATCATGCAACATAACTTCGTGTTTTAGCTAACATTTTACCCTTTTCAGGATAAGATTAAAAAGCTATTGTTCAACAACTATTCAGAGATTTCAGATACAGTATGGATACACCCAGACACGACGGTCATTCTATTACTCATTCAAAATTTCAAGCCAAGATACAGTGTGGATACACCCCAGACACGGCGGTCATTCTACTACTCATTCAGACTTCAGCGATCCGATACAGATTATATACGCTCCAGACACGGAAGCCATTCTATTTCTCATTCAGATTCAACTATCAACTTCAAGTTCAGATATACTCCAGACACGGAAGTCTTTCTGTCACTTGTCCGGATCCTAGTTACAGTACGGAAACACTCCAAACACGGAAGTCATTCTGCTACTCATACAAGATCTCAACTTCAGATACAATCCAGATACGCTCCAGACACAGTTTCCATTCTGTCGCTCATTCGGAATTCATCCCCAGCACATAGATGCTTCATACACAGATGTTTTTCTGTTACCCATTCAGAATACAGATACACTCCAGACACGGCAGTCACTCTGATATTCATTCAAGAATCAAATACAGTTACAGCTCGGATACGCTCTAAACACAGACACCATTCCCTTGCTCATACAAACCCAATCTCCATAAACAACTCAGATACGTTCCAAATACGGATACCATTCTGATGTTCATTCTACTGATTTTCAACAAACAAATCTTGGATGGCATCTTTAAGCCCATCTCCAACAAGATTCTACCATCTCCAAATGGCATCTTTAATCCCATTCCCTCAACAATATTTTGACGAGTGCAAATTTACGGGCACTCTAGTGTCCAATCCTTTTTTACCTTCGAGTCACGAAAGGCAAACTTGCCAATCTAACTCTTCAGGTTCAAGAAGATTGAACAGGGGAAACTGTTGTACCCTAAAATTTTCCCTCTCATTTTATCAACATTTCTCATCACAAGGCTCTTGCAACTCAAGATCAAGCTAGGGTTTGCTCTGCTCAAGACACCTCCTTGCACTGTTGACCTAAATTAGGGTTTGAGTTTGCATAGGGATATTTTGACCTACAATGCCCAAAGTGACTTTCATACTTCATGTTGGACTCATAAGTTGGTCCATGCCAAGTTTCAAGCCTTGAATCAAATTTTTGCCCAGTCAATTGGACAGTTGGCCTAGAAATCAATTGTATTGGGGAAAAGTCAACTGTGGTAAATTTAGAGTCAAACCTCATGAATTTTGACCCACATCAACATTATGAACTCATATGAACCATTTGATCAAATTTGGACCACAATTCCACAAGAAATTTGATCAGATCACCGATAGGGCAAAATGGTCATTTTTAGGGTTTTGACTGTTCAAAGACAATTTTTGACTGTTTGACCTAGCCAATGGCAAATCAAGCTCAACCATGGACTCAAGGACTCAATGACATCATCTTGACCTATTCAACAAGTTCAAAAGATCTCAAATGCATGGGATTGACAAATGAATTTTTCAGTCAACTGATCAAAATTTGACTGTATACTGAAAAGTCAAACTTTGACTTTTTGGACAAAATCAAGTGCCAAGGTTCATTTTTCATCAAGATGTGTCAAATTATGAAACTTGTTAACCAAGAAACCCAAAATTGCAAATTAGGGATTGAAATTGAAAATTTTCATAACTTAGAATTTTTCTAAGTTATGAAATTTTCTTAATTTTTCCTAACTCTGTCCCACATTGTCACCATGATGCAAATGGACTCAAACAAAACTTACAACATGAAAGTTGTAGTCCTCCACAAAGTCTACAACTTTGACTCACAAAGTTTTCTCAAAAGAAGCTTGGATCTCAAGTTATGATTTTTGGAACAAGGGTCCCTAAAACTTTTAACTTAGAGAAATTTTGCCCTAGTTTAGGCAGGATTTTGACCCATCTTCTTGGTCATTTTTCACATAGTTTCACTTGGAGTCTCAAGTTTAATTTCAAATATGTATTATAGAGAATGTTGCAAGCTTTCCAAATTGTCCAAGAACTCCTCAAACACATTTGTGGTTAGGGAGAATCGAATGCTTGAAGTTGGCAAAAAGTCACTTTGTATCCATGGCCAATACATGTTCATACAAGTTGCATTTTCAAACCAGCATGTTTATACTTGTTTACAGGCCTCTAAACCAATTCACACTCCTTAATTAAATGAAAATCCACTGAGCTAATGCATTATCTTGGCCATTTGGACATTGCACACAAAACTAATCCTTAATTAGAAAAAGGTACATTTCTATTTTGGAAAAGGTATGCTTTATGTCAAAACATGATCTTTGAAGAATAGGGCCAAGATCTTAGAAGCCAAATCAAATCCATAAATTCCAGCAACCAAGAGGATTGTGTGCAGCATACTTGAGGGCTTGTACAGGCTTGTATTCACAGCATACACATTCTTGCTTCACAAAGAAGAAACTTGTCAAAATCCTCCCAACTTGAAAACTAGCCATTGTTAGCTTACACAAACATTGCAAACACATTTCACACAACCCTTTTAGCCATAAACACGAATGCTTGAGCCCCAAAACCTCCCATAGCCAGAAACCATATTCTTTTGGCAAAATAGGGCAGGTGCTGCAACTTGAGTGCCACAACTCATTTGGCTCGTGCATTTTGCTCCTTTTTGCTTCAAACACCTTCCATTCAACTCACTCAAGCTATCTCCAACCTCTATTGCCAACTGTAACTCCATTTATAGTGTTCACCATTTTCATTTCAAGCTTATGCAGGTTGAGTTCTAGAGGCCGATTCAGGGACATTCAAGGCAAGCTAGCTATTGGAAAAGATCAAGTGAAGTTCAGGCAAGCTACCAGACACCTCAAAACTTGTTGAGAAGCTCTGCATTGTCCAACTCGAATCCAACTGAAATAGGTTTTTCATCACTTTCTATCTCTCTATTTAGGAACATTTAGCCTTAGGTTTGTGAATGAGAAATGTAGTATTCAATGCCATGAAGTTGTACATATGCTCAGTTTTCATTTATATTAAGTGTGCTAGGAGAATTTCATCAATGAATATGCTGAAAAAGTTAGGTCAGATTTTGGGGCCAGAGAAATTATCTCTGGTCTTTGAGAGTTAGGATTAATGCTTTATATGGTTAGAATCGTATTAAAATTCTCTACAAGTTTGATGTTGTGAGTTTTGGCAAAAGATCACGTTTCCAGGATGTTCAAGTTTGTATAACAGGCACGCATTTTTTTGTCTGGAGGAAGAAGATGAAGTTGGCTTGGGTTGGGCCTGGCCAGTTTTGCTTCTAACACCCTTTTTTTTTTTTCAGTTTCACACCCCCTGGCCCAATTTCTTATATTTTTGCATTTTTGAATTTTTGTTTTCTTTTCTGACTTTGTTATTTTATTTCCAAACATAAAAAATGCTTAAAAATATTTCACATTTTTTTACATTTATTTGGCATTTATTTTAATTTTTTTTAACATAGAAAACATTTTGATTACTTTTATATTATTTGTTTAAATTTAAAAATAATGTATATATCATATTTTTAATTTTATTTCTTATTTCATTCATACTGAAAATATTATTATAAAATATAATTTATTTTTTGTAAATATTTTATTTTATTTTATACATACTTAATACATTTAATATATATATATATATACTTTTATTTTATTAAATACTTAGAATAAAAATACAAAAATATTACATTTTTATTTTTATTATTATTTATACTAAAAAATACCTTCTTTTAAGTATATTTCATTTTTGGACATATTAATATATTTCTTGTATATAAATAATATATAATATTTACTTTCTTGAAGAAATTAGGGTTTCATCCCTTAGACAATAAAATTAATCTTCTTATTTTATTTCTTTATACTTTTTTTTCACATTGAAAATACTTTACATGCATAAGCAAATAAAAACTTCTTTTTGCATAATACATTTTATTCAATATTTATTTATTTTGTTTATTTAAATATTATACATTTAAATATTGTTGCATTGTAAATTCAAGATGTAATAGTAACTAGAGTTTATATTTCTTGTCAAAATACCCCCATTCAAAATTGTACCCCCATCCCCATAATCATGTTGTAATAGCTTAGAATTTAAATTCTCGCACTTAACGCTTTCAATTATGCCATGATTAGAGAATTAGGGTTTGTATGCAAAATCCAATTAACAAATAGTTTGACCTAATCAAAGACAAAAATGCATGAAAATCAAACACAATGCACACTTGCACCCCTAGGGTTACAATCCACTTGTTGCCTTCAAAAATGGGCCATGGTATGCATGTTGGGTACTTTGGCCAAACAAAAGCAAAACAAAAGATCATAGTCCCTCGATGACGCTATCTTGGTTGCTTAAACAAAAATGATCAAGTCCCTCAAGAAAAATTGCCAAAGATACTTGATACAATTGCTATCATGGTCTATACGATGACCCGCGCCTGTCCCGTTTAACATCCTAACATAAGGTTGTTCACCAAATGAAATGGTGAAACAACACTGTTAAAAGGTTTAAAAACATAAGAAAGATCTTTGAGTAAAATAGGGTAGATAGCTCTTAGTTACTTGATCAAAAGTTTGCAAAACATCCTTGCTATTTTCAAACACACTTCACAACACAATTTCAAAACAAACTTTCAAAACATTGAAATCTTTTCAAAAGACAAAAACACCTTTGTATACATTCAAACAAGAATCATTACAAAGGTTGCCACAATGATGGCCTCTTTTCAAAACATCTTTCAAAACCACACACAAAGCACAATTTCAAACAATTGAAGAGCACCATTTCAAACAATTGAAAAGCAAAGCAAGTGATCTAAACAAGTAACTAAGAGCCTATGGATAACCATGGATGAAAAGGATGATTGCACCTTCCCTTTTCATAATCTACTCCCCGAACCCAAGAAAACATCTCAAAGGTCTTTCCTGTGCCTTTTGACCTTTCCTCAGGATAAAATAAAAAGTCGGTGGCGACTCTTGCTAAACTGAAACATTTGCGAACACAAACGCAAAACCTCAAGTCAGTTCTCCCACCGTATCACAGTCAGCATATACTGTCTCAGCCGTCGAGCAGCCCATGCCAGAGCGCAACAAGTTTTCTCGAGCAGTGAATATCTTGTTTCACAGTCGGTAAACTTTTTGCTCAGGTAATAAATAACATGCTCTTTTCGGCCAGACTCGTCATGCTGCCCCAACAACCCCATTGAGTTTTCTAAAACAGTCAAATACAGGATTAAAGGCCTTCCCTCGACGGGTGGTAACAACATAGAAGGCTCTTGTAAGTATTCTTTGATTTTGTCAAAAGCAACTTGGCATTCGTCATTCCATTTGACTACTTGATCTTTCTTCAAGAGCTTGAAGATCGGCTCACAAGTAGCTGTCAGGTGAGAAATGAACCTGGCGATGTAATTCAAACGTCCCAAGAATCTTCTTACTTCCTTCTCAGTACGAGGAGAAGGCATCTCTTGTATTGCTTTAACCTTGGTAAGATCAACCTCGATACCTTTGTTGCTGACGACAAAGCCTAGGAGTTTACCATACCGTACTCTGAACGTGCATTTGTTTGGATTCAATCTCAACTTGTATTTCTTCAGCCTCTCAAACAGCTTCTATAAGTGATCAAGGTGCTCTTCTTCCGTTTGTGATCTGGCTATCATATCGTCTACGTAGACATTTATCTCATGATGTATCATGTCATGAAATAAAGCTGCCATGGCACGTTGATAAGTTTCCACAACATTCTTCAGTCCGAATGGCATGACCTTATAACAGAATGTGCCCCATTGTGTAACAAAGGTTGTTTTTTCCATATCCTCAGGTGCCATTTTTTATTTGGTTGTAGCCTGAGAAACCGTCCATGAAGGAAAACACTTTATGTTGTGCCGTATTGTCAACTAGAATGTCGATGTGGGGGAGCGGGAAATCATCTTTGGGGCTTGCCCTATTCAAATCTCTGTAGTCCACGCACATTCGCACTTTACCGTCTTACTTGGGCACAAGAAAAACATTGGCCACCCATTGGGGATAAGAGGTGACAACCAAGAATCTGGCATTGAATTGCTTCATGACTTCTGCCTTGATCTTTTCTGACATATCAGGTCTCATGCGGCGAACCTTTTTCTTTACTAGAGGACAATCTTCCCTTGTAGGCAGATGATGTACCACAATGTCTGTATCAAGTCCCGACATGTCTTCGTACGACCAGGCAAAGACTTCAACATAATCGTGCAGCAACTGAATCAGACGCTCCTTGACAGTAGGTTCCAAATTGGCACCCACCTTGACCTCCTTTTTGTCATCCTCAGTACCTAATTTAACTGTTTCAACTGGCTCTTTGTGAGGCTGAATGGACCTTTCTTCCTGTTGCAACAACCTGGCCAACTCCCCTGGCACTTCACAATCTTCGTCACTTTCGTCGTTGGCTTGGTAGATCGGATTTTCAAAGTCACAATTGGCCATAGAAGAACCGTTACCCATGGGATCCTGAGTGGATGTAGATCTGAATTTTAATATGTGAGTGTGTGTAAGAGCATAACTACATTTGAAAGAAATAAAATGTAAGAAATAAAGACAAAGAACACAAAATTTGATGCAAAAACGTCCATGATTCATTAATGACATATGAGAATGAAGTGACAACCCTCCCAAATGGACCGTTGTGCCTCGGGTAAGAAACAAGGTTTTGAAACTCTGAATTGTTTAAATATTACAAGCCTGAAAACATTAAAAGACAATTACTCTTGAATAAAAGTAATAGGAATTAAATCTTTGTCCTCCCAATTGTTGAGCCCTTCGCCGGTGGTTGGGAAAATCCATTCGTCCATATCACAACTGCCATCACTGTCTTCTACTGCATTGACTCCCTGATTGTTGATATGCAGAGGTGGTCCCCCGGTGCGAGAACGTCGAACAACTCTTTGGGCCTCGGCGGTGAATCCCAAACCAAATTTGTCGGACTTGTAGGGAATATCCGGAAGCTGACCCCAGATGGTACACCCGCCTTCTTCAACTACTGCTCGAGCATCTTTTAAAGAGGCCATCTTCAATGGAGGTCTGGTAATCTTCAGGACCTTTGGAGTAGACTTGGTTGTCGCGACCGTTGTTGGAACCTCCTCAAAGTTCTGACAGGGAGTCTCGATGAATTCACCATCCATTTCAACATACCTGAAAGAGTTCAGATGGCTAACCATGCACTCCTCCTCTCCGTGAACTGTGACAATCTTTCCTTTGATCGGGTATTTTAGCATTTGGTGTAAGGTTGAAGTGACGGAACCCGCACCATGGATCCAAGGTCGACCTAATAGACAAGAGTATGAAGGGCGGATGTCCATCACATAGAAAGTTGAGTCAAAAATCTGAGTTCCAATTTTTATGGGGATAGTAACTTCTCCGTGCACTGTCCTCTTGGAACCATCAAAGGCCATTACTATGATGTTGCTAGGTTTTAAGATGAGCCCCTCGCAATCCATTCGGTCTAGAGCATTTTTGGGAAACAAATTCAATGATGAGCCGGTATCCACCAGAACATGGACAAGTGTGGTGCCCCCCACATTCAATGGAAATATGCAAGGCATCGTTGTGCTTCCTTCCCTTAGAGGTTAAATCAGCGTCGGAAAATCCCAATCCATTATCAGCAGTTAGACTGGACACACAATTTCTAAATTGGTCGATGGAGGTCTCTTGGGGCACGTGGGCGGTCTTAAGAAACTTTACCAAGGCTTTGGCGTGGGTCTCAGAACACAAAAGTAAGGACAACAATGATATCTTCGAGGGGGTCTGCCCCAACTGTTCGACATGTTGTAGTCACTTTTCTTGATTATCTTCAGTATTTCTTCTATATCCTTTCTAGAAGCTTCAAGGATGATCTCAGGGCGCTCTTTTGCTTGGACATGCTCATTCAAGACCTCTTTGCCCCTTGTCTCGGTAGGAGGGATAACAGTAGGAGCATCACTGGGAATGTCGGTAGGAGTGGTAGTAGGAATGATCACAGGAGTAGCAACAGTCTTTGGAGAAATCTCAGGTGAGAAGACTCTTCCACTTCTTGTTATTTTGCTGGTCCTAGTGATATTACCGATGTCAGAATCAAAATCTCTCGCAAATTCGTCTTTGACAGCCAACTGATCTTACTTGACGCCATAGTAATAAACTTCATCCCCATTATTCCAGGGAACAACTTTATTTGAAGAGTGAGATATTGGTCTTGGCATAGTGATGATTAAAGGTGTAGACCTTGGAGCAGATGTAATCTTGACGGGTCTTTTGGTGGAGACCCTGGGAGGATTGTCGAAAATGGTGATTATCGAAACATCTTGATAGGAACTTCTGGTAGGAGGAAGCTTTTGAAATAGGATTTCTTTACTAGTCACCAGGCGCTGGATGCCTATCTTTAGTAACAAACAGCCGTTTGGTAGAGACTTGCATAAGTGACAATCTTCATCGCAGCCCAAGAACAGACCGGCTTGCAGTAAATTCTGTTTAATTGTTAATAGAGGGGTGATTAAGTCATTCACAGAGGAAACAAAATGATCATCATCAATGGAGTTGATACCTTGGCCATGTCTGGGCATTGGCGCAATTATTACATTAGGTGTTTCTGGGAGATCAAACTCAATCTCTTTCGCATCGATAAGGTCTTGCACCTTATTCTTTAAGGCCCAAAAATCATTTGTATCGTGCCCCGGGCTTTCAGAATGATAGGCACATCGAGCGTTCGGGTTATAGTGAGGAGAAGCAGTATTGGGGTTCTTGGGAGCTTCTTTTAAAGTTGTCATATTGGTCTTCAGAAGGTGTGGCAAAATTTGAGACATGGTCATGTTGATCCGGGTAAATCGTCTCATGGGCGCTTCTGGTTTGTGCTGATAATTTCGCTGCTAATTTGGAACAGGATTAGAAATCATAACAGCCCCTACCGTCGGGCGACGGTCAGTTTTGTTTTGATTCCTATAGTCATATGCAACACTGACCTCCTTCTTTCCAACAAAGGGCTTCTTCATCATACTCGAGGATGCATCTCTTTGAATTTTGCCACTTTTTATACCGGCTTCGACTCGCTCACCAGTCATGATTAATTCAGTAAACCCAGCTGAGGAACTCCTAATCAGGTGGTTAAAAAATGGTCCCGACAAGGTGCCTAGGAACATATCCACTAATTCTCTATCGGATAGAGGGGGCTGGACCCTGCCTGTGAGATCCCTCCATTTTTGAGCATAGGTTTTGAAACCTTCACCTGTTCCCATATACATGCTTTGCAATTGCGTCCTAGTCGGAGCCAAATCAGCATTGTACTGATATTATTTGTAGAAAGTGGCGGACAACTCTTCCCAATTGCGAACATTGGTCCCTTCCAATTGATAGAACCAATCCAACTGCGTCCCAGATAAGCTCTCTTGGAAGAAATGCACCCACAGATTCTTGTCAGCCATGTGGGGTTGAATCTTTCTGACGTATGACCTTAGATATAGCTTCGGGCAAGAGACACCGTCGTATTTGGCGAAAGTGGGGACCTTGAATTTTTGTGGGATGACAACCCCTGAGATGAGTCCTAGTTCTTCAAAGTCCAAACCGGGTACCCTCTAAATCTCCATAACATTCAAACGATCCTCTAGCTGTTTGTATTTATCATCAGCAGGAGGATATTGTTCCTCGGAGTAATCAGTCTCTTCCTCTTCCTCGGATGCTAGGTCGTTTTTCACTTCCTGGGTTTGATTATCTCCTTTGCCTGATGATGTCGCAAATTCCAAAGTTCGTTTGGCTTGTCCTTTAAACCTCCTCCACATGATCACAACACCGGTTGATTTCTTTGCTTTTTTCTTCTTCTCTTTGGCCAGCAGAGTCTTCAACTCCTCTTGTCCTTTTGTCAGAGCCAAGAGCATTTGTTGAAACTGGGCGTTCTACGCCTGAAGATCTTTCACAGTCTGTTCAACATCCGTCTCACTGAAATAAACAGTAGAAGGATAAGTTGACCTGTTATGAGAAACCTGTATGATGTTATGATGAATGAAGATGCAATATGCAAATGATTTCAAGGAAATTTAGAGATTTAAATTTGTTCAAAACAAAAAAGAACACACGTTATATTAATAAAACCGAGTTTAAATAAATCATACCTCCTTGGGCTTATAATGAAGGAAACAAAATACAACAAAAACTCCTAAGACAGAAAGACTGAACGCATCCTCTTTGGAGCAATGTAGGCATTTAGGTTTTTCTCTTCCTGAAGCAGTTTGGTGAGCTCCAGAACCTTCTTCTCACTGGCATAAAACTGGGCTTCAAAGGTGTCTCTCTCTTCCTTCAACTGGACCTAAGCTTTCTGCAAGTCTTCGAAAGAGGTAGGCATGTCAGGATGAAGAACGGTGTATGGGACGTCTCCTTCAACAATAGGCTCCATGATGACAGGAAGGATGGAAGGGTAAATCATCAAGAGACTCTGAGCACGATCCCGTACCCACCTAAGGTAAGGCTCGAGAGGGATAGAGTTTTTGTGTCCCAAAGTCCTACTATCCACCTTGTTCACCATTCCCCAAGCACGTGCGAACCTCTGGCGGTAACCTTGGTCTTCTTTGTCGTAGTTGAACACCAGACCTTGGATGAGCATCTCATGAGGGCCGTCTCTTCGGGCATACCCAAATTGTCGAAGAGCTAAGCAGGGTTTGTAGGAGATACCCCCCCTAATACCAAGCAGAGGTACGTTAGGGAACTCCCCACAACGGTCAATGATAAAGACATCTTCCAAGGATCTCGAACACCAACAGATATCAAAGTGGGTGAGAGACATCATTCTTTAGGACCATGTCAGTCTTTGCTCGTTCTTCAATGCTGATTGAGGTAGGTGTGAAGTGAACCACTTAGCGAGTAGGGGGATACAACATAAAAGAGTACCTCTTTTCTTCATGGTGCGGGTATGAAGGCAATGCAAGATGTCTCCTAGTAAGGTAGGTATAGGATTGCGAGAGAGAAAGACTTTGATGGCGTTAATGTCTATGAATTGGTCCAAATTGGGAAACAGAACCAACCCATAAATGAGAAGAGCCAGGACGTCTTCGAAAGCTTGGAAATTCATGTCGTCCCAGAATGAACGAGCCTTTTCCAATAAAAACTTAGCTAGAAACCCTTTAACCCCGCTTCTTGTCTCCCAATTGGCTATGATGTTGACCCTCTTCATATGCAAAGCTTCGGCGATGACTTCAAGTTTTGGAATCCCTTCTAGACCGGTGAACGGTATTTGATCAAGCATAGGCACCCCTAAGAGTAGAGAGAACTCTTCCAGTGTAGGTACCAACTAATAGTCTGGGAAGGTGAAACAATGATGTACGGGATCAAAGAATTGGAATAGTACACACATCATCTCTTCTTGGAAGTTGGATGTAGTCAAACTGAGGAGTCGACCATATTTCTTGGTAAAAGGAGAATCCCCGAGCACTCTTGAGGCTAGCTCTTAAAGTTGAGGATGTGCTTTTACAAAGCTAATTCAGATGGTGTTTCTTCGGAGAGAATTCATGTCCTACAAAACAAAAACAAAGACAAATTTCTAAATCCTTGAAATGGTTAGTGAGCATGTGTATGATGTTCATGATGTTTATGATGTTTATGTACAAGTAAATATATACACACACAACAAACAAGTCCCTATGTTTTAGGCTTGCATGAGTTTTGTAGGTAAGTACCCTCTTGAAGTTTTGTTGGCTCAACCTGTCATAGCAATAGTGATCGGGTTCTAAAGGATCTCAATATTACCGACATTTCTCTTAGGTATTGTCTCAGCACAACAATCTTTTCTTGTGGCCGAGAAATCCCAAAAGTCTAGCCTCAATGAGTATAGTATTGAGTATCAACTAATTTTAAGCTCTACACTGAAATTAGCTATCTCACTACGTCCTAATGGCCAAGTTTGTTCAATTAGGGTTCTAAAGTCAATTAGTGCTTTGTGACGCCACTCAGCGGCCCCGTATTCTCCTCGATTCACCACGAGGGATACTGGTACCCACAAATGCGTCACACTAACATAGCCATTGTTTCAACCATATTGGTCTACACCGTACAGTTTCCACAACCTATTGCTATTTACCTAAAAAAGGTGTCCTAGATCCGGGTGGAGGATCAAAGCAAGCCCAATACAAAGAACTAAACATAAAGCGCACAAATCAAATCATGAAAGCAAATAAAGGTGATCTAACCCTAAGGTAACCCCACTTTTAGAAATATCCCCAGCAGAGTCGCCAGTTATGTGATACAGTGGGAGAACTGATTTGGTGTTTTGCATTTTGATCGCATTTATGTGAATAGCAAGAGTCGCCACCGACTTTTCTTTTATTCAAAAGGAAAGGTAAAAAAAGCACAGGAAAGACCTTTCGAGATTATTTCTCGGGTTCGGAGGGTAGATTATGAAAAGGGAAGGTATTAGCACCCTTTTCATCCATGATTTTCCATGGGCTCTTAGTTACTCATTTAGATCACTTGCTTTTGTTTGGCAGTGTGCTTGTGGTGTGGGCTTTGAAAGTGTTTTGAAAATATTTCTTTGTAATGGTTCTCGTTTCTATAAGAACGCGTACAAAGTTTTGTTTCGAAAAATGGTTCAAAGATGTGTTTGTGGATTATGTTTTGGGAAGTGTTTTTGAAAAGATGTTTTGCAATGGTTCTCGTCTCTATAAGAATGTATACAAAAGGTTTTGTCTTTTAAAAATGTTTTGAGATGAAAGTGTTGGTGTAAAATGATTTTGTCGGGAGCAAGCGAGCAACTAGGAGCGAATCTACCTACTCGAAAGGTCTCAAAGTTCTTTTCTTCCTCCTTTTAATGTTGCTATCTTACCATTGATTTGGTCAAAAGCCCCATCGTTGGATGTAAAGGGACAGGCGCGAGTCAATTTTACAATCATCGAAAGCAACTTATGTGATGGTTTAGCAATTTTTGTAAGGGACGAGATCGTTTTATCGAAGGCAATATCGAGGGTCATCGAGGGACTACGATCTTTTTTTATCGAAAGGTATTTTCTAAAATGTCCCATACTCGAGGGACATGATTGTATTTCCGAGGCAACGAGCAAGGTTACCCTAGAGGTGCGCGTGTGAAAAAGTGTGTTTGATTCAAGTTAATTTGATCTTTGAAATTAGGTTATCTAGCGATTGATTTTTTGATCTTGCCATACACGCCTAATTACTATACAGTAATGAGTAAAACAATAAAATGTGGAAATTGAAATTCTACGCTATTACAGAGCTTCGGGAATGGGGGTACAAATTAATGAATGAGGGTGACAGTAAGAAATAAATATTTAAATCACACAATACAAGTCCAAACCGTTAAATAATTATTTAGGTTAAAACTCTTTTCATTTGATAAAATTAATTAAGGACTTAATTAATAATGTCAAACAAAAATTATTTTAAAGTTAATAGTTATTTAAAACAAATATTAACATATTTACATTTTTTTTTAAATATATGCTGAAGAAATAAAAATCTAATAATGAAAAAGAATATATTAACAACAAAAAAATATAAAGGGAAAAACTAGAAATGGGCCTGCAAATAGAGAAAAACA
Source organism: Vicia faba (assembly GCA_948472305.1). Classification (NCBI taxonomy): domain Eukaryota; kingdom Viridiplantae; phylum Streptophyta; class Magnoliopsida; order Fabales; family Fabaceae; genus Vicia; species Vicia faba. The sequence continues at coordinate 984,595,449 of OX451736.1, read as the reverse complement.
GGGGGGTGTAGAAATTAAAAAGCCCAAATGTTTCTAGATGATCCAGTGTAGCAACCCCCTGGAGGTGTACCATGGGTGTGCATCTAAGGTGTGTTGAAAGGACTATGATAAATGATCAGATGGATGGATGATGAGGGCGCATCATATTAACTTGGGGATGCAAGTGGGGGATCATCCAGGGTAGCTAAAGAGGTGGTAACTAAAGAGGTGGTGAGAAGTGTCACCACCGAATTGGGCCAAAGTGTTGTTATCAAACAACACAAAACTTCACCACGCTGAAGCCAGTCCTCATAATTCATTGTTTTTTCTCTCTCTTAAACGCTCTGCCCTCTCTCTTCTCTCTTATCATGAGCCTTCATTGGAGAAGACCCTTTGGCCGCGCCAAAAATCGCCTTACGGCGTGACGACGGCGGCGTGTCTCAAAAACCTAATTTTCTTACATCTTTCTGATCGTTTCTTTTCCCTATTTACTAATTTGTGATCAATTTCTACATATTCTTATTTGATGGCCCTAAATCTAGAAAGGGGGAAAACGTAACCCTAACTCTCTGTTTGGTGAGATCGGCGGAGGTAGCGATGCATGCAACGATATATTCAATGAGAGTATAGGAAAGAGAAGAAAGAGATCGTTGGTGAGGTCCGGATCTGTAACCTTACTAACCTCCTAACGTTTTTCTGGTAAGACTGTTCTGACTTTGCTTGTAAATCGCTTTCTCTCTTCTTTTGGTAGCTTGTTGTGATTAGATCTTTTCTGGAAGGGTTTTTTGAACAAATAGAAAATGATGATGATGATTAGGGTTTTTGTTGCTTGTTTGAGTTACTGATTTGCTGGATTTTGTGTATTCTGAATGAACTTTGAAAAGGGGAAAATGATGAAAAAATACTTGGCTTTTTTGCTGTTTGTTTGCTACTGATTTGCTGGGTTTTGTGTATTCTGAATGGACTTTGAAAAGGGGAAACATGATGAAAAACTACTTGGCTTTTTTGCTGTTTGTTTGCTACTGATTTGCTAGGTTTTGAATAATGATGTTTGATGACAATGTTTGGGTGGTGGACTTTGGTTCTATGTTTTTGTTGTTTGATGGTTGTTTTTGATGGATGCTGGTTTTTAGTGATGGTTTGATGGTTGTTTTGATGGATACTGTGATGTTCTGGTTGGTTTGAGACAAAGGGTTTTCTTGAACTTTTTGTTCTGAGTTTTTTTTTGTGGTTTTTTATCTTTGCTAGTTCTGTCTCCCTCCTGATATCTGATGGTTCTCTCCTCTTTTATAAAACAGTCATCCTTGTTATCTGGTTAGGGTGAAAAAATAGGAGGGAAAAACTTTGAAATTTGACAGTTTTGGCTTTTCTAGTTTTGGACTTTTGAGTGCAGTTTGAACTGTTTCCATTTTGGTGCAAGTCTGGACAATTTTTGGACTGTATTGCAGACTAGTTTGTTGTGGTTTATGTTGACATGCTTTTGTGCAGAAATTGGACAAATTTTGGACTGCTATGGGCAGCATAAGGAGGCTTTTTGAGCAGGTCTTCTTGGAATGTTTCTTATAGCAACCTATTTGTCTTGGCATGGCTTTAGGTTATTTGCTGGCTAGGTTATACCTTTCCTCTTTCCTCTTTTTATGAGATAAAGCATTTTCTGAAGGGTTTGCTTGTTTTTTAGGAAAATGATGGTATGTTGACTTATATTACAACATTTGATGCCTTTGGCTTGTTGCTTGCATATTGTTTGTTTTGTCCTGTTACATACATGTGTTGATGCCTTTGTTTATTACATCTTGGTCTGCAGCATTTGTTGTGGGTTTGTTGCAGATTTGGTTCTTCCTTGGACAGCTTGCTTGATGTCTGCTATTTTTCTTGCCATTTCTTGCTGCCTTTGTTTGGCTTGCGCTACTGTTAGGCATCTTTTCTATGTATTTGTTACTTGTTGCCTGCTGTTTTGTTGTTTGCACTTGCTGCCTTGCCTGTCCAATTTGTATATTTATTTCTTTTTCCCCCTTTTTGTGAACCAAGACCTACATTTTGAGATTTGCATAAATAGTGAGAAATGGACAAACAAAATTCAGATTCCTAAAAGCAAACCCTAGTGATGAAAAATCAAATTTGCTTGGACTTTTCAATGTTGATTTTTGCTAATATTCTCTTTTCTTTTGTCACGTGTACAAACAAATGGCAAGCAAGACAATGATGAAGAGAAGATCATGGCTAGCAATGGGGAATTTCTTGAAGATGAAGCAAAGAGACTTGAAGAAAAAGCAATTCTTTCTTTGTAGATTTGACTTTGTATTTCACTTGTAATCTACTTGTAATCACTTGTAATTTATTTTGTGAATGACCCACAAAACTGTAATGAACACAAAGCTTGAGTAATAATGAATATTTGTTGTACAAAACTTTGAGTTTTATTTTAACTTTGCAATTCTTGATTTGAATGTTTTGAATAAACATCCTGGCTTGATAACTTGCATTTCAAGTAAACATAATATGATAGGATAAATCATGTATTTTGCACTCTTAAACAAAATAAATGTTTAAAAGCTCAAACCCAAATGATTAATTGAACCCTCAATCATGATTGCATAAAATGATAGTTTTAGACTTTGCACCTTATTTAAACAGAATATGCTCTCAAAAATAACATCAATCCTCAGAAGATTATATTTAAGTAAAAATAAAAATCATACAAATTCCTTTTCAATTATCTGGGCCATGGATTGGGAAAACTTGCAATGTGAGGTTTGAAAATTGACTGAACAGACTTTGAGGAGGCATGGTGACTTATTTGAAACCTTTATGACTCAAATTCCTTTGAGAAGTGCAAAACCCTAATTGCTGACTGGTTGCCTAGGAAGAGAATCTGCTTGATCAACTTTGAGTCAAATTGAATGTTTGAGAAACCCTGGGATAACATCTTGAGTGAAAAATGGGAGGGAAAATTTTTGGGTACAACACCAGGACTGGATGCAGATATCGTGGTACATCGTCTACCAACAAAAGAAGAATGCCCACCGGTAAAACAAAAGGTTTGTCCCATGCGACCAGACATGTCAGAGAAGATCAAGGCGGAAGTCATGAAACAATTCAACACTGGATTCTTGGCCATCACCTCCTATCCGCAATGGGTCGCCATGTTGTTCCCGTGCCTAAAAAGGACGAAAAAGTACGAATGTGCATGGACTACAGAGATTTGAATAGGGAAAGCCCTAAGGATGATTTACCATTTCCCCACATCGATATTTTGGTTGACAATACATCACAACATAAGGTGTTTTCCTTCATGGATGGTTTCTCAGGCTACAACCAAATTAAAATTACACCTGAGGACATGGAGAAAACAACCTTTGTCACACAATGGGGCATATTTTGTTACAAGGTTATGCCATTCGGGATGAAGAATGCTGGGGAAACCTATCAGCGTGCCATGGTAGCCTTATTTCACGACATGATACATCACGAAATAGAGGTCTATATGAACGACATGATAGCCAGATCTCAAACTGAAGAGGAACATCTTGACCATTTGCAGAAGTTGTTTGAGAGATTAAAGAAATACAAGTTGAGGTTGAACCCAAATAAATGCACATTTGGGGTGAGGTCCAGTAAACTCCTAAGCTTTATCGTTAGCGGTAAAGGTATTGAAGTGGATCCTGCCAAGGTGAAAGCAATGCAAGAAATGCCTGCTCCTCGTACTGAGAAGGAAGTCAGAGAATTCTTAGGACGGCTAAACTACATTTCCAGATTCATTTCTCACCTAACAGCTACTTGTGAACCAATCTTCAAATTGCTGAAGAAAGATCAAGTAGTCAAATGGAATGATGGGTGCCAAACTGACTTCGACAAGATAAAAGAGTACTTACAAGAGCCTCCTGTTTTGATGCCACCAGTCGAGGGAAGACCGTTAATCATGTATCTAACTGTTTTGGAAAATTCAATGGGTGTGTGTGTTGGGGCATCATGACGAGTCTGGCCGAAAATAGCATGTTATTTATTACCTAAGGAAAATTTTACCGATTGTGAAACAAGGTATTCACTTCTCGAGAAAACTTATTGCGCTCTGGAATGAGCTGCTCGCAGACTAAGACAGTATATGTTGACTCATACTACCTTATTGATATCTAAAATGGATCCAATAAAATACATCTTCGAGAAACCTGGCCTCTCCGGGAGAATAGCGAGATGGAAGATAATCCTGACAGAATATGACATACAGTATACTACCCAGAAAGCAATAAAGGGAAGTGTACTAGCTAATCACCTTTCTCATCAAGTTGTGGATGACTACCAGTCCATGAAGTTCGAATTCCCAGATGAAGACATCATGATGGTAAACAACTGTGAAGAATTCACACCATATGACGGACTTGAACAAGGATCCCGATGGACCCTGATTTTTTATGGGGCGTCCAACGCACTAGGCAATGGTATAGGTGTTGTACTCATATCTCTTGAAGGATGTCATACTCCCTTTACGGCAAGACTCTGCTTCAATTGTACAAATAACATGGCAGAATACGAAGCGTGCATTTTTGGTCTCAAAGCTGCCAAAGATTTGGGGATCAAATCCTTAAATATATTTGGAGATTCAGCTTTGGTCATCATCCAGATCAAAGGGGAATGGGACACCAAGCACCCTAACCTTATCCCCTACAAATAACATGTGTTGACATTGATCCCACATTTTGAGAAGACTACCTTCGAGCATTTCCCGCGAGAAGAAAATTAGATAGCAGACGCGATAGCCACAATGTCATCCATGTTTAAACTTAAATGGGTTAACGAGGCTCCCCAGATCACCATTGAATAAATGGATGAACCAGCTCACTGTCACGAGATTAATACTGAAGAAATAGTGGACCAACCTTGGTTTCACGAAGTCAAGAGGTATCTCGAGGCTTAAGATTATCCGGAAGGAGCTTCAGTCAATGATAAGAAGTTCTTAAGGAGATTCTCTTCTAAGTTCTTCCTTGGTAATGGCATTCTCTACAAATGCAACCATGACTCTGTTTTACTCCGTTGTGTAGACAAGGTTGAGGTAGAAAAGATCATGGCTGATCTATATGAGGGCACTTTTGGCACTCATTACAATGGGCATACAATGGCAAAGAAAATCCTACGGGCAGGTTATTACTGGTCTACCATGGAAGCAAATTGCTATCAACATTCTCGAACCTACCACAAGTGTTAGATCTATGCTGACAAGGTGCACGTACCTCCGGTTACTTTGAATATCCTGATGGCTCCTTGGCCCTTTTCTATGTGGTACATCGACATGATTGGTGAAATCAAGCCAACCACCTTTAATGGACACAGCTTCATTTTGGTGGCCATTGACTATTTCACAAAGTGGGTTGAGACGACTTCTTTCACTTCCGTTACCAAGAATGTTGTCACCCGGTTCATCAAGCAGAATCTCATATGTCGTTATGGTATTCCAGAGAGGATCATCACAGAAAATGGTATGAATCTCAACAACACTATGATCGCCGCACTGTGTGCACAATTCAAGATTCAGCACCACAATTCTTCCCCTTACCGGCCAAAGATGAATGGTGTTGTCGAAGCCGCAAATAAGAACATCAAAAAGATCATACAGAAAATGACAGTCATGTATAAAGACTGGAATGAGATGCTACCATTCGCTCTCCACGGTTATCATACCACGACACGCACATCAACCGGGGCAACACCCTACTCTCTGGTTTAAGGCATGGAGGTTGTCCTTCCTATTGAGGTCTAGATCCCTTCTCTGGGAATTATGAAGGATATAGGTTTGAATGAAGACGATTGGATCCAAAATCGACTTGATCAACTGAACTTGATTGATGAGAAAAGGCTTACTGTTATCTGTCATGGTCAGATGTATCAAAAACAAATGATCAAGGTTTCAACAAAAAGGTCAGACGCCAAGTGTATCTAGTCGGGGATTTGGTGATCAAGTGCATCATACTGTCGCAAGGTGATCCCAGGGGCAAATAGACTCCTACATATGAAGGACCGTTTGTAATCAAAAGCATATTCTCTGGTGGAGCAATGATCTTGACCACCATGGATGGCGACGACCTGCCGCACCCTGTGAACGCGGACATAATCAAAAGATACTATGCATAATAGACCCGCTAGGTTGACACACCTAGGAAAAACAAGGGCATCCCGGTGGATTGAAAACTCGAAAGGGCGGTCCAGGAAAAAGTTATGGAATTAAAGCGTACGACTATGTTCCGTTGGATCACCTTTACGGACAACCTTTGGCTTCAACTGACAAACTCAATAGTTCTGATCAACCCAATCAACTTCGGACAAGGCAGCATGTGGACAAGATGCTCCGAGGCACGAAGGCTATAGCAGAATGGGAACCCCTCGAGATTTTTACACATGGATATCTTTTCTTTGTATCAAATTTTCATTTTTTACGACGACATTCTCTTGCTAGGATGTTCGTCTTACTGTACAAAATACTTATTCAAGTAAATACAAAGATACCCCTTTGAAAGTGCAAAACTATTTGTTTTTCTTTATTTCTGTGTTTTGTTTACAAAAACGTTCAATGATTTATTTTTGAGCATATGCATTTGAACACAATTACTGTTTACAAATGGGTAAAAATAGAAGACAATCACTAATGGCTATAATAAATAGGATGATATCTTTAGACTATTCTATAAAATTCCCCACAGTGTGCAGCTTAATGATACCAAGCTCTCTCATATCCCCAACGGAACAAGACTTTAGGTTATCACTCCCCAGTAAAGGTCGCCCAAATTTCTCAGGATTCCCCAACAGGGTTTCACAGGAAATACACGGCGTTTTCCCTTACAACAGAGTTTATTTCTCTAACTAATAGGAGCTCATCATCTCGTCAGCACATCAAAACATGAGAACTTACACTCCACGTCCCTAAGAGCAGTCAGGGATTTATTTCCCATAATCCAACAATGTTATGGAAACATAGCTTATATGCCTATACATTGCAACCATGTGTCATGACATTGACAACACAAATACATACATCATAACTTCACTCATTTTATTGAGAACATCATTATGCAATGCATTTCATACATCATGACAATGCATACAACTAATATATTATCTCTTCACGAAAGATCAGTCAGCAGATGGTTATCATCATCAATTTACAAAAGGTTAGAGATTGATACCGGCAACAAGCTAGGAAAATTATCTACACAAACAGTTGAAGTTGATACTACACGGGTTTTCTCTCATTCAACTCTCAGATACAGTACATATATGCTCCAGACACGGACGCCATTATGATACTCATTCAGATTCTCTCTCAGATACAGTTCAGATATGCTCCAGACATGGATGCCATTCTGATACTCATTCAAATTCTCTCTCAGATACACTTCAGATACGCTCCAGGCACGGATGCCATTCTGATACTCATTCAGATCCTCTCTCAGATACAGTACAGATACGCTCTAGACACGAATGCCATTCTGATACTCATTCAGATTCAGCTTTCAGATACAGTTCAGATATGCTCCAGATACAGACGCCACTCTGATACTCATTCAAATTCAGCTTTCAGATACAGTTCAGATACGATCCAGACACGGACGCCATTCTGATACTCATTCAGATTCTCTTTCAGATTCAGTCCGACAATAGTTTTTGGATGGCATCTGCAAGCCCATCTCTGACAACTTTACCTCACCTCTCCAAATGGAATATATAATCCCATTCCCTATACCATCAACCATCACATCCTCGAGTGCAAATTTCTAGGCACTCTAGTGTCCAATCATCTTCCATCTTCAAGTCACGAATAGCAAATCCGCCAATCTAACTCATCAGGTTTAAGAAGATTGAACAGGGGAATCTGTTGTACCCAAAAATTTTCCTTCTCACTTATCAATTATTTTCTCACAAAATATCTCTCTTGGTTCAAGACTGCACTAGGGTTAATCAGCTCAAGATACCTTCTTGAGCACTGATGACCAAAATTAGAGTTTGAGATTGCACAAGGATAATTGAGCTTTCAATGCCTCATATGACTTTCATGGATCATTATGGACCCCCAAGATTACTCATGTCAAGTTTCAAGCCTTGGATCACACTTTTGCTCAGTCAATTGAGCAGTTGACCTAAAAATCAACTGTATTGGAGAAAAAGTCAACTATGGCCAATTCACAGTCAAACTTCATAATTTTTTATTCAAATCAAAATTATAAACTCATATGTATCATTTGATCAATTTTTGACCACAATTCCTCAAGAAATTTGATCAAATCATCAAAAGGGCAAAATGGTCAAAATTAGGGTTTTGACTAAGAAGGGGCAATTTCTGATTTTTGACCTAGCAAATTATCAATTGGTTTGAAGCATGATCTCAAGATTTAAATTGCATCATTTTGACCTAATGGCATGACCTAAAACATTTCTCAAGATCAATTGGATTGATAGTGAATTCTCAGTCAACTGATCAAAAGTCAACTGTACACTGAAAAGTCAAATTTTGACTTTTTGGTCAAAATCCAATGTCAAAGATCACAATTCATCAAAACAAGTCAAGATTTCATTTTGAAAAGTCAAAGTTTTCTAACTTAGAAATGTTTCTAAGTGTTTAAAACTTCATGTTTTTTCATAACTTTGAGCCAATTTTTCACCATGATGCAAGATGATTCAAAAGAAAATTTCAAAATTAAAGTTGTATATCTACATGATATATACAACGTTGATTTACACAACTTCTCCTAAAAATTCTTGGATCTCAAGTTATTGATTCATGAAGTCATGGTCTTGAAACTAAACACTTAGTGAAATTTTGCCCTAGTTTAGGCAGGATTTTGACCTAACTTCATGGCACTTTTTCATATATTTCCAAGGGGAATTTTAAAAAGTTATTAAAATAGGGGTTGTAGAGCACATTACAAGATTTCCAAAATGTACAAGAACTCCTTGAGATCATTCTTGAGCAGGGAGAATCAAATAGAGGAAGTTAGGGTTTTCAAACTTGAATTACAAGTCATTTCATGATGAACAAAAATTCAAATCCAAGCCTAGGATGCATAATCTTTGCTTTGCAGACCTAAAACTTGTTTGTCACTCCATAATTAAATGTTTACACAACTGATAGAACTTTAATCCAAGCACTTGAGCCTTTATCTAAGTTACATTTCTATTTATGGCACAAAGTTGCCATTTCCATTTTGATAAAGCATCACTTTTGCAATTGTCAACTCCTTGAGCTTTGCACTTGTTCTTTTTACACACACAACCCCTATAAACCAAAATCAATGTGTCTAAAGCCTCTTTGTACTCAAAACATGCTTGTACAACACTTTGAGATTTGTCTTCTCACTTTTCTTCAAAAGCAAGTTATAGAGCCAAAAGGCTATAACTCAGAAACCTTGAGTGCATTTGATCTATAATCTTTTCCATACATATACACAAGTCTATTGCAACATAACACATGAATTCTAAGACTCCAAAACACTCCCAAGCACTCTGCAACTCAGAATCTTCCATAACTTGACAGTTTTGGACCTTACATAGCCATCTCCAAATCCACTCGTGCGTATTGAGTTTTAACCATCCAAACACTTAATATACATCATACCAAAGTGATCCAGACCCCTGTTTCTTGACTGTAACTCCTCCATCACTATCCACAATTTTCAAATTTGAAGCTTGCAACTTGACTTGAGTTGGGAGTTTCAGCCATCCTCAAAGCGAAGTAGGAGTTGGAACACACTCAAGGAGGTCCAGGAAAGCTACAGAAATCATCAGGCCATCATAAAGGTTTCTCAAACTCCATACACGACTCCAGCTGCAAGAGGTAAGTTTTCAAACTTCTATATCTTCATACAAGCATCATTTGATTTTAATTTGTGAAGATAAAATGTAGATACCATTGTCACGAAGCTGTACATATCCATAGTTTGCATTTATATGGCTAAAGCTTAGAGAATTTTAGAGTTTAAGTTTTCTGAAATTTTTAGGTTTTAAATTAGGGCCATAAAAATTCTCATTCATCTTTGACTGTTAGCTTAAGTTATTTACATGGTTGGATTCGTGGGAAGAAATGGCACAACTTTCATGTTTGAACTTTTCATTTTTGTTGAGAGATGAAGAAGATACAGGTCCTTTGGCTGGAGGTTGAAGATGAATTGTAACCAGGGCGCATTTTGTATTATATATTTATTGTTTCAGTTATATTAACGGATGTATAGCCACCCCAGTGGTAAGGCAGCACGCTGGTAACCTCAAGGTCACGGGTTCAAGACCCAGAGCTTCCTTTTGCTTTTTCTTTTCACATTTTTTACAATTTTTGAATTTTTGCAGCGCGGGGCTCCCCTTTGATTGGGCCAAACTTTTTTTGCTTTTCTTTACTCCCTGTTTCATTTTCTAACCCCCCTGACTTTTCTTTATATTTTTATTTTCTTTTTTATTTTATTTTATTTATTATTATTATTATTATTATAATTAATAATAATCATATTATTATTACTATTATTATTTTCATAAATCATAAAATATCCAAATTTATTTATATTTATTATATATACTTATATATATTTTTATTTTCTCTATAACACAAAAAAAAGACTAAAAAGACATTTTCTTAAAACAAATTAATTTCTTTTTTTAAATGATTAATTTTTAGACATAGGTTAAATTAGTATATTATTTTATTTTATTAGTTAAAATTAATTTAGAATTTAGGTTTATTTTAATTAATTAATCTTCATTTTATTTTTCTTTAATTTAAAACTTTTTCATAAAAAAACCCTAAAAAATATTTTTTTAAGTTAATTTCTTTTCTTAATTAGTTTAAGTTAATTTTAATTAATCATTTCCTTTATTTAGGTCAAGACAAAACCCTTTCATAATGTTGTACCCCAAAATTTGACCTCCCATATTTCTCAAGACATTGCAAAAATAATCTCCAAGTGGCTCAAGATTGCTCAAGAGTTGGACAGTCAAATCATCTCCTAAGGCAGTCAACCTCAAATTAGGGTTTTGAGTTGCATCAAGGTCCTTACATACAAATGACCTCAAGTGCTACCCAATGTCTTAATATTTTCACAAGGTCATCCATATCAAATCTCAAGCCTTGCAGAGGAAGTTTGATCAGTCAATTGCTCAAGAAGTCAAAAAATCGACTGTGCTATGGCAAAAGTCAACTGTGACCTATAAACAGTCAAACCTCAAGATTTTTTGTCAACATCCTAATTTTGAAGGACATTTCATCATTTGATCAAGGTTTGATCATGATTCATCAAGGATTGCTCAAGATTCATCAAGATTCAAAAGTTGCTAAATTAGGGTTTTGTAGGAAAAGTCAACTCAACTTTGACCAAGCATAAAATTCTCACACTTTATGATAAATGACCCATCCAAAGCTCATTTTGAATAGGATGAAATTTCCTACAATCCATATTTACACCCCAAGATCAAGAAATGCACTCACAAGAAGTTACAAATTTGGACATTATAGGTCATTTTTGAAAGTCAACAAAAACACCTTTTTTTCCAAAGCTTATAACTTGAGAATGGAATATCAAAATGATATGATACCAAAAAGGTTGGTTAAAGGACATCTCAAGGTTTCTAAAAAGTCCAAGAACACCTCCAAAGGTTCCAAATTGAAGAAGTTATGCATTGTTGAAGTTGGACATTTTTCCAAAATTGCCAAAAGTCAACTATCCCCAAAACTTCAAATGTTGCCAAATAGGCCCACTTTTTTCCACTTGATTTGATCTTGTCACACTACACACGTGTCCTATCTTCAGTCTTGTGTCCATTTATTAATTTTTCTATTTTTATTTGATTTTTATTGAATTAATTCATTTTAAATCAATTTAAATCTAAATAAAATCTAAAAATTGATCACTTGGTATCTTTTTGATTGATACAGGTCTTAATTATCATTATGGACATGGTAAAACTCGTATCAAGCCATATCATGCACAAAATATTTGTTTTTGACAAATTTGGAAGCTTTTTCATGGAAGATCAAATCATATCTCCAAGCATTGATTTGTAAAGATTCAAGTCCAAACATTTGACCTAATCCAATTCTTATTACTTATACAAGTGAGAGGCACGAGTTTCAGGAGCTATAGGCTGCATAAACATCAAAACCAAACTTGAAAAAAACTTGAAAAAGCTTGAAACTGAAATCTATTTTAGAGGCCGATTCAAATCAAAAACTCAACGTAGACCTCTTGCTGGATATCCACTGAGTGAAAGGCAATCAAAATCAATCTCTCTCCTCTCCTGAATCGCACTGTAAGTCTCTCTAAACCTTGCCCTATATTTGAAATCGCATACTCATATTCTTGCACTTTCTTGACAAAATCTTTACACAACCATGCTTATCGTTCCATTTAGAAACTTTCTGCATTAACCAATTGTGTTTTCATGAGCCATAGCCCCATACTCGAATCTAGGGTTTTGGAAGTTTGTTTTTGGGCGTTTTCTTTGCAGGAAAAATTGGAACCAATAATGGACATAGATGTGTTCAGGAGGAAGAGACGATCATGTCCATGGTCTTGGATTGCATTTTTATAGCCTAGAATTAATTTTAGGAGCAAGCTACGGATTTAGCTGCGGATAAGAATCTGCAGGTAAATATCCAGGCGAAACGAAGAAGACGAGGACGTGGCCTCTCCCCATTCGTTGGTTCAAATCCAGCGTGTTTTTTTTTTGTTTGACCCATTGATTTGCTTTTGCATTATATTAATTGCTACCTATTATAATAACAAATGGAAAGCAGTGGTGCAGTGGTAGACGTGTTGTTCAAAGGCTTGCAGGACCTGGGTTCGAATCCCAGGTCCACCATATTTGCATATTGTTATTTTTCTCCAGGAAATCCAATGCGCTTCAGCAAGTGTGGTTCATCATACTCCTTCAAATATCATCTGCCAGATGGCCTCCAGGCCAAATCTGATGGCCCAAAATGAAAGACCATCATGCTCTCAAGTCAACGCACGCGTGGAGGATCCAAAAGTCAATCAGGCTTATTTGTGTTTGGGCCATCAAAGTTGCTATTCTCACATCCAGATCTGGGCCCAAACCCCCCTTTGGGTTATTTCTATTTCTCTTTTTATTTTCATTTTATTTATTTGTTTTGTATTATTATTTTTATTATTTAAATCACTAACCAATAAAATATTTTTTCTCATAAAATCAAAAACCAAAAAAATATATTTTATTTATTAAAATTAAATTCATCATTTTATTTTAGTAAATAAATACTAACTCAATTAATTTAGTTTAATTAGAGAATAACTTTTAATATTTTTGCAATATTTAAAATCAATGTAGATAATTAGGTTTTACTAACTTTAAATCAAATTTATTTTATTTCTTTAAATATTCAAAAATCCAAAAAATATCTTTTTTTTAATTAATTAATTAATTTATTTAAATAACTTAGTTTAATTCCATTTAATTCAAAAATAAACCAAAAATTCACTTTCTTCCAAAAAAGGGTCAAAACCCTAAAAAAAATGCATTCGATTTAACTTTCCGCGCGCGATTCATTTTACCATTGATGTAATTGTTCACCGGAATATAATAGTTTTAATAGGACTTTAACTTATTTTATCGCTTTATTTTATTTTCCGCATTTTAATTTCAAGGGTTGTCTTTGGCGATGTAAATACCCGACGCCTTGTAATAGTTTAGATTTAATTTCTGCAAATTTAATTTCTGCAACTTATAAACTGTTAGATGTTTGATAATAGGGAATGCATGACAAGATCAAATGTATGAACTTAAAATCAACATAGCTCACCCATTGACATGTACAAAGATAAAATTAACCGAAACAACACACTCGCACATGCACACTCTTAGAGTACACCTCACTTGGTTGCCTTCGAACGTGGTTATTAAGTATAGGAAGTTTTAGAGGTCGCCCTCTTATCCAAAGATCATGGTTTCCTCAAAACGGTTGCCTCAGAAAAAATGATCTAAGACATTAGGGTTACGGCTAAGGCGTCCTAACGTTGCTTTAGTGACCACACGTCCCTTAATCGAATTGACCCTTAAAACTCCAACGACAACGCTACCTACTCATCAATAGTGGGATAGCATTGTCTAAAGGACATTAGTACATATTGATTCCTTTTTCGAGTAGGTAGATGGTTCTTAAGTACTTGCTCCTTTTAAAACAAAACAAAACTTTTCGCACTCACACCTTTCAAACAAAAACTTCTTCAAACCCACAAACACAAAGAAAAATAATTTTTGAAAACACTTTGAGCAAGTACCTAAGAGCCCGTGGATAACCACAGATAGAAAGGGTGCTAACACATTCCCTTTTTATAATCTACCCCCCGGACCCGAGAAACATCTCGAAAAAGGAATTTTTCTGTGCTTTTTTTCTTTCCTTGTTGGATAAAATAAAAAACGGTGGTGACTCTTGCTTACCGCGACATTTTGCAAAAACAAACGCAAAACGCGAAGCAGCATTCCAAAAACAGTCAGTTCTCTCCCACCGTATCATAGAACTGGCGACTCTGCTGGGGATGCTTAATAAGTGGGGTGTACCTTAGGATTAGATCATTGTGTTTTCAATTGTTTTCTTTGTATGCTTTATATTTGTGGGTTTGTATTGGAGTTAATATAGATCCTAACCCGGATCTAGGGAATACCCTTTAGGTAAGTAGCAATAAACTGTGAGGGAACTGTACAGCGTAGACTGATACAGTTGAAGCAGTAGCTACGTTGGTGTGACACTTTAGATTGTACCGATATCCCTTGTGTTGGAACGAGGAGAGTATGGGTCATCTAAGGGGTCATTAAGCACCAACTGACCTTAGAACCTTTAAATTGACCAACTTGGCCATAGAATAGTAGCAATATGCTACACTCATTGAGACTAAACTCTCGTGATGATTTCGGCCCCAAGAAAAGGTTGTTAAACTGGAATTATGACCAATCGAGGGTAGTTAGTGATATTGAGATCCTCTAGAACCCGCTTACTATTTTTAGGACAGGTTTAAACCAACTGAACTGAAAGAGGGTAGTACCTAAGCTTCTTGCCAGCCTGAAATCTAAGGGCTCTCTGTGTGACTTGTGTGCCTTTACCATGTTTGCTATCTGTGGATACTTGTGGTGTGCTTACTATCATGACATCATGACATCATAACATTTCATACATCCTGCATTGGACTAACCTATTTCAAAGACAGGAGGGATTCATCTTTGTTCTGTTTTGTAGGTCATCATGATGCCTATGTGTAGAAATACCATTCGGATCAACTTTGTCCAGGTTCCCACCTTGCTTAAAGATTTGGTTGCAAAGATGCCTGATACAACTTCCTTCCTCAAGAGACATGGTTATCTTCTCAGTTTGGTCACCTCCAAATTGGACGAGCAGATGATGAGTGTCCTGGTTCAGTTTTATAATCCGCTATATCACTGCTTTACTTTTCAGGACTACCAGTTGGTTCCTACCCTAGAAGAGTTTTCTAATTTGCTCGGTATCTTTGTTCTGGAGCAGACCCCGTTTACTAGTTGGGAGAAGATTCTGAGGCCCGAAGAGATTGTTGCAGCCCTTCATATGACCAAAGAAGAAGTAATGGCTAATTGGGAGACTAGAAGTGGAGAAAAGGGCTTTCTGACTAAGTTCTTGGTTGGTAAGGCTAATTACTTTTGGGATAGTCTAGACTTCAAGGCCTTCGAGGATATTCTGGCTCTTCTGATATATGGCTTGGTATTGTTTCCGAACTCTGACTCCTTTGTTGATGTGAATGTGATAAAGATCTTCATCTCTCGGAATCCTGTGCCCACTCTCCTGGGTGACATCCTTCATCAGCTCTATGCTCGTACTGCCCGAAAGCGGGGAACCTTGATGTGTTGTGCTCCGTTATTGGAAAGGTGGTTTATTTCGCACCTTCCCAAGTCAGTGTTGAAGAACAAAGAAGGCATGGGCTGGGCCTATAGGGTCATGTCTCTCTCTCACAGTGATATCATTTGGACTCTTAAGGGTATGGACGAGGTGGCCGTTATTGATCGTTGTGGGGAGTACCCCAATGTTCCACTGTTAGAAACCCATGGAGGAATTTCTTACAACCCGTGCTTGGCCTTACGTCAGTTTGGGAGATCCAGAAGAGAAGGACCTCATGAGATGCTAATGCCTAGTATCATCTTTTATTTTCAAGGGGATAGCGACGAGCAACGTCGCAGATTCATAAGGGCTTGGGATAGAGTTCACCAATCTGATCCACACGAGCTGGGTCCAAAGACTTCACTTCTGATGGAGCCATATCTCAGATGGGTCTGTATCCGTGCCCAAAAGCTGGGTATGCCATATGAAGTCGTTCGTCCTATCATTGTTGAAGTTGCTAATGAAGAGGGGGTTCTTCCTACCATCCTCCATCCTTACATGCCCACCGACATTGGGGCACTGAAAAGGTCTTGGATGCAGCTGAGAGAGGAACAGGATGCTTACCGAGAGAAGTTTAATGATAAAGAGCAGAAGATCCAGAGGCTGACTAGGCAGTTGGAGAACGAGCGGATTCTCAACGACTATGTCAGCACTGAGAAAAAGATACCATGGGAGCATTGATTGGCCTTTGATCATTTCCTTTCTAGTTTTTGTTTACTTTTCAGTATTTCCTTTCATGTAACGCCTTAAGGGCATCAATTGAACAATTTGAATTTTAAAGTTTATCTAATAAAGTATGTTTCATTTCTTGTTTACAAATTTGAATCTCCCGATTTCTTTGAAATCATAATCATACGCATTTCATCCCATGCACTTCATAGACAGGTACTCATTACAGGGCTCTTATATTCTTTGCTATTTATTTCAGCACTCATCATGTCTGTTGAACCTTCAACTGAGCAAGCTATCAAGGCCCTCCAGGCCCAGAATGCCCAATTCCAAGAGCTGTTCATGAATCTAGCTAAGGGTCAGCAAGACCTGAAGACCCTGATTCTGAAAGAGAAGAAGAAGAAGAAGAAGAGGACAATCTTGTTTAACACAAGGCACAAATTTGGAAACAGGCTACAGAATGAAGTTGATTTGACCACCTCATATGGAGGGAAAGATAGTCAAGAGGAAAGGAGGGCTCCTAGCCCTGTGGTCTCCGACAACGAGACGAACTTCGATGAAGAACAGTATCCTCCTGCTGAGGATAGATACAAGCAACTGGTAGACCGGTTGAGTGCTATGGAAGTTCAGAAGGTGCCTGGTCTGGATTTTGGTGATCTAGGTCTATCATCTGGGGTGGTGATTCCCCACAAATTCAAGGCACCAACCTTTGCTAAGTATGACAGAGTTTCTTGTCCGAAGCTGCACCTCTGGTCATATGTGAGGAAGATTCAGCCGTATACCGCTAATAAGAACCTATGGATCCATTTCTTTCAAGACAGTCTCTCAGGGACTCAGCTTGAGTGGTTCTACCAGTTGGACGAAACCAGTATCCGTAGTTGGGAATATTTGGCTACTGCTTTCTACAGGTAGTATCAATACAACTCCGACCTTGCTCCTACGCGTACCCAACTCCAGGGTATGTCAATGGGAACAGGTGAAGGATTCAAAGATTATGCTCAGAAGTGGAGAGACCTCGCCGGAAGAGTACAACCACCATTGGCTAATCGGGAGCTTATGGACATGTTTCTGGGGACCCTGTCTGGTCCATTTTTCAACCATCTGATTGGAAGCTCTTCGGCTGGGTTTACAGAACTTATTTTGACTGGTGAGAGGATTGAGGCTGGTAAGATACAGAAGGGTGCCTCATCAAGAACTGAGAAAAAGCCATTTAAGAAAGAGTCCAATGTTGTCTACAGTGCGAGAAGACAGAATAGACCTGAACACCGCCAAGCTGCTAATGTTGTTGTTATTTCAAAACCTACTGTTTCTCCTCAATACAACAATCAAAAAAAGGACGAGAGACCTCGAAGGCAATTCACTCGTCTCAGCATGACCTTATCTCAGATTCTGCCACAGTTGCTGAAGACTAATCTGGTGATTCCAAAGGAAGCCCCAAAGAATCCAAATACAACGTCACCAAAGTACAACCCTAATGCCCGCTGTGCTTTTCACTCTGATAGCCCGGGGCATAATACGGATGATTGCTGGGTTTTGAAGAACAAGGTACAAGACTTGATCGATGCGAAGGAGATTGAGTTCGGAGCACCAGAAAAACCTAAACAAGATGCAGGGGTGAATGCTATCAGGGATGACGATGATGAAGAGTTTGATATCAACAGTTGGATCTACCCGACTGCCAATGGTGGATTAAGCAACTGGACAGTGAAGGATTCCATGCCCGTTTCTGTTATCACCCAGTAATGAAACTTTTTGTTTTGAATATGTAACAGACAATGTCTTAAACTTTATGGCCCGGTGTCTTACCCGGGGCACTGTGGCTTCATTTGTGAGGGCTTTATGTGTTTCATTTTCATATATCATTAATAAAAGCACTGCACGTTTCTTGCATTTCAAATCTTGCGCTCCTTGTTTTTCTTTTATTATATATTGCAAAACAGCTATTTTACACACACTCACATATATAGGTCTACATCCACTCTGGATCTCACTGGTAACGACTCTGCTACTGCCAGTTATGACTTCGAAAATCCAATCAACTTAGCCGAAGACGAAGGTGAAGATGATTGCGAAGTGCTTGGTGAACTTGCAAGACTGTTACTTCAAGAAGAGAGGGCTATACAGCCACATGAAGAGCCAGTGGAAACAGTTAATCTGGGTACTGAGATAGACAAGAAGGAAGTTAAGGTCGGTGCAAATCTGGAGCTTAGTGTGAAGAAACGGTTGATTCAGATGTTGCGTGACTACGTTGAGATCTTTTCCTGGTCTTACGAGGATATGCCTAGGTTGGACACTGATATTATGGTTCATCGCCTGCCTACCAAGGAAGACTGTCCTCCCGTGAAACAGAAGGTCCTCCGAACACGCCCAGAGATGTCTGAGAAAATCAAGGCTGAAGTTATGAAATAGTTTGACGCCGGTTTTCTAGCAGTGGCTTATTACCCACAGTGGGTTGCCAATGTGGTTCTTGTGCCGAAGAAGGATGGTAAGGTTCGAATGTGTGTTGACTACAGGGATTTGAACAGGGTGAGCCCCAAGGATGATTTCCCTCTACCTCATATCGATGTTCTGGTTGACAACACCGCTCAGCATAAGGTATTCTCCTTTATGGATGTTTTCTCCGGTTATAATCAGATTAAAATGGCTCCCGAAGACATGGAGAAGACAACTTTTGTTACTCAATGGGGTACCTTTTGCTACAAGGTCATGCCTTTTGGATTGAAGAATGTCGGGGCAACGTATCAGTGTGCCATGGTTGCTTTGTTTCATGACATGATCCATCGTGAGATTGAGGTATACGTCGACGATATGATTGCAAGGTCCCAAACCAAGGAAGAACACCTTGACCATCTGCAAAAGTTGTTTGACAGGTTGAAGTTGTACAAGTTGAGGTTAAACCCGAACAAGTGCACCTTCGGGGTGAGATACGGTAAGCTGCTGGGTTTTGTCGTAAGAGACAAAGGTAGTCAAGTGGATCCTGCAAAGGTGAAAGCTATACAGGAAATGCCAGCTCCCAAAACAGAGAAAGAAGTCAGAGGCTTCTTGGGACGACTGAAGTACATTGCCCGATTCATCTCACACCTGACTGCTACTTGTGAGCCAATCTTTAAGCTACTGAAGAAAGATCAAGTAGTATGTTGGAACGATGAATGTCAGGCCGCTTTCGAAAGGATTAAAGAGTATCTCCAAGAGCCACCCATTCTAATGCCACCAGTTGAAGGGAGACCTTTGATCTTATACTTGACAGTACTCGACAACTCAATGGGGTGTGTGATGGGTCAGCATGACGAGTCTGGCCGAAAAGAGCATGCTATTTATTACCTTAGAAAAAAGTTTACCGACTGTGAGACCCGATACTCACTGCTCGAGAAAACTTGTTGCGCTTTGGCATGGGCTGCTCGCCGGCTGAGACAGTATATGCTAACTCACACTACTCTATTGATATCAAAGATGGATCCAATCAAGTATATATTTGAAAAGCCTGCCTTGTCCGGAAGAATAGAAAGATGGCAGATGATCTTGACTGAGTATGACATACAATACACAACCCAAAAGGCAATCAAGGGAAGTGTGTTGGCAGACCATTTGGCACATCAGGAAGTGGATGATTACCAGTCTATGAACTTTGAATTTCCGGATGAGAATATCATGTTGGTAACTGATTGTGAGACACCTGGACCAGATGAAGGACCTGAGGAAGGATCCTGATGGTCTATGTACTTTGATGGAGCTTCAAACGCTTTGGGTAATGGCATTGGCGTCGTTATCATATCTCCTAAAGGCTCTCATACTCCATTCACCGCCCGACTATGTTTCAACTCCACCAACAATATGGCGGAGTATGAAGCGTGCATCATGGGTCTTCAAGCAGCAATGGACCTAAGGATTAAGTTTCTAAGTGTCTTCGGAGATTCCTCTCTCGTGATCAGTCAGATTAAAGGCAAGTGGGATACGAAACACCCAAATCTTATTCCTTACAAGGAGTATGTATTGACGTTGCTTCCATATTTTGAGGAGATAACCTTTGAACACTTCCCGAGAGAGGAGAATCAATTGGCAGACGCGCTAGCTACGATGTCTTCTATGTTCAAAGTCAATTGGGACAACAAAGCTCCTCGGATCATCATCGAAATATTGGACGAACCTGCACATTGATGTGACATTGAGACTGAAGAAGTAACAGAAAAGTCCTGGTATCATGAGGTGAAGAGGTATCTTGAAGCTCAGGAATACCCCGAGGGTGCATCTGTTAATGATAAAAAGTTTCTGAGGAGGTTCGCGGCGAAGTTATTCATCAGCAACGGCATTCTTTACAAGCGTAACCATGATTCAACCTTACTGCGTTGTATGGATAAGAATGAAGGAGAAAGGATCATGGCGGAATTGCATGAAGGTACCTTTGGGACTCATTCCAGTGGACATACAATGGCAAAGAAAATCCTTCGACAGGATATTATTGGTCCACAATGGAAGCTGACTGTTATCAGCATTCTCGGACATGTCACGAGTGTCAAGTCTATGCTGATAAGGTGCACATACCTCAAGTACCTCTGAACGTCTTGACGACACCTTGGCCTTTTGCAATGTGGGGCATTGATATGATCGGCGAGATCAGACCTACGGAATCCAACGGGCATCGTTTCATCCTGGTAGCTATTGATTATTTTACGAAGTGGGTTGAAGCAGCTTCCTTTGCTACGGTAACCAAGAACGTCGTGGCACGGTTCATTTGGCATAATTTGATCTGTCAATACGGAGTACTAGAGAGGATCATTACGGACAATGGTACCAATCTCAACAACAAGATGATCACCGAGCTCTGCGAGCAATTCAAAATACAGCATCATAACTCTTCTCCCTACCGGCCGAAGATGAATGGGGCTGTCGATGCGTCTAATAAGAACATTAAAAAGATTATGCAGAAGATGACGGTGACATACAAAGACTGGCACGAGATGTTACTATTTGCTCTCCATAGGTACCGTACCTAAGCGCGGATGTCAACATGGGCAACACCCTATTCCTTGGTGTGATCGGTGGAATTAGAACTGACTGTTTAACGCTGGTTCGCGAAATGTCGCGGAAGCAAGAGTCGCCACCGTCTTTTATTTTCTCCAACATGGACAGGACAAAAGCACAGCAAAATTCCTTATGAGAACGTTTCTCAGTTCGGGAGGTAGATTTATAGAAAGGGAAGGTGTTAGCACCCTTTCTTTCCATGGTTATCCATGGGCTCTTAGATACTTTCTCTTATGTTTTCAAAATGTTTGCTTTTCAAAATGTGAGTGGGTTTGAAAAAATTTCATTGAAAGATTTCTGAATAACTCTTGTATCAGTCCTCAAGAGTGTTTGAAAAATCGTTTTGAAAGTCTTTTGAAAGTGTCAGTGTGAAAATGTTTTTTTGATTTGTTTTGAAGAGAGCAAGTATCCATGAGTCATCTACCTACCCTAAGGAATTAAGTTGTGTAGAAGTCCCTAAAGTAGTGCCATCCCACCATTGAGAGGTAGGTAGCACCACCGTTGGAGGTGTTCGGGTCAATTCGATTTTAGGGACAGTGTGGTCACCGAAGCAACAGTAGGACACCTTAGAAGCTACCCTTATGTCCTTGATCCTTTTTTAATCCGAGGCAACCGTTTCGAGGCAACTATTCCGAGGCAACTGGATCATGGACATAAGGACTTACTAAAACGTCCTATACTTGACGACCACGTTTCGAAGGCAACAAGTGAGGCGTACCCTAGAAGTGGTGTGTGTATTTGTGTGTTATTTTCATGTTAATATTTATCTTTGATCATGGCATTGTGAGCTACGTTTGTTTTTAATTAGCATACATTCTTTCATACAATTTAGGATTTAAGAGTGCGGAAAATTAAAAGCGGAAAGATAAAAGCTACGCTATTACAAGGCGCGGGTCTATACATCGCCAAAGTACAAAGACCTGTTTTTGATAAAGATGCGGAAAGTAAAAAGAAAAGCGATAAACCTAATTACTATTACATCCTTGAGCAGTTACATAATATTCAAAAGAAAATAATGCGCGGAATAGAAATTAAATTTGGACGTCCGAGGGTTTTGACCCTTTTGAGAAATTAAATGAAATTAAAGTCTATTTAATTATTTAATTAAAGAAAAGAAAATATGTTTTTATGTTTTTTTTTTGTATTTATGAAAATAAGAAAAAAAAGAATTAAAGAAAACCCTAGTTCTAAATTATTTTAATTGTTAAAGAAAAAGGTCAAAATTAGGCTAATTAACTAAATTATTTAATTTACATGTTTATTTACAAAAAATAATAGTTAATAATAATAATAAATAATGAGTAAAATAGTTAATTAAGGAAAAGATAAAATGTCAAAACCTAATTCTATGTATTTTATTTATTAAGAAAAGTGTTAAAATTAAAACCTAATTTAACTAAGTTAGTTATTGAAATTTATTTACAAAAATAAATTAATGAGTAAATTAATAAATAATTAAACATATTTTTGTATTTTGATTTTTCTGATTTTATTATGAAAAGAAAATTATTTTAGGGTGAAAAAAAACAATTAAAACATTAAATGAATTAGAAAAGAAAATCAAATAAAATTAAAAAAAAAGATGCAAACCAAAGGGGGTATCAGGCCCAGAATGGAGGTGTTTGGGAGTAATTCAGGCCCAAGAGACAATGCCTTGTTTGACTTTTCTGATCATGCGTATGAGGCTTGACTGAGGTACACCCTGGATACCGTTCTATGGCCATTGGATGAGTGATCATGAGCGCGTGGCAGGCTAACGTGTGAGGATGCATGGTAGGCCTTCTGATGAACGCTGCATGGAAACACATTAGGATAAAAATTATGAAATAAGTGGGGGGACCTGGGAATCGAACCCAGATCCTTATACCTGCAAGACACGTCCTCCACCAACTGGCCATTTGCGTTTGTTTGTATACATAACAACAAAGAAATATAATATATAAAATATGCCCATTATGCTGAAATATTAAAAAAACCGCGCCAAAGTTTGAACGCCCCAGTCATGTAATGCCACGTCCATCTTCTTCCTTGTTATTCCTGCAAATATGAAACAAGTAACGGGGGTTTTAAACCCCCACTAACTGAAACTTGTGAAAATAGCGATTAGAAGAGGAGGAAATATAAAAAGGGCGCGAGGGTATCATTTGCATCGTCTTGAGCTTCTGATTCTGTCCATATAAGTTTGGAAGTCCAATTTTTCCATACAAGGAAAACCCTATTTTGAAGCTTCTGAAACCCTAATATTCTTCAATGGTGAATTTCGTTTCAAGCAGTTTTAGCACAATTAAACATTACCAAAAGCTTCAGGGAGATGTTAATAGCATAAATCAATAATCAAAACACATGAATGATGCGTGGAAATTAAAATTCGATTATGAAATATTTGTGAAGAAACGTGACTCAGTTCTACCGATTCTTGGAGTATGGGGACTTGTTCTTGATGCCAACAGCTTCCTAGCAATGTCAGTAACGTAATGGAAACGTTTTGAGGCCTTGAATCGTCTTGCAAATATGAAATCAGTTTCCAAGTTTTTGTTAAAAAGTTGCAAATTGGTTATCAGTTTTCAGCAGCTTTTTCGTGTCTCTATCCATTAGGTTAGGTCTTGCATAAGTATGTGAAGGATTCTAGGTCAAAAACAAGCCCATGGATCCATGAATTTATGATTTGAATATTTGATTTTTAATCATGAAATTTCAATCTTTTTTTCAATGGAACTTTGCCAATTATGGAAGATCTTGTCCCCTTGGATGATGCACGAAATCTTTAGCATATTTGGAGTATATTTGCTGCATAAAAAGATTTGAAAACCATTATTTGATATTTTTCTACAATTAAAACTAATTAAATGAATTAATAAGAATAAAAATTCAATTAATTAATTAAAAATAAGAAAATAAACCCCTTTGAGATTAATGGGTCGTGCATAGGCTTTGGGTAATGATTCAAGGAAGAATTTGAGGCCCATTAGCAATTTTGAAGTGTTTTAGGCAAAGTTGACTTTTGAAAATTCCCAAAAATTTCCCAACTTCTCCAATGCATATCGTGCTCAATTATGAAGCTATGAACATGTTCTTGGACATTTTGGAAAGGTCTTGAAGTCCTCTAACCAATGCCTTTGGTCCCATGTCATTTTGGTTTGCCAATCTCAAGTTATGGTCTTTGACTTAAAGTGCCTTTTTGTTGACTTTTGAAAATGACCTATAATGTTGAAATTGATAACTTTTTGTGAGGGAATTTCTTGGACTTGGAGTGTGAAGATGAGTTGTAGGAAATGTTATTCTCTTCAAAATGAGCATTGGATGGAATTTTTCTGATAAACCATGAAGAAGTTATGCCTTGGTCAATTTGCAGTTGACTTTTCAGCTGTCCCAAAATAGAAACTTTTGCATCTTGAGACTTTTTGAGCCATGCTTTTGGAATCATGATCAAGAATTGATCAAATGATGATTGTGGCTTCAAAATAAGATGTTGACCAAATTTTTTGACTTTTGACTGTCAAATGACCATTTTGCCCCTACAGTTGACTGTGGTGCAATTAGGGTTTTTTGACTGCAATTTGATGTTGTGAGTCTTGAACCTTGACATATGGATGCTTGACAATGTATGTAGGCATATGGGACTTGATTAGACCCTTGGAAACCCCAATTTCTTTGCAAGAACCAAAACCCTAATTTTGACTGTATTAGGAGGCAATTGGACTGTGCAACCCTTGAGAGATTTTGAATCATCTGGAGATTGATCTTGGCAAATCTTGAAGGATATGGGAGGGCAAATTTTGGGGTACAACAGTTGCCCCTGTTCAATCTTCTTAGACCTGAGGATGTAGATTGGCTGGCGTGCCTTTCGTTATCCGAAGGTGGAAGATGATTGAACACTAAAGTGCCCAGAAATTTGCGCTCACATGTTAGCAATGTGATGGCGGGAATGGGCTTACAGATGCCATTTGGAGACTGATGGATAGGAGGATGGTCTTATAGATGGCATCTGGAGACTGTTGGTATGTGGAGATGGGCTTATAGATTCCATCGGGAGGTTGTCGATCGCGTAAGAGATTCCTTAGCGAGAACTTGCGTACCTGAGAAAGAAAGAATAAATACCTGGCCTGTTACAGGGGTTGGTCTTCAAACTCTTCATGTAGATGTGCCCTGGCTGGATACAGGAATCAAATCTTTAAACTCTTCAGACGTGCCCTGGCAAGATACAGGAATCGAGTCCGGAGAATAGTCATCAACAGATACATCCTGGCAAGATACAGGAATCGGATCTTCGAACTCTTCAGACGTGCCCTGGCAGGATACAAGAATCGAGTCTGGAATATAGTCGTCAACAGATACACCCTGGCAAAATACAGGAATCGGATCTTCAAACTCTTCAGACGTGCCCTGGCAGGATACAGGAATCGAGTCTGGGATATAGTCGTCAACAGATACACCCTGGCAAGATACAGGAATCGGATCTTCAAACTCTTCAGACGTGCCCTGGCAAGATACAGAAATCGAGTCCGGAGAATAGTCGTCAACAGATACACCCTGGCAAGATACAGGAATCAGATCTTCAAACTCTTCAGACGTGCCCTGGCAAGATACAGGAATCGAGTCTGGAATTAGTCGTCAACAGATACACCCTGGCAAGATACAGGAATCGGATCTTCAAACTCTTCAGACGTGCCCTGGCAGGATACAGGAATCGAGTCTAGAATTAGTCATCAACAGATACACCCTGGAAAGATACAGGAATCGGATCTTCAAACTCTTCAGACGTGCCCTGGCAAGATACAGGAATCGAGTCTGGAATTAGTCGTCAACAGATACACCCTGGCAAGATACAGGAATCGGATCTTCAAACTCTTCAGACGTGCCCTGGTAGGATACAGGAATCGAGTCTGGAGAATAGTCGTCAACAGATACACCCTGGCAAGATACAGGAATCGGATCTTCAAACTCTTCAGACGTGCCCTGGCAAGATACATGAATCGAGTCTGGAATTAGTCGTCAACAGATACACCCTGGCAAGATACAGGAATCGGATCTTCAAACTCTTCAGACGTGCCCTGGCAGGATACAGGAATCGAGTCTGGAATTAGTCGTCAACAGATACACCCTGGCAAGATACAGGAATCGGATCTTCAAACTCTTCAGACGTGCCCTGGCAAGATACAGGAATCGAGTCCGGAGAATAGTCGTCAACAGATACACCCTGGCAAGATACAGGAATCAGATCTTCAAACTCTTCAGACGTGCCCTGGCAAGATACATGAATCGAGTCTGGAATTAGTCGTCAACAGATACACCCTGGCAAGATACATGAATCGGATCTTCAAACTCTTCAGACGTGCCCTGGCAGGATACAGGAATCGAGTCTGGAATTAGTCGTCAACAGATACAACCAAGCAAGATACAGGAATCGGATCTTCAAACTCTTCAGACGTGCCCTGGCAAGATACAGGAATCGAGTCTGGAATTAGTCGTCAACAGATACACCCTGGCAAGATACAGGAATCGGATCTTCAAACTCTTCAGACGTGCCCTGGCAAGATACAGGAATCGAGTCTGGAATTAGTCGTCAACAGATACACCCTGGCAAGATACAGGAATCGGATCTTCAAACTCTTCAGACGTGCCTTGGCAGGATACAGGAATCGAGTCTGGAGAATAGTCGTCAACAGATACACCCTGGCAAGATACAGGAATCGGATCTTCAAACTCTTCAGACGTGCCCTGGCAAAATACAGGAATCGAGTCTGGAATTAGTCGTCAACAGATACACCCTGGCAAGATACAGGAATCGGATCTTCAAACTCTTCCGACGTGCCCTGGCAGGATACAGGAATCGAGTCTGGAATTAGTCGTCAACAGATACACCCTGGCAAGATACAGGAATCGGATCTTCAAACTCTTCAGACGTGCCCTGGCAAGATACAGGAATCGAGTCCAGAGAATAGTCGTCAACAGATACACCCTGGCAAGATACAGGAATCAGATCTTCAAACTCTTCAGACGTGCCCTGGCAAGATACAGGAATCGAGTCTGGAATTAGTCGTCAACAGATATACCCTGGCAAGATACAGGAATCGGATCTTTAGTTGCGACAGTTGATAGTAATTATTCTTGTATTGACTTTTGTCCTGAAAAGACAAAACATTAGTTGTATGCAATGTCATGATGTATGAGATGCGTGATGTTATCAAAATAAATGAGATTGTATGTTCGTGATGCGTATGTGCATGCTATAATGTATGAAGATATGATGTTCATGAATGCATTTTCGTCTAGGAAACTAAATCCTTGACGGATGCCGGGAAATTAACTCCTGGGCTGATGTTGTGAAGTAGAGTTTTCCGCTAGGGATGATAGTTGCAAGAATATCAGTAGGAGAAGATGACTCCGTTGGGGAATAAACTTGGCGAATAGATTACTCTGCGGGGAGTGAACTCTGTGGGGAAAGAGGTACTTTGCTGAGGTTGATGATAACTCCGTTGGGGATACCATTGTTGAGCTCTGTTGGAAGTTTTGATGAACTCCGCTGGGGGATAGGAAGAACTTCGCCGAGGACGATCTTTCCGTGGTAGTTAGCTGAGGATAATCCAGTTATATCCTGGTGGAGCATAACCTTTGAATAAAAAGTCCGGGAGACGCGTTCGTGCTCTGCAGGGGATAGCTTCCAGAATCTACTGGGGATAAGCTTCCTATTGGGGATATGGATTCCACTTTCCTGGGGAAACTTTTGAGATTGCACTGGGAATGGCTCCACTTGATATTCGGTATTCCTCCGGGGAACAATCTTAGATCAAGATTTCCGGGGATGCTTGTTAGGAATGTCTATATACTCCGTTGGGGAGTGTTGAGATCTTCGGGGGATAATCCAACTTCCTTAAGGATGATAGTGGTCTAGCTCTGCTTGGGGGGAGTGTTGCTGACTTGCTGGCGATATTGTGCCTTGTAGGGCTTATGGGAGGCCAACTGCTTGGGGAGAATTGTTGATTCTTGTCTTACTCGGCGGGGAGTGAAGGTATCTGGGTTACGTTCTTCAGCCGAACTTACCTTGGTACCTTGGTGGACAGAGCAATTGGATTGCTTAGACGACTCATTATTGCCCCTGTTTCTGATGTTACCTGTAATTAATCCTTTGTTTCGTATGCAAATATTTATGAGTTAGCAATTAGTGTCAAATGCATATATCACAATCGAACATTGGACGTTCTTCGCAAAACAAAACAGAAAAAGGAAAAAAACAATTGGCAATTGGTCTGAAAGAGTGAATTTGTATTGATTTTTGAATTTGCATGTAAATAGGCATTTATGTACAAGAGGTTGACGTCCTAGTAAGAGAACGCCTCCGAACAACAGAGTTTATATTATTTGTACAAAGAAAAACAAAGCAGCTATGTGAAAAGAATAATCCCACTGGGTTCCAACTCTGCTATCGCCTTTATATCTTCGAGCGTCTCATCACTTGGCGGCTCGGTTGAAGATGAAGCTGATTGATCGATGCCGTCTGAACTTGATAGTTGATACCGGATTCTGGATGCAAAGTGATCCAATGAGACATAGTATTACGCTTTAATCCCTAACTTTTGCCTGGACCGCCCTTTCGGGTTTTCAGTCCACCGGGATACCCATTTTTGCCCAAGCCGCCTTTTCAGGTTTTCGACTTGCCGGGTGTACAAATTTTTTTATTTCATCCCTCATTTTGCCCGAACCCTTTTGGTTCGCCGGGAAGCCCTAATTTTTGCCTAGGTATGTCAACCTAGCGGGTCTTTTATCATGCGTAGTATCTTTTTACTATGTCTGCATTGGCGGGGTGAGGAAGGTCGTCACCGTCCATGGTGGTTAGAATCATGGCTCCTCCTGAGAAGACATGTTTAACCACAAATGGCCCTTCGTACGTGGGAGTCCATTTGCCCCTGGGATCACTTTGAGGAAGAATGATGCGCTTGATTACAAGGTCCCCAACTTGATACTCTTGTGGTCTGACTTTCTTGTTAAATGCCCTGATCATCCGTTTTTGGTACGTCTGACCATGACAAATAGCGGTGAGTATCTTTTCGTCAATTAGGTTTAATTGATCAAGTCGAGTCTGGATCCAGTCATCTTCGCTCAGATATGCATCCTTCATTATCCGGAGAGAGGGTATCTGGACTTCAATCGGCAAGACTGCCTCCATGCCGTAGACCAAGGAAAAGGGAGTTGCCTCGGTTGACGTCCTTGTTGAGGTACGGTACCCATGAAAAGCGAACGGTAACATCTCGTGCCAATCTTTATAAGTCACTGTCATCTTCTGCACAATCTTTTTAATATTCTTATTCGCTGCTTCTACAGCCCCATTCATCTTCGGCCGGTAAGGAGAAGAGTTGTGGTGTTGTATCCTGAATTGCTCGCAGAGCTCAGTGATCATCTTGTTGTTAAGATTGGTACCGTTGTCAGTAATGATTCTTTCAGGGACACCGTATCGACAGATCAGATTGTGACGAATGAACCGTGCCACGACGTTCTTGGTTACTATAGCGTAGAAAGCTGCTTCAACCCACTTTGTGAAGTAATCGATCGCTACTAGAATGAAGCGATGCCCGTTGGATGCCGTAGGTTTAATCTCGCCGATCATATCAATGCCCCACATTGCAAAAGGCCAAGGTGCTGTCAAGACATTCAGAGGAACTGGAGGAACGTGCACCTTATCAGCATAGATCTGGCACTTATGACATGTCCGAGAATGTTGGTAACAGTCGGCTTCCATTGTGGACCAGAAATATCCCGCCCGAAGGATTTTCTTTGCCATGGTGTGTCCACTGGAATGCGTTCTGAAGGTACCTTCATGCATCTCTGCCATGATCCTTTCTGCTTCAGTCTTATCCACACAACGCAGTAAGATTGAATCATGATTTCGCTTGTATAAAATGCCGTTGCTGAGGAAGAACTTTGCAGCGAACCTTCTCAGAAACTTCTTGTCATTGACAGATGCACCTTCAGGGTATTCCTGAGCATCCAAGTACCTCTTTACCTCGTGATACCAGGGTTTTTCAGTTACCATCTCAGCTTCAAGATCACAATAATATGCAGGTTCGTCCAACTTCCAGATAATGATCCGGGGAGCCTCATTGTCCCATTTGACTTTGAACATAGAAGACATCGTAGCCAACGCGTCCGCTAACTGATTCTCCTCTCTTGGGAAGTGTTCAAAAGTTATCTCTGTGAAATGGGGGATCAATGTCAACACACACTCTTTGTAAGGAATAAGGTTTGGGTGTTTCGTATCCTACTCGCCTTTGATCTGATTGATCACGAGAGCGGAATCTCCGAAGACACTCAGAAACTTGATCCTTAAATCAATCGCAGCTTGAAGACCCATGATGCATGCCTCATACTCCGCCATGTTGTTGGTGCAGTTGAAACATAGCCGGGAAGTAAGTGGAGTATGAGTGCCTTTTGGAGATATGATCACAGCACCGATGCCATTACCCAAAGCGTTGGAGGCTTCGTCAAAGTGCATAGACCATCGGGATCCTTCCTCAGGTCCTTCATCCGGCCCAGGTACTTCACAATCAGTCACTACCATGATACTCTCGTCAGGAAACTCAAAGTTCATTGATTGGTAGTCGTCTACTGCCTGGTGTGCCAAATGGTCTGCCAATACACTTCCTTTGATAGCTTTCTGAGTCGTGTACTGGATGTCATATTCTGTCAAGATCATCTGCCATCTTGCTATTCTTCCAGACAGAGCAGGCTTTTCGAATATGTACTTTATTGGATCCATTTTTGAAATCAATAGAGTAGTGTGAGTCAGCATATACTGTCTCAACCGGCGAGAAGCCCATACCAAAGTGCAACAAGTTTTCTCGAGCAGTGAGTATCGGGTCTTACAGTCGGTAAACTTTTTTCTAAGGTAATAAATGGCGTGCTCTTTTCGGCCAGACTCGTCATGCTGCCCCAGCACGCACCCCATTGAGCTGTCAAGTACTGTCAAGTATAGTATTAGAGGTCTCCCTTCAACCGGTGGCATAAGAATGGGTGGTTCTTGGAGATACTCTTTGATTCTGTCAAAAGCGGCCTGACATTCATCGTTCCAACGTACTACCTGATCTTTCTTCAGAAGTTTGAAGATTGGCTCACAGGTAGCAGTTAGGTGCGAGATGAATCGGGCAATATAATTCAGACGTCCTAGAAAGCCTCTGACTTCTTTCTCTGTCCTGGGAACTGGCATCTCTTGTATGGCTTTAACCTTGGCAGGGTCTACTTGAATACCTTTGTCACTTACGACGAAGCCTAGCAACTTTCCAGATCTTACCCCAAATGTGCACTTGTTCGGGTTCAACCTCAGCTTGTATAATTTCAGTCGGTCAAACAACTTCTGTAAATGGTCAAGGTGTTCCTCCTCAGTTTGGAACCTTGCAATCATATCATCGACGTACACTTCTATCTCATGGTGGATCATGTCATGAAATAAAGCAACCATGGCACGTTGGTAGGTTGCCCCAGCATTTTTCAACCCAAAAGGCATGACCTTGTAGCAGAAGGTGCCCCACTGAGTAACAAAGGTAGTCTTTTCCATATCTTCAGGAGCCATTTTAATCTGATTATAACCTGAAAAACCGTCCATGAAGGAGAACACCTTGTGCTGAGAAGTATTGTCAACCAGAACGTAGATGTGAGGCAGAGGGAAGTCATCCTTGGGGCTGGCCCTGTTCAAATCCCTGTAATCTACACACATTCTGACCTTGCCATCTTTTTTCGGTACCGGAACCACGTTGGCAATCCACTGAGGGTAAGAAGTCACTGCTAGAAACCCGGCATCAAATTGCTTCATAACCTCAGCTTTGATCTTCTCGGACATCTTTGGACGCATACGGCAGACCTTTTGCTTTACCGGAGGGTAGTCTTCCTTGGTAGGCAAGTGATGGACCACAATGTCGGTATCCAACCCAGGCATGTCTTCGTAAGACCAGGCAAAAATTTCCACATAATCATGCAACATCTGAATCAACCGTTGTTTTACACTGAGCTCCAAGTTGGCACCAATCTTAACTTCCTTTCTGTCTGTCTCCGTACCCAGATTTACCGTTTCCACTGGCTCTTCATGTGGCCGAATGGCCCTCTCTTCTTGGAGTAACAGTCTTGCAAGCTCACCCGGCACTTCGCAATCATCTTCACCTTTGTCTTCGGCTAAGTTGATCGGATTTTCGAAGTCATAACTGGCAATAGCAGAGTCGTTACCAGTGAGATCCAGAGTGGATTGAAACCTGTATGAGTGAGTGTGTGTAAATATAGCTATTTTGCAATATATAAAGAAAGAAAGGAAGGGAGCACAAGATTTGAAATGCAAAAAACGTCCAATGTTTTTATTCATGATATATGGAAATGACAAGTAATAAGCCCTCACAAATGAAGCCACGGTGCCCCGGGTAAGACACCAGGCCATAAAGTTTCAATTTATTGTTCATTACAAATTAAAGAAACAAAGGAATTCATTACTGCGTAACAAAAGTAACAGGTATGTGGTCTTTTACAGTCCAATTATTCAGTCCACCGTCAGTCGTCGGGCAGATCCAGCTGTTGAACTCAGATTCTTCCACTTCGTCACCATCCCTGATAGCATTCACCCCATGGTCAGGTAGGGGAGCTGTTACCACATTAGGCTTCTCGGGTGCCTCGAACTGAACCTCTTTAGCATCGATAAGGTCTTGAACCTTGTTTCTCAGGGCCCAGCAATCATCAGTAGAATGCCCCGGGCTATCAGAGTGATACGCACAACAGGCATTTGGATTATACTTCGGAGAGGTTGTGTTTACCACCTTCGGAGCTTCTCTGACGGTTACCAAGTTAGTCGATAGTAGTTGCGGCAAGATCTGCGACAAGGTCATACTAAGCCGAGTGTATTCTCTTCTGCGTCTCTCACCCCTTGGTTGGTTAGGTTGCCGAGGAGCGGCAACAGGCTTTGCAATTACCACCGCGTTGACAGCTTGGCGGCGTTCCAGTTTGTTTTGCCTTCTAGGCCCATACACAACACTGGCTTCCTTCTTGAAAGGCTTCTTCTCAGAACTTGAGGACGCACCTTTCTGTATCTTCCCTGATTTCATACCGGCCTCTATCCTTTCCCCAGTCAGAATGAGATCTGTAAACCCTGCAGACGAATTGCCAATGAGATGATTGAAGAACGGCCCGAATAGGGTCCCCAAGAACATGTCCACTAGTTCACAGTCGGTTAATGGTGGCTGCACCCTGCCAGCCAGGTCCCTCCACTTCTGCGCATACTCTTTAAAACCTTCTCCCGATCCTAGCGACATACCCTGGAGTTGGGTACGTGTAGGAGCGAGGTCGGCATTATACTGATACTGCTTGTAAAAAGTAGTAGCCAAGTCCTCCCAGTTACGAACCTTGGTTCCATCCAGCTGATAGAACCATTCGAGATAAGTCCCTGAAAGACTCTTCTGGAAGAAATGGATCCATAAGTTCTTATCCACAGTATACGACTGGATCTTCCGCACATAAGATCTGAGATGTAGCTTAGGGCAGGACGCCCCGTCATACTTTGCGAAAGATGGTGCTTTGAACTTGTGTGGGATCACCACACCAGAAGATAGACCCAGGTCTCCAAAATCCAACCCAGGCACTTGTTGAATTTCCATGGCATTCAGGCGATCCTCTAACTGCTTGTACTTGTCTTCAGCTGGAGGATACTGCTCCTCATTGAAATCAGTCTCGTTGTCAGAGACCACCAGACTAGGAACCCTTCCCCCCTGGGGACTGCCTTTCCCTACAGAAGAACCAGCTTGATCAACCTCATTCTGCAGTGTGTTACCAAACCTCCGGCCAGTGTTGAATAGTACAGTTCTCTTCTTCTTCTTCTTGACCAGCAGAGCCTTCAATTCCTCTTGACCTTGGGCCAAACTCATGATCAGCTCTTGGAACTGGGCGTTCTGAGCCTGGAGGGCCTTGATGGATTGCTCAGTAGATGATTCAGGGTTCATGATGCTGAAATAAACAGCGAAGAACATTAAGCAACCTGAAAAGAAGAGTACCTGTGATGCACATGATGAATGGAATGCGTATGATTTATGTTTTCAAAGACCATTGGGATTCAACTTTGTAAACAAAAAGGAACACACTTTATTAGATTCAATTTTGAAATTTAGATTGTTCAACAGATTGCCCTTAGGCGTTACATAAAATAGAAATACTGGAAAGGGAAATAAAAACTGTAAAAGAACATCCAAAGTTCATCATTGATCCCAGGGTCTCCTCTTCTCAGTACGGATGTAGTCATTCAAGGCCCGCTCGTTCTCCAATTGCTTTGTCAGCTTCTGGATCTTCAATTCCTGCTCGTTGAACTTTTCCCGGTAAGAATCCCGTTCTTCTCATAGTTGCAACCAAGACCTCTTTAGTGTATCAACATCAGTAGGTATCTGAGGAGGGAGAACAGTTGGAGGAGCCCCATTATGATACGGTGGGAGAACTGACTTGAGGTCTTGCGTTTGTATTCGCAAATGTTTCGGTTGAGCAAGAGTCACCACCGACTTTTTATTTTATCCTAAGGAAAGGTTAAAAAGCACAGCAAAAACCTTTGAGATGTTTTCTTGGGTTCAGGGAGTAGATTATAGAAAGGGAAGGTATTAGCACCCTTTCTATCCATGGTTATCCATGGGCTCTTAGTTACTTGCTTAGATCAACTTGCCTTAATTTTCAATTGTTTGAAATGGTGCTTTCAATTGTTTGAAATGGTGCTTTGTGTGTGTGTTTTGAAAATGTTTTGAAAAGAGGCCAATGTGGTGGCAACCTTTGTAATGAACCATGTTGGGATGTATACAAAGGTGTATGTCTTTTGAAAAGGTTTTCAATGTTTTTTTTTTAAAGTTGTTTTGAAAGTGTATTGATGTGTGTTTTGAAAAGAATAGGCAAGTGTTTTGTTTTGCAAGTTCGATTCAAGTAACTAAGAGTTTGTCTACTCCTAAATTTCTCAAAGATTTCTTCTATGTTTTTAACCCTTTTAACAATTTTGTTCCACCATTGCATTTGGTGGACAATCTTGTGTTAGGATGTGAAAGGGACGGGTGCGGGTCATCGTTTAGACCATAATTGCAATGGTGCCAAGTATCTTTGGGCAATTTTTCCTTGGAGGGACTTGATCATTTTTTAGGCAACTTTCGAAAGCGTCATCGAGGGACCATGATCATTTGAATTGTGTTTGTTTTGCCCAAAGAGACCTAACATGTAATATGGCCCATTATTGAAGGCAACAAGTGGAATACCCTAGGGGTGCAAGTGTGATTAGTGTTGTCCATTTTCATGCTTGATTATCTTGAAGTTAGGTCAAACTATTTTGGTTAATTGATTTGCATACAACCCTAATTCTAGCATGACATATTTAGAAAGCTTGTAAATGCGAAAAATAAAGTTCCTAAGTTATTACAATACAATATATGGGATGGGGGGTACAAATGTTCAAATGGGGATGTTTTAGCAAGAATTAAAACCCTAGACTATTACAATCCAAATGGAATCATACAAATTATTTAATATACAATAATTAAATAAAATAAGATAAATATGCAAGATGCAAAAAATGATTTTTTATGTGTATGTAAAAAGTGTTTTTTATGTGTCAAGAAAACAAAAATAAAAAGTATTAATTTTTGGTGTTTTTTATGCATTTAGGGCAAGAACCCTAATTTTACAAATAAAAGTATTTATTGTATAATATATGCAATATTTATTAATTATTTACAAAAAATAAATAAAAGAGAAGTATATTTGTCAAAAAGGTATTTTTAATGTTAAATATTAGTAAAAATAAAAATATATTATTTTTATGTTTTTAACCTAAATATACTAATAAATATATAAGTATTTGTATTATTTACTAAATATATTAAATATGTACAAAAATAAAATATTTAATATTTACAAAAAAAAGTATATTTTATATAAAATATTTTCAGAAGATAAAATAAAATAAAAAATGGAAAATAAATGTATTTGGTATTATTCCTAATATTCTAAACAAAAAAGTATTATGTATTTATTTATATATATAACTAACCAAAGCAAATAAATATCAAATAAAATGCAAAAAAATGTGGAAAAATGTTTTTTAATATTTTATGTTTTAATGAAAAATAACAAATCAGAATCAAAAAGAAAAAATTGAAAATAGCAAATAAAACTCAAAATGGGCCAGGGGGTGCAACTGTAAAAGCATGGTGTGAAAAGGAAAAGAGATCTCAGGCCCAGCCCAAGAAAGGTTGTCTTCAACCTTCAGACAACCATTTGAAAAAACGCGCGCCTCTGATGCTTCAAACACAACTCCTGATTCCTGGACTTTTAGCACAAACTTACAACATGAAAAATGTCAAGCATCAAGCCATGATTCTGGACATATAAAGAACTCATCCTAACTCTCAGAAATGAGAGAGAATTTCTTCTCCCCCAATTCCTGACCTAGTTTTTATTCCAAGTTCAGACCTCAAATTCTCATAACACACATAACATAAATGAAAACTAATTATATGGGCATGTTCAGGGCCATGAATGTGACATAATTTCTTCACAAATCTAAACCTAACAATGCCTGGATAGAGAGATAAGAGTTCATGAACTTACCTGTTCAGTTGGAATCGTGTCTGGCAATGGAGGAGCTTTCAGGGCAAGATGATGATTTGTATAGCTTGCTTGATGTCTGAGGATGCTATTCCAATACTTGGTATGCTTTGAAACCTTCTATATCAAGCTGCAGAAGTCAACCTGCAAGAGGAAGAAATGAAAATGGCAAAACTGATTAGAGGTGTTACAGTCTGCTTCTAATGCTCTGGACAGTTTGTATGGATGGTAGGGAAAGTGTTTGAACTAGTTTGGATGAAAGTGCATGATGGAAATGAGCTATGGGATTCAAACTGCAACTTATGCCCTGTTTTTGCAGTTTTATGGTGATTCTATGTTAGAGAGGGCAATGGAGATGGTTAGCTCGTGTTTCAGGTCAGGGTGATTGTTTGGAATGTGTGTAACAAGTTTGCTTAAGTTTGTTTTTACTGAGATGAGAGTTGTGTGTTGTTATGCAATGTTTCTTTAACTTTAAGCAACAAAGTGTCAAGTGGTTTTCTAGACTGATGGAGGCCCCTCTAATGTGCTGCTAAGCTTGCCCTTGATCAGTGGGATTAGTCTAATAACTTGTGCCAAGGAGATTTGCTGTGTACCTCTTGATTTGCTAATTGACATAAAGTTCTACTTTTGCAAAAATGGACATTATGCTTTTTCTATTTATGGCTTAGTTTTGCATACAATGCTTGAACACACAAAATAAGGTCTTGGCACAATGAGTTAGCATTAAATTTATGAGTGCAAAAGGGATATAGGACCTGTAATCAAGGAATGCAAGCTGAGTTCAAAATTGCCTAAGTGTATGAACATGAAAATTGGCCATAACAAAAATGAGTTTTTCCCAACTTGCCAAATTCGATTCTCCCTAACCATGAGGTTGTTTGATGAGTTCTTGGACATTTTGGAAAGCTTGGAATGTGTACTACAATCCATCTTTGAAATGCAAATTGAAATTCCAAGTGGAAGCATGTCAAAAATGGTCTTGAAGTTAGGCAAAAATCCTTCCTAAAATGGTTCAAAATTTCTCTAAGTTAAGAATGGTTTGGTACCCTTGTTCCAAAAATTGTAACTTGAGCTAAAAGCTTCTTTTGAGGAAACTTTGTGAATCAAAGTTGTAGATTTTGCAATGGACTACAACTTTCATGTTTTGACTTTTCCTTGAATCCAAATGAATCTTGGTGAGAAAGTGGGACAAAGTTAGGAAAAAATTAGGGTTTTTCATAACTTAGAAAAATTCTAAGTTATGAAAAATCTTCATTTCAAACCCTAATTTGCAATTCTTGATTTCTTGATGAACAAGTTTCATGATTTGGCATGTTTTGATGAAAAATGAATCTTGACACTTGATTTTGACCAAAAAGTCAAAGTTTGACTTTTCAGTATACAGTCAAAATTGATCAATTGACTGGGAAATTCAACTGTCAATCTTGTGCATTTGGGATCTTTTGAACTTGTTGAGTATGTCAAGACAATTCCATGGGGTCCTTGAGTCCATATGTGAGTTTGGTTTGCCATTGGCTAGGTCAAACAGTCAAAAATTGCCTTTGTGCAGTCAAAAACCCTAAAAATGACCATTTTGCCCTTTTGGTGATCTGATCAAATTTCTTGTGGAATTGTGATCCAAACTTGATCAAATGGTCCATGTGAGTTCATAATGTTGATTTGGGTCAATTTTCATGAGGTTTGACTGTCAATTGGCCACAGTTGACTTTTTTCCCCAATACAGCTGATTTCTAGGTCAACTGTCCAATTGACTGGGCAAAATTTGGAATCAAGACTTGAAACTTGGTATGGATAAACTTGGGAGTCCAACATGAAGCATGAAAGTCATCTTAGTCATTTTAGGTCAAAATATATTTGTGCAAACACAAACCCTAATTTGGGTCAACAGTGCAAGGAGAAGTCTTGAGCAGAGGAAACCCTAACTGGATCTTGAGCTCCAAGGGTCTTGTGATGAGAAAATGTTGAGGAAATGGGAGGGAAAATTTTGGGGTACAACAGTTGCCCCTGTTCAATCTTCTTGAACCTGAAGAGTTAGATTGGCAAGTTTGCCTTTCGTGACTCGAGGGTAAAAGGAGATTGGACCCTAGAGTGCCCTGAAATTTGCACTCGCATGTTGGATTATCAGCAAATGTGATGTCGGGAATGGGCTTATAGATGCCATTTGGAGAGATGGTGGATAGGGAGATGGGCTTATAGATGCCATCTGAAGGCGTGACAGCACCTTGTTGGGAATGGGCTTATAGATGCCATTTGGAAGTGTTGATCGCATAAGAGATTCCTTAGCGAGAACTTGCGTACTTTGAGAAAGACAGATGTTTTCCTGGCTTGTTACAGGTGTTGATCTTCGATCTCTTCATGCAGATATGCCCTG
Source organism: Vicia faba (assembly GCA_948472305.1). Classification (NCBI taxonomy): domain Eukaryota; kingdom Viridiplantae; phylum Streptophyta; class Magnoliopsida; order Fabales; family Fabaceae; genus Vicia; species Vicia faba. The sequence continues at coordinate 984,555,940 of OX451736.1, read as the reverse complement.
GCTTGATACAGGTATCGAATCTGGAATTAGTTGTCAGCAGATATGCTCTGGCTGGATACAGGAATTGAATCTTCAAACTCTTCAGATGTGCCCTGGCTGGATACAGGAATCGAATCTGGAAATAGTCATCAACAGATATGCCCTGGCTGGATACAGGAATCGAATCTGGAAATAGTCGTCAACAGATATGCCCTGGCTGGATACAGGAATCGAATCTGGAAATAGTCGTCAACAGATATGCCCTGGCTGGATACAGGAATCGAATCTTCAAACTCTTCAGATGTGCCCTGGCTGGATACAGGAATCGAATCTGGAAATAGTCGTCAACAGATATGCCCTGGCTGGATACAAGAATCGAATCTAGAAATAGTCGTCAACAAATATGCCCTGGCTGGATACAGGAATCGAATCTGGAAATAGTCGTCAACAGATATGCCCTGGCTGGATACAGGAATTGAATCTTCAAACTCTTCAGATGTGCCCTGGATGGATACAGGAATCGAATCTGGAAACTGATCACTCACAGATGTGCCCTTGCTAGATACAGGAATCGAATCTGGAATTGTGACAGTTGAAGGTAGTTGTCTTTTGGGTTGTCTTTTTTTCTGAAAAGGCAAAACATCAGTTGCATGCAATGTCATGATGTATGAAATGCATGATGTCATGATGTTCAACATGAGATAGTGTTGTATGCACTTTATCATGTATGTAAGCAAGATGTATGAAATATGAAATGTTTATGAATGCATTTTCGTCTAGGAAAATAAATCCTTGACGACCGGCCAGGGAATTAAATCCTGGGCTGACGTTGAAGAGTAAAGCTCTTCGCTTCCGCTAGGGATGATGTTCGCAAGAATACACCGATAGGAGAAGATGACTCCGTTGGGGAATAAACTTGTTGGAGAGATTACTCTGAGGGGAAATACTCTGTGGGAAGAGATACTTCGCTGAAGTTTTGATGAGAGCTCCACTGAGGATTTCAATGATGGACTCCGCTGGGGATAACAATGATAAACCCCGCTGGGGATTCTGTTGATAAGTTAGGTTGAGGAACTTTGATGAACTCCGCTGGGGATAGGAAGAACTTCGCCGAGGGCGATCTTCTATGGTAATTAGCTGAGGATAACCCAGTTATAAGCCCTTGTGAGGAATAACTTTGAATAAAGCCCGGGAGAGACGTCCGTACTCTGCAGGGGATAAGCTTCCAGAATCTACTGGGGATAAGCTTCAAGACTTGCTGGGGATACGGATTCCAAATTTCCTGGGGAAACTTTCGGACTGTACTGGAAAATGGTTCCACTGGAGTGTCTGTATTCCGCCGGGGAACAATCTTAGATCAAGACTGCCGGGGATGCTTGCTGATGAATGCCTATACTCCGCTGGGGAATGTTGATATCTTCTGGGGATACCCAACTTCCTTTAGGCTGACCGTAGACTAACTCTGCTGGAGAAGAGTATTGCTGACTTGCTAGGGGAACAAGGTGCCTATTGTAGGGTTGATGATAGACTAACTCTTCCTGGGGAGAGTATTACTGAATCCTGTCTTACTCTGTGGGGAGTTAAGGCAACTTGGTCACATTCTTCAGTTGAATCTACCTTGGTACCTTGGCGGACAGAGCAACTAGACTTCCTGGACAACTCTACATTCCCCTTGTTTCTGATGTCACCTGTAATTAGTCTTTTGTTTCGTATGCAAGTATTTATGAATTAGCAATTTAATGTCAAATGCATATATCAAAATGAACATTGGACGTTCTTCGCAAGACAAAACAGAAAAAGGAAAAACAAATGGCAATTTGTATGGAAAAGTGAATTTGTATTGATTTTGAAATTTGCCTGTAAAATAGGCGTTTTTGTACAAGAGGCTGACGTCCTAGTAAGAGAACGCCGCCAAATAACATAAAGTTTATACAATTTTGAAAAGGAAACAAAACAGCTATGTGAACAATATTTCCACTGGGTTCCAACTCTGCTATCGCCTTTATGTCTTCAAGCGTCTCATCACTTTGCTGCTTAGTTGAAGATGAAGCTGATTGATCAATGCCGAAGGCTGAGCCCGATAGTTGATGCCGAATTCTGGGTACTAGGTGATCCAATGAGACATAGTGTTACGCTTTATCCCTAACTTTTTCCTGGACCGCCCTTTCGGGTTTTCAGTCCACCGGGATACCCATTTTTGCCCAAGCCGCCTTTTCAGGTTTTCGACTTGCCGGGTGTACATATTTTTTCATTTCATCCCTTATTTTTGCCCGAACCCTTTTGGTCCACCGGGAAGCCCTTATTTTTGCCTAGGTATGTCAACCTAGCGGGTCTTTTATTCATGCGTAGGAACTTTTTACTATGTCTGCATTGGCGGGGTGAGGAAGGTCGTCACCATCCATGGTGGTCAGAATCATGGCTCCTCCTGAGAACACATGCTTAACCAGAAATGGCCCTTCGTATGTAGGGGTCCATTTACCCCTGGGATCACTTTGAGGAAGGATGATGCGTTTGATTACCAGGTCCCCAACTTGATACTCTTGTGGTCTGACTTTCTTGTTAAATGCCCTGATCATCCGTTTTTGGTACGTTTGACCATGACAAATAGCAGTGAGTCTCTTTTCGTCAATTAGGTTTAATTGATCAAGTTGAGTCTGGATCCAGTCATCTTCACTCAAGTCTGCCTCATTCATTATCCGGAGAGAGGGTATCTGGACTTCAATTGGCAAGACTGCCTCCATGCCATAGACCAAAGAAAAGGGTGTTGCCCCGGTTGACGTCCTTGCTGAGGTACGGTACCCATGAAGAGCAAATGGTAACATTTTGTGCCAATCTTTGTAGGTCACTGTCATCTTCTGCACAATTTTCTTGATGTTTTTATTAGCCACTTCGACAGCCCCATTCATCTTCGGCCGGTAGGGAGAAGAATTGTGGTTTTGTATCTTGAATTGCTCGCAGAGCTCAGTGATCATCTTGTTATTAAGATTGGTACGATTGTCTGTAATGATTCTTTCAGGGACTCCGTACCGACAGATCAGGTTATGCCGAATGAAACGTGCAACGACGCTCTTGGTTACGGTGGCATAGGAAGCTGCCTCAACCCACTTTGTGAAGTAATCAATCGCTACCAAGATGAAGCGATGCCCGTTGGATGCCGTCGGTAGGATCTCACCGATCATATCGATGCCCCACATTGCAAAAGGCCAAGGTGCCGTCAGGACGTTCATAGGAACCAGAGGGATATGCACCTTATCAGCATAGATCTGGCATTTATGACAAGTTCGAGAATGTTGGTAACAGTCGGCTTCCATTGTGGACCAGAAATATCCTTCCCTAAGGATTTTCTTTGCCATGGTATGTCCACTGGAATGTGTTCCGAATGTACCTTCATGCAGTTCTACCATGATCTTCTCTGCTTCAGCCTTATCCACACAACGCAGTAGAGTTGAATCATGATTTCATTTGTAGAGAATGCCGTTGCTGAGAAAGAATTTTGCCGCGAACCTTCTCAGAAACTTCTTATCGTTGACAGACGCACCTTCAGGGTATTCTTGAGCTTCCAAATATCTCTTCACCTCATGATACCAGGGTTTTTCAGTCACCTCTTCGGCCTCAAGATCGCAGCAGTATGCAGGTTCGTCCAACTTCCAGATAATGATCCAGGGAGCCTCGTTATCCCATTTGACTTTGAACATTGAAGACATCGTAGCTAGTGCGTCCGCTAACTGATTCTCCTCTCTTGGGAAATGTTCAAAAATTATCTCTTCAAAGTGGGGAAGCAAAGTCAACACATACTCCTTGTAAGGAATAAGATTTGGGTGTTTCGTATCCCACTCGCCTTTGATCTGATTGATCACGAGAGCGGAATCTTCGAAGACACTCAGAAACTTGATCCTTAAGTCGATTGCGGCTTAAAGACCCATGATACATGCCTCATATTCTGCCATGTTGTTGGTGCAGTTGAAACACAATCGGGCGGTGAGTGGAGTATGAGTACCTTTGGGGGATATGATCACAGCGCCGATGCCGTTACCCAAAGCGTTCGAGGCTCCGTCGAAATGCATAGACCATCGGGATCCTTCCTCAGGTCCTTCATCCGGTCCAGGTACTTCACAATCAGTTACTACCATGATATCTTCGTTCGGAAATTCAAAGTTCAATGATTGGTAATCGTCCACAGGTTGGTGTGCCAAATGATCTGCCAATACACTTCCTTTGATTGCTTTTTGAGTTGTGTACTGGATGTCATATTCCGTTAAGATCATTTTCCATCTTGCTATTCTTCCAGACAGAGCAGGCTTTTCGAATATGTACTTGATTGGATCCATTTTTGAAATCAACAGAGTAGTGTGAGTCAGCATATACTGTCTCAGCCAGCGAGCAGCCCATACCAGAGCGCAACAAGTTTTCTCGAGCAGTGAGTACCGAGACTCACAGTCGGTAAACTTTTTGCTCAGGTAATAAATAGCGTGCTCTTTTCGGCCAGACTCGTCATGCTGCCCCAGCACACACCCCATTGAGTTGTCAAGTACTGTCAAGTATAGTATTAGAGGTCTCCCTTCAACCGGAGGCATAAGAATGGGTGGTTCTTGGAGATATTCCTTTATCTTTTCGAAAGCAGCCTGACATTCATCGTTCCAACGTACTACTTGATCTTTCTTCAGCAATTTGAAGATTGGCTCACAGGTAGCAGTTAGATGTGAGATGAATCGGGCAATGTAATTCAGTCGTCCCAAAAAACCTCTGACTTCTTTCTCTGTCTTGGGAGTCGGCATCTCTTGTATGGCTTTTACCTTGGCAGGGTCCACTTGAATACCTTTGTCGCTTACAATGAAACCTAGCAATTTTCCAGACCTCACCCCAAAGGTGCATTTGTTTGGGTTCAACCTCAGCTTGTACAACTTCAGTCGGTCAAACAGCTTCCGCAGATGGTCAAGGTGTTCCTCCTCAGTTTGGGACCTTGCAATCATATCATCAACGTAGACTTCAATCTCATGATGGATCATATCATGAAATAAAGCAACCATGGCACGTTGGTAGGTTGCCCCAGCATTTTTCAACCCGAATGGCATGACCTTGTAGCAGAAGGTGCCCCACTGAGTGACAAAGGTAGTCTTTTCCATATCTTCAGGAGCCATATTGATCTAATTATACCCTGAAAAACCATCCATGAAGGAGAACACCTTGTGTTGAGCAGTATTGTCAACAAGAACGTCGATGTGAGGCAGAGGGAAATCATCCTTAGGGCTGGCCCTGTTCAAATCCCTGTAGTCGACACACATTCTGACTTTACCATCTTTCTTTGGCACTGGAACCACATTGGCCACCCACTGAGGATAAGAAGTCACTGCTAGAAACCCGGCATCAAATTGTTTCATAACCTCAGCTTTGATTTTCTCGGACATCTCTGGGCGCATGCAGCGGACCTTCTGTTTTACCGGAGGGCAGTCATCCTTGGTAGGCAGGTGATGAACTACAATGTCGGCATCCAAGCCAGGCATGTCTTCGTAAGACCAAGCAAAGATTTCCATGTAATCATGCAGCATCTGGATCAATCTTTGTTTCACGCTGAGCTCTAGATTGGCGCCAATCTTGACTTCTTTTCTATCTGTCTCAGTACCCAGGTTTACTGTTTCCACTGGCTCTTCATGCGGCTGAATGGCCCTCTCTTCCTGGAGTATCAGTCTTGCAAGTTCACCAGGCACTTCGCAATCATCTTCACCTTCGTCTTCGACCAAGTTGATCGGATTTTCAAAGTCATAACTGGCAGTAGCAGAGCCGTTACTAGTGAGATCCAGAGTGGATTGGAACCTGTATAAGTGAGTGTGTGTAAATATAGCTGTTTCGCAATATATAACACAGAAAGAAAAAAGAGCACAAGATTTGAAATGCAACAAACGTCCAATGTTTTGATTAATGATATATGGAAATGTCATACAAAAAGCCCTCACAAATGGAGCTACGGTGCCCCGGGTAGGACACCGAGCCAATAAAAGTTTCAACATATTGTTTGTTACAAATTGAAAACAAAAGAGTTCATTACTGTGTGACAAATGTAATAGGTGTAAAATCCTTTTCCGTCCAGTTGCTTGGTCCGTTGTTGGTTGTTGGATAGATCCAACTGTCAAATTATGCTTCCTCTACGTCCTCCTCGATAGCATTCACTCTTGGGTTGGTGATGAACACTGGAGACTTTCTGATCCTTTCTTTGCGAACAACCCTCTGAGCCTCTGCAGTGAAGCCCAGCCCAAACTTGTCGGTCTTTTGAGTGAAGTCAGGAAGCTGACCCCAGTTTGCACACTTGCCTTTCTCGATCACAGCCCGGGCATCCTTCAAGGAAGCCATCTTCAAAGGAAAGTCTTCTTCAACCACTGTCTCAGCTGACGCCAACGTTGGAGGTACCTCCTCAAAATGTTGAAAGGGGGTTTCAATAAACTCCCCGTCCATCTCGATATACCGGAATGAATTCAAGTGGCTTACCATGTATTCCTCCTCACCCTGCACAGTAACAATCTTCCCTTTGACAGGGTATTTGAGCTTCTGGTGTAGAGTGGATGTTACCTCCCCAGCCTTGTGAATCCAAGGTCGACCCAACAAGCAGGAATAAGATGGACGAATATCCATTACATAGAACGTTGAGTCAAAGACTTGGGAACCCACACGGATAGGAACGTCTACCTCACCGTGCACCATCCTCTTAGAACCGTCGAAGGCTCTAACAATGATGTTACTAGGCTTCAATTCCAGGCCCTCACAATCCAACCGATCTAAGGCCTTCTTGGGCAAAACATTCAGGGAAGAACCGGTATCCACCAACACGTGTGCGAGAGTAGTGCCCCTGCATTCTATGGAAACAAGCAGGGCATCATTGTGGTCTTTCCCTTTGGAGGTAAGGTCTGCATCCGAGAAACCCAAACCATTGTCAGCTGTCAAATTAGCCACACAGTCAGTGAACTGATCTGCAGATGTCTCTTGCGGCACATGGGCCGTTTTCAGAAATGAAACCAGGGCCTTGGCGTGGGCCTCTGAGCACAGTAGCAATGATAGCATAGAGATTTTGGAGGGGGTATGCCCCAGCTGTTCAACGACATTGAAGTCACTCCTTTTAATGATTTTAAGGATTTCCTCCATCTCTTGCTGGGAGGCTTCAATAGCGGTCTTTCTTGGTGCCTCTGTCCGGGCAGGCAAATCGGTAGCAACTTCTTTGCCCCGAGCATCAGAGGACTCGGCGGCGGTAGTAGACACAGGAACTTGATTTGAAACATGCACACTTGCGGGTGTGATGATAAGAGGTTTTCGGATAACTGGCGGTGCAATGTCAGGCGAGAAGAGCCTGCCACTGAGAGTAATCTTGGCGGGACCAGTGATGTTACTGATACTGGTATCAGTGTTGAACTCCTACTTCACTCCAAGCACATACACGTCTGCCCCATAGTGCCATGGGACAGCCTTGTCAGATTCATAGGGGAGGGGCCCCGGAACAGTAATGGTAATGGGTGCAACAGACATAATTTGGACTGGCTTCCTCGGGGGAGCCTTGGTAGGATTGTTGAAAATTGTGACGACAGATACTTCTTCAGCGGAAACAAACGGAACAGCAGTTTTCTTGAACAAAATTTCTTTGCTATCCATCAGGCTTTGGATGCCTGATTTCAGCAGCGGACAACCGGTAGGGATAACAGCAGACATGAGGCAACCCTTGCTACAACCCGGAAATAAACCGGCTAGCAGTAGGTTCCTCTTAACAGTCAATAGAGGGGTAGCAACATCATTCACCGAAACAGCATACAAATCTTCCTCAATGGCATTTACTCTATGCTGGGGCATAGGAGCAGTTACAACATTTGGCCTCTCAGGCGCCTCAAACTGAATTTCCTTCGCATCAATAAGGTCTTGGACCTTATTTCTCAGGGCCCAGCAATCATCAGTAGTATGCCCGGGGCTATCAGAATGATAAGCATAACGGGCATTTGGGTTATACTTAGGAGATGCAGTATTCACGACCTTCGGAGCCTCTTTGATGGTCACCAAGTTGGTTGATAGCATTTGCGGTAAGATTTGTGACAAGGTCATACTCAGCCGAGTGTATTGCCTCTTGGGCCTCTCACCCCTTTGTTGATTGTACTGCTGAGGAGCAGCAACAGGTTTTGAAATTACCAAGGCATTGACGGCTTGGTGGTGTTCTGGCTTGACTTGTCTTCTAGGACCATAGACGGCACTAGCTTCCTTCTTGAAAGGTTTCTTCTCAATACTTGCGGAAGCACCCTTCTGTATCTTTCCTGACCTGATGCCAGCTTCTATCCTTTCACCCGTTAGGATCAAATCCATAAACCCAGCGGAGGAATTACCAACTAGATGATTGAAGAATGGGCCAGACAAGGTCCCTAGAAACATGTCAACCAGTTCACGGTCAGTCAATGGAGGCTGCACCCTGCCAGCCAAATCTCTCCATTTTTACGCATATTCTTTGAATCCTTCGCCCGTTCCTAATGACATACCCTGAAGTTGGGTACGCGTAGGAGCGAGGTCAGAATTGTATTGATATTGTCTATAAAATGCGGTATCCAAATCTTCCCAATGTCGGATACTAGTTCCATCTAGCTGATAGAACCACTCAAGTTGTGACCCCGAAAGGCTATCTTGGAAGAAGTGGATCCAAAGGTTTTTGTCTGCCGTGTAAGGTTGGATCTTCCTTACGTACGATCTGAGATGCAGCTTTGGACAGGAAGCCCTGTCGTATTTGGCAAAGGCAGGCGCCTTGAACTTGTGTGGGATTACCACCCCAGAAGATAACCCTAAATCTCCGAAATCCAACCCTGGTACATTTTGAATCTCCATGGCACTCAAGCGGTCCTCTAATTGCTTGTATCTGTCAGCAGCGGGAGGGTATTGTTCGTCATTGTAGTCCGTCTCGTTGTCAGAGACGGCAGGACTAGGAGCCTCTCCCCCTTGGGGACTATCTTTCTCTGCAGAGGAAGTAGTTGGATCAGCCTCGTTATGGAGTGTGTTCCCAAACCTGCGTCCAGTATTGAACAACGCAGTCCTCTTCTTCTTCTTCTTCTTTAGGAGCAGAGCCTTCAACTCTTGTTGACCTTGGGCCAGGCTCATAACCATCTCTTGAAACTGGGCACTCTGGGCCTGGAGGGCCTTGATTGCTTGCTCACTGGATGACTCTGGATTCATGATGACTGTTCAAAATAAACAGCGAAGAAGATTAAGCAACCTGTAGAAAAAGGGGTACCTGTTATGCACATGATGCATGAGATGCTATCTATGCAATGCATTCAAGGATTTTAGAAATTCACAATTGTTGCAGACAAAAAGAACGCACGTCATATTAATAAGAAGAAGTTTGTTAGTACATAAGTGCCCCATGGGCCAAATATTACAAAAATAACTTCTCAAGGTAAAAAGACATTGCGTATCCTCTTTGGCGCAATGTAGGTGTTGAGGGCTTCTTGCTCATGGAGTCGACGGGTGAGCTCTAGAACCTTCTTTTCGCTGGCGTAGAAGCTGGCTTCAAAAGTGTTTCGTTCCTCCTTGAGTTGGATCCAACTCTTCTGCATCTCCTCCCACGATGTAGCCATGTCAGGATGTAGGATGGTGTAGGGAACCTCTCCTTCCTTGACGGGCTCTTTAATCACAGGGAGAACATGAGGATAAGGCATCATTAGACTCTGGGCTCGGGCTCGTACCCACTTGAGATAAGGCTCAAGAGGGATGGAATTCTTGTGCCCCAGTGTCTTGCTGTCAACCTTGTTGGGCATCCTCCAAGCTCTGATGAACCTTTGGCGAAGTCCTTGCGCATCGTTGTGAAAGTCAAAAACTAGGTCAGGAATCAACATGTCGTGAGGGCCATCTCTTCGTGCATATCCAAATTGCCTTAAAGCTAGACAAGGGTTGTAGGTAATGCCCCCTCTAATGCCAAGTAATGGAACATTAGGGAACTCTCCACAATGATCGACGATGATGACATTTTCTCTGGATCGAGAACACCAATGTACATCAGAGTGAGTAAGAGTCATCAACCGTTGGGACCACCTTGAGCCTTGGTCATTCTTCAAGACAGATTGTGGGAGGTGCGAAATAAACCACCTTGCAAGGAGAGGAGTACATCACATGAGAACACCCCTCTTTCTCATTGTTCGTGTGTAAAATGAGTGAAGGATGTCCCCAAGAAATGTTGGTATTGGATTTCTGGACAAGAAGATTTTGACGGCGTTGACATCTACCAGTTGGTCAGAATTTGGGAACAGGACCAACCCATAGATAAGGAGTGCCACAATCTCTTCAAAGGGTTGTAGGTCCAATGAATTCCAACATTCTTGTGCCTTCTCAAACAAGAATTTTGCTAAGAAGCCTTTGACACCGCTTCTAGTTTCCCAGTGCCCCTTGATGTCAGATGGCTGTAGATGTAGTGCTCGAGCAACATCTTCAGGCTTTGGTTCCTTTTCCGTACCGTTGAAAGGTAGTTGATTTAGGATAGGAATTCTCAAGAGTTGAGAAAATTCCTCCAAAGTGGGTACCAACTGGTAGTCGGGGAAAGTGAAACAGTGATGAAGAGGGTCAAAGAACTGGAATAGCACCTTCATCATGTCCTCTTCAATGTTGGTGTTGACTAAGCTGAGCAGTCTACCATGTCTTTCACTGAAGGATGAGCTTTCTGGAATCCTTGATGTGAGCTCCTTGAGTTGAGGAGGGATTCTCACAAGGTTGACTTGGATGGTTTTTCTGCGAGGAATTTCCATGACCTACAAAACAAGAACAAAGATGAAGATCTAAACCCTTGAAGTGGTTAGTAAATGCATATGATGCTTTATGATGTTCATGATGTATGCACAAACATATGTACAAGCAAATCACACCAAACCCTAGTTTCAGGCTTGCATGGGGTTTCATAGGTAAGTACCCTCTTGAGTGTAGTTGGCTTAAAATCCTGTCCTATAAATAGTAACCGGGTTCTAAGGAGCTCAATATCATTGGATTGTTTTCATTGTTCATTGTTTTGGTGTAGCCACTTAACTAGCGACCAAAATATTCCAAGAAAACAACCCTTAATGAGTGTAGTATCGAGTATCTACCAACTTCGGACTGCACCAAAGCCGGTCATCTCACTACCCCTAATGAAAGGCCAAGATGGTCAAGTAAGGTTCTAGGTCATTAGTGCTTAGTGACATCACTCAGCGGCCCCGTACTCTCCTTGATTGAACTCAAGGGTTACCGGTACTCACAAATATGTCGCACTAATATAGCTATTGCTTCGACCGTGTCGGTATACCCCGCACAGTTTCCACAACGTATTGCTATCTATGAATGTTTCCCAAAATCCGGGTGTAGGATTGCAAACCCAAACAAGAGAGCCAAGATATAAAGCAATCAAAACAAACAATTTAGTCATGCAAGAGGGTGATCTAAGCCCTAAGGTTACTCCACTTTAAAGTTATCCCCAGCAGAGTCGCCAGTTCTGTGATACGGTGGGAGAACTGACTTGAGGTCTTGCGTTTGTATTCGCAAATGTTTCGGTTGAGCAAGAGTCGCCACCGACTTTTTATTTTATCCTAAGGAAAGGTTAAAAAGCACAGCAAAAACCTTTGAGATGTTTTCTTGGGTTCGGGGAGTAGATTATAGAAAGGGAAGGTATTAGCACCCTTTCTATCCATGGTTATCCATGGGCTCTTAGTTACTTGCTTAGATCAACTTGCCTTAATTTTCAATTGTTTGAAATGGTGCTTTCAATTGTTTGAAATGGTGCTTTGTGTGTGTGTTTTGAAAATGTTTTGAAAAGAGGCCAATGTGGTGGCAACCTTTGTAATGATCCATGTTGGGATGTATACAAAGGTGTATGTCTTTTGAAAAGGTTTTCAATTTTTTTTAAAGTTGTTTTGAAAGTGTATTGATGTGTGTTTTGAAAAGAATAGGCAAGTGTTTTGTTTTGCAAGTTCGATTCAAGTAACTAAGAGTTTGTCTACTCCTAAATTTCTCAAAGATTTCTTCTATGTTTTTAACCCTTTTAACAATTTTGTTCCACCATTGCATTTAGTGGACAATCTTGTGTTAGGATGTGAAAGGGACGGGCGCGGGTCATCGTTTAGACCATAATTGCAATGGTGCCAAGTATCTTTGGGAAATTTTTCCTTGGAGTGACTTGATCATTTTTTAGGCAACTTTCGAAAGCGTCATCGAGGGACTATGATCATTTGAATTGTGTTTGTTTTGCCCAAAGAGACCTAACATGCAATATGGCCCATTATTGAAGGCAACAAGTGGAATACCCTAGGGGTGCAAGTGTGATTAGTGTTGTCCATTTTCATGCTTGATTATCTTGAAGTTAGGTCAAACTATTTTGGTTAATTGATTTGCATACAACCCTAATTCTAGCATGGCATATTTAGAAAGCTTGTAAATGCGAAAAATAAAGTTCCTAAGTTATTACAACACAATATATGGGTACAAATGTTCAAATGGGGATGTTTTAGCAAGAATTAAAACCCTAGACTATTACAATCCAAATGGAATCATACAAATTATTTAATATACAATAATTAAATAAAATAAGATAAATATGCAAGATGCAAAAAATGATTTTTTATGTGTATGTAAAAAGTGTTTTTTATGTGTCAAGAAAACAAAAATAAAAAGTATTAATTTTTGGTGTTTTTTATGCATTTAGGGCAAGAACCCTAATTTTACAAATAAAAGTATTTATTGTATAATATAAACAATATTTATTAATTATTTACAAAAAATAATAAAAGAGAAGTATATTTGTCAAAAAGGTATTTTTAATGTTAAATATTAGTAAAAATAAAAATATATTATTTTTATGTTTTTAACCTAAATATACTAATAAATATATAAGTATTTGTATTATTTACTAAATATATTAAATATGTACAAAAATAAAATATTTAATATTTACAAAAAAAAGTATATTTTATATAAAATATTTTCAGAAGATAAAATAAAATAAAAAATGGAAAATAAATGTATTTGGTATTATTCCTAATATTCTAAACAAAAAAGTATTATGTATTTATTTATATATATAACTAACCAAAGCAAATAAATATCAAATAAAATGCAAAAAAATATGGAAAAATGTTTTTTAATATTTTTATGTTTTAATGAAAAATAACAAATCAGAATCAAAAAGAAAAAATTGAAAATGGCAAATAAAACTCAAAATGGGCCAGGGGGTGCAACTGTAAAAGCATGGTGTGAAAAGGAAAAGAGATCTCAGGCCCAGCCCAAGAAAGGTTGTCTTCAACCTTCAGACAACCATTTGAAAAAACGCGCGCCTCTGATGCTTCAAACACAACTCCTGATTCCTGGACTTTTAGCACAAACTTACAACATGAAAAATGTCAAGCATCAAGCCACGATTCTGGACATATAAATAACTCATCCTAACTCTCAGAAATGAGAGAGAATTTCTTCTCCCCCAATTCCTGACCTAGTTTTTATTCCAAGTTCAGACCTCAAATTCTCATAGCACACATAACATAAATGAAAACTAATTATATGGGCATGTTCAGGGCCATGAATGTGACATAATTTCTTCACAAATCTAAACCTAACAATGCCTGGATAGAGAGATAAGAGTTCATGAACTTACCTGTTCAGTTGGAATCGTGTCTGGCAATGGAGGAGCTTTCAGGGCAAGATGATGATTTGTATAGCTTGCTTGATGTCTGAGGATGCTATTTCAATACTTGGTATGCTTTGAAACCTTCTATATCAAGCTGCAGAAGTCAACCTGCAAGAGGAAGAAATGAAAATGGCAAAACTGATTAGAGGTGTTACAGTCTGCTTCTAATGCTCTGGACAGTTTGTATGGATGGTAGGGAAAGTGTTTGAACTAGTTTGGATGAAAGTGCACGATGGAAATGAGCTATGGGATTCAAATTGCAGCTTATGCCCTGTTTTTGCAGTTTTATGGTGATTCTTTGTTAGAGAGGGCAATGGAGATGGTTAGCTCGTGTTTCAGGTCAGGGTGATTGTTTGGAATGTGTGTAACAAGTTTGCTTAAGTTGGTTTTTGCTGAGATGAGAGTTGTGTGTTGTTATGTAATGTTTCTTCAACTTTAAGCAACAAAGTGTCAAGTGGTTTTCTAGACTGATGGAGGCCCCTCTAATGTGCTGCTAAGCTTACCCTTGATCAGTGGGATTAGTCTAATAACTTGTGCCAAGGAGATTTGCTGTGTACCTCTTGATTTTCTAATTGACATAAAGTTCTACTTTTGCAAAAATGGACATTATGCTTTTTCTATTTATGGCTTAGTTTTGCATACAATGCTTGAACACACAAAATAAGGTCTTGGCACAATGAGTTAGCATTAAATTTATGAGTGCAAAAGGGATATAGGACCTGTAATAAAGGAATGCAAGCTGAGTTCAAAATTTCCTAAGTGTATGAACATGAAAATTGGCCATAACAAAAGTGAGTTTTTCCCAACTTTCCAAATTCGATTCTCCCTAACCATGAGGTTGTTTGATGAGTTATTGGACATTTTGGAAAGCTTGGAATGTGTACTACAATCCATCTTTGAAATGCAAATTGAAATTCCAAGTGGAAGCATGTGAAAAATGGTCTTGAAGTTAGGAAAAAATCCTGCCTAAAATGGTTCAAAATTTCTCTAAGTTAAGAATGGTTTGGTACCCTTGTTCCAAAAATTGTAACTTGAGCTACAAGCTTCTTTTGAGGAAACTTTGTGAATCAAAGTTGTAGATTTCGCAATGGACTACAACTTTCATGTTTTGACTTTTTCTTGAATCCAAATTAATCTTGGTGAGAAAGTGGGACAAAGTTAGGAAAAAATTAGGGTTTTTCATAACTTAGAAAAATTCTAAGTTATGAAAAATCTTCATTTCAAACCCTAATTTTCAATTCTTGATTTCTTGATGAACAAGTTTCATGATTTGGCATGTTTTGATGAAAAATGAATCTTGACACTTGATTTTGACCAAAAAGTCAAAGTTTGACTTTTCAGTATACAGTCAAAATTGATCAATTGACTGGGAAATTCAATTGTCAATCTTGTGCATTTGGGATCTTTTGAACTTGTTGAGTATGTCAAGACAATTCCATGGGGTCCTTGAGTCCATATGTGAGTTTGGTTTGCCATTGGCTAGGTCAAACAGTCAAAAATTGCCTTTGTGCAGTCAAAAACCCTAAAAATTACCATTTTGCCCTTTTGGTGATCTGATCAAATTTCTTGTGGAATTGTGATCCAAACTTGATCAAATGGTACATGTGAGTTCATAATGTTGATGTGGGTCAATTTTCATGAGGTTTGACTGTCAATTGGCCACAGTTGACTTTTTTCCCCAATACAGCTGATTTCTAGGTAAACTGTCCAATTGACTGGGAAAAATTTGGAATCAAGACTTGAAACTTGGTATGGATAAACTTGGGAGTCCAACATGAAGCATGAAAGTCATCTTAGGCATTTTAGGTTAAAATATCTTTGTGCAAACACAAACCCTAATTTGGGTTAACAGTGCAAGGAGAAGTCTTGAGCAGAGGAAACTCTAACTGGATCTTGAGCTCCAAGGGTCTTGTGATGAGAAAATGTTGAGGAAATGGGAGGGCAAATTTTGGGGTACAACACCCACTTTATCAGGATACTCCAGAATGATGGGCCTGACAGCTTCATATGGCATACCTAAATTCTGAGCACGGATGCGGACCCATCTGTAGTAGGGTTCCATAGGTAGAGAAGTCTTCGGTCCCAACTCATGTGGGTCAGCTTTGTGGATTTTGTCCTAATCCTTGATGAACCTACGACGCAGCTCGTCACTATCTACCTGAAACTCAAAACTGATGTGAGGCACCAACATCTCATGAGGCCCTGCTCTTCTGGCTCTTCCAAACTGATGGAGAGCTAGACATGGATTATAAGAGATTCCTCCTTGGGTACCAATCAAAGGAACATTAGGATATTCTCCACAACGATCAATGACAGCTACCTCATCCAAACCCCTGAAAGTCCAAATGCTGTCATTATCAGTGAGAGACATTAACCTGTGAGCCCAACCTCTTCCTTCTTTGTTCTTAAGCACGAACTTAGGGAGGTGCGAAATAAACCACCTCACTAACAAAGGAATACAACACCACAGAGTTCCTCGTCTTCGGGCAGTACGAGCATAGAGTTGTTGCAGGATATCACCTAAGAGAGTGGGCACAGGGTTCCGAGACATGAAGATCTTTATGGCAATGATGTTAATGAAGTTATCCGGATTTGGAAACAGAACCAGACCATAGATTAAGAGAGCCAAGATGTCTTCATACGCCCTGAAGTCTAGGTCATTCCAGAAACTGTTAGCTTTACCAATCAGAAACTGTTAGCTTTACCAATCAGAAACTTGGCCAAGAAACCCTTAACTCTGCTTCTAGTCACCCAGTTGTCCATTACCTCTTTGTGGGTCAAGGGAAGGGCTGCAGCAATCTCCTCAAGCCTAAGAGTCTTTTCCCAACCAGTGAAGGGAGTCTGATCCAAGATAGGGACACCCAGCAAATCAGAGAACTCTTCCAGGGTTGGGACCAGCTGGAAGTCTTGAAAGGTGAAGCAGTTATACAAGGGATCATAGAACTGGGTCAAGACACTCATCAGTTGTTGGTCCCACTTTGCAGTGACTAAACCGAGAAGAGAACCATGCCTCTGGATGAAGGAAGTGGTGTTTGGAATTCTGCTAACCAATTCTTCAAGCAACTCAGGTGGGTGAACAAAATTGAACCGGATAGTGTTCCTTCGCACAGGCATCATGATGTCCTACAAAACAGAGCAAAGGTGAAACCCTTTTGTCTTTGAAATGGTCAGTCCTTATGCAGAATGCATGCAATGTTTATGATGGCATGATGTTATGATAAAGCACAACACAAATATTCACAAAGGCAAACATGATAAGGCACACAAGTCACACAAGACAACCCTTAGGGTTTAGGCTAGCATGAAGTTCAGGTACTACCCTCTTTCAGTTTGTTGGTTAAGACCTGTCCTATCAGAAGTAACCGGGTTCTAGAGGATCCCAATATCACTGACTATCCTTAATCAGTCATAACTCTAGCATCACAATCTTTTCTTGCGGCCAGAACCATCGCGAGAGTTTAGCCTCAATGGGTGTAGCATACTGCTACTGTTATATTGGCTAAGTTGGGTCATTTAAGGTTCTAAGGTCGGTTGGTGCTTAATGACTCCTCAGAAGACCCATATTCTCCTCGTTGCGACACAAGGGATATCGGTACAGACCAAGGTGCCACACCAATGTAGCCACTGCTTCACCCGTGTCGGTCTACGCCGGACAGGTCCCTCACAGCTTATGCTACCTAACAGGGTATCCCCAGATCCGGGTTAGGATCTATCAAACTCCGAGACAATGCCCACAATAATAAAGCAAACAAACACAGCAATTGAAAACACAAGTATGAGCTATCCTAAGGTACACCTCACTTTATAGTATCCCCAGCAGAGTCGCCAGTTTTGTGATCGGTGGATTTAGAACTGACTGTTTAACGCTGGTTCGCGAAATGTCGCGGAAGCAAGAGTCGCCACCGTCTTTTATTTTCTCCAACATGGACAGGACAAAAGCACAGCAAAATTCCTTATGAGAACATTTCTCGGTTCGGGAGGTAGATTTATAGAAAGGGAAGGTGTTAGCACCCTTTCTATCCATGGTTATCCATGGGCTCTTAGATACTTGCTCTTATGTTTTCAAAATGTTTGCTTTTCAAAATGTGAGTGGGTTTGAAAAAATTTCATTGAAAGATTTATGAATAACTCTTGTATCAGTCCTCAAGAGTGTTTGAAAAATCATTTTGAAAGTCTTTTGAAAGTGTCAGTGTGAAAAGGTTTTTTTGATTTGTTTTGAAGAGAGCAAGTATCCATGAGTCATCTACCTACCCTAAGGAATTAAGCTGTGTAGAAGTCCCTAAAGTAGTGCCATCCCACTATTGAGAGGTAGGTAGCACCACCGTTGGAGGTGTTCAGGTCAATTCGATTTTAGGCACAGTGTGGTCACCGAAGCAACAGTAGGACACCTTAGAAGCTACCCTTATGTCCTTGATCCTTTTTTAATCCGAGGCAACCGTTTCGAGGCAACTATTCTGAGGCAACTGTTTCGAGGCAACTGGATCATGGACATAAGGACTTACTAAAATGTCCTATACTTGACGACCACGTTTCGAAGGCAACAGGTGAGGCGTACCCTAGAAGTGGTGTGTGTATTTGTGTGTTATTTTCATGTTAATATTTATCTTTGATCATGGCATTGTGAGCTATGCTTGTTTTTAATTAGCATACATTCTTTCATACAATTTAGGATTTAAGAGTGCGGAAAATTAAAAGCGGAAAGATAAAAGCTACGTTATTACAAGGCGCGGGTCTATACATCGCCAAAGTACAAAGACCCGTTTTTGATAAAGATGCGGAAAGTAAAAAGAAAAGTGATAAACCTAATTACTATTACATCCTTGAGCAGTTACATAATATTCAAAAGAAAATAATACGCGAAATAGAAATTAAAATTGGGCGTCCGAGGGTTTTGACCCTTTTGAGAAATTAAATGAAATTAAAGTCTATTTAATTATTTAATTAAAGAAAAGAAAATATGTTTTTTATGTTTTTTTTTGTATTTATGAAAATAAGAAAAAAAAAGAATTAAAGAAAACCCTAGTTCTAAATTATTTTAATTGTTAAAGAAAAAGGTCAAAATTAGGCTAATTAACTAAATTATTTAATTTACATGTTTATTTACAAAAAATAATAGTTAATAATAATAATAAATAATGAGGAAAATAGTTAATTAAGGAAAAGATAAAATGTCAAAACCTAATTCTATGTATTTTATTTATTAAGAAAAGTGTTAAAATTAAAACCTAATTTAACTAAGTTAGTTATTGAAATTTATTTACAAAAATAAATTAATGAGTAAATTAATAAATAATTAAACATATTTTTGTATTTTGATTTTTCTGATTTTATTATGAAAAGAAAATTATTTTAGGGTGAAAAAAAACAATTAAAACATTAAATGAATTAGAAAAGAAAATCAAATAAAATAAAAAAGAGATGCAAACCAAAGGGGGTATCAGGCCCAGAATGGAGGTGTTTGGGAGTAATTCAGGCCCAAGAGACAATGCCTTGTTTGACTTTTCTGATCATGCGTATGAGGCTTGACTGAGGTACACCCTGGATACCGTTCTATGGCCATTGGATGAGTGATCATGAGCGCGTGGCAGGCTAACGTGTGAGGATGCATGGTAGGCCTTCTGATGAACGCTGCATGGAAACACATTAGGATAAAAATTATGAAATATGTGGGGGGACCTGAGAATCGAACCCAGGTCCCTATACCTGCAAGACACGTCCTCCACCAACTGGCCATTTGCGTTTGTTTGTATACATAACAACAAAGAAATATAATATATAAAATATGCCCATTATGCTGAAATATTAAAAAAACTGCACCAAAGTTTGAACGCCCCAGTCATGTAATGCCACGTCCATCTTCTTCCTTGTTATTCCTGCAAATATGAAACAAGTAGCGGGGTTTTAAACCCCCACTAACTGAAACTTGTGAAAATAGCGATTAGAAGAGGAGGAAATATAAAAAGGGCGCGAGGGTATCATTTGCATCGTCTTGAGCTTCTGATTCTGTCCATATAAGTTTGGAAGTCCAATTTTTCCATACAAGGAAAGCCCTATTTTGAAGCTTCTGAAACCCTAATATTCTTCAATGGTGAATTCTGTTTCAAGCAGTTTTAGCACAATTAAACATTACCAAAAGCTTCAGGGAGATGTTAATAGCATAAATCAATAATCAAAACACATGAATGATGCGTGGAAATTAAAATTCGATTATGAAATATTTGTGAAGAAACGTGACTCAGTTCTACCGATTCTTGGAGTATGGGGACTTGTTCTTGATGCCAACAGCTTCCTTGAATCGTCCTGCAAATATGAAATCAGTTTCCAAGTTTTTGTTAAAAAGTTGCAAATTGGTTATCAGTTTTCAGCAGCTTTTTCGTGTCTCTATCAATTAGGTTAGGTCTTGCATAAGCATGTGAAGGATTCTAGGTCAAAAACAAGCCCATGGATCCATGAATTTATGATTTGAATATTTGATTTTTAATCATGAAATTTCAATCTTTTTTTCAATGGAACTTTGCCAATTATTGAAGATCTTATCCCCTTGGATGATGCACGAAATCTTTAGCATATTTGGAGTATATTTGCTGCATAAAAAGATTTGAAAACCATTATTTGATATTTTTCTACAATTAAAACTAATTAAATGAATTAATAAGAATAAAAACTCAAATAATTAATTAAAAATAAGAAAATAAATCCCTTTGAGCTTAATGGGTCGTGCATAGGCTTTGGGTAATGATTCAAGGAAGAATTTGAGGCCCATTAGCAATTTTGAAGTGTTTTAGGCAAAGTTGACTTTTGAAAATTCCCAAAAATTTCCCAACTTCTCCAATGCATATCTTGCTCAATTTTGAAGCTATGAACATGTTCTTGGACATTTTGGAAAGGTATTGAAGTCCTTTAACCATTGCCTTTGGTCCCATGTCATTTTGATTTACCAATCTCAAGTTATGGTCTTTGAATTAAAGTGCCTTTTTGTTGACTTTTGAAAATGACCTATAATGTTGAAATTGATAACTTTTTGTGAGGGCATTTCTTGGACTTGGAGTGTGAAGATGAGTTGTAGGAAATGTTATTCTCTTCAAAATGAGCATTGGATGGAATTTTTCTGATAAACCATGAAGAAGTTATGCCTTGGTCAATTTGCAGTTGACTTTTCAGCTGTCCCAAAATAGAAACTTTTGCATCTTGAGACTTTTTGAGCCATGCTTTTGGAATCATGATCAAGAATTTATCAAATGATGATTGTGGCTTCAAAATAAGATGTTGACCAAAATTTTTGACTTTTGACTGTCAAATGACCATTTTACCCCTACAGTTGACTGTGGTGCAATTAGGGTTTTTTGACTGTGCAATTTGATGCTGTGAGTCTTGAACCTTGACATATGGATGCTTGACAATGTATGTAGGAATATGGGACTTGATTAGACCCTTGGAAACCTCAATTTCTTTGCAAGAACCAAAACCCTAATTTTGATTGTATTAGGAGGCAATTGGACTGTGCAACCCTTGAGAGATTTTGAATCATCTGGAGATTGATCTTGGCAAATCTTGAAGGATATGGGAGGGCAAATTTTGGGGTACAACAGTTGCCCCTGTTCAATCTTCTTAGACCTGAGGATGTAGATTGGCTGGCGTGCCTTTCGTTATCCGAAGGTGGAAGATGATTGAACACTAAAGTGCCCAGAAATTTGCGCTCACATGTTAGCAGTGTGATGGCGGGAATGGGCTTACAGATGCCATTTGGAGACTGATGGATAGGAGGATGGGCTTATAGATGCCATCTGGAGACTGTTGGTATGTGGATATGGGCTTATAGATTCCATCGGGAGGTTGTCGATCGCGTAAGAGATTCCTTAGCGAGAACTTGCGTACCTGAGAAAGAAAGAATAAATACCTGGCCTGTTACAAGGGTTGGTCTTCAAACTCTTCATGTAGATGTGCCCTGGCTGGATACAGGAATCGAATCTTTAAACTCTTCAGACGTGCCCTGGCAAGATACAGGAATCGAGTCCGGAGAATAGTCGTCAACAGATACATCCTGGCAAGATACAGGAATCGGATCTTCGAACTCTTCAGACGTGCCCTGGCAGGATACAAGAATCGAGTCTGGAATATAGTCGTCAACAGATACACCCTGGCAAGATACAGGAATCGGATCTTCAAACTCTTCAGACGTTCCCTGGCAGGATACAGGAATCGAGTCTGGGATATAGTCGTCAACAGATACACCCTGGCAAGATACAGGAATCAGATCTTCAAACTCTTCAGACGTGCCCTGGCAAGAACAGGAATCGAGTCCGGAGAATAGTCGTCAACAGATACACCCTGGCAAGATACAGGAATCGGATCTTCAAACTCTTCAGACGTGCCCTGGCAAGATACAGGAATCGAGTCCGGAGAATAGTCGTCAACAGATACACCCTGGTAAGATACAGGAATCAGATCTTCAAACTCTTCAGACGTGCCCTGGCAAGATACAGGAATCGAGTCTGGAATTAGTCGTCAACGGATACACCCTGGCAAGATACAGGAATCGGATCTTTAGTTGCGACAGTTGATAGTAATTATCCTTGTATTGACTTTTGTCCTGAAAAGACAAAACATTAGTTGTATGCAATGTCATGATGTATGAGATGCGTGATGTTCTCAAAATAAATGAGATTGTATGTTCGTGATGCGTATGTGCATGCTATAATGTATGAAGATATGATGTTCATGAATGCATTTTCGTCTAGGAAACTAAATCCTTGACGGATGCCGGGAAATTAACTCCTGGGCTGATGTTGTGAAGTAGAGTTTTCCGCTGGGGATGATAGTTGCAAGAATATCAGTGGGAGAAGACGACTCCGTTGGGGAATAAACTTGGCGAATAGATTACTCTGCGGGGAGTGAGCTCTGTGGGGAAAGAGGTACTTTGCTGAGGTTGATGATAACTCCGCTGGGGATACCATTGTTGAGCTCTGTTGGAAGTTTTGATGAACTCCGCTGGGGGATAAGAAGAACTTCGCCGAGGACGATCTTTCCGTGGTAGTTAGCTGAGGATAATCCAGTTATATCCTGGTGGAGCATAACCTTTGAATAAAAAGTCCGGGAGACGCGTTCGTGCTCTGTAGGGGATAGCTTCCAGAATCTACTGGGGATAAGCTTCCTACTGGGGATATGGATTCCACTTTCCTGGGGAAACTTTTGAGATTGCACTGGGAATGGCTCCACTTGATATTCGGTATTCCGCCGGGGAACAAGATAAATCTCCCCAGCCAAATTCAGAGGATTATCCCCAACAAATCACAACTAAAAGATTATCCCCAGCGAAGTTCTTTCCTTTCACAAACAGGAATTCAATCCTCAACAGATTTAATATCACCAGCAACGGTAGTCCATCCCCAGCGGAGTTTATCAGTGGAATCCTCAGCAGAGCGTCTCTTCCCCACAGAGTAATCTCCTCATCAGTTTATTCCCCAATAGAGTTCTCTTCTCCTGCAGGTTTATTCTCACAATTACCTTCGTTCACCATCCCCAGTGGAAACCAAGAATTCAATTCTACTCTCCAGCAGCTATCCGGGATTTATTTTCCCCAGATCCACACATCATGATACATGCATATACGCATCATACCATACAATCTCATTTATATTGAGAACATCGTTGCTTGATCAATATCATGCATTGCATATGACTGACCTTTACCTTTCAGGAAAGATGCAGTTAAATTCTCAACTATGTGGAAGACCTCCTCTGGTCTAGTTAAATTGATTCCTAAAGATTTTGCTGATGCTGATCCAGTTGAAGTTAATCCAAGACCTTGTCTGGTCCAGTTAAATCGATTCCTAAAGATTTTTCTGATGCCGATCCAGTCATAGGCCTTCTCTGGTCCAGTTGAATCGATTCCTAAAGATTTTTATGATGCAGCTGAAGTTATCCCAAGATCTTGTCTGGTCCAGTTAAATCGATTCCTAAAGATTTTTTTGATGTTGATCCAGTCAAAGGCCTCCTCTGGTCCAGTTAAATCGATTCCTAAATATTTTTCTGATGCCAATTCAGTCAAAGAAGACAAGACCTCCTCTGGTCCAGTTAAATCGATTCCTAAAGATTTTGATGATGCCGATCCAGTTGAAGTTAATCCAAGACCTTGTCTGGTCCAATTAAATCGATTCCTAAAGATTTTTCTGATGTCGATCCAGTCCAAGGCCTTCTCTGGTCCAGTTGAATCGATTCCTAAAGATTTTTCTGATGCAGTTGAAGTTATCCCAAGACCTTGTCTGGTCCAGTTAAATAGATTCCTAAAGATTTTTCTGATTCTGATCCAGTCAAAGGCCTCCTCTGGTCCAGTTAAATCGATTCCTAAAGATTTTTCTGATACCAATCCAATCAAAGAAGACAAAACCTCCTCTGGTCCAGTTAAATCGATTCCTAAAGATTTTTCTGATTCCAATCCAGTCAAAGAAGACAAAACCTCCTCTGGTCCAGCTAAATCGATTCCTAAAGATTTTTCTGATGCCAATCCAATCAAAGAAGACAAAACCTCCTCTGGTCCAGTTAAATCAATTCCTAAAGATTTTTCTGATGCCAATCCAGTAAAAGAAGACAAAACCTCCTCTGGTCCAGTTAAATCGATTCCTAAAGATTTTCCTGATGCCAATCCAGTCAAAGAAGACAAAACCTCCTCTGGTTCAGTTAAATCGATTCCTAAAGATTTTCCTGATGCCAATCTAGTCAAAGAAGATAAAACCTCCTCTGGTCCAGTTAAATCGATTCCTAAAGAGTTTTTTGATGCCAATCCAGTCAAAGAAGACAAAACCTCCTCTGGTCCAGTTAAATCGATTCCTAAAGATTTTTCTGATGCCAATCCAGTCAAAGAAGACAAGACCTCCTCTGGTCCAGTTAAATCGATTCCTAAAGATTTTCCTGATGCCAATCCAGTCAAAGAAGACAAGACCTCCTCTGGTCCAGTTAAATCGATTCCTAAAGATTTTTCTGATGCCAATTCAGTTGAAGTTATCCGAAGACCTTGTCTGGTCCAGTTAAATCGATTCCTAAAGATTTTTCTGATGCCAATCCAGTCAAAGGTGATCCAAGACCTCCTCTGGTCCAATTAAATCGATTCCTAAAGATTTTTCTGATGCCATTCCAGTTTAAGTTCAGACCACCTACCAACAGTATCCAAATGGCATCTGTAAGCCCATTCCCGACATCACAATGCTGATACTACATCATGCGAGTGCAAATTTCTGGGCACTCTAGTGTTCAATCATCTTCCACCTTCGGATCATGAAAGGCCCGAAAGCCAATCTATATCCTCAAGTTTAAGAAAATTGAACAGGGGCAGCTGTTGTACCCAAAAAATTTCCCTCCCATATTTCTCAATACATTGCAAAAATAATCTCCAAGTGGCTCAAGATTGCTCAAGAGTTGGACAGTCTAATTATCTCCTAAGGCAGTCAACATCAAATTAGGGTTTTGATTTGCATCAAGGTCCTTAAATACAAATGAACTAAATTTCTCCCCAATGTCTTAATATGTTCACAAGGTCATCCATGTCAAATCTCAAGCCTTGCAGAGGAAGTTTGGTCAGTCAATTGCTCAAGAGGTCAAAAAATCGACTGTGCTAGGGCAAAAGTCAACTGTGACCTATAAACAGTCAAACCTCAAGATTTTTTGTCAACATCATCATTTTGAATGACATTTCATCATTTTATCAAGGGTTGATCATGATTCATCAAGGATTGCTCAATATTCATCAAGATTCAAAAGTTGCTAAATTAGGGTTTTTTTAGGAAAAGTCAACTCAACTTTGACCAAGCATAACTTTCTCATACTTTATTAGAAATGACCCATCCAAAGCTCATTTTGAATAGGATTCAATTTACTACAATCCATCTTCACACCCCAAGATCACGAAATGCACTCACAAGAAGTTGCAAATTTGGACATTATAGGTCATTTTTGAAAGTCAACAAAAACACATTTTTTGCCAAAGCTTATAACTAAATAATGGAATATAAAAATGAGATGAGACCACAAGGTTTAGTTAAAGGACATATCAAGGTTTCTAAAAAGTCCAAGAACACCTCCAAAAGTTTAAAATTGAAGAAGTTATGCATTGTTGAAGTTGGGCATTTTTCCAAAATTGCCAAAAGTCAACTATCCCCAAAACTTCAAATGTTGCCAAATGGGCCCACTTTTTTCCACTTGATTTGATATTGTAACACTACACACGTGTCCTATCTTCAGTCTTGTGTCCATTTATTAATTTTTCTATTTTTATTTGATTTTTATTGAATTAATTCATTTTAAATCAATTTAAATCCAAATAAAATCTAAAAATTGATCACTTGGTATCTTTTTGATTGATACAGATCTTGATTATCATTACGGACATGTTCAAACTCGTATCAAGCCATATCATGCACAAAATATTAGTTTTTGACAAATTTGGAAGCTTTTTCATGGAAGATAAAATCATATCTCCAAGCATTGATTTGTAAAGATTCAAGTCCAAATATTTGACCTAATCCAATGCTTATTACTTATACAAGTGAGAGGCATGAGTTTCAGGAGCTAGAGGCTGCATAAACATCAAAACCAAACTTGAAAAAAACTTGAAAAAGCTTGAAACTGAAATCTGTTTTAGAGGCTGATTCAAAGCAAAAACTCAACGTAGACCTCTTGTTGGACATCCACTGAGTGAAAGGCAATCAAAATCAAGCTCTCTCCTCTCCTGAATCGCACTGTAAGTCTCTCTAAACCTTGCCCTGTATTTGAAATCGCATACTCATATTCTTGCACTTTCTTGAAAAAATCTTTACACAACCATGCTTATCGTTCAATTTAGAAACTTTCTGCATTAACCAATTATGTTTTCATGAGCCATAGCCCCATACCCGAATCTAGGGTTTTGGAAGTTTGTTTTTGGGCGTTTTCTTTGCAGGAAAAATTGGAACCAATAATGGACATAGATGTGTTCAGGAGGAAGAGACGATCATGTCCATGGTCTTGGATTGCATTTTTATAGCCTAGAATTAATTTTAGGAGCAAGCTACGGATTTAGCTGCGGATAAGAATCCGCAGGTACATATCCAGGCCAAACGAAGAAGATGAGGATGTGGCCTCTCCCCATTCGTTGGTTCAAATCCAGCGCGCTTTTATTTTTTTGTTTGACCTATTGATTTGCTTTTGCATTATATTAATTGCTACCTATTATAATAACAAATGGAAAGCAGTGACGCAGTGGTAGACGTGTTGTTCAAAGGCTTGCAGGACCTGGGTTCGAATCCCAGGTCCACCATATTTGCATATTGTTATTTTTCTCCAGGAAATCCAATGCGCTTCAGCAAGTGTGGTCCATCATACTCCTTCAAATATCATCTGCCAGATGGCCTCCAGGCCAAATCTGATGGCCCAGAATGAAAGACCATCATGCTCTCAAGTCAACGCACGCGTGGAGGATCCAAAAGTCAATCAGGCTTATTTGTGTTTGGGCCATCAAAGTTGCTATTCTCACATCCAGATCTGGGCCCAAACCCCCCTTTGGGTTATTTCTATTTCTCTTTTTATTTTCATTTTATTTATTTGTTTTGTATTATTATTTTTATTATTTAAATCACTAACCAATTAAAATATTTTTTCCCATAAAATCAAAAACCAAAAAATATATTTTATTTATTAAAATTAAATTCATCATTTTATTTTTGTAAATAAATACTAACTCAATTAATTTAGTTTAATTAGAGAATAACTTTTAATATTTTTGCAATATTTAAAATCAATGTAGATAATTAGGTTTTACTAACTTTAAATCAAATTTATTTTATTTCTTTAAATATCCAAAAATCCAAAAAATATCTTTTTTTAATTAATTAATTTATTTATTTATTTAAATAACTTAGTTTAATTCCATTTAATTCAAAAATAAACCAAAAATTCACTTTCTTCCAAAAAAGGGTCAAAACCCTAAAAAAATGCATTCGATTTAACTTTCCGCGCGCGATTCATTTTACCATTGATGTAATTGTTCCCCGGAATGTAATAGTTTTAATAGGACTTTAACTTATTTTATCGCTTTATTTTATTTTCCGCATTTTAATTTCAAGGGTTGTCTTTGGCGATGTAAATACCCGACGCCTTGTAATAGTTTAGATTTAATTTCCGCAAATTTAATTTTCGCAACTTATAAATTGTTAGATGTTTGATAATAGGGACTGCATGACAAGATCGAATGTATGAACTTAAAATCAACATAGCTCACCCATTGACATGTACAAAGATAAAATTAATCGAAACAACACACTCGCACATGCGCACTCTTGGGTTACACCTCACTTGGTTTCCTTCGAACGTGGTCATTAAGTATAGGAAGTTTTAGAGGTCGCCCTCTTGTCCAAAGATCATGGTTGCCTCGAAACGGTTGCCTTGGAAAAAAATTATCTAAGACATTAGGGTTACCGCTAAGGCGTCCTAACGTTGCTTTAGTGACCACACGTCCCTTAATCGAATTGACCCTTAAAACTCCAACGACAACGCTACCTACTCATCAATAGTGGGATAGAATTGTCTAAAGGACATTAGTACAGATTGATTCCTTTTTCGAGTAGGTAGATGGTTCTTAAGTACTTGCTCCTTTTAAAACAAAACAAAACTTTTCGCACTTACACCTTTCAAACAAAAACTTCTTCAAACCCACAAATACAAAGAAAAGCAATTTTTGAAAACACTTTGAGCAAGTACCTAAGAGCCCGTGGATAACCACGGATAGAAATGGTGCTAACACCTTCCCTTTCTATAATCTACCCCCCGGACCCGAAAAACATCTCGAAAAAGGAATTTTTCTGTGCTTTTTTCCTTTCCTTGTTGGATAAAATAAAAGTCGGTGGTGACTCTTGTTTACCGCGACATTTTGCGAAAACCAACGCAAAATGCGAACCAGCATTCCAAAAACAGTGAGTTCTCTCCCACCGTATCACACATAAAAACAACAAAAATCATTTCTTTTTTTCATTTATATTCTTGCATTTTATTTTCAATTTTGTACAATATTCAATATGGTTGTAATAGATAATTAGGTTTAATTTTCTTGCAATCCCCATTTATAAATTTGTATACCCTCTCCCCTAATGATGTAATAGCGTAGTAATTTTACTGTTCGCAATTTATCGCTTTATATAAATGCTAGTAATTAGGGTTTGTATGAGAAGATAAAATCAACAAGTAGAAAACCCTAATCAAAGACTAAACAAAGCATGGAAATCAATATACTTGCACACAAGTACCCCTAGGGTAAAATCCACTTGGTTTCCTTATAAAAATAGCCATATTATGCATGTGAGGTATCTTAGCAAAAATACAAGATCATAGTCCCTCGATGACGCTATCAAAAGTTACCTTTCAAAATGATCTTAGTCCCTAAAGAAAAATGCTAAGATACCTTGCAATATTGCTAATCATGGTTATACGATGACCCATGCCCGTCCCATTTACATTCAAAGATAGGGTTAATTACCAAATCAATGGTAAGATAACCATGTCAAAGGAGAAAGGAAATAAACATGAAAGACTTTTGAGTAGGTAGAATGTTCTTAGTTACTTGCTTAATTTCAAAACAAAACATCCTTGCTATTTTCAAAAACAAACACCTACACTTTCAAAACATCTTACAAACTTGAAAACATTTTCAAAAGATCAACATCTTTGTATACATTCTTACGAACGAGAATCATTACAAAGTTTGCCTAAACAATGGCCTCTTTTCAAAAATACTTTCAAAAAACCACACAAAGCACATTTTCAAACAAAAGCAAGTGATCTAGCAAGTAACTAAGAGCCCATAGAAAACCATGGATGAAAAGGGTTCTAATAAATTCCCGTGGTACCCCAAAATTTTCCCTCTCATTTATCAAGAATTTTCTCACAAGATCTCCTTCGGCTCAAGACTGCACTAGGGTTGATCAGCTCAAGGCACCTCCTTAAGCACTGATGACCAAAATTAGGGTTTGAGATTGCACAAGGATTTTTGAACTTCCAATACCCCATATGACTTTCATGGATCATTATGGACCCCCAAGATTACTCATGTCAAGTTTCAAGCCTTGGATCACACTTTTGCCCAGTGAATTGAGCAGTTGGCCTAAAAATCAACTATATTGGGAGAAAAGTCAATTGTGGCCAATTTACAGTCAAACTTCATAATTTTTTACCCACATCAACATTTTAGTCTCATATGTATCATTTGATCAAGTTTGGACCACAATTCCTCAAGAAATTTGATCAAGTCTTCAAAAGGGCAAAATGGTCAAAATTAGGGTTTTGACTGGGAAAGGGAAATTTCTGATTTTTGACCTAGAAAAGGATCAATTGGTTTAAGACATGATCTCAAGATCCCAATTGAATATTTTGACCTAATGACATGGTTCAAAACATTACTCAAGTCCAATGGATTGACAGATGAATTTTCAGTCAACTGTATATTGAAAAGTCAAACTTTGACTTTTTGGTCAAATTCAAATGCCAAAGATCACAATTCATCAAAGCATGTCAAAATATGAAACTTATTCATCAAGAAATCAAAAATTCAAGATTTCATTTTGAAAAGTGAAAATTTCTAAACTTAGAAATGTTTCTAAGTGTTGGAAATTTCTTATTTTTTTCACAACTTTGAGCAAAATTTTCACCATGATGCAAAACGATTCAGAAGAAACTTACAACATGAAAGTTGTAAATCTCCATGAAATATACAACTTTGATTTACACAACTCCTTCCAAAAGTGATTGGATCTCAAGTTATAATTTTAAGAATACATGGTCATGAAACAAAACACTTAGTGAAATTTTTGCCCTAATTTGGTCAGGATTTTGACCCAACTTCATGGCACTTTTTCATATAGTTCCAAGGGGAATCTTCAAAATAAATTCAAAGGTGGGTTGTATATCACATTACAATATTTTCAAAATGTCCAAGAACTCCTTGAGATCATTCTTGAGTAGGGAGAATCAAAGAGATGAAATTAGGGTTTTATCACTTGATTTACAAGGCATTTTGTGATGAACAAAGTTCAAATTCAAAGTTATGCTGCATAAACTCTACTTTGCAGGACTCAAACTTGTTAGGCACTCCATAATTAATTTCTTGCACAACTATTAGAGGTCTCATTTCAAACATTCAATGCAAGACCATGCTTTATATCCATTTTGGAAAGAAAGTGCACATTGCCATTTTGATAAAGTGACTTTTTGCACAAAACTTATTCTTGAGCCTTGCACTTGTTCTCTTCTGATCATACAAGTCCTATAACTCATAAGAAAATTGTTAGACACTTATAATCACCCAGCCCATGCTTGTACCTCCTCTTTAAACTTGTCTTCCCATTTTTCTTGAAAATCAAGTAACCTAGCAATTAGCTGAAAACTTGTACTTCTGATTGTCCAAAGCTCTCAAATCCTTTTGCTTATACATACACAAACCATTTGCCACAAATACCACGCATGCTTGACCCCTAAAAACACCAAGAGCTCAGAATCACATCCCATACCTCCATTTTCACATAAATTGACCAAAAACTTGAAACTCATAACTCCCTCATGCGTTTTCAAGCCTTTTGGTTCCTAAAGTTTCTAAACATCATTTAGAACTCATCACACACCCTGTTACAGAACTGTAACACCATTAACACTATCCTTCATCTTCAAAAACAGAGCTTTTCACTTGGACTTCTCCAGAACTCCTCAGGTACTTTCAGCTCAAGCTAAGCATCTCATTAGCTTCCTGGGAACTTGAGGAAGCTAACCCAATCATTGGAACTCACTGAAAGATGCTCAAACTCCATACAAGGTAAGTTTTCTAACTTTGGAACTTTTCATACAGGCATCATCAATGATTTATTTGTGAATAAAACATGTAGATATCATTGCCCTAAAGATAACCATGTTCATAGTTTCCATGAATTTTGCTTGAGCTTAGATAATTTTAAGATTGAAATTTCTGAGATTTTTAGGGTTCAGATTAGGGCCAATGAAATTCATGTTTGTCTTTTATTTATAGTTTTAATGCTTTACATTTTTGAAACCGTGAGGAAATTTGCTACAAATTTCATGTTTACAATTTTCATTTTAGTTGAGATTTGAACAAGTTACAGAGGTTCTGGCTGGACGTGAGGTTGAAGATGAAGTTGGCCTTAGGAACGTGTTTGTCATATGTATTTATTATTTGATTTATACAAACGGATGTATAGCCACCCTAGTGGTAGAAGCGCGCGCCTGTAACCAGAGGGACCTGGGTTCGAGCCCCAGTGGCACCCTTTTAATTTTTTTCATATTTTTTTGCATTTCTGACTTTCTTTTTTTGGCAGCGCTGGGCCTCCTTTGGGCCTTTTGTTTTTTTTTCTTCTCTCTAACCCCCTTGCAGGCTATCAACACCCTTGGCCTAGTTTTATTTTCTCTTTCTTATTTTTTATTTATTTGTTTTCTTAATTATTTTTCTAATATTAAAAAATCATAAAAAAATATAAAAATAGTAGATTTATATTTTGACATAGTTTATTTATTTTTTTCTCACAAAAATTATTTTATTTAATAAATACTTTATTTATTTTACTAATTATCTTTGTGAATTTAATTAAAAAATAGGTTTTAGTTATTTTCTTTTACACCATTAAAAAATATATTTTTTTAAAACAAAAAAAGGACCAAAAATATTTTATAATAACTATAATTTATTTTCAAGATAAAATACCAAAAAAATACTTTTCTTATAAACTTAATTTATTTTATTTTAACTAATAGATTTAGAGTTTTATTTAAAATCTTTTCTTAGTAAATTTAGGTTCCACTTTTTACTATTTTAATTAATTATTTTCTTAATTAATTAGGTTAAAAAAAATTCCTTTTTCTTAAAAA
Source organism: Vicia faba (assembly GCA_948472305.1). Lineage (NCBI taxonomy): Eukaryota > Viridiplantae > Streptophyta > Magnoliopsida > Fabales > Fabaceae > Vicia > Vicia faba. The sequence continues at coordinate 984,523,425 of OX451736.1, read as the reverse complement.
AAATCCAAACAAATATCCATTTTCTTTACATTTGCATATTTATTTATTTTTGTATATTTATTTACTCAATTCTTGTACCAATTCAATATGGTTGTAATAGATTAATTAGGTTTATTTTCTTGCAATCCTCATTTACAATTTGTACACCCCCCCTCCCACAAGTATTGTAATAGCGTAGTAACTTTAAATTCCGCAATTTATCGCTTTATATATAACATGCTATTAATTAGGGTTTGTACGGAAAGACTAAAACCAATACTTAGAAAACCCTAATTCAAGACAAAATCAAGCATGAAAATAATACACTTGCACATAAGCACCCCTAGGGTAAATCCACTTGGTTGCCTTTACAAAATGGCCATATTACGCATGGGAGGTATCTTAGCAAAAACAAGCAAACTATAAGATCATAGTCCCTCGATGACGTTATCTAAGTTGCCTTTCAAATAATCTTAGTCCCTAAAAAAGAATGCTAAGATACCTTGCAACATTGCTAATCATGGTTATACGATGACCCACACCCGTCCCGTTTACATCCAAAGATAGGGTTACTTACCAAATCAATGGTAAGATAACAATGTCAAAGGAAAAAGGAAAATGAACATGAAAGACTTTTGAGTAGGTAGAATGATCCTAATTACTTGCTCAATTTCAAAACATCCTTTCTATTTTCAAAAACAAACACCTACACTTTCAAAACCTCTTACAAACTTGAAAATATTTTCAAAAGATCAACATCTTTGTATACATTCTTACAAACGAGAATCATTACAAAGATTTCCTAAACAACGGCCTCTTTATAAAATACTTTCAAAAACCACACAAAGCATAATTTCAAACAAAAGCAAGTGATCTAGCAAGTAACTAAGAGCCCGTGGAAAACCGTGGATAAAAAGGGTGCTAACACCTTCCCTTTTCATAACCTACCCCCCGAACTCAAGAAAAGAATCTCAAAGGTCTTTCCTGTGCTTTTTCACCTTTCCTTTTGGATAAAAGAAAAGTCGGTGGCGACTCTTGCTAACTGCAACATTTGCGATAAAACAAAAAACCTTCAAGTCAGTTCTCCCACCGTATCACACTTCCCTTTTCATAATCTACCCCCGAACTCAAGAAATAATCTCAAAGGTCTTTCCTGTGCTTTTTCACCTTTCCTTTTGGATAAAAGAAAAGTCGGTGGCGACTCTTGCTAACCGCAACATTTGCGATCAAACACAAAACACCCAAGTCAGTTCTCCCACCGTATCACATATCACAATACACAACAAAAGGCTCTCATGGATTAGGCAACGCCAAAATTGGAGCCGACGTCAACCTCTTCTTCAATTCTGTAAAACTTTCTTTGCACTAAACATCCCACACAAAAGCTCTACCTTTACAAGTCAACTTAGTCAACGAAAGTGCCAACTTAGAAAAACCTTCGATAAACCTTCTATAGTAACCAACTAATCCAAAAAAGCTTCTAATCTCAGTAGCTGACTTCGGAGTTTCCCATTGCAACACAACATCAACCTTCGATGGATCTACAACAATGTCACTACCTGAAATCACATGACCAATAAAACTAACCTCCTTTAACCAGAATTCACACTTCGACAGCTTTTCATACAACTTCTTCTCTTTCAAAACTTGCAATACTACCCTTAAGTGTTATGCATGCTCTTCTTCTGACTTAGAGTAAATTAAAATATCATCAATAAACACCACTACGAATCAATCCAAATAAGTATGAAAGATACGATTCATATTTTCCATGAATACTCTCGGTGCATTAGTAACACCGAAAGGCATCATCGGATACTCATAATGTCCATAACACATCCTGAAAGCCGTCTTCTAGATATCTTCATCCTTCACCTTAATCTGATGGTAACCCGACCTCAAATCAATCTTACTAAACACACGAGCATCCACCAATTGGTCCATTAAGTCATCTATTCTTGGAAGCAGATAATTGTTCTTAATCGTTACTTTATTCAACTGTCTATAATCGACACAGAGCCTCAAACTTCCATCTTTCTTCTTTACTAACAACACTGGAGCACCCCACGGCGATACACTTGGTCTTATAAACTTATTTTCAAGTAGCTCTTCCAATTGCTTCTTTAACTCTGACAATTCAGATGCAGACATCCTATATGGTGCCATGGACACAGGTCTGTACCAGGTACAAGATCAATAGCAAATTTAACTTCCCTCTCTGGTGGTACATCAGGAATTTCATCAGCAAAAACTTCCGGAAATTCACACACCACCTGCAATTCCTCAATTATAGCTTGAGTCTCTACAGATAGCGACGCTATCAACGAGAACATTTGTGCTTCTTCTTGCATCAACTTCCTAAACTGTCTAGCAGACAACAGACTATCTTCCTCTTCTTCAGGAGTAGAAAACCTCACAGACTTGTCATAACAGTTAATATAAACATAGTTATGCTCTAACCAGTTCATACCCAAAATCACATCCAAACCTCTTAACGATAAACAAACCAAATCAACAGCAAAGTCTCTGTCGAAGATCGACAAGGGACACTTTAAGCATACAAAAGAAGTAGTCACCGACCCCTTTGCTGGAGTATCGACGACCATTTCTCCATTCATAGAAGATAACATAAGACCCAATCTTTCAACATAATCAGCAGCAATAAAACAATGAGTAGCACCGATATCAATAATAGTAATTAAAGGAGTACTATTAATGAAACATGTACCTCTGATAAGTATGTCCTCAATGGTTGTCTGATCCTCAACCAAAATGAACATCTTGCCACTTGTCTACGCCCTCTTTGGTTTCTGACACTGACTACCAATGTGCCCTTCTTCACTACAGTTGAAACAAATCATATCCTTATGCTTGCACTCAGATACAACATGTTTGTCTTACCACAACGGAAACACCTCTTTACTTCAGTAGTACACACATTACTCTCATGCCCAGGTTTCCGACATTTAAAACAAACCACACCAGCAGGAGTATCTCCTCCACTAGTCCTCTGACCCTGAGCAACTTTCTGTTTACCTTTACCAGTTGGGGTATCATAAGGCTTACCACGATTCTGTTGATGCCTACCCCTCTTCTCACTGATAATCTTGTAATGAGCATTATTATCCTCCTCATAAATCCTGCAACTATCAATCAAATCAGCAAAGACACAGATCTTCTAGTATCCAACTACCTTCTTGATCTCTGTGTGCAACCCATTCTCAAACTTGATACACTTCGAAAACTCAGCATTTGCCTCAGCGTAGTGCGGATAAAACTTAGCCAACTCATAAAACTTGGCAGCATACTCAACAATCGACATATTTCCTTGCTTCAGCTCAAGGAATTCAATCTCCTTCTTACCACGAACATCTTCAGGAAAGTACTTCCTCAAAAATTCCCTACGGAACACATCCCAAGTGACATTCTCACCTGCAGCTTCCAATCTCTGACAAGTCTCTAGCCACCAATCATCAGCCTCGACTGTTAGCATATGAGTACCATACCGAACCTTTTGGCTGGAGTGCAGTCCATCACACGGAAGATTCTCTCAATCTCTTTCAACAAATCTAATGCTCCATCAGGATCATACTTTTCCTTGAACATAAGCGGATTCTCTCTCTGGAAAGTCGCCAAGCTACGAGATCCAGCATTCCCGTCAGCATTCGGCTGATTCTCCATCGCATGTGCCATTGCTTCTAAAGCAGCAGCAGGTGCAACATCATTCCTTCCAGCCATCTCAACTTATCACTACAACATAAACAACAGTTAGAACTCGAATTAACAATACTTGATTGTTAGACAACTGCGACTTAATGACAAGGTCAGACCAACCTTTTGCTCTAATACAAACTTTGTAACACCCCAATTCTACCCAGCAATTATATAAATAAATCAGAGTCATAAAATTCATGCAAACGAATCAGGATGCCACAAATTCAGCTTTAAAAACACATTTCTTTCATCGTGGATACATAACACTTTAAAACTTTGGGTGAACCATCACCATAATACTTTAATATCTTAGTTCAACAATTTAAACATCTACGCAGCGGAATTCTTAGTAACATCTTTATCCATCGTTACAGCAATTTCAAAACAACACATACTTAATAACCATCAAATTAAAGTTCAACAACTGAAATAATCAATAATTAAAAGCAACAAGCGTTCACCCCCCCCCCCTGAGTGTTACGTATCAGAGCAATGACACCGACTCAAACTACTGAAGGTATACAGCCTTCACTCTCGATTACCTGCACATTACCAACGTAAGGGTAACATTCAAACAGAAGGGAAGAGATATCTAACAATATAATAAAACGCATGATAATGAATATATTAAATTAGATCACATAACACTGCCACTTCTCATTCTTATAAACAACAATAATCGCAACAGAAATACCAACAATATACACATTCACCGCATCAATACACAACTTCTTTATGCAATCATATAATGCGACTCAATACTATGCAAATGCATGTGGTACCATTGGAGCAGAACTCCCATCTTAAAAATATGCCAATAAATAGAGGCATTAACAAGGCATAAGCCTCCATCTTAATATTCGCCAATACAGGCCATCTTAACGAGCATAAGCTCCATCTTGAAATGTGTGATACGGTGGGAGAACTGACTTGGGATTTTGCGTTTTGTGTTTGTAAATGTTTCGGTTTAGCAAGAGTCGCCACCAAATTTTTATTTTATCCTAAGGAAAGGTTAAAAAGCACATGAAAGACCTTTGAGATGTTTTCTTGGGTTCGGGGAGTAGATTATGAAAAGGGAAGGTACAAGCACCCTTTTCATCCATGGTTATCCATGGGCTCTTAGTTACTTGTTTAGATCACTTTCTTTTGCTTTTCAATTGTTTGAAATGGTGCTTTGTATGTGGTTTTGAAAGATGTTTTGAAAAGAGACCATCGTTGTAGAAACCTTTGTAATGATCCTTGTTTGAATGTATACAAAGGTGTTTTTGTCTTTTGAAAAGGTTTCAATATTTCAAAGTTTTTTGATTTGGGAATTGTGTTGTGAAGTGTGTTTGAAAATAGAAAGGATGTTTTGCAAGTTTGATCAAGTAACTAAGAGTTATCTACCCTATTTTACTCAAAGATCTTTCCTATATGTTTTTAACCCTTTTGACAGTGTTGTTTTACCATTGCATTTGGTGAACAACCTTGTGTTAGGATGTTAAACGGGACAGGCGCGGGTCATCGTATAGACCATGATAGCAATTGTGTCAAGTATCTTTGGCAAATTTTTGAGGGACTTGATCATTTTGTTTAGGCAACCAAGATAGCATCATCGAGGGACTATGATCTTTTGTTTTGTTTTTGTTTTGCCAAAGTACCCAACATGCATAACATGGCCCATTTTCGAGGCAACAAGTGGATTGTAACCCTAGGGATGCAAGTGTGCATTGTGTTTGATTTTCATGCATTTTTGTCTTTGTATTAGGTCAAGCTACTTGTTGATTTTGGATTTTTGCATACAAACCCTAATCTCTAATCATGGCATAATTGAAAGCATAAAGTGAGAGAATTAAAAGTCTAAGCTATTACAACATGATTATAGGGATGGGGGTACAATTTTTGAATGGGGATTATTTGACAAGAAATATAAACCCTAATTTACTATTACATCCAAATTGAATAATGGCACAAATATTAAATGGACAATATTTAAGTAAACAAAATAAATAAATCAAATAATGTGAATTATGCAAAAAGGTTTTTGTTTATTTATGTATGTAAAAATATTTAATGTGAAAATAAAGAAATAAATAAAAAGATTAATTTTATTTAGTTAAGGGTAAAACCCTAATTTTCTTTAAGAAAATAAATACATTATATTATTTATATACAATAAAATATAATAATATATATACAAAATAAAATATATTTAGAAAAATAAGTATTTTTTAGTATAAATAATAATAAAAATAAAAGTGTAATATTCTTATATTTTTTATTCTAAAGTATCTTAATAAGATAAGAGTGTATATTTATATATGTATTAATTATATTAAATATGTATAAAAAAATAAAATATATAAAAAAAATAAAAATATAATTAGGACAATATTTTTTCAGTGTGGATAAAATAATAAAATAAAAGTATAACTTATTTATTATTTTTTTAAGTTCTTTAATAAATAAGATAAAAGTAAATAAATTGCTTTTTATGTTAGAAAAATAAAATAAAATGCAAAATAAATGTGGAAAAAAAAATAAAAATATTTTTGAGTATTTTTTATATTTGGGAATAATAAAATAAAATCAAAAATGAAAATAAAATACAAAAATATCAAAATATGAAGAAATTGGGCCAAGAGGTGCATTCAGCAAATGAGGGGTGTCAAAAACAAGTCCAGGCCAAGCCCAGCCCACCACTTCATCTTCAACCTCTGAATTTCAAACAAACGCGCGCGCCTGTTATCCAACATGGACATCCTGCATACGAGCTCTATTGCAAAAACACATAACATCAAAGTTGTAGAGCATTTCAAGACGAATCCAAACATATAAACAACTTGTCCTAACTCTCAAAGACCAGAGAGAATTTCTCTGGCCCTAAAATCTAACCTAATTTTTTCAGTATGTTCATGGATGAAATTATCTTAGCATGCTTAATATAAATGAAAACTGAGCATATGTACAGCTTCATGACAATGAATACTACATCTCTTATTCACAAACCTAAGGCTAAATGTTCCTAAATAGAGAGATAGGAAGTTGACAAAAACCTATTTCAGTTGACTTCCTGTATGGCAATGTGGAGCTTTTCAACAAGGCTTGAGATGTCTGGGAGCTTGCTTGGACTTCACTTGACCTTCTCCAACACCTAGCTTGCCTTGAATGTACTTGAATCAACCTACAGAACTCAACCTGCACAAGCTCAAAATGAAAATGGCAAACCCTGTAAATGGAGTTACAGTTGGTGTTTAAGGTCTGGGGTAGCTTGGATGAGTTATATGGAAGATGTTTGAACCAACTTGGGGCAAAACGCAAGAGCCAATTGAGCTATGGAAGTCAAGTTGCAGGTTCTGCCCTGTTTTGCCAATGGAAGGTGATTTCTGGATATGGGATGTTTGAGGGCTCAAGAAATCGTGTTTCTGGCTCAGAGGGGTGTGAGAAAGATGTTCAAAATGTTTGCACAAGCTTGTTTTGGCTGATGTCCCCCTTCTCATGTTTTTCGCATATTTCTTGTATATGAAGCCAAATGTGGGAAGTGATATGTAACAGGCATGTACAGGCTACCCAACACCTTGTACACTTTGACTTTGGCCCCTCCAACTTGTAGATTTGATTAGCTGCAAAAGATCTGGACCAATGCTCAAAGATTGTGGTTTGACATAAAGCAAGATTATGGCAAAAATGGAAATGTACCTTTATCTACTTAGGGATTAATTTTGTGTACAATGCCCTAATGACCAAAACAATACCTTAGACCAATGGATTTGCATTAAATTATTGAGTGTGAAGTGGTTTAGAGGCCTGTAGTCTAGTGCAAAGCATGCTGACTTGAAATTGCAACTTGTATGAACATGCCATGGATGAAAAGTGAGTTTTTGCCAACTTCAAGCCTTCGATTCTCCCTAACCACAAATGTGTTTGGGGAGTTCTTGGACATTTTGGAAAGCTTGCAACATGATCTACAATACATATTTGAAATACAACTTGAGATTCCAAATGGAACTATGTGAAAAATGGCCATGAAGATAGGTCAAAATCCTGCCTAAACTAGTGCAAAATTTCACTAAGTTAAAAGTTTTAGGGACCCTTGTTCCAAAAATCATAACTTGAGATACAAGCTTCTTTTGGGAAAACTTTGTGATTAAAAGTTGTAGACTTTGTGGAGGACTACAACTTTCATGTTGGAAGTTTTGTTTGAATCCAATTGCATCATGGTGAAAATGTTGGGCAAGGTTAGGAAAAATTAAGAAAATATCATAACTTAGAAAAATTCTAAGTTATGAAATTTTTCAACTTTAAACCCTAATTTGCAAAAATGGGTTTCTTGATGAACAAGTTTCATGTTTTGACACATCTTGATGAAAAATGACCCTTGGCACTTGATTTTGACCAAAAAGTCAAAGTTTGACTTTTCAGTGCACAGTCAAATTTTGATCAGTTGATTGAAAAATTCATCTGTCAATCCAATGCACTTGAGATCTTTTGAACTTGTTGAATAGGTAAAGATGATGCCATTGAGTCCTTGAGTCCATTCTTGAACCCAATTTGCCATTGGCTAGGTCAAAAATCATAAATTTCCCTTGTGTAGTCAAAACCCTAAAAATGACCGTTTTGCCCTTTTGGTGATCTGATCAAATTTCTTGTGGAGTTGTGGTCCAAACTTGATAAAATGGTTCATATGAGTCTATAATGTTGATGTGGGTCAAAATTTATGAGGTTTGACTGTAAATTGGCCACAGTTGACTTTTTCCCCAATACAGTTGATTTCTAGGTCAACTGTCCAATTGACTGGGCAAAAATTTGATTCAAGGCTTGAAACTTGGTATGGACAAAATTATGAGTCCAACATGAAGTATGAAAGTCACTTTGGGCATTGTAAGTCATAAAATCCCTGTGAAAACTCAAACCCTAATTTAGGTCAACAATGCAAGGAGTTGTCTTGAGCAGAGTAATCCCTAGCTTGGTCTTGAGTTCAAAGAGCCTTGTGATGAGAAATGTTGATAAAATGAGAGGGAAAATTTTAGGGTACAAAAGTTTCCCCTGTTCAATCTTCTTGGACTTGAAGAGTTAGATTAGCGAGTTTGGCCTTTCGTGACTCGAAGGTAAAAGAGGATTGGACACTAGAGTGCCCGTAAATTTGCACTCGTCAAAATATAACTGTGGGAATGGGATTAAAGATGCCATTTGGAGATGATAGAATCTTGCTGGAGATGGGCTTAAATATGCCATCCAAAACTGTTTGTTGAAAATCAGGAGAATGAACATCAGAATGGTATCCGTATCTGGAACGTATCTGAGTTGTATTTGGAGACTGGATTCGTATGAACGAAAGAATGGCGTCCGTGTCTGGAGTGTATCTGAGTTGTAGCTATATTTTATTCTTGAATGAATATCAGAATGACTGCCGTGTCTGGAGTGTATCCGAGTTGTAGCTGTATTTGATTCTTGAATGAATATCAGAATGACTGCCGTGTCTGGAGTGTATCTGTATTGTATCCGAAATCTGAAGTCTGAATAAGTGACAGAAATACATCTGTGTCTGGAGTATCTCTGGGCTGGGGAACAGGTTTGAATGAGTGACAATATGGAAACCGTGTCTGGAGCGTATCTGGACTGTATCTGAAGTTGAGCTCTATATGAGTAGCAGAATGACTTCCGTGTCTGGAGTGTATCCGTACTATAACTGGGATCTAGATAAGTGATAGAATGACTCCCGTGTCTGAAGTGTATCTGAACTTGCAGTTGATAGTTGAATCTGAATGAGAGATAGAATGGCTTCCGTGTCTGGAGCGTATCTAGTCTGTATCTGATTGCTGAAGTCTTGAATGAGTAATAGAATGACCGCCGTGTCTGGGGTGTATCTGTACCGTATCTGAAATCTTTGAATATTTGTTAAAGGTAGCTTTTAATCTTATCCTGAAAAGGGTAAAATGTTAGTCGAAGCACAAAATTATGTTGCATGATATGTATGATGCAATAAAGTGTGCTTCATCAATGTTTATGATATATGAATGCAATGTGTGCGTATGTAAGCTGATTAGTTGTCTTGCTGAGGAAAATATATCCTTGATAACTGGAGATAATGAAATCTTTGAATGCTTCCGGGGAAAGTAAATCCTTGACTGCTGTTAGAGATTCAAAACCTTTGATTATTGAGACTGAGGAATCCTTTGGACTACTGCTGGGGATTGAAAATCCTTGGTGACTTGTGGGGATTAACAAGGGCCTTGACAACTTCTATGGGGAATTGAGAATTCTTCATGACTTTCCTGGAGGATGAGGAAAATTCTGACGATCTCTACTGGGGAATTGAAACCTGGGAGGCTTCAACTGGAGAAATGAGAACAAGAAATCTTTGTTCTGCTGGGAAATAATTCTGGTGGGGAGAATGCTTATCCTGCCGGGGAAATCAGGAGTTTGGGTTGTATGCCAATCTACTGGGGATTCCTGTTTTGTGGAGAACTCCGCTGGGATATCTATTTCAAGGTTTTAGCCTTGTTGAGGATCTGAATGACATATTGCAGGGGATTTCTTCCGGGATGGCATAAAGACGTCTTTCTATACTTTCTACCTATCAGTAATTATTCTTTCTCATTCCGTTTTATTTGTAAGAGGTGATTATATTCAAATGCACATGCTTATTTTAATAAATCATTGGACGTTTTTGAATAAAACACACGTGTGAAAAGAAAGAAAAGGCAAACAAAATTTCTGCACTTTGAAGTATCTTTGTATTAACTTTGTGTAAGTATTTTGTACAAAGGAGACAGACACCCTAGTAAGAGGATGTTGTCATAAAAAATGAGAAAATTTTATACAAAGAAAGATGGCTAAGTGTAATAATTCCATGGGGTTCCCATTCTGCTATAGCCTTCATAACTCTGAGTATCTTGTCCATACGTCGCTTCATTCACAAATGACTGGATTGATCAGAAGCTTGGAGGTTATCCGTGAAGAGATTGTCCTTAAAGTGATCCGACGAGACATAGTCATACGCTTTAATTCCCTAACTTTTTCCTGGACCGCCCTTTCGGGTTTTCAGTCCACCGGGAAACCCTTTTTTGCCCAAGTCGCCCTTTCGGGTTTTCAACTTGTCGGGTGTACAAATTTTTTCATTTATCCCTAATTTTTGCCAGAACCGCCCTTTCGGGTTTTCGATTCACCGGGATGCCCATTTTTTCCCAAGTCGCCTGTTGTACCCCAAAATTTTGCCCTCCCATATTTCTCAAGACATGTCAAGAATAATCTCCAAGTGACTCAAGTTAGCTCAAGAGTTGGACAGTCAAATCACCTCCTAAGGCAGTCAATTCAAAATTAGAGTTTTGTGTTGCATCAAGGTCCTTACATCCAAATGGCCTCAAATTATCCCCCATGTCCTAATATGTTCTCAAGTTCATCCATGTCAAATTTCAAGCCTTGCAGAGAAAGTTTGGTCAGTCAACTGCTCAAGAGGTCCAAAAATCGACTATGCTAGGGAAAAAGTCAACTGTGACCTACAAGCAGTCAAACTTCAAGATTTTTTGTCAACATTCTCATTTTGAAGGATAATTCATCATTTTATCAAGGGTTGATCATGATTCATCAAGGATTGCTCAAGATTCATCAAGATTCAAAAGTTGCTAAATTAGGGTTTTGTAGGAAAAGTCAACTCAACTTTGACCAAGCATAACTTTCTCATACTTTATTAGAAATGATCCATCCAAAACTCATTTTGAAGAGGATGCCATTTCCTAAAATCCATCTTCACACCTCAAGATCAATAAATGCTCTCACAAAAAGTTACAAATTTAGACATTATAGGTCATTTTTGAAAGTCAACAAAAACACCTTTTTTTCCAAAGCTTATAACTTGCGCATGGAATATCAAAATGAGATGATACAAAAAGGATTGGTTAGAGGACATCTCAAGGTTTCTAAAAAGTCCAAGAACACTTCCAAAAGTTCAAAATTGAAGAAGTTATGCATAGTTGAATTTGGGCATTTTTTCAAAATTGCCAAAAGTCAACTATCCCTAAAACTTCAAATTTTGTCAAATGGGCCCACGTTTTTCCACTTGATTTGATCTTGTCACACCACACACGTGTCCTATCTTCAGTTTCATGACCAATTATTAATGTTTCTATTTTATTTGATTTTTATTGATTTAATTCATTTTTAATCAATTTAAATCAAAATAAAATCTCAATATTAATAACTTGTGATATTTTTGATTGATACAGCTTTCAGTTTCCATGATGGACACAATCAAATTCGTACCATGCCATATTGTGAACAAAATATTTGATTTAGGACAATTTTGGAAGCTTTGTAATGGTGATCAAATCAAATCTTGAATCATCAATACACAAGGATTCCAAGCCAAAGATTTAACCTAATTGTTTCTATGATACATATACAACATGAAGCACACAAGAACACGACCTGAAAGCTGCACAAACGGCCAGACCAAACTTGGAAAAAAGCTTGAAAATCTTAAAACTGAAATCATACTTAGAGCTCGATTCAAAGCAAAAACTCCACACTACTCTCTTGCTGGACATCCACTGGATCTATTGGAATCAAAATCAAGCCTTCAAACCTCCTAAATAGCGCTGTAAGTGTTCTTGAACATGGCCCTGAACATGGAATCATGATCTCTTATTCTTGCATCATTTTGCCAAAATTGTTGCATAATCATGTTAATCGGCCTATTTAGAATGTTTCTGCAATATTTGATTTCATTTTTGTAGCCTGTAACCCTATATCCGAAGCTAGGGTTTTTGCTCTTGTTTTTTGGGCGTTTTGATTTCAGGGAAAATTAGAACAAACCATGGACATGGATGAGTTTAGGAGGAAGAAACAAGCATAATGATGGTCTTGGTTTGCATTTTTGTGGCCTAGAGCTCGTTCTAGGACGAAGCCACGGATCTTGCTACGGATAAAATCCGCAGGTAAAAAGATCAGTGTTTCAACGAAGAAGATGACTACGCGTCCTCTTCCCATTGGCCGGTTCAAATCTCGCGCCATTTTTTTATTATTTCCAGGCATATTAAATGTTTTCAATATAATATTTGTTATGTATTCCATTAACAAATTGAAAGCGTTGGTTGAGTTGGCAAGTGTGCTGTCCAGAATCCAATGGGACCTGGGTTCAAATCCCAAGTCCCCCAATAAATTTGTTTAATTTTTCTTCAGGCAATTGCATGTGATTTCCAAAGCGTGGTCCACCATACTCCTCATCCCATCAGGCGCCAGATGGCCTCCAGGCCAAATCCAATAGCCAAGATTGAAGGCCTACCATGAACTCTAGTCAACAGGCGCGCGTGAGATCCTGGAAAGTCAAACAAGGCTTGTATGAATTGGGCCAAACAATTGCTCTTCACACCCTGATCCAGGCCCAAACCCCCTTTGGTTTATTTCTTTACTTTTCAATATTTCTTTTTATTCAATTGTTTTATTTATTTATTTATTATTATTTAAATTAACCAATTAACATTTTTCTTAATAAAATTAGAAAACACAAAAAATATTATTTTTATTTATTAAAATTAATTTCATTATTTTATTTTTGTAAATAAATATTAGTTAATTAACTTAGTATTAATTAGGTGTAATTTTAATATCTTTTGCAAAATAATTAAAATTAATGTAGAATTAGGTTTTTTTTTATTAATTTTGACCAGATTTATCATATTTCCTAAAATGTTAAAAATCCAAAAATATTTTCATTAATTAATTAATTTAATTATTAATTTAGATTTAATTCCTTTTAATTCAAAAAAATAATAAAAAAAACATGCTTTCTTTCAAAAAGGGTCAAAACCCTAAAAACTCGCCCAATTTAATTTCTCGCACGCGTATTGTTTTATCCAATATTGTAATTGCTTCCGGTATGTAATAGCTTTTAATTAGGACTTGAATTATTTATCGCTTTATTTTATTTTCCGCAATTCAAATTAAAGGGTTTGTTTTTGGCGATGTAAATACCCGACGCCTTGTAATAGTTTAGATTTAATTTCCGCAAGTTTAAATTCCGCAACTATACACTGTTAGATGTTTGATAATAGGTAATGCATGACAAGATCAAATGTATGAACTTAAAATAAACATAGCTCACCCATGACATGTACAAAGATAAAATTAACCGAAATAACACACTCGCACATGCGCACTCTTAGGGTACACCTCACTTGGTTGCCTTCAAACGTGGTCATTGAGTATAGGAAGTTTTAGAGGTCGCCCTCTTGTCCAAAGATCATAGTTTCCTCGAAACGGTTGCCTCGGATGAAATGATCTAAGATATTAGGGTTACCGCTAAGGTGTCCTAACATTGCTTTAGTGACCACACGTCCCTTAATCGAATTGACCCAGAAACTCCAACGACGGTGCTACCTACTCATTCATAGTGGGATAGCATTGTCTAAAGGAAATTTGTACAGATTAAATCCTTTTTCGAGTAGGTAGATGGTTCTTAAGTACTTGCTCCTTTTAAAACAAAACAAAACTTTTCGCACTTACACTCTCTTCAAAACAAAAACTCTTTCAAACCCACAAACACAAAGAAAAGCAAATTTTGAAAACACAATGAGCAAGTACCTAAGAGCCCGTGGATAACCACGGATAGAAAGGGTGCTAACACCTTCCCTTTCTATAATCTACCTCCCGAACCCGAGAAACATCTCAAAAAAGGAATTTTTCTGTGCTTTTTTCCTTTCCTTGTTGGATAAAATAAAAGACGGTGGCGACTCTTGCTCACCGCGACATTTTGCAAAAGCAAACGCAAAACGCGAACCAGCATTCCAAAACAGTCAGTTCTATTCCCACCGATCCCAGAACTGGCGACTCTGCTGGGAATTATTATAAGTGGGGTGTACCTTAGGAATAGTTCATAATGTTTTCAATTGATTGACTTGTATGCTTTATCTTTGTGGGTTTGAATCGGAGTTACTATAGATCCTAACCCGGATCTAGGGGATACCCTTTAGGTAAGTAGCAATAAACTGTGAGGGAACTGTCCGGCGTAGACCGACACGGTTCAAGCAGTAGCTACGTTGGTGTGGCACTTTAGTTTGTACCGATATCTCTTGTGTCGGAACGAGGAGAATATGGGTCTTCTAAGGGGTCATTAAGCACCAATTGACCTTAGAACCTTAAATTCATCAACTTGGCCATAGAACAGTAGCAGTATGCTACACTCATTGAGACTAAATTCTCGCGATGATTCCGGCTGCAAGAAAAGGTTGCTAAACTGGAATTATGACCGATCGAGGGTAGTCAGTGATATTGAGATCCTCTAGAACCCGGTTACTATTTTTAGGACAGGTTCAAACAACTAAACTGAAAGAGGGTAATACCTAAACTCCATGCCAACCTGAAATCTAAGGGCTATTGTGTGACTTGTGTGCTTTCAAACTTGAACTACTTGCAAATTCTTGTTATCTGACAACATGAGTTCCTTGCAGGTTTTGTTTACAGTCCTTATCCAATAATTTGGATTTATTGCAGGGTTTACTTACAACACCTCACACTTTTGCTTAAACGCATAGCATACACATCATAACATCATACCATAGCATTTCCTTAACCATTTCAAGGATCTCAAGGGTCTGTGATGCAGGTTATGGTAAATCAAAGGTCTAGCAAGGGGAAAAGGGATTTATTTTCCTCTATCCAAGGTTGACTAGAAATCAAGACACGATAATTTGAGTCAGAGGCTATGACCCACTCGATATGGTGAGCTTGACTCTTGAAGAAGGACTCTTAACGACATGAAGTTTCTTCAATCAAAGCTACAAGATTCAAATTCTAACAAGTTTCTTGTTTACCCTGAGAGATTCTTGAAAACATGCATCCACATAACATGCATCCACATAACATGCATCCACATCATGATAGGTTTTCCCTTTCATGTTTCCTTATTCCCCTACTGTTTATTTCAGTAGAGATGGCCCTAGAGAGAACTATCGAAGATATCCAGGCTCAAAACGCTCAACTTCAAGAAATGTTCTTGAACCTATCCCAGGGGCAGGAAGAAATAAAAGCTCTCCTCACAAGGGGCTTAGTCCTAGGGAATCCAGGCGGCATTAGGAATGATCAGTTGGAAGGGCTACAAATTGAGTTGGCAACAATGAAGATCCAGATGATGGGACAGCTGGTGGGCCAGATGGCTCTCATTCAAGACCTGGCTCAAAGACAAGAAGAGCTCAGGGTCCTCGTCAACAAACTACTTCAAAATAACCAAGTGGGGAAAACAACTAGGGTTGAAGATCAAGTCATCATTCAACCTCCTTTGAGACAAGAAGACAAGGGAAAAGCTCCCCAACTTGCTTCAGGGTCACAAGCCCAGCAACAACCTCGCAAGCATCAACAGGGTAATCGGCGTAAGCAAAATACATCTGGAAGACATTTCTCTGAGACTGATATACCATCATCTTTAATATTGAAATGCTTGTTAGAGGTCAATCCGATTTCTTTAAAGGATCATCTCCAGAATCCCAATACCTCTGCTCCTGGCTATCACCCTGACGCATCTTGTGTATACCACTCCTATAGTCCTGGACATGACACCGACGACTGTTGGGCTTTGAAAAACAAGATCCAAGACTTGATTGACAGAAGAGTGTCGGAATTCATGCCAGATGGCGAGATGAAAATCTTCCGCTGAGGCTTCTCCACCTGAAATGACTAGTTCGAACTAAGAGACTTTTGCTCATTAGAATTTCCAAGCTGTAATTTTCTTTTGACTGTTCGAACATTTATTCATGTCAAACTTTATTACTTTATCAATGCATTGCATATGTCTGTTTTGAATCAATCCATTCGTATTTCACTATATTCAAATTGATTTCATTTTTCGTGATGATCAACTCTCGATTTAAAAAAAAAATTTAAGCCTTTAGAGGGAGGATGACGAAAATGATATCAAAATCTCTACAGTATGCTTTTGAACGGACCCCGCTGACGAGGTACAGGCATTGTTTCAAATCCTAAACAGTGGAGTTATAAGGAAGATAATCCCTAATCAACCTCATTGAGTCAAAGAAGTTGGAGTTTTTCGTTTCACAAATTAAAACCCGTAATTATAACCTGGGGCAGGGTAGTTTTCTCAGTTAATCCAGGTGAACAATGAATGGCATCAAAGAAGTCCTTCCGAAACAAAAGACGGTGATGGTTCCGTATAATCGTAAGGACATGCAGTCATTATCTCTCGAAATAAAAGCCCATCAAGTCAAAACCTATGAAGGAGACTTACAAAACTGGGGCATCCCGCTGACTGTAATTATAAAAGAAACAGTTCAGGAAAAAGACAGGGATGATAAAATAAAAAAAGAAAGAGATCCTGCAAACTCTCAGCAAAATGACTGCCTGTCCAAAAATAATTTGTCAGTATCTGAACCATCACTGGTATATCAGAGCAAAGACTTAAACAAGATCTAATGCATGATTAGCTGAGTTTATGATCGAAGAACATCACGAAGAACGGGTGGGTACAGATAAAATTTGAGCCTTTATCCTTTGTTTCTTAAACCGTGAACCAGGCCACGTTATAACCCTTAAAAGTTCTAGCTGAAGCATGGGTTAGTTCGAAAGTATACTGTTACAAAAGGTATCCTGACTCCTGTAGGGCTCGCTGTAAAATCCTAAGTTGACATCACATTTTACAAAAATTCGCTTGTTTTATTGAAAACTGCTGTTGTACCCTAAAATTTGCCCTCCCTTTTTCTCAACATTTTCTCATCACAAGACCCTTGAAGCTCAAGATCCAGTTAGGGTTTCCTCTGCTCAAGACTTCTCCTTGCACTGTTGACCCAAATTAGGGTTTGTGTTTGAACAGAGATATTTTGACCTAAAATGCCTAAGATGACTTTCATGCTTCATGTTGGACTCCCAAGTTTATCCATACTAAGTTTCAAGTCTTGATTCCAAATTTTGCCCAGTCAATTGGACAATTGACCTAGAAATCAACTGTATTGGGGAAAAAGTCAACTGTGGCCAATTGACAGTCAAATCTCATGAAAATTGACCCACATCAACATTATGAACTCACATGGACCATTTGATCAAGCTTGGATCACAATTCCACAAGAAATTTGATCAGATCACCAAAAGGGCAAAATGGTCATTTTTAGGGTTTTGACTGCACAAAGGCAATTTTTGACTGTTTGACCTAGCCAATGGAAAACCAAGCTCACATATAGACTCAAGGACCCCATGGAATTGTCTTGACATACTCAACAAGTTCAAAAGATCCCAAGTGCACAAGATTGACAGTTGAATTTCCCAGTCAATTGATCAATTTTGACTGTATACTGAAAAGTCAAACTTTGACTTTTTTGGTCAAAATCAAATGTCAATATTCATTTTTCATCAAAACATTCCAAATCATGAAACTTGTTCATCAAGAAATCAAGAATTTCAAATTAGGGTTTGAAATGAAGATTTTTCATAACTTACAATTTTTCTAAGTTATGAAAAACCCTAATTTTTTCCTAACTTTGTCTCACTTTCTCACCAAGATTCATTTGGATTCAAGCAAAAGTCAAAACATGAAAGTTGTAGTCCATTTCAAATTCTACAACTTTGATTCACAAAGTTTTCCCAAAAGAAGCTTGTATCTCAAGTTACAATTTTTGGAACAAGGGTACCAAACCATTCTTAACTTAGAGAAATTTTGAACCATTTTAGGCAGGATTTTTGCCTAACTTCAAGACCATTTTTCACATACTTCCACTTGGCATTTCAATTTTCAATTCAAAGATGGATTGTATTACACATTCCAAGCTTTCCAAAATGTCCAATAACTCATCAAACAACCTCATGGTTAGAGAGAATCGAATTTGGCAAGTTGGGAAAAACTCACTTTTGATTTGGCCAAGTTACATGTTCATACATCTAGGCCATTTTGAAATCAGCTTGCACAACTTGATTACAGGTCCTATGTCCCTTTTGAACTCATAAATTTAATGCAAACTCATTGTGCCAAGACCATATTTTATGTGTTCAAGCATTACATAAAGGTTTAGTCCCAAAATAGAAAAAGCATAATGTCCATTTTTGCAAAAGTAAGCTTTATGTCAATTAGCAATCCAAGCAAGTACAGTGCAAATCTCTTTGGCACAAGTTTTTGAGCTAATTACACTGATCAAGGCCAAGGTATGCAGCACATTAGGGGGGCCTATATCAGTCTAAAAACTCAAGTGGACATTTGTTGCTTAAAGTTGAAGAAACATAGCATAACCATACACAACTCCCATCTCAGCTAACACAGGCTTAAGAAAACTTGTCAAACACATTCTAAACATCCATCCTGACCTGAGACACGAGCCTATCATCTCCAATACCTCCCCATTCACAGAATCACCCTCAAACTGCCAAAACAGGGGACCTGTTGCAGATTGAGTTCCATAACTCATCCCATTCGTGCATTCTTGCTAAAAACACTTCAAACACATCCCACAACATCCCTTGAAGCTATTCCAAACCTCAAACACGACCTGTAACACTCCCATTCAACATCACCATTTTCATTTTTCTGTTTTGCAGGTGGAGTTCTATAACTCGATTCAGCTAGTTTCAAAGCAAAGTAAAACTTGGAATAGCATCCCTGGACATCAAGGAAGTTGTACCAATCATCACCTTGCACTGAAAGTACCTCCATCACCAGATACGATTCCAACTGAACAGGTAAGTTCATGAACTCATATCTCTCTATCCAGGCATTGTTAGCTTTAGGTTTGTGAAGAAAATATGTCACATTCATAGCCCTGAACATGCCCATGTAATTAGTTTTCATTTATATTATGTGTGCTGTGAGAATTTAATGTCTGAACATGGAACAAAAGCTAGGTCAGGAATTGGGGGAGAAGAAATTCTCTCTCATCTTAGAGAGTTAAGTCAAGTTCTTTATATGTCTGGATTCGTCTCTTAATGCTCTACATTTTTCATGTTGTGAGTTTTGCTTGAAAGTCCAGGAATTGGGAGATAGAAAACGCGTGTTGATCGTTGTTCATACAGGTTCAGAGGTTGAAGAAGGACTTTTTGGGCTGGGCTTTGTTTCAGTTTCCTATTTGCACCCTTTTGTTACTTTTAAACCCCCTTGGCCCATTATGCTTATTTTCATGATTTTTTGACCTTTTCTTTTTTATTCTGACTTATTTATTTTTCCTCACAATATTAAAAATATAAAAAAAATATTTTTACACCATTTTTATATTTATTAGGCTTTTATTTGTTTAAATTGATATTTGTACATAAATAAATACTTATATACTATTATTTAAAAATACTAAAATTAATACCAATACATTTTATTTTTCTGATTTTTATTTTATTTTATCTTGTGAAAATATTTTATGAAAATATACTTTTCTTGTAAATATTAAATATTTTATTTTTATACATGTTTAATATATTTATCATATAATATAAATACATACATATTTATTAGCATATTTAGAAAAAAAAATACAAAATATATACATTTTTATTCTTATTAATATTTAATATTAAAAATACCTTTTTTACAAATATACTTCATTTTTATTTTATTTTTGTATATAATAAATAAATATTGTACATATTAAATAATTAATACTTTTATTTAATAAATTAGGGTTTTGCCCTAAATACATAAAAAAATCCAAAAATTAATACTTTTCTATTTTTGTTTGTTTGGCACATAAAAAAAATACCTTTTGTTCATACACATAAAAAACATTTTTTTGCATCTTACATATTTATTTTATTTTTATTTAATTTGTGCAATTAAATACCTTGTAAATTCTCAATTTGATGTAATAGTCTAGGTTTAAATTCCTTGTCAAAATACCCCCCCCCCCCCCCATTTGGACATTTGTACCCCCTTTCCCATATATTGTGTTGTAATAACTTAGGAACTTTATTTTTTGCACTTTAAAGTTTTCTAAATATACCATGCTAGAATTAGGGTTTGTATGCAAATAAATTAACAAAAATAGTTTGACCTAAATTCAAGATAAACAAGCATGAAAATGGACAACACTAGTCACACTTGCACCCCTAGGGTATTCCACTTGTTGCCTTCAATAATGGGTCATATTGCATGTTAGGTCTCTTTGGGCAAAACAAAACAATCAAATGATCATAGTCCCTCGATGACGCTTTCGAAAGTTGCCTAAAAAATGATCAAGTCCCTTAAAGCAAAATTGCCCAAAGATACTTGGCACCATTGCAATTATGGTCTAAACGATGACCCGCGCCCGTCCCTTTCACATCCTAACACAAGATTGTCCACCAAATGCAATGGTGGAACAAAATTGTTAAAAGGGTTAAAACATAGCAAAAATCTTTGAGAACTTTAGGGTAGATAGCTCTTAAGTACTTGTCAACTTGCAAAACAAAAACACTTGCCTATTTTTAAACCACACTTCACAAACACTTTCAAAACAAACTTTCAAAAAACCTTGAAACATCTTTTCAAAAAGGCAAACACCTTTTGTAAAACATTCGAGTAAAGAATTGTTACAAGGGTAGCCTAGACAAGGCATCTTTTTCAAAACATTTTCAAAACCACGCACAAAGCACCATTTCAAACAATTGAAAATCAAGGCAAGTTGATCTAAGCAAGTAACTAAGAGCCCATGGATAACCATGGATAGAAAGGGTGCTAATACCTTCCCTTTCTATAATCTACTCCCCGAACCCACGAAATATCTCAAAGGTTTTTGCTGTGCTTTTTAAACCTTTCCTTAGGATAAAATAAAAAGTCGGTGGCGACTCTTGCTCAACCGAAACATTTGCGAAAACAAACGCAAAACCCTAGTCAGTTCTCCCACCGTATCACAGAACTGGCAACTCTGCTGGGGATAAATTTAAAAGTGGAGTAACCTTAGGGCTTAGATTACCCTCTTGCATGACTAATTGTTTGTTTTGATTGCTTTATATCTTGGCTCTTTTGTTTGGGTTTGCAATCCTACACTCGGATTTTGGGAAACATTCATAGATAGCAATACGTTGTGGAAACTGTGCGGGGTATACCGACACGGTCGAAGCAATAGCTATATTAGTGCGACATATTTGTGAGTACCGGTAACCCTTGAGTTCAATAAAGGAGAGTACGGGGCCGCTGAGTGATGTCACTAAGCACTAATAACCTAGAACCTTACTTGACCATCTTGGCCTTTTATTAGGGGTAGTGAGATGACCGGCTTTGGTGCAGTCCGAAGTTGGTAGATACTCGATACTACACTCATTGAGGGTTGTTTTCTTGGAATATTTTGGTCGCTAGTTAAGTGGCTAAACCAAAACCATGAACGATGAAAACAATCCAATGATATTGAGCTCCTTAGAACCCGGTTACTATTTATAGGACAGGTTTTTAAGCCAACTACACTCAAGAGGGTACTTACCTATGAAACCTCATGCAAGCCTGAAACTAGGGTTTGGTGTGAATTGCTTGTACATATGTTTTGTGCATACATCATAAACATCATAAAGCATCATATGCATTCACTAACCATTTCAAGGGTTTAGATCTTCATCTTTGTTCTTGTTTTGTAGGTCATGGAAATTCTTCGAAGAAAAACCATCCAAGTCAACCTTGTGAGAATCCCTCCTCAACTCAAGGAGCTCACATCAAGGATTCCGGAAAGCTCGCCCTCCAGTGAAAGACATGGTAGACTGCTCAGCTTAGTCAACACCAACATTGAAGAGGACATGTTGAAAGTGCTATTCCAGTTCTTTGACCCTCTTCATCACTGCTTCACTTTCCCCGATTACCAGTTGGTGCCCACTTTGGAGGAGTTTTCTCAACTCCTAAGAATCCCTATCCTTAATCAACTACCCTTCAACGGTACGGAAAAGGAACCAAAGCCTGAAGATGTTGCTCGAGCATTACATCTACATCCTTCTGACATCAAGGGGCATTGGGAAACCAGAAGTGGCGTCAAAGGATTCTTAGCAAAATTCTTGTTTGAGAAGGCACAAGAATGTTGGAATTCATTGGACCTACAAGCCTTTGAAGAACTTGTGGCACTCCTTATCTATGGGTTGGTCTTGTTCCCAAATCCTGACCAGCTGGTAGATGTCAATGCCGTCAAAATCTTCTTATCCAGAAATCCAATACCAACATTGCTTGGGGACATTCTTCACTCATTTTACACACGAACAATGAGAAAGAGGGGTGTTCTCATGTGTTGTACTCCTCTCCTTGCAAGGTGGTTTATTTCGCACCTTCCACAATCTGTCTTGAAGAATGACCAAGGTTCAAGGTGGTCCCAACGATTGATGACTCTTACTCACTCTGATGTACATTGGTGTTCTCGGTCCAGAGAAAATGTCATCATCGTCGATCGTTATGGAGAATTCCCTAATGTTCCATTACTTGGCATTAGAGGGGGCATTACCTACAACCCTTGCCTAGATTTGAGGCAATTTGGATATGCACGGAGGGATGGCCCTCACGACATGTTGATTCCTGACCTAGTTTTTGACTTCGACAACGATGCGCAAGGACTTCGCCAAAGATTCATCAGAGCTTGGAGGATGCCCAACAAGGTTGATAGTAAGACACTGGGGCACAAGAACTCCATCCCTCTTGAGCCTTACCTCAAATGGGTACGAGCCCGAGCCCAGAGTCTAATGATGCCTTATCCTCATGTTCTCCCTGTGATTAAAGAGCCTGTTAAGGAAGGAGAGGTACCCTACACCATCCTATATCCTGACATGCCTACATCGTGGGAGGAAATGCAGAAGAGCTAGATTCAGCTCAAGGAGGAACGGAACACTTTTGAAGCCAGCTTCTACGCTAGTGATAAGAAGGTTCTAGAGCTTACCCGCCGACTCCATGAGGAAGAGACCCTCAACACCTACATCGCACCAAAGAGGATGCGCAATGTCTTTTTACCTTGAGAAGTTGTTTTTGTAATATTTGGCCCATGGGGCATTTATGTACTAACAAATTTCTTCTTATTAATATGACGTGCGTTCTTTTTTGTCTGCAACAAGTTTGAATATTCTAAATCCTTGAATGCATTGCATACATAAGCATACCATTCATCATGTGCATAAGCATGTCTCACGCCAGGTTTCCTTATCTGTCTGCTGTTTATTTCAGTAGGATGGATCTCGAACAAATAGTCAAGGACCTACAGGCTCAAAATGCACAGTTTCAGCAACTCCTGATGACCTTGGCTAAGGGTCAAGAGGATCTAAAGACCTTGCTGGGGAATAAAGACCCAGTGAAAAAGAAGAAAAAGAGACTCGGGGTGGCTACTTTAGGGAGAAGATTTGAAGGAGAGGCCAGAAGAGTTCTTGAATTTCCTCCTACTTCTGAGGAGAGAACCAGTAAAGGGGGTGCGGCTGCAGTACCTTCCGAGTCCGACATGGAAGAAGAGGAGGGTGAAGAGGATGAAGACTACTCTGATCAACAATACCCTCCGGCTGATGATAAATACAAAGGTTTAGAAGACAGGTTGGCAGCCATGGAGCTACAGAGAGTGCCGGGCTTGGATTTCGAAGACTTGGGTTTAGTTGCCGGGATTGTGATTCCCCCAAAGTTCAAAGTGCCAGTTTTTGTGAGGTATGACGGGCTGTCCTGTCCAAAAATGCATCTCAGGTCCTACGTAAGGAAGATCCAACCTTATACGGTAGATAAGAACCTTTGGATCCATTTCTTTCAAGACAGCCTTTCTGGGGCTCAACTGGAGTGGTTCTATCAGCTAGAGGGAACCAGCGTCTGAAACTGGGAAGACTTGGCCACCGCCTTTTACAAACAATATCAGTATAATTCTGACCTTGCTCCCACGCGTACCCAACTTCAGGGTATGTCATTGGGAACAGGCGAAGGATTCAAAGAATATGCACAAAAATGGAGGGATTTGGCTGGCAGGGTGAAGCCTCCTTTAACCGACCGTGAGCTTGTTGACATGTTTCTAGGGACCCTGTCTGGTCCATTTTTCAACCATCTAATTGGTAACTCTTCCGCGGGGTTTACCGATTTGATCTTAACAGGCGAGAGAATAGAAGCTGGTATCAAGTCAGGGAAGATTCAGAAGGGTGCCGCTGCAAGTGTTGAGAAGAAGCCTTTCAAGAAGGAAACGGCTATGGTATACTCTCAGAGAAGAGCATGGAAGACTGAACGTCGGCCAACTGTGGGGGCCGTAATGATCCAAAACCCTTCAAGTGAGCAGCCTCGCTATAACCAGTCCAGACC
This sequence comes from Vicia faba, assembly GCA_948472305.1. Lineage (NCBI taxonomy): Eukaryota > Viridiplantae > Streptophyta > Magnoliopsida > Fabales > Fabaceae > Vicia > Vicia faba. The sequence goes on along the minus strand of OX451736.1, from coordinate 984,498,578 downwards.
AAATCAACAACGGGTAGAATGGCCACAATGGCAGTTCACCCGCATTAATATGACGCCAGCGCAAGTGCTTCCCCATCTGTTAAAGTTGAATCTCGCCACTATCAAAGAGGCACCAAAAAATGTGAATACGTCCTCTCTGCATTATCATCCTAATGCTAAATGCGCCTACCATTATGATAGTGTCGGGCACGACACCAACGATTGTTGGGCACTCAAGCATAAAATCCAAGACCTGATAGAGGCGAAGGAGGTGGAGTTCGACGCTCTAGAGAAGCCGAACGTGATATCTGCTCCAATGCCGAAGCACGGCCAAAATGTCAATGCCATTGAAGAATATTTGTATGTTGCTGATGTCAATGATCTGATAACTCTGTTGCTAACCATCAAGTTGAATCTGTTAAAGGCCGGGATTTTCCCGGGATGTAAAGAAGATTGCTACTGCTGTTACTCTCTGTCGTTTGATTGTCCGTTACTGAAGAAAGGCATCCAAGGCCTAATGGACAGTCGACAAATTTTTTTTGAAAAAGTTTCTGCTATTCCAATCCATACTGAAGATGTCTCAATTATAACCATTCACGCCAATCTTTCCAAGGCCGTCAGAAAGCCTGTTAAGATTACACCAGCTACGAAGTCTGTTCCTTTGAAGATAACAATGCCAGGGCCTGTCCCCTACATTTCTGAGAAGTCGATACCATGGAACTACGGCGGTGACGTCTACTACCATGGTATTAAACAAATTGAAATAACTGAAGAAAGTTCGGATGAAGAAGAAGCCAGCATTGGTAACATTGCGGGCACAAGCAAAATCACCCGGAGCGGGAGAATATTTTCTCCAGAGATTGCCCCTCCAAGAGCAATCTTTGGACCCTCATCTGCTGACAAGGTTATTCCTGCACCAATAAAACTCTCCGCTAGACCCCCATTGATTGAAGATGTTGTTGTTCCTAGTATTGTCCCTCCTACCGCTGCTGATAAAGGTAAGGGAACCCAAGATGAGCTCGTCAGGACGAGGGCTCAACCCTTGGTCATCCCGGAAACCTCCAAGAAAGAAATGGAAGAGATCTTGAAAATAATCAAAAGGAGTGATTACGATGTGGTAGAACAACTGGGGCAAACCCCCTCAAAGATCTCCATGTTGGCACTACTACTTTGCTCAGAAGCGCACGCCAAAGCTTTGATAAAATTCCTAAAGGCAGCCCATGTGCCCCAGGAAACCTCTGCAGACCAGTTCCAAAATTGCGTGGCCAGCCTTACTGCGGACAATGGATTAGGTTTCTCTGATGCCGACCTAACTCCTAAAGGTAGAAACCACAATGATGCTTTGCACATTTCAGTCGAGTGCCAAGGAACTACTCTCGCACATGTCTTGGTCGACACTGGTTCGTCGCTGAATGTGCTGCCTAAGAAGGCTTTGGACCGACTAGATTGTGAAGGGTTAGAGCTGAAGCCGAGTGATATTGTTGTCAGAGCTTTCGATGGTTCGAAGAGGATGGTCCATGGGGAGGTTAATATTCCCATCAAGGTGGGCACTGAGGTGTTTAAATCTACTTTCTATGTGATGGACATCCGTCCGTCATACTCTTGCTTGTTGGGTAGGCCTTGGATACACAATGTCGGGGCAGTCACCTCTTCCTTACATCAAATGTTGAAGTATCCTGTCAAGGGAAATATCATAACCGTCCATGGCGAAGAGGAGTATATGATCAGCCACCTGAACTCCTTCCGGTATGTGGAGGTAGAGGGTGAGTTCATTGAGACGCCTTTCCAGCATTTCGAAGAGGTCCCTCCTGAGATAACAGTGGCAAAGTTGGTAGCTGAAGTACCGAGGCAGATGGCCAGGATGGCATCTCTGGAGGACGCAAAGGCCGCAATAAAGGAGGGGAAGAATTCAGCATGGGGGCAGTTGCCTGATATTCCACATAAAACAGACAAATTTGGATTAGGGTTCACTGCCGCGGGCCAGAAAGCTATGCGCCGTTCGAAGATTGAAAGAGCGCCAATCAAAATTTCTCCCCACGGAATCAACGCTTTGGAGGATGAAGACAAAGAGAGCAGCATCAAAGAGTGGATTTACCCAACTATCAAAGGAGGATTATGCAACTGGGAGGCAAAAGACTTTGTCCCCATCACTTTTATTCATCAGTAATTTATCTGTCAAACATTTCCTATTGGTCTGTAATATTTATTTCCGAATAATCCGTACACTATCTTTTTACCTCATGCCTTGCCCGGGGCATGTAGGTCCATTTGTAAGGGTTTTGATTATTTTCATATCCATATGCCATGTTTAATGATTCATTGGACGTTCTTCATTTGATAAACTGTTGTGTTCATTTTCTTTCCTTTTGCATTTTTTGTTTAAGGATGGCTATCCCTTACACACACCCACACTCACAAATGCAGGTACCCATCCACTCTGGATTCCATGGGTGACTATTCTGCTACATCCTTCAATAACTCTGAAGATCTGGTCAATCAAGCCGAGTATGAAGATGACGAAGGTTATGAAGTACCAGGGGAACTAGCCAGACTTCTACAGCAAGAGGAAAGGGCCATCTTACCTCATGAAGAGTTGTTGGAGACTGTCAACTTAGGAACCGAGGAAGACCGGAAGGAGGTGCAAGTGGGTGCCAATCTGGAACCAAGTGTCAAGGAGCGCCTGATACAGTTGTTAAATGAGTATGTTGAAATCTTCGCTTGGTCTTATGAAGACATGCCGGGTTTAGACACAGACATCGTGGTTCACCGTCTCCCCACAAGAGAGGATTGTCCACCGATCAAACAAAAAGTCCGCCGAATCAGGCCTGACATGTCTGAAAAGATCAAAGCAGAAGTGATGAAGCAATTTGACGCTGGTTTTCTGGCTGTTACATCCTATCCTCAATGGGTTGCTAACATCGTGCCAGTACCTAAAAAAGATGGCAAAGTCAGGATGTGTGTGGATTACCGGGATTTGAATAGGGCCAGCCCCAAAGATGATTTTCCGCTACCACACATCGACATTTTAATCGACAATACAGCTCAGCATAAAGTGTTTTCCTTCATGGATGGATTCTTGGGCTACAGTCAAATCAAAATGGCCCCCGAGGATATGGAGAAAACAACTTTTGTCACACAATGGGGCACTTTCTGTTACAAGGTGATGCCGTTCGGGCTGAAGAACGCAGGGTCAACTTATCAACGCGCCATGGTAGCTTTGTTTCATAATATGATACATCATGAGATTGAAGTTTACGTAGACGATATGATAGCTCGGTCACAAACAGAGGAGGAGCACCTTGAACATCTAGAAAAGCTGTTTGCCAGGTTGAAAGAATACAAACTCAGGCTGAATCCAAGTAAGTGCACTTTTGGAGTTAGGTCTGGTAAACTTCTAGGATTCATTGTAAGCAACAAAGGCATTGAAGTCGATCCAGCAAAAGTGAAAGCAATACAAGAGATGCCTGCTCCCCGTACTGAAAAGGAGGTTAGAGGGTTCTTGGGGCGCTTGAACTATATTGCCAGATTCATCTCTCATCTGACTTCTACCTGTGAGCCAATTTTCAAACTCTTGAAGAAAGATCAGGTAGCCGAATGGAACGACGATTGCCAAGCTGCTTTTGATAAGATCAAGGAGTATTTGCTAGAACCTCCTATTCTGATGCCACCTGTCGAAGGAAGACCATTGATCATGTATCTGACCGTCTTGGATAACTCAATGGGGTGTGTTTTGGGCCAGCATGACGAGTCTGGTCGAAAAGAGCATGCTATTTATTACCTTAGCAAAAAGTTTACCGACTGTGAGACTCGCTACTCACTACTCGAGAAAACTTGCTGCGCTTTGGTATGGGCTGCTCGCCGACTAAGGCAGTATATGTTGACTCATACTACCCTATTGATTTCCAAAATGGATCCTATCAAGTATATCTTCGAAAAGCCCGCCTTATCTGGAAGGATAGCTAGATGGCAAATGATCCTAACTGAGTATGACATCCAGTACACCACCCAAAAAGCTATAAAAGGGAGTGTACTAGCTGACCATCTGGCTCATCAAGCTATCGAAGATTATCAACCCATGAGATTCGACTTCCCAGACGAGGACATCATGAATTTGGACAACATTGAAGGTAACGGACCATATGACGGACCCGAAAAGGGATCCCGATGGATCCTGTACTTTGATGGTGCTTCAAATGCACTTGGAAACGGTATCGGTGCGGTACTCATTTCCCCGGAAGGTTGTCACACACCTTTCACGGCCCGACTTTGCTTCAGCTGCACAAACAACATGGCTGAGTATGAAGCTTGCATCTTTGGTCTCAAGGCTGCTATAGACTTTGGGATCAAATCATTGATCGTATTTGGGGACTCGACTTTGGTTATCAGTCAAATCAAAGGAGAGTGGGATACCAAACATCCTAATCTTATCCCATACAAAGAACATGTCTTGACATTGCTGCCTCACTTCGAGCAAATTACCTTCGAGCATTTCCCGCGAGAAGAGAATCAGCTAGCGGATGCTCTGGCTACAATGTCCTCCATGTTTAAACTCAATTGGGATAACGAGGCTCCCCAAATCACCATCGAGCGAATGAATGAACCTGCACATTGTCACGATATTAATATCGAAGAAGTAGTTGAACAACCCTGGTTCCATGAAATCAAAAGGTATCTCCAGACTAGAGATTATCCCGAAGGAGCTTCCGTAAATGACAAGAAGTTTTTAAGGAAATTTTCTGCCAAATTCTTCCTGAGCAACGGCATCCTTTACAAACGAAGCCATGATTGTGTATTACTCCTATGCGTAGACAAAGCTGAAGCAGAGTTGATCATGACTGAGATACACAGCGGCACATTTGGCACTCACTTGAGCGGGCATACAATGGATAAGAAGATCCTAAGGGCAGGCTATTACTGGTCTACCATGGAAGCCGACTGCCATCAACATTCCCGTACTTGCCACAAATGTCAAGTCTACGCTGATAAAGTTCATATCCCTCCGGTTCCTCTCAACATTCTGACTGCTCCTTGGCCATTTGCAATGTGGGGCATTGACATGATTGGAGAGATCAAGCCCACGGCTTCCAACGGACATCGCTTCATCCTAGTTGCCATTGACTATTTCACCAAATGGGTCGAAGCAGCTTCCTTCGCCTCTGTTACTAAAAATGTGGTTGCCCGCTTCATCAAGCAAAATCTCATATGCCGGTATGGTGTTCCAGACAGGATCATCATAGACAACTGTACAAATCTGAATAACACGATGATCACCGCATTGTGAGAACAGTTCAAGATTTATCATCACAATTCATCTCCCTATCGGCCGAAGATGAACGGTGCTGTTGAAGCTGTGAACAAAAACATTAAGAAGATCATTCAGAAAATGACAGTCACTTACAAAGACTGGCATGAGATGTTACCGTTTGCTCTACATGGATACCGTACGACGGCACGTACTTCAACCGGGGCAACCCCATTTTCTTTGGTATATGGCATGGAAGCTGTCCTGCCTATGGAGGTTCAGATTCCTTCTCTAAGGATTATGAAGGACACAGGTTTGAATGAAGATGATTGGATTCAGACCCGACTTGATCAACTCAATTTGATCGACGAGAAGCGACTCGCTGCTATATGCCATGGTCAGACGTATCAAAAACGGATGATCAAGGCCTTCAATAAGAAAGTCAGACGTCAAGTGTATCAAGTCGGAGATCTCATAATCAAGCGGATTATCTTGCCGCAAAGTGATCCCAGGGGCAAATGGACTCCTACGTACGAAGGACCATTTGTGATCAAGAGCATATTTTCTGGTGGTGCAATGATTCTGACCACCATGGACGGCGACGATTTGCCGCACCCTGCAAACGCAGACTTAGTCAAAAGATACTACGCATAGAATAACCCGGCAAGTCGAAAACCCGAAAGGGCGGCTTGGGCAAAAATGGGCATCCCGGTGAACCGAAAACCCGAAAGGGAGGTTCAGGCAAAAATTAGGGATAAAAACAAAAAAAATCTGTACACCCGGCAAGTTGAAAACCCGAAAGGGCGGCTTGGGCAAAAAGGGGTTTCCCGGTGGATCGAAAACCCAAAAGGGCGATTCAGGCAAAAGTTAGGGAGTTAAAGCGTATGACTATGTCTCGTCGGATCACTTCAAAGACAATCTCTTCATCAACCAGTTCCAGGCTTCTGATCAATCCAGTCATCGGCAGACGAAGCATTGAATGGACAGATATTTAGAGTTGTGAAGGCTATAGCGGAATGGAATCCCATGGAATTATTTCACATAGCCATCTTTCTTTTATATAAATCTTTCAATATTTACGACGAAATCCTCTTACTAGGATGATTGTCTCCTTTGTACAAATATACTCATAGAAAGTTAATACAAATACTTTTTCCAGAAATTTGTGTCGTTTCCTTTTTCTTTTGCACTAATTGTTTTATTTTGAGAAACGTCCAATGTTTTGTTAAATAGGCATATGCATTTGAACATAATCATTTCCTTATGAATCAAGAAAGAGGATTACTGATAGGTTGAAGGTGCAGTTGGATATCTTGATACCCTTTCGAAGGAAATCCCGAGCAGATTTGAAATCCACATTCCTCAGTCAGAACTTAATTCCCTAAACAGAGTCAGACTTCAGAATCCTCATCAGCGAAAGCTCTCTCAAAAAACTGATTTCCCCAGCCAGAGAATCCTCCAGAACTCAATTCCCCTCAGAATTAAGTTTCAGTATCCCCAACAGAGCTAAAACTTCAGGCTATCGATCCCCAGCGGAGCCAGACTAGTGAACCTTCTCCCCACAAAGATGCTTCTCACTAGGCTAGAGATTCTCAGTCTTACCTCCCCAGCATGAGTCTGCCAGGTTCTAAAATCCCCAGTAGACATCATCAGAAATTCTCTTACCCTGCAAGTCACCAAGGAAATTCCAAGTCCCCGCAAGTGATTCTAAGGCCCCTCAACAATTGAAGATCTGGTATTCCCCAAGCAAATATGAAGACTTTCGTTTTCAGTTCCTCATTGAATATTCGAAGATTCTCCAGTGAAGATCTCCACAAGACGGGAATTCCCTAGAAGATTGGTAGACAACCCGAGCTCCTAATTCCCCCACAACAGCCAAGGAATTTTTCTTCCCGGCAGCAGTCAAGATGCTTTTATCTTCAGCCATCTCGGATTCATCTATCCTCCGCAAGACAGCTCTCCAGCTTACATGCGCATTCATTTACATTCATATAACATACATCGCATCATGCATCATGACATTGCATACAACTAACTCTTTACCTTTTCAGGTAAGATCAGTCAACAGACAAAAAATCATTATCTTCCGAGACTCTTTCTAGAAATAGTTCAGATGTGACCCAGACATGGCAACATTCTGATGCTTATTCCAGATTCATCCAGATGCAGTTTTATACGAGCTCATCATCAGGAAACCCTACATCGGTTCCTCTTCAACTTCAAGACTTCTGAAAACAATTAACGGGTTCTCCAAGTAACGGATGTTAACCTATCGCTTGTTCAGATTTTTCTTCGAAGACTTCTGAAAACAGTTTACAGATTCTTCCCAACAACGGATGTTAATCTATCGCTTGTTCAGACTCTTCTCAACTTTTGAAAACAGTTTACGGACGCTTCCCAACAACGGATGCTGCTCTATTGCTTATTCAACTTCAAGATTTCTGAAAACAGTTCACGGGTTCTCCAAGTAACGGATGTTAACCTATCGCTTGTTCAGTTTCTTCTCAAGACTTCTGAAAATAGTTTATGGATTCTTCCCAACAACGGATGTTAATCTATCGCTTGTTCAGATGCAACTTTTGAAAACAGTTTACGGACGCTTCCCAACAACGGATGCTGCTCTATTGCTTATTCAACCTCAAGACTTCTGAAAACAGTTCACGGGTTCTCCAGTAACGGATGTTAACCTATCGCTTGTTCAGATTCTTCTTCGAAGATTTCTGAAAACAGTTTACAGATTCTTCCCAACAACGGATGTTAATCTATCGCTTGTTCAGACTCTTCTCAACTTCTGAAAATAGTTCACGGGTTCTCCAGTAACGGCTTTTAACCTATCGCTTGTTCAGATTCTTCTTCGAAGACTTCTGAAAATAATTTACAGATTCTTCCCAACAACGGATGTTAATCTATCGCTTGTTCATACTCTTCTCAACTTTTGAAAACAGTTTACGGATGCCTCCAGATATGGATGTCAATCTATTGCTTATTCAGACCCCAGTTCAGAGATGGTCCTAAACATGGGCACCTCTCTGATACTCATTCCAGATGGCATCTTTAAGCCCATCCCCGAAAAATTTCTATCACTCCCCCCGATGGCATCGTTAAGCCCATCTCCAAATGGCATCTCTAAGCCCATTCCCGCATCCATTGCTTTGACGAGTGCAAATTTAAGGGCACTCTAGTGTCCAATCTCCTTTTACCCTCGAGTCACGAAAGGCAAACTTGCCAATCTAACTCTTCGGATTCAAGAAGATTGAACAGGGGCAACTGTTGTACCCCAAAATTTTCCCTCCCTTTTTCTCAACATTTTCTCATCACAAGACCCTTGAAGCTCAAGATCCAGTTAGGGTTTCCTCTGCTCAAGACTTCTCCTTGCACTGTTGACCCAAATTAGGGTTTGTGTTTGAACAGAGATATTTTGACCTAAAATGCCTAAGATGACTTTCATGCTTCATGTTGGACTCCTAAGTTTATCCATACCAAGTTTCAAGTCTTGATTCCAAATTTTGCCCAGTCAATTTGACAGTTGACCTAGAAATCAACTGTATTGGGGAAAAAGTCAATTGTGGCCAATTGACAGTCAAATCTCATGAAAATTGACCCACATCAACATTATGAACTCACATGGACCATTTGATCAAGCTTGGATCACAATCCCACAAGAAATTTGATAAGATCACCAAAAGGGCAAAATGGTCATTTTTAGGGTTTTGACTGCACAAAGGCAATTTTTGACTGTTTGACCTAGACAATGGCAAACCAAGCTCACATATGGACTCAAGGACCCCATGGAATTGTCTTGACATACTCAACAAGTTCAAAAGATCCCAAGTGCACAAGATTGACAGTTGAATTTCCCAGTCAATTGATCAATTTTGACTGTATACTGAAAAGTCAAACTTTGACTTTTTTGGTCAAAATCAAATGTCAAGATTCATTTTTCATCAAAACATGCCAAATCATGAAACTTGTTCATCAAGAAATCAAGAATTGCAAATTAGGGTTTGAAATGAAGATTTTTCATAACTTACAATTTTTCTAAGTTATGAAAAACCCTAATTTTTTCCTAACTTTGTCTCACTTTCTCACCAAGATTCATTTGGATTCAAGCAAAAGTCAAAACATGAAAGTTGTAGTCCATTGCAAATTCTACAACTTTGATTCACAAAGTTTTCCCAAAAGAAGCTTGTATCTCAAGTTACAATTTTTGGAACAAGGGTACCAAACCATTCTTAACTTAGAGAAATTTTGAACCATTTTAGGCAGGATTTTTTCCTAACTTCAAGACCATTTTTCACATACTTCCACTTGGCATTTCAATTTTCAATTCAAAGATGGATTGTATTACACATTCCAAGCTTTCCAAAATGTCCAAGAACTCATCAAACAACCTCATGGTTAGAGAGAATCGAATTTGGCAAGTTGGGAAAAACTCACTTTTGATTTGGCCAAGTTACATGTTCATACATCTAGGCCATTTTGAAATCAGCTTGCACAACTTGATTACAGGTCCTATGTCCCTTTTGAACTCATAAATTTAATGCAAACTCATTGTGCCAAGACCATATTTTATGTGTTCAAGCATTACATAAAGGTTTAGTCCCAAAATAGAAAAAGCATAATGTCCATTTTTGCAAAAGTAAGCTTTATGTCAATTAGCAATCCAAGCAAGTACAGTGCAAATCTCTTTGGCACAAGTTTTTGAGCTAATTACACTGATCAAGGCCAAGGTATGCAGCACATTAGGGGGGCCTCTATCAGTCTAAAAACTCAAGTGGACATTTGTTGCTTAAAGTTGAAGAAACATAGCATAACCATACACAACTCCCATCTCAGCTAACACAGGCTTAAGAAAACTTGTCAAACACATTCTAAACATCCATCCTGACCTGAGACACGAGCCTATCATCTCCAATACCTCCCCATTCACAGAATCACCCTCAAACTGCCAAAACAGGGGACCTGCTGCAGATTGAGTTCCATAACTCATCCCATTCGTGCATTCTTGCTAAAAACACTTCAAACACATCCCACAACATCCCTTGAAGCTATTCCAAAACTCAAACACGACCTGTAACACTCCCATTCAACATCACCATTTTCATTTTTCTGTTTTGCAGGTGGAGTTCTATAACTCGATTCAGCTAGTTTCAAAGCAAAGTAAAACTTGGAATAGCATCCCTGGACATCAAGGAAGCTGTACCAGTCATCACCTTGCACTGAAAGTACCTCCATCACCAGATACGATTCCAACTGAACAGGTAAGTTCATGAACTCATATCTCTCTATCCAGGCATTGTTAGCTTTAGGTTTATGAAGAAAATATGTCACATTCATAGCCCTGAACATGCCCATGTAATTAGTTTTCATTTATATTATGTGTGCTGTGAGAATTTAATGTCTGAACATGGAACAAAAACTAGGTCAGGAATTGGGGGAGAAGAAATTCTCTCTCATCTTAGAGAGTTAAGTCAAGTTCTTTATATGTCTGGATTCGTCTCTTAATGCTCTACATTTTTCATGTTGTGAGTTTTGCTTGAAAGTCCAGGAATTGGGAGATAGAAAACGCGTGTTGATCGTTGTTTATACAGGTTCAGAGGTTGAAGAAGGAATTTTTGGGCTGGGCTTTGTTTCAGTTTCCTATTTGCACCCTTTTGTTACTTTTAAACCCCCTTGGCCCATTATGCTTATTTTCATGATTTTTTGACCTTTTCTTTTTTATTCTGACTTATTTATTTTTCCTCACAATATTAAAAATATAAAAAAATATTTTTACACCATTTTTATATTTATTAGGCTTTTATTTGTTTAAATTGATATTTGTACATAAATAAATACTTATATACTATTATTTAAAAATACTAAAATTAATACCAATACATTTTATTTTTCTGATTTTTATTTTATTTTATCTTGTGAAAATATTTTATGAAAATATACTTTTCTTGTAAATATTAAATATTTTATTTTTATACATGTTTAATATATTTATCATATAATATAAATACATACATATTTATTAGCATATTTAGAAGAAAAAAAATACAAAATATATACATTTTTATTCTTATTAATATTTAATATTAAAAATACCTTTTTTACAAATATACTTCATTTTTATTTTATTTTTGTATATAATAAATAAATATTGTACATATTAAATAATTAATACTTTTATTTAATAAATTAGGGTTTTGCCCTAAATACATAAAAAAATCCAAAAATTAATACTTTTCTATTTTTGTTTGTTTGGCACATAAAAAAAATACCTTTTGTTCATACACATAAAAAACATTTTTTTGCATCTTACATATTTATTTTATTTTTATTTAATTTGTGCAATTAAATACCTTGTAAATTCTCAATTTGATGTAATAGTCTAGGTTTAAATTCCTTGTCAAAATACCCCCCCATTTGGACATTTGTACCCCCTTTCCCATATATTGTGTTGTAATAACTTAGGAACTTTATTTTTCGCACTTTAAAGTTTTCTAAATATACCATGCTAGAATTAGGGTTTGTATGCAAATAAATTAACAAAAATAGTTTGACCTAAATTCAAGATAAACAAGCATGAAAATGGACAACACTAGTCACACTTGCACCCCTAGGGTATTCCACTTGTTGCCTTCAATAATGGGCCATATTGCATGTTAGGTCTCTTTGGGCAAAACAAAACAATCAAATGATCATAGTCCCTCGATGACGCTTTCGAAAGTTGCCTAAAAAATGATCAAGTCCCTTAAAGGAAAATTGCCCAAAGATACTTGGCACCATTGCAATTATGGTCTAAACGATGACCCGCGCCCTTCCCTTTCACATCCTAACACAAGATTGTCCACCAAATGCAATGGTGGAACAAAATTGTTAAAAGGGTTAAAACATAGCAAAAATCTTTGAGAACTTTAGGGTAGATAGCTCTTAAGTACTTGTCAACTTGCAAAACAAAAACACTTGCCTATTTTTAAACCACACTTCACAAACACATTCAAAACAAACTTTCAAAAAACCTTGAAACATCTTTTCAAAAAGGCAAACACCTTTTGTAAAACATTCGAGTAAAGAATTGTTACAAGGGTAGCCTAGACAAGGCATCTTTTTCAAAATATTTTCAAAACCACGCACAAAGCACCATTTCAAACAATTGAAAATCAAGGCAAGTTGATCTAAGCAAGTAACTAAGAGCCCATGGATAACCATGGATAGAAAGGGTGCTAATACCTTCCCTTTCTATAATCTACTCCCCGAACCCACGAAATATCTCAAAGGTTTTTGCTGTGCTTTTTAAACCTTTCCTTAGGATAAAATAAAAAGCCGGTGGCGACTCTTGCTCAACCGAAACATTTGCAAAAACAAACGCAAAACCCTAGTCAGTTCTCCCACCGTATCACAACTGCATTTTCAAAAACTTCAAGACAGACATAAGCTTTGCATTCTTAAAATAACATTGTTTGCATATGACTATTTGTTCAAACAACAGAGAATTCGCACGACGAATATCTAGTAAACAAAAAAACTTCTCAATAAAAAGGATCACCTCAAGTGGAAAAACACCTCCAACCAAGGGGCACGGCATGAGCATTGTCCATCATCTGGGGCAGTTAAGTCAAGATTCAAGGAATCTCTCAAAATGCCAAATAGCCAGGGGCAAATCTCCATCTGAATCAATTGGGGCATTGAACATGAATTCCAACAACGAATCTTGCATGATCAAACGAAGATCTTCTGGTAGTGTGGCAACACAACACTACCAACAGTGACACCTCCCTACATCCTGAGAGCTTGGACATAGTCAGAAAATACTGCGTGTGAATAAAGACCCGCTAGGTTGACTGGCCTAGGCAAAAACAAGGGCTTCCCGGTGGACCAAAAGGGTTCGGGAAAAAATAAGGGATGAAAATGAAAAAAATATGTACACCCGGCAAGTCGAAAACCTGAAAAGGCGGCTTGGGAAAAAAAGGGTACCCCGGTGGACTAAAAACCCGAAAGGGCGGTCCAGGAAAAAATTAGGGATCAAAGCGTGCGACTAGGTCTCGTCATCTCGTCACTGGCCTACCAAAATAAGACTTGTCATTTTGACCGAAAGATACCAAGCACCTCATAGGTAGGGATAATACTCGATCCACAGGGCCTCCGCATGCACCTTCTCCCGCAGAAACAGGGGCAATAAGAATTGTCCGAACTGTGCAGTTGCTCTGTCCACCAGGTACGACGGTAAGTTCAGCTGAAGAATATGGCTAAGATACCTTCACTCCCCGTAGAGTAAGACAGTAATGGTAGCTCTCCCCGCTGAGACTTACAACTATGAACGAATCAGCAATGCTTTCCCCAAGCAGAGTTCATCTACCATTAGCACCAAAAAGGCTTGATATCCCCGACAGTCTTAATATTCCCCGATGGAGTATAAGAATGTTCCCCGGTAGAATACAAGGTACCTCTAGCGGAGTCAATTTTCCCAGCACAGTCTAAAAAGCTTCCCCAACGGAGTTGAATCATCATCCTCAGTAGACTCTGGAAGCTTATCCCCTGCAGAGCACAAATAGATCATCCCCAGCCAAATTCAGAGGGTTATCCCCACAAGAGTCTAACAGGTTTATCCCCAGCATGTCGCAGCTGAAAGATCATCCCCCGGTGAAGTTCTTTCCTCTCATAAACAGGAATTCAATCCTCAACAAACTCAATATCACCAGCAACGGTAATCCATCTCCAGCGGAGCTTATCAGCCGAATCCCCAGCGGAGTTTATCGTTAAAATCCTCAGCAGAACATCTCTTCCCCACAGAGTAATTCCCCTCGGAGTAATCTCTTCCTCAGTTTATTCCCCAACAAAGTTATCCTCTCCTGCAGGTTTGTCACCTTCGTTCATCATCCCCAGCGGCAACGAAGAATTCAACTCTATTCTCCAACAGCTCCGGGATTTATTTTCCCCTGCTAAAACATTATATTCCCATACATCATGATACATGCATATACGCGTCATACGAATAAAATCTCATTTATTTTGAGAATATCATTGCCTGATCCATATCATGCATTGCATATGACTGACCTTTACCTTTCAGGAAAGATACAGTTAAAGTTCTCAGTTACGTCGAAGACCTGACCGGTTCTTAAATCTCAATTGAATTATCCTCGGTTGAATTTCATATAAGGTTCTCAATATCGACAGTTTCCTACGTCATGATGTGGACGAGTGCTATAACCTCAATGGTATACTACGTTGAACACTAGTCAGTTCCTAGATCTTGATGAAGATGTTTCCCTACGTCATAGTGTGGACTAGTGCTATAACCTCAATGGTATACTACGTTGAACACTAGTCAGTTCCTAGATCTTGATGTTTCCTCCGTCAAAGTGTGGACGAGTTCTATAATCTCAATGGTATACTACGTTGAAGACCAGACAGTTCCTAGATCTTGATGAAGATGTTTCCCTAAGTCATAGTGTGGACGAGTGCTATAACCTCAACGGTATACTACGTTGAACACTAGTCAGTTCCTAGATCTTGATGTTTTCCTCCGTCAAAGTGTGGACGAGTTCTACGATCTTAACGGTATACTATGTTGAAGACCATACAGTTCCTAGATCTTGATGAAGATGTTTCCCTACGTCATAGTGTGGACGAGTACTATAACCTCAACGGTATAGTACGTTGAGCACTAGTCAGTTCCTAGATCTTGATGCTTTCCTCCGTCATAGTGTGGACGAGTTCTCTAATTCCAACGGTATACTATGTTGAAGACTAGACAGTTCCTAGATCTTGATGAAGATGTTTCCCTACGTCATAGTATGGACGAGTGCTATAACCTCAATGGTATACTATGTTGAGCACTAGTCAGTTCCTAGATCTTGATGTTTTCCTCCGTCATAGTGTAGACGAGTTCTGTAATTTCAACGATATACTACGTTGAAGACCAGACAGTTCCTAGATCTTGATAAAGATGTTTCCCTACGTCATAGTATGGATGAGTACTATAACCTCAATGGTATACTACGTTGAGAACTAGTCAGTTCCTAGATCTTGATGCTTTCCTCCGTCATAGTGTGGACGAGTTCTCTAATTTCAACGGTATACTACTTTGAAGACCAGACAGTTCCTAGATCTTGATGAAGATGTTTCCCTATGTCATAGTGTGGACGAGTATTATAACCTCGACGGTATACTACGTTGAATACTAGTCAGTTCCTAGATCTTAATGTTTTCCTCCGTCAAAGTGTGGATGAGTTCTACAATCTCAACGGTATACTACGTTGAAGACTAGACAGTTCCTAGATCTTGATGAAGACGTTTCCCCCCAATTGAATTATGGACAGGTTCTTAAGACTCGACCGAGGCATTCTCTCAGTTGAAGTACAGGCAAGTTCCTAAATCTCAACAAAAGTTCGGCTTCCCCAGCGGAATATTCTACAACAACAGGTATGCAAGTTCTCGCTAAGGAATCTCTTATGTGATCGATACTCCTGCAGATGGCATCTGTTAGCCCATCCTCCTACCAACAATCTCCAAATGGCATCTGTAAGCCCATTCCCGACATCACAATGTTGATACTACACCATGCGAGTGCAAATTTCTAGGAACTCTAGCATTCAATTATCTTCCACCAACGGATCACAAAAGGCTCGAAAGCCAATCTATATCCTCAGGTTTAAGAAAATTGAACAAGGGCAACTGTTGTACCCCAAAATTTTCCCTCCCATATTTCTCAAGACATGTCAAGAATAATCTCCAAGTGACTCAAGTTAGCTCAAGAGTTGGACAGTCAAATCACCTCCTAAGGCAGTTGTGATCGGTGGAAATAGAACTGACTGTTTTGAAAAGTTGGTTCGCGAAATGTCACGGTAAGCAAGAGTCTCCACCGTCTTTTATTTTCTCCAACAAGGAAAGGACAAAAGCACAGCAAAATTCCTTTTCGAGATGTTTCTCGGTTCGGGAGGTAGATTATAGAAAGGGAAGGTGTTAGCACCCTTTCTATCCGTGGTTATCCACGGGCTCTTAGGTACTTGCTCACTATGTTTTCAAAAATTGTTTGCTTTTCTTGTGTTTGTGGGTTTTGAAAAAGTTTCGTTTTGAAAACTTCTAGGTAACTCTTGTATCTGTCCTCAAGAGTGTATGAAGTATTTGTTTGAAAACCTTTGTTTGAAAGTGTAAGTGCGAAAAGTTTATTTTGTTTTTGAAAGAGCAAGTACCCAGGAGAAATCTACCTACTCTAAGGAATTAAGTTGTGTAAATGTCCTTTAGACAGTACTATCCCACTATTGAGAAGTAGGTAGCACCGTCGTTGGAGTTATTCGGGTCAATTCGATTATAGGGACATGTGTGGTCACCAAAGCAATAGTAGGATGCCTTAGCGGTAACCCTAATGTCCTAGATCCTTTTTATCCGAGGCAACCGTTTCAAGGCAACTTGGATCTTTAGACAGGAGGGCGACCTCTAAAACACCCTATACTTAATGACCACGTCAAGGCAACCAAGTGAGGCATACCCTAGGAGTGGCATGTGCGAGTGTGTCAGGTTTCATGTTAAGTTATCTTGTACATGTTACTGGTGAGCTACGGGTTGATTTTAATTTTCAGGCAAGTCTTGTCATGCATAGTTAACAGTTAATAATTGTGCGGAAAATTAATTGCGGAAAGTGAATCTACGCTATTACAAGGCGTCGGGTATTTACATCGCCAAAAACATAACCCTTTGGAAAAGATAAATGCGAGAAAATAAAGAAAGCGGTAAAAGTCCTAATTATCTATTACATCCTCGTAGCAATTACATAAATATAATCAAAAAAATTAATATGCACGCAAAGAAATTAAATCGGGAAAGTCTTAGGGTTTTGACCCTTTTTGAGAAAATAATGAATTTTGGTCTTTTTTGCAATTAATTAGACCTAATTCTAATTAATTAAATAATTAAAAGAAAAAGTATTTTTTTATGTTTTTTATGAAAATAAAATAAAATGGATTAAAAGTTGTCAAAAACCTAATTCTACTTTATTTTATTTGTTATGAAAAAAGTCAAAGTTAACCTAATTAAAAGAAGACTAAATCAATTAATTTACATTTATTTACAAAAATAATAAACTAAGGTGAAATTAATAAATAATAATAATAATAATAATAATAAAAATATTAGTTTTCTGAATTTTATTAGGAAAATAATTAATTTGGTTAATTAAATACTAATAATAATAATAGTAATTAATGAAAAGATTAAATGGAAATTAAAAAAGAAAAGAATAAAGAAACCAGGGGGGGTGCTGGGCCTTTTTGGAGGTTTGTTTGGAAATCTGGCCCATTAAGCTCTCCAGCCTGTTTGACCTTGGGGAATTGTCCACGCGCAGGGTTGACCAAGAGTATGGTAATCATCCATCATGGCCATTAGATTGCTGCTTGAAGCCACATGGCGCCTAGGATATGAGAGTGCATGGTGGAACACTCTTGGACTGCCTGCATGTGAATATATTAAACAAAATAATATAGGAGTATTTGGGGGACCTGGGAATCGAACCCAGGTCCCAATGATTCTTGGACAACGCACTATCCACTAGGCCATTACGCTGCATTTGTTATTATGATAATCAACAAATATAATATATGAAACAATTAAATATGTTGTACACAAACATAAAAACGCGCGTTCTTTTGAATCATCCAACCAGAAGCTTACACGTCCTTCGTCTTCTTCGCTTGCCTGTAAAAACAGAGTTAGATAGCAGGGGTTTTTAACCCCCACAAAACATGATGAGGAATAATAGCGATTAGCCCTACAGGCTACAGAAATATTTCGCGACGGTCTAGTTAGGTTCATCTGAGTCTCCTGAATTCAACCATGGGTCTTATAAGGCCTAATTTTTCCTGTGCTATAAATCCCCAATTTTAGAACTTATGAACCCTAGAATTCATCAATGGCATCTTTTGATTATGTGCAAATTAATCCAATTAACTTATGCCCATAGCTTTATATGAGTTCAAACAACATAAAACAATGATTAAAGCATGTTAATTATGCATGAAATAAGTTGTACGATTCTCAAGATAAAATGCAAACCGTGACTCTGTAACTAGCGATTCTTTGATCTATGAAGCTGGAAGTTGATTGCCAATCATTCTGGGAACCTCCTGCAGTGTATTGAAATCAACAAATGTCCTTAATTCGCCCTAGAATGTAGAAAACAGTTTTGAGTTTTCTTGATTTTTTTTCAATGTTGTTATGGCTTCTTCTGCAGCAAAATCACGTCCATGGCATTAGGGTTGGCTTGTGTACTTATAGTATAATAGAATTAGGTCACAATCTTGCAAGGAAATCCATGAAATTGATGATTCAATATTTGATTGAAAATCAAATATTTTTGAATCATTTTTATTGGAAAAACTTGCCAAACTTGGAGATTTTGATATCCTTGATTGATACACGAATTTGCCAGCTTGATTAGGTCATTCTTGCTTCACAAAAAGATTGAAAAACAATATCTTTGAATTTCCTACAATTTAAATTAATTAAATGAATTAAAATCAATTAGAAATCCAATTAATTAATAAAAATAAGAAAATAAATTCAAATAGGCTTGATGGGTCGTGCATAAGTCATGGATAAAGTTTCAAGAAGAAATTTGAGGCCCATTAGCAAAAACAAAGTGTTTTGGGCAAAGTTGACTTTTGCAAATTCATAAAAATTTCCCAACTTCTCCAATGCATATCTTGCTCAATTTTGATCATATGAACATGTTCTTGGACATTTTGGAAAGGTCTTGAAGTCCTCTAACTAATGCCTTTGGTCCCATGTCATTTGTATTTACCAATATCAAGTTATGGTCTTTGACTTAAAGTGCATTTTTGTTGACTTTTGAAATTGACCTATAATGTAGAAATTGATAACTTTTTATGAGAGAATTTCTTGGACTTAGAATGTGAAGATGAGTTGTAGGAAATGTCATCCCCTTCAAAATGAGAATTGGATGGGATTTTTATGATGAACCATGAAAAAGTTATGCCTTGGTCAAGATACAGTTGACTTTTCTACTGTCCAAAAATAGTAACTTTTGCATCTTTGATGATTTTTGAGCCATGCTTGTGGAATCATGATCAAGACTTGATCAAATGATGATTGTGTGCTCAAAATGAGATGTTGACCAAAAATTCTGGCTTTTGACTGCAAAATGACCATTTTGCCCCTGCAGTTGACTGTGGACCAAATAGGGCTTTTGACTGTGCAAACTGGCATTGTGAGTCTTGAAACTTGACATATAGATGCTTGAGAATATGTATAGGCCCATGAGACTTGATTGAACCATTGAAAACCTCAAATTCCTTGAAAGAACCAAAACCCTAATTTTGGCTGGCTTAGGAGGCAGTTGGACTGTGCAATCCTTGAGAAATCTTGAGCCATTTGAAGATGACTCTTGACAAACTTTGAAGAATATGGGAGGGAAAATTTTGGGGTACAACAGTTGCCCCTGTTCAATCTTCTTAAACCGGAGGATGTAGATTGGCTTGCGTGCCTTTCGTGATCCGAAGGTGGAAGATGATTGAACACTAAAGTGCCTAGAAATTTGCACTCGCATAGTGTAATATCAGCAATGTGATGTCGGGAATGGGCTTACGGATTCCATTTGGAGAGATGATGGATAAGAGGATGGGCTTAGATGCCATCTGGAGATGTGACAGAATCTTGTCGGTGATGGGCTTATAGATGCCATCTAGAGATTGTTGGTAGAAGGATGGGCTTATAGATGCCCTCTGGAGATCGTTTGTTGAATTGTAACTTTGTAAGTTGAAAGAAGGAACCTGCATAGGGTTGCTTCACGATGAGTCCGTGTAAAACTGCATCTTGGAAAGAAGGAAACCTGTGTAGGGTTGACTGATGATGAGCCCGTATGAAACTGCATCTTGGAATGAAGGAAACCTGTGTAGGGTTGACTGGTGATGAGTCCGTGTGAAACTGCATCTTGGAATGAAGGAAACCTGTGTAGGGTTGACTGATGATGAGTCCGTGTAAAACTTCATCTGGAAAGGAGGAACCTGTGTAGGGTTACTTCGGGATAAGTTCGTGTAAAACTTCTGGATGAACCGGGGTAAGGTTATTTTTGAGATAAGTTCGTGTGAAACTTCAGGAGGAACTGGGGTAAGGTTACTGTGAAATAAGTTCGTGTAAAACTTCTGGAGGAACCGGGGTAAGGTTACTGTGAGATAAGTTCGTTTAAAACTTCAGGATGAACCGGGGTAAGGTTACTTTGAGATAAGTTCGTGTAAAACTTCAGGATGAACCGGGGTAAGGTTACTTTGAGATAAGTTCGTGTAAAACTTCTGGATGAACCAGGGTAAGGTTACTGTGAGATAAGTTCGTGTGAAACTTTTGGATGAACCGGGGTAAGGTTACTATGAGATAAATTCGTGTAAAACTTCGTCTTTGAACTGAGGAGGAACCGGTGTAGGGTTGCCTGAGGACGAGTCCGTGTAAAACTTCTCCTTGGAACTGAGGAGGAACCGGTGTAGGGTTTCCTGTTGATGAGCCCGTGTAAAACTGCATCTTGGAGAGAGAAGGAACCGGTGTAGGGTTGCTTGCTGATGAGTCCGTGTAAAACTTCATCTTGGAATTGAGAAGGAACCGGTGTAGGGTCGCCTGATGATGAGTCCATGTAAAACTTCATCTTGGAATTGAGAAGGAACCGGTGTAGGGTTGCCTGACGATGAGTCTGTGGGAAACTTCATCTTGGAATTGAGACAAAACCGGTGTAGGGTCACCTGAGGATAAGTCTGTGTAAAACTTCATCTGAAATTGAAGGAAGAACCGGTGTAGGGTTTCCTGATGGTGAGTCCGTGTAAAACTTAAACTGAAATTGAGAAGGAACGAGTGTAGGGTTTCCTGATGATGAGTCCGTGTAAAACTTCATCTGAAATTGAGAAGGAACCGGTGTAGGGTTTCCTGACGATGAGTCCGTGTAAAACTTCATCTGAAATTGAGAAGGAACCGGTGTAGGGTTTCCTGATGATGAGTTCGTGTAAAACTTCATCTGAAATTGAGAAGGAACCGGTGTAGGGTTGCTTTATGATGAGTCCGTGTAAGACTTCATCTGAAGTAGAGAAGGAACCGGTGTAGGGTTTCCTGACGATGAGTCCGTGTAAAACCTCATCTGAAATTGAGAAGGAACCGGTGTAGGGTTTCCTGATGATGATCAAGTAGATAATTGTCCTGTCTGGTTTCGGGTATTAACCCATGATCAGTCGTCCATAGAATTTTCCTGGCTTGTTACAGGTGTTGATCTGGAACTACAAAGGTAGATGGTAATCATCTCTTGATTGACCTTTTCCTGAAAAGGCAAAGTATTAGTTGTATGTAATGTCATGATGTATGAAATGCATGATGTTCTAAAATAAATGAGATCGTGTGATATGATGCGTATATGCATGTATCATGATGTATGACAATGTGATGTTTATGAATGTATTTTCGTTCGGGAAAATAAATCCTTGACGAATGCCGGGAGCTTGTTAAATCCTGGGCTGATGTTGAAGAGTAGAATTCTTCGTTTCCGCTGGGGATGATGAACGAAGATGATTGCAAGAATAAACTGGTAGAAGAAGATGACTCAGTTGGGGAATAAACTTGATGAAGAGATTATTCTGTGGAGAAGAGAGGCTTCGCTGATATTTTGATGATAACTCCGCTGGGGATTCCTTGATAAACCCTGTTGGGGATTTTGATGAACTCCGCCGGGGATTCCGTTGATAAACCCTGTTGGGGATTTTGATGAACTCCGCTGGGGGTAGGAAGAACTTCGCTGAGGACGATCTGTCCGTTGCAGCTTGCTGAGGATAACCCAGTTAGATTCTGGTGGGGAATAACCTTTGAATAAGGCTGGGGAGAGATTTGTACTCTACAGGAGATAAGCTTCCAGAATCTGCTGGGGAGATGATTCAACTCTCCTGGGGAAACTTTTGAACTGCACTGGGGAAGTGGCTCCACTGGGGTGTCTGTATTCCGCCGGGGAACAATCTTATATTTCTGTCGAGGAATGTTAAGACTGTCGGGGATGCTTGCTGAGGAGTATCTTTATACCCTGCTGGAGAATATTAAGATCTTCTGGGGATACCCAACTTTCCAGGATTGGTGGTAGACCAACTCTGCTCGGGGGAGAGTATTGCTGACTTGCTGTGGATACTGTGCCTTTTTAGGGCTGATGGGAGACCAACTCTGCTTGGGGAGAGTATTGCTGAATCTTGCCTGACTCTGTGGGGAGTGAAGGTATCTTGGTCATACTCTTCAACTGAATCTACCTTGGTACCTTGGTGGACAGAGCGGCTTGTACAGTTCAGACAATTCTTATTGCCCCAACTTCTGTGGGAGAAGGTACCTGTGGAGGTCTTGATAACTGCCGATTTGACAAATCTTCTTCTGGTAGGCAAGTGACGAGATGACGGGACATAGTCGTACGCTTTGATCCCTAACTTTTGCCTGGACCGCCCTTTCGGGTTTTCAGTCCACCGGGATACCCATTTTTTCACAAGTCGCCTTTTCAGGTTTTCAACTTGCCGGGTGTACAAATTTTTTCATTTTCATCCCTTATTTTTGCCCGAACCCTTTTGGTTCGCCAGGAAGCCCTTATTTTTGCCTAGGTCAGTCGACCTAGCGGGTCTTTGATTATACGTGGTATTTTTTCGACTATGTCCATGCTCTCAGGATGTAGGGAGTTATCACTGTCAGTAGTGTTGTGTTTCCATACTACCAGAAGATGTTTGATCGTGCAAGATTCGTCGCTGGAATTCATGTCCAATGCCCCAAGTGATTCAGATGGAGATTTGCCCCTGGTTGTTTGGCATTTTGAGAGATTCTTTGAATCTTGACTGGACTGTCCCAGATGATAGACCATGATCATGCCGTGCCCCTTGATTGGAAGTGTTTTTCCACTTGAGGTGATTCTTGAGAAGATTTTTGTTCACTAGATATTCTTCGTGCGAATTTCTCTGCTGTTGAACAAATAGTCATATGCAAACAATATTATTTCAAGAATGCAAAGCTTATGTCTGTCTTGAAGTTTTTTTTTTAAAATGCAGTTTTCAATAAAACAAGTGATTTTTTTTGTAAAATGTGATGTCAACTCAGGATTTACAGCAAGCCCTACAGGAGTCAGGATACCTATTGTAACAGTATGCTTTCGAACTAACCCATGCTTCAGCTAGGACTTTTAAGGGTTATAACGTGGCCTGGTTCACGGTTTAAGAAACAAAGGATAAAGGCTCAAATTTTATTTGTACCCACCCTTTCTTCGTGATGTTCTTCGATCCTAAACTTAGCTAATCGTGCGTTAGACCTTGTTTGAGTCTTTGCTCTGATATTTCGGTGATGGTTCGGATACTGATAGTTTATTTTGACCAGGCAGTCATTTCTTTTTGTTTAGGGTTTATAGGACCTCTTTCTTTTTTATTTTATTATCCCTATTTTTTTCCTGAACTTTTTCTTTTGTGATTACAGTCAGCGGGATGCCCCAGTTTTTGTAAGTCTCTTTCATAGGTTTTGACTTAATGGGCTTTTATTTCTGAGAGATAATGACTGCCTGTTTTTATGATTATTCGGAACCATCACTGTCTTTTTGTCTCGGAAGGACTTCTTTGACATCATCCATTGTGTACCTGGATCAAACTGAGAAGACTACCCTGCCCCAGGTTATAATTAAGGGTTTTAATTTTTTGTGAAAAGAAAAACTCTGACTTCTTTGGCTCAAAGGGGTTGACTAGGGATTATCTTCCTTATAACTCCACTGTTTAGGATTTGAAACAATGCTTGTACCTCATCAGCGGGGTCTATTCAAAATCATACTGTAAAGATCATGGTATCGTTTTCGTCATCCTCCCTCAAAAGGCTTAGAAATTTTTAATCGAGAGTTGAACATCACAAAAATGGAAGCAGTTTTAAGCATAGTGAACACAATTACTTCAAAACAGACACGTGTAATGCATTAATGAAATAAGAGAGTTTGACATGATAATTGTTTGAATAAGCAAAGAAAAATACAATATCAGAATTCAAATGAACAAAAGTCTCTCAATCCTAGCCATGTTTTGGCAAGGGAGCAGTGATCACATTGGGAGTCTCGGGCGCTTCGAACTCGACCTCCTTTGCATCAATTAGGTCCTGAACCCTGTTCCTCAAAGTCCAACAATCATCTGTAGCATGCCCCGGGCTGTCAGAATGATAAGCGTAGCGGGCGTTGGGGTTATACCTTGAAGGTGTAGTGTTCGGATTCTTAGGAGGGTCCCTTAGAGTTACCAAATTGGTCTTCAGCAACTGTGGCAATATCTAGGACAAGGTCATGCTGAGGGGAGTGAATTGCCTTCTAGGTCTCTCTTCCCTTTGTTGGTTGCGATGTTGAGGAGCGCTGGCCAAATTTGAAATAACTACCGCGTTGACATCTTGGCGGTGGTCGGACCTATTCTGTCTTTTTGAACCATAGACAGCACTGGATTCTTTCTTGAATGGTTTTTTCTCAGTGCTCGAGGAGTCACCCTTCTGTATCTTTCCAGACTTGATACCAGCTTCAATTCTCTCACCAATCAAGATAAGGTCTGTAAATCCTGCAGAAGAATTCCCAATTAGATGGTTGAAGAACGGACCAGACAGGGTCCCCAGAAACATATCAACAAGTTCACGGTCAGTTAAAGGTGGCTTCACCCTTCCAGCAAGGTCTCTCCACTTTTGCACATACTCCTTAAATCCTTCACCCGTCCCTAGTGACATACCCTGGAGTTGGGTACGCGTAGGAGCGAGGTCGGAATTATACCGATACTGCTTATAAAACGCAGTAGCCAAATCCTCCCAGTTACGAATACTGGCTCCATCCAGCTGATAGAACCATTCGAGTTGAGTCCCTGAAAGACTATCCTGGAAGAAATGGATCTGTTGTACCCCAAAATTTGCCCTCCCATATTCTTCAAGAAATTGCCAAGCCAAGTCACAAAATCCTCCAAGGGTTGTGCAATGCAACTGTCTCCCATACAGTCAAAACTAGGGTTTGTGTTCTGATCAAGAAAAGGAAGTTTTCAAAGGCCCAATCAAGTCTCATATGCCTACAAAGATGGTCAAGTATCCTCATATCAAGTTTCAAGGCATTCAGCTCAAAATTGCACAGTCAAAACCCTAAATTGCACTACAGTCAACTGTAGGGGCAAAATGGTCATTTGACAGTCAAAAGTTCAAATTTTTGGTCAACATATCATTTTGAAGCCACAAACATCATTTGATCAATGCTTGATCATGATTCTCAAAATTTGGCTCAGAAAATCATCAAGATGCAAAAGTTTCCTTATTTGGACAGTTGAAAAAGTCAACTGAAATTGACCAGGGCATAACTTTCACATGGATTATCAGAAAAATTCCATCCAAAGCTCATTTTGAAGAGAAAGACATTTCCTACAATTCATCTTCATATTCCAAGTCCAAGAAATGCTCTCACAAAAAGTTATCAATTTCAACATTATAGGTCATTTTCAAAAGTCAACAAAAAGGGACTTTAAGTCAAAGGCCATAACTTGAGATTGGTAAATAAAAATGATATGGGACCAAAGGCATTGGTTAGAGGACTCAAAGACCTTTCCAAAATGTCCAAGAACATGTGAAAAGCTTAAACATTGAGCAAGTTATGCCTTGTGGAAGTTGGGAAATATTTGGGAATTTTGAAAAGTCAACTTTACTTCAAATGACCTAAAATTGCTAATGGGCCCATTTATCTTCCAAGATTCATCATTCCAAGCCTATGCACGACCACTTGGCCCAAAGGGAAGTATTTTCTCATTTTTTATTTATTTATTTGAATTATTATTTATATTAATTCATTTAAATTATTTAAATACATGAAAAATACCAAACTTGACCTAAAAAATCTTTTCATGCATGTTTTACTCTCAATATCACGTGCACATCCTAATTAGGCAAGTTTTGGTTGGATTTGAGCTAATTGACACCAAATGCACATGAAAAGATATGGAAAAGATCTTAAGGAAATCAAATATGCAAATCATTGAATGCCATGGATATTATTCAATTTTGTTGACCTAAAAGCTTTACTACATATTCAGAATCACAAACCTAATGGCATGAGACAAAAAAGCTGCGCCCAAGAACACTTTGCAAACTTGAATTTTTTTCCATAAAACACAAAACTGAAAAACATTCTAGGGGACGATTCAAGCCCTAATCTTGATCCCAATAGCTTCATTGTGGTTCTCTGAACGTGTGCCAATCACAAACAACAACCAAAGCTCCAAGAATTGGTAGATTATGTTCAAACTATGTCCAAAAATTTCTGGGATCGTGCATCATAATTTATGCATATTTTGTCATTTTGATTGATTGATTCATGTTTGTTATAAGTCTCTGATGCTAACCATGCAGTTTGATTGCGTTTTTATGCTCTATACGTGATATTGCCATGAATGTATTCTAGGGTTTCTTGAGCTCTCAATTGGGGATTCTCTTATCCTGTAAAATTGAAACACGATAATGCCATAATCATGACCAGGAAGCTTGGACGAAGGAGATGCAATGCTCGCGCCAAATTTCTGAACTACGGCGTGCTAATCGCTATTTTTAAAACAAGCGTATATTGAGGGGGTTCAAAACCCCCGTTAAATGTTTACTAAATTCGTTTCAGGAAAACACAAGGAAGAAGATGATCTCGTGGCGTGGTTGGATTGGTTCCTTTTTGAATTTCGCACGTGATAGCTCCCACTAACGCTTATTTCTTTATTATATTTGTTTGTCATCATATATTAATAATGCGCAATTGGCACAGACGGCAAGCGAACGTGATGGCAATACACAAGACCTGGGTTCGATCCCCAGGTCTTCAATAACTTCCATGCTATTTTTCTAACAATGCTTCTATATGATTATCAAACTAGCATCCATCGTGCACTCTACATCCAGGCCACCCACGTGTGCACTAAGATCAAGCCAAGGACTCAGAATTAAAGGACACCATAAGGACAAGTCAACCAGCGCATATGTGGCCTGGAAAAGTCAGCAAATCTCATGCTTAATTGGGCCAGACTATTCCAAGTTACACCTCCATATTGGGGACCTCCACCCCCCCTGGTTTGCAAGTTTTGTTTTATTTTTCTTATATCTTTTTTAATTACTATTTTTATTTGTTTTATTGTTTTAATTTAATTCACTATTTTTACAATACATAAAAATGCATAAAAAATCCAGAAAAAGACAAAAGATAATAAATATTTTTATTGTAATTATTTTCTTGTAAATAAATTAACATGTAAATATTTAGTTTAATTAGGTTGCAATTTTAATCCCTTTTAACAAAAATACAAAAAAATAGAATTAGGTTTAATTTTTATTCCTTTAATTTGTTTCTTTTTTATCATAATATTATTATTTCTTTATTTTCATAATTAAATTGTATATAAATAATTTTTAGTTTAAATTAGGTTAAAAATTCAATATTTTTCTTAATAACTTAAAAATAATTAGAATTAGGTTTAACATTTCATTTCAATTTTAATTAATTCTTTTTTCTCCTTAAAATCCTAAAAAATACAAAATACCAAAAACATTTGACTTTAATTTTTAATTCCACATTAATTCTAATTAATTAATTCATTAACTTTAATTTTTTGCAAAAAGGGTCCAACGCCCTCGTTTCTTTAATTTCGCGTATTTTATTTTATGTCGTTTAATTAATTATGTACCTCTCCCGAAGCATTGTAACAATTTAACTTTTCGCACTTTTATTCTTTTTTCTTTATTTTTCTGTCAAATCGGGTCCGGTTTAATTTTGGCGATGTGGACCCGCGCCATTTGTAATAGTTGTAGATTTATTTTCCCGTAACTTTTAACTGTTAAATAAGCATGCAAGAATGAATGGCCCTAATTAAAATCAAGCGTAGATCACAATGAACATGACAAGACAAATATCAATGAAACTGACACACGAATTCGCACACACCACCCCTAGGGTACGCCTCACTGTTGCCTTTCGAAAGGTGATCGTCGAGTAGAGGATGTCTTAGTAAGTCCTCATGATCCGGGAACCTGGCATGAGGGTAGCTTCTAAGGTGTCTTCCCATTGCTCCGGTGATCACCATGTCCCTAAAACTCGAATTGACCCGAACACCTCCAACGGTGGTGCTACCTATCTCTCAATGGTGGGATGGCGCTACTTTTAAAGACATTTATACAGACGAATTCCTTAGGGTAGGTAGGTTCTCAAGGATACTTGCTCTAATTTCAAACAAATCAAAACATCTTTTCACCAACACATTTTCAAAAGCTTTCAAAAGCAAATTTTTCAAACACTCTGACGTACGAGTCGAACTGAAATTTTTCAAAGAAACCTTTTTAAAACCCACAGTTGAAAAGTAAACAAACATTTTTGAAAACACATTGAGCAAGTATCTAAGAGCCCATGGATAACCATGGATAGAAAGGGTGCTAACACCTTCCCTTTCTATAACCTACCTCCCGAACCGAGAGCAATCTCTATAAGGAATTTTTCTGTGCTTTTGTCCTTTCCATTTGGAGAAAATAAAAGACGGTGGCGACTCTTGCTTCCGCGACATTTCGCGAACCAGCATTAAACAGTCAGTTCCAGATCCACCGATCACAGAACTGGCGACTCTGCTGGGGATCTAAACTTAAAGTGGGGTGTACCTTAGGGCTAGTTCATAACTGTGTTTTCAATTGTCTTCTTTGATTGCTTTACTATTGTGGGTTGCATGGGAGTTACATAGATCCTAACCCGGATCTGGGGATACCCTGTTTAGGTAGCATAATCTGTGAGGGACCTGTCCGGCGTATACCGACATGGGTGAAGCAGTGGCTACGTTGGTGTGGCGCCTTGGTCTGTACCGATATCCCTCGTGTTGAAACGGGGAGAATATGGGTCTTCCAAGGAGTCATTAAGCACCAACCGACCTTAGAACCTTAAATGACCCAACTCGGCCATTAGAACAGTAGCAGTATGCTACGCCCATTGAGGCTAAACTCTCGTGATGGTTCTGGCCGCAAGAAAAGATTGCGATGTTGGAGTTATGACCGATTGAGGGTAGTCAATGATATTGGGATCCTCTAAGAACCCGGTTACTTTGATAGGACAGGTATGAACCAACCAACTGAAAGAGGGTAATACCCAGACCTCGCGCTGGCCTAAACTCTAAGGGCTTCTCTTGTGTGACTTGTGTGCCTTTGTACTTGCCTATTTGCATGCTTGTTAGCTGACACATGAACTACTTACAGGTTTTGTTTATAGTCCTTAACTAGGACTCATGACAGGGTTTACCAAATTCCTTGCAGGGTCTGTTTATAGTCCTTAATTGGGACTCATAACAGGGTTTACCTACATCACCCCATGCATAGCATAACATCATACCATTGCATACCATTGCATACATCCTAACCCATTTCAAGGATCTCAAGGGCTTGTGATGCAGGTCATGGTGAATCAACTATCCCAGCAAGGGGCAAAGGGGATTTATTTTCCTCTAGTCAAGGTTGTCAGGGGCTATGACCCACTGGATATGGTGAGCCTTTGACCCTTGAAGAAGGACTCTCAACAACAGAAAGTACCTTCAATCAAGTTACCGGTTTTCAACTCTAACAAGTTTCTATGTTTACCCCGCGAGGTCCTTGAAATCATTGCATGCATAACATACATATCATTGCATAACAGGTACCCTTTCTCTGCAGGTTACTTACCTTCTTCGCTGTTTATTTCAGCCGATCGTCATGAATCCTGAATCATCAGTTGAGCAGTCTATCAAGGCCCTCCAGGCTCAGAATGCCCAATTCCAAGGGCTAATCATGAACTTGACCCAGGGGCAACAAGATCTGAAGGCTCTGCTCTTGAAGAAGGAAAAGAAGAAGAAGAGGACTGTCTTGTTCAGCCCTAGACGCAGATCTGGGAACACCCTGCAGGACCAAGCTGAGAGGATAACTCCATCTGTGGGGAAAAGTAGTCATCAAGAAGAAAGGATTCCCAGCCCAGTGGTCTCTGACAATGAGACGGATTTCGACGATGAACAGTACCCGCCGGCTGAGGACAGGAACAAACAGTTGGAAGACCGGCTCAGTGCTATGGAGATACAAAAGGTGCCTGGCCTGGACTTCGAGGATCTAGGTCTGTCTTCTGGGGTAGTGATCCCGCGCAAATTCAAGGTACCTGCCTTTGCTAAATACGATGGGGCATCCTGTCCTAAGTTGCATCTCAGGGCTTATACAAGGAGGATCCAGCCCTATACAGCTGACAAAAACTTATGGATCCATTTCTTCCAAGAGAGTCTTTCGGGGACTCAGCTCGAGTGGTTCTATCAACTGAATGGAGCCAACATCCGTACCTGGGAAGACTTAGCCACTGCTTTCTACAAGCATTACCAGTACAATGTTGACCTCGCTCCCACACGAACTCAGCTTCAGGGAATGGCTATAGGTGCAGGCGAAGGTTTCAAAGAGTATGCACAGAAATGGAGAGACCTTGCTGGAAGGGTGCAGCCTCCATTAACTGACCGGGAACTCGTTGATATGTTCTTGGGGACCCTATCCGGGCCATTCTTCAATCACCTCATTGGTAACTCATCTGCTGGATTTACCGACCTCATCCTGACTGGCGAAAGAATTGAAGCTGGTATCAAGAGTGGGAAAATTCAAGAGGCCATACCTTCTGATATTCATAAAAAGCCTTACACGGGAAAGAAGGAATCTAATGCTGCATACAGTCAAAAGAGTCGCCGTGATCAACATGCAGGGGCAGTCATGATCTCTGGTTCTGCACCACGCCGTCAACCACAAAAGGGAAACCAGCAAAGGCCGGACGGGCCTAAAAGGCAATTCACCAACATCAACATGCCATGGTCACAAGCCCTGCAACACATGTTGAAGATGAACCTGATTGCGGTGATCAACCCGCCTACAAATCCCAAGACCTCCTCTCCAAGCTACAACCCAGAGGCGAGGTGTGCTTATCATTCTGATAGCCCGGGGCACGATACCGAGGACTGCTGGGCACTGAAGTACAAAATTCAGAACATGATCGACGCCAAGGAGATAGAGTTCGAGCCTGCCGAGACTCCCAACGTGATCACTGCTCCATTGCCCAAACATGGCTAGGATTGAGAGATTTTTTGTTCATTTGAATTCAAGTTGTATTTTCCTTTCTTGCTCAGATAAAACAATTATCATGTTAAACTCTTTTATTTCATGAATGCATTACACATGTCTGTCTTGATTTAATTATGTTTAATACGCTTAAAACTGCTTTCATATTTTTTCTGATGTCAACTCTTAATTAATAATTCTAAGCCTCTTGAGGGAGGATGACGAAAACGATACCGCAATCATTACAGTATGCTTTTGAACAGACCCCGCTGATGAAGTACAGGCATTGTTTCAATTCCCAAACACTGGAGTTATAAGGATGATAATCCCTCGTTAACCCCCCTGAGCCAAAGAAGTAGGATTTTTATTTTCGAAAATCAAAACCCTTAATCATAACCTGGGGCAGGGTAGTCTCTCAGTTGATCCAAGTGCATAATAAATGGCACCAAAAAAGGATCCTTACAAAATGAAGAAAGACAGTGATGGTTCAGAACAATCATAAGGACAGGCAGTCACGAAAAAAGATCATAAGTGAAAAGCCCAAGAAGTCTAATCCTACCAAGGGGACTTACGAAACTGGGGCATCCCGCTGACTGTAATTCCAAAAAGGAAACAGTTCAGGCAAAAAAAGAAAGGGATAACAAAAAATCAAAAAAAAGAAAGAGGTCCTACAAACCCTCAACAAAAAATGACTGCCTAGTCAGAATAAATCATCAACATTCGAACCATCACTGGTGTACCAAGAACAAAGACTCAAACAAGGTCTAACGCACGATCAACTGAGTTTAGGTTTGGAGAACATCACGAAGAGCGGGTGGGTACAAATAATTTGAGCCTTTATCCTTTGTTTCTTAAACCGTGAACCAGACCACGATATAACCCTTAAAAGTCCTAGCTGAAGCATGGGTTAGTTCGAAAGCATACTGTTACGAAGGTATCCTGACTCCTGAAGGTTTGCTGTAAAATCTTGGGTTGACACCGCATTGTATTACTAAAAATGCATTTTTCAAAATTCAAGACAGACATAGGCTTTTGCATTCTTAAAATAACTTTGTTTGCATATGACCATTTGTTTGAACAACAGGGAAATTCGCACGATGAACACCTTGTGAACAGAAGTACCTCCGATCAAGGGGCACAGTAGGAGCATTGCTCATTATCTGGGGCATGGCAAAATACTTCCAACAGGGGCGACTCCCTACATTCTGAGAGCATGGACATAGTCAAAAAAAAATATTGCGCATCATCAAAGACCCGCTAGGCTGACATACCTAGGCAAAAATTAGGGCTTCCCGGCGAACCAAAAGGGTTCGGGCAAAATGAAGGGATGAAAATGAAAAAAATCTGTACACCCGGCAAGTCGAAAACCTGAAAAGGCGGCTTGGGAAAAAATGGGTATCCCGGTGGACTGAAAACCCGAAAGGGTGGTCCAGGCAAAAGTTAGGGATCAAAGCGTACGACTATGTTCCGGTATCTCATCACTTGTCTACCCGAAGATTTGTCAATTACCCACACAGGTATCCTCTTCCCTCACCTCTGAAACAGGGGCAGTAATGAGTTATCCAGGCGATCCAACTGCTCTATCAACCAAAGTACAAAGGACAGATCAACATAAGGATGATTACCATCTACCTTTACGAATTCCAGATCGTGGGCTAACGTCCGAGACCAAACAGGACAATCATCCACTTAATCAAAATCATGCAACCCAACACCGGTTTCTTCTCAACCTTCAGACAAAGTCATACACAGACTCCTCCTCCACAAGATGACCTAACCCCGGTTCATCAAAAAGTTTTGCACGAACTTATCCAAGTAACCTAACCCCGGTTCCTCCTGAAGTCTTACATGGACTTATCTCAAGATGACCTAACCCCGGTTCATCAAGAAGTTTTTACACAAACTTATCCCGAAGTAACCTAACCCCGATTTCCCCAGAAGTCTCATATGGACCTATCTCAAGATGACCTAACCCCGGTTCATCAAGAAGTTTTTACACAAACTTATCCAGGTAACCTAACCCCGGTTCCTCCAGAAGTCTTACATGGATTTAGTTCAAGATGACCTAACCTCGGTTCATCAAGAAGTTTTTACACAAACTTATCCAGGTAACCTAACCTCGGTTCCTCCAGAAGTCTTACATGGATTGAGCTCAAGATGACCTAACCCCGGTTCATCAAAAAGTTTTTACACAAACTCGTCAAGTAACCTTACCCCGATTCATCCAGAAGTTTTACACAAACTTATCCCGAAGCAACCTTACCCCGGTTCGTCAAGAAATCTCACACGGATCTATCTCAAGGTAACCTAACCCCGGTTCCCCTAGAAGTCTCACGTGGACTCGTCTCCAGTAACCTTACCCCGGTTCGTCAAGAAATCTCACATGGATTTACCCCAAGGTAACCTCACCCCGGTTCATCAAGAAGTTTTACATGAACTTACCTCACCAAGCAACCCTACACCGGTTCCCCCTATTCAAGATGCAGTTTTACATGGACTCGTCACCCGGACACCCTACACCGGTTCCCCCTTTCCAAGAACGCAGTTTTACACGAACTCATCATCAAAGTAACCCTACACAGGTTCCTTCTCCATTTCAGATACAGTTTAACACGAACTTGTCATCAAAGTAACCCTACACAGGTTCCCTCTCCATTTCAGATGCGGTGTTACACGAGCTCATCAGCAGGCAACCCTACATATGTTCCCTCTTTCAACTTGCAAAATTACAGTTCAAAATCTCCCCAGGAGAGTCCAATCCAGCTCCCCCAGAAAAATTGGAGTCCATCTCCCCAAGCAATAAGCTTATCCCCAGTAGATCCTGGAAGCTTATCCCCTCGCAGAGCACGAACGCGTCGTCCGGCTTGATTTAAAGAGTTATTTCCTTAACAGGATATAACTGGGTTATCCTCAGCCAAAAGCCACGGAAAGAGCGTCCTCGACGAAGTCTTCCTATCCCCAGCGAAGTCTATCAACACTTCCAACAACAAGGGTATCCTCAGCAAACTACTGTCAACATGCAGCAAGGCACTCCTCTTCCCACAGAGTATTGCTTCTCAGCATGGTCTCTAGAATATCTTTTCTCCCCGCAGAATCTTCCATTTGCCAAGTTTATCCCGCAACGGAGTCCTCTTCTCCTACCGGTATTCTTGCAACTATCATCCCCAGCGGAAGCGAAAGCTATTCTTCAACATCAGCCCAGGAGTGACTTCCCGGCACCCGTCAAGGATTTATTTCCTTAGACAAAAATACATTCATAAACATCACATCTTCATACATTATAGCATGCATATGCATCGTACTATACGAATCTCATTAATTTTGAAGACATACGGTTCATGCATCATGATTTTGCATCCAATTATGTCTTGCCTTTTCAGGGAAAAGATCAATACAAAAATGACTACTATCAACTACCGCAATTCTTTCTTGATATAGTTTCAGATATGATCCAGATATGGTGACGTTCTGATGCTGCTTCCAGAATTCTTTCTCGATATAGTTTCAGATGTAAACCAGATATGGTGACGTTCTGATGCTGCTTCCAGATTTCCTTCTAGATATAGTTTCAGATGTAAACCAGATATGGTGACGTTCTGATGCTGCTTCCAGAATTCTTTCTCGATATAGTTTCAGATGTAAACCAGATATGGTGACGTTCTGATGCTGCTTCCAGATATCCTTCTAGATATAGTTTCAGATATGATCCAGATATGGTGACGTTCTGATGCTGCTTCCAGATTGCCTTTCAGATGTTTCCCTCTCCGACGATGAGTGTGAGGTGATATTCTCCCATGGTTCCCTCTCCAACGGTGTGTGAGGTGGTAAGTCCTTTTCAGATGTTTCCCTCTCCGACGATGAGTGTGAGGTGATAATCTCTTATGGTTCCCTCTCCGACGGTGTGTGAGGTGGTAAGTCCTTTTCAGATGTTTCCCTCTCCAACGGTGTGTGAGGTGGTAAGTCCTTTTCAGATGTTTCCCTCTCCGACGGCGAGTGAGGTGATTCCCTTTCAGATTATAATTGCTTATGGTTCTCTTCCCGATACTGCGAAGATAATAATTCCCATCAAGATTTTTCTCAACGAGCGTTGTTGAGATTAAAGTCGCCCAAGGTTCTCTTACCATTCACGCTAAGACAGCAACCATGTCTGGTCCATTCATCATCTTTTGAAGCTCCAGACTCAGCTCCTGTAAACCAGTCAGGACATATCTATACCAAGCATCTAAAATCAGCTCCTGCAACGTGTCAGGTACTCATTTTCTATTTTGCAGGTATGCAGGTTCTAGCTAAAGAATCTCCTATGCGATCAACGTCCAGATGGCATCTATAAGCCCATCACCCTATCCAGCGATCTCTAAATGGCATCTATAAGCCCATTCCCACCACATTGCTACTATGTGAGCGCAAATTTCTGGGCACTTTAGTGTTCAATCATCTTCTACCCTCGGATTACGAAAGGCACGTCAGCCAATCTGCATCCTCAGGTCTAAGAAGATTGAACATGGGCAACTGTTGTACCCCAAAATTTGCCCTCCCATATTCTTCAAGAAATTGCCAAGCCAAGTCACAAAATCCTCCAAGGGTTGTGCAATGCAACTGTCTCCCATACAGTCAAAACTAGGGTTTGTGTTCTGATCAAGAAAAGGAAGTTTTCAAAGGCCCAATCAAGTCTCATATGCCTACAAAGATGGTCAAGTATCCTCATATCAAGTTTCAAGGCATTCAGCTCAAAATTGCACAGTCAAAACCCTAAATTGCACTACAGTCAACTGTAGGGGCAAAATGGTCATTTGACAGTCAAAAGTTCAAATTTTTGGTCAACATACCATTTTGAAGCCACAAACATCATTTGATCAATGCTTGATCATGATTCTCAAAATTTGGCTCAGAAAATCATCAAGATGCAAAAGTTTCCTTATTTGGACAGCTGAAAAAGTCAACTGAAATTGACCAGGGCATAACTTTCACATGGATTATCAGAAAAATTCCATCCAAAGCTCATTTTGAAGAGAAAGACATTTCCTACAATTCATCTTCATATTCCAAGTCCAAGAAATGCTCTCACAAAAAGTTATCAATTTCAACATTATAGGTCATTTTCAAAAGTCAACAAAAAGGGACTTTAAGTCAAAGGCCATAACTTGAGATTGGTAAATCAAAATGATATGGGACCAAAGTCATTGGTTAGAGGACTCAAAGACCTTTCCAAATTGTCCAAGAACATGTGAAAATCTTAAAAATTGAGCAAGTTATGCCTTGTGGAAGTTGGGAAATTTTTGGGAATTTTGAAAAGTCAACTTTACTTCAAATGACCTAAAATTGCTAATGGGCCCATTTATCTTCCAAGATTCATCATTCCAAGCCTATGCACGACCACTTGGCCCAAAGGGAAGTATTTTCTCATTTTTTATTTATTTATTTGAATTATTATTTATATTAATTCATTTAAATTATTTAAATACATGAAAAATACCAAACTTGACCTAAAAAATCTTTTCATGCATGTTTTACTCTCAATATCACGTGCACATCCTAATTAGGCAAGTTTTGGTTGGATTTGAGCTAATTGACACCAAATGCACATGAAAAGATATGGAAAAGATCTTAAGGAAATCAAATATGCAAATCATTGAATGCCATGGATATTATTCAATTTTGTTGACCTAAAAGCTTTACTACATATTCAGAATCACAAACCTAATGGCATGAGACAAAAAAGCTGCGCCCAAGAACACTTTGCAAACTTGAATTTTTTTCCATAAAACACAAAACTGAAAAACATTCTAGGGGACGATTCAAGCCCTAATCTTGATCCCAATAGCTTCATTGTGGTTCTCTGAACGTGTGCCAATCACAAACAACAACCAAAGCTCCAAGAATTGGTAGATTATGTTCAAACTGTGTCCAAAAATTTCTGGGATCGTGCATCATAATTTATGCATATTTTGTCATTTTGATTGATTGATTCATGTTTGTTATAAGTCTCTGATGCTAACCATGCAGTTTGATTGCGTTTTTATGCTCTATACGTGATATTGCCATGAATGTATTCTAGGGTTTCTTGATCTCTCAATTGGGGATTCTCTTATCCTGTAAAATTGAAACACGATAATGCCATAATCATGACCAGGAAGCTTGGACGAAGGAGATGCAATGCTCGCGCCAAATTTCTGAACTACGGCGTGCTAATCGCTATTTTTAAAACAAGCGTATATTGAGGGGGTTCAAAACCCCCGTTAAATGTTTACTAAATTCGTTTCAGGAAAACACAAGGAAGAAGATGATCTCGTGGCGTGGTTGGATTGGTTCCTTTTTGAATTTCGCGCGTGATAGCTCCCACTAACGCTTATTTCTTTATTATATTTGTTTGTCATCATATATTAATAATGCGCAATTGGCACAGACGGCAAGCGAACGTGATGGCAATACACAAGACCTGGGTTCGATCCCCAGGTCTTCAATAACTTCCATGCTATTTTTCTAACAATGCTTCTATATTATTATCAAACTAGCATCCATCGTGCACTCTACATCCAGGCCACCCACGTGTGCACTAAGATCAAGCCAAGGACTCAGAATTAAAGGACACCATAAGGACAAGTCAACCAGCGCATATGTGGCCTGGAAAAGTCAGCAAATCTCATGCTTAATTGGGCCAGACTATTCCAAGTTACACCTCCATATTGGGGACCTCCACCCCCCCTGGTTTGCAAGTTTTGTTTTATTTTTCTTATATCTTTTTTAATTACTATTTTTATTTGTTTTATTGTTTTAATTTAATTCACTATTTTTACAATACATAAAAATGCATAAAAAATCCAGAAAAAGACAAAAGATAATAAATATTTTTATTGTAATTATTTTCTTGTAAATAAATTAACATGTAAATATTTAGTTTAATTAGGTTGCAATTTTAATCCCTTTTAACAAAAATACAAAAAAATAGAATTAGGTTTAATTTTTATTCCTTTAATTTGTTTCTTTTTTATCATAATATTATTATTTCTTTATTTTCATAATTAAATTGTATATAAATAATTTTTAGTTTAAATTAGGTTAAAAATTCAATATTTTTCTTAATAACTTAAAAATAATTAGAATTAGGTTTAACATTTCATTTCAATTTTAATTAATTCTTTTTTCTCCTTAAAATCCTAAAAAATACAAAATACCAAAAACATTTGACTTTAATTTTTAATTCCACATTAATTCTAATTAATTAATTCATTAACTTTAATTTTTTGCAAAAAGGGTCCAACGCCCTCGTTTCTTTAATTTCGCGTATTTTATTTTATGTCGTTTAATTAATTATGTACCTCTCCCGAAGCATTGTAACAATTTAACTTTTCGCACTTTTATTCTTTTTTCTTTATTTTTCTGTCAAATCGGGTCCGATTTAATTTTGGCGATGTGGACCCGCGCCATTTGTAATAGTTGTAGATTTATTTTCCCGCAACTTTTAACTGTTAAATAAGCATGCAAGAATGAATGGCCCTAATTAAAATCAAGCGTAGATCACAATGAACATGACAAGACAAATATCAATGAAACTGACACACGAATTCGCACACACCACCCCTAGGGTACGCCTCACTGTTGCCTTTCGAAAGGTGATCGTCGAGTAGAGGATGTCTTAGTAAGTCCTCATGATCCGGGAACCTGGCATGAGGGTAGCTTCTAAGGTGTCTTCCCATTGCTCCGGTGATCACCATGTCCCTAAAACTCGAATTGACCCGAACACCTCCAACGGTGGTGCTACCTATCTCTCAATGGTGGGATGGCGCTACTTTTAAAGACATTTATACAGACGAATTCCTTAGGGTAGGTAGGTTCTCAAGGATACTTGCTCTAATTTCAAACAAATCAAAACATCTTTTCACCAACACATTTTCAAAAGCTTTCAAAAGCAAATTTTTCAAACACTCTGACGTACGAGTCGAACTGAAATTTTTCAAAGAAACCTTTTTAAAACCCACAGTTGAAAAGCAAACAAACATTTTTGAAAACACATTGAGCAAGTATCTAAGAGCCCATGGATAACCATGGATAGAAAGGGTGCTAACACCTTCCCTTTCTATAACCTACCTCCCGAACCGAGAGCAATCTCTATAAGGAATTTTTCTGTGCTTTTGTCCTTTCCATTTGGAGAAAATAAAAGACGGTGGCGACTCTTGCTTCCGCGACATTTCGCGAACCAGCGTTAAACAGACAGTTCCAGATCCACCGATCACAGGATCATAAATTCTTGTCAGCCGTGTAGGGCTGGATCTTCCTTATGTATGAACGGAGGTGCAGCTTAGGACAG
The DNA here is from genome assembly GCA_948472305.1 of Vicia faba. Taxonomy (NCBI): domain Eukaryota; kingdom Viridiplantae; phylum Streptophyta; class Magnoliopsida; order Fabales; family Fabaceae; genus Vicia; species Vicia faba. The sequence goes on along the minus strand of OX451736.1, from coordinate 984,458,961 downwards.
GAAGCTCCGTTGTACTTTGCAAAAGCAGGTGCCTTGAACTTATGTGGGATCACCACCCCAGAGGATAAGCCTAGGTCTCCAAAGTCCAACCCGAACACATTTTGAATCTCCATAGCACTTAAGCGGTCCTCTAGTTGTTTGTACCTATCCTCAGCAGGAGGATATTGTTCATCATCATAATCTGTCTTGTTGTCGGAGACCACTGGACTAGGAACCCTTCTCTCTTGGGGACTGTCCTTACCTACAGATGAGGTAGTCAGCTCAGCCTCATTCTGCAGTCCATTCCCAAACCTCCGTCCAGTGTTGAACAGCACAATCCTCTTCTTCTTCTTCTTCAGAATCAGAGTCTTCAACTCCTGTTGACCCTGGGCTAGGCTCATAACCAACTCCTGGAACTGGGCATTCTGGGCCTGGAGGGCCTTGATAGCTTGTTCAGTAGTAGGTTCAGAAGTCATAATGATTGCTGAAATAAACAGCGAAGAAGATAAGTGACCTGTAAAAAGTGTACCTGTAATGCAATGATATGTATGATATGCATGCAATGTTTTCAAGGATCTCGCGGGGTAAACCAAGAAACTTGTTAGAATTTGAATTTGGGTAGCTTGATTGAAGGAACTTCATGTTGTTGAGAGTCCTTCTTCAAGAGTCAAAGCTCACCATATCGAGTGGGTCATAGCCCCTGACTCAAGTCATCATGTTTTAATCTCCAAATAACCTTGGCTAGAGGAAAATAAATCCCCTTTGCCCCTTGCTAGACATTTTGATTCATCATGACCTGCATCACAGACCCTTGAGATCCTTGAAATGGGTTAGTCCTTATGCAGGATGTATGCAATGTTATGATGGTATGATGTTATGATAAAGGCACACCACAAGTATTCACAAAAGGCAAATATGGTAAGGCACACAAGTCACACAAGACAGCCCTTAGAGTTTAGGCCAGCATGAAGTTTAGGTACTATCCTCTTTCAGTTTCAGTTGGTTAAGACCTGTCCTAGAAAATAGTAACCGGGTTCTAGAGGATCTCAATATCACTGACTACCCTCAATCGGTCATAACTCCAGCTTCGCAATCTTTTCTTGCGGCCAGAACCATCGCGAGAGTTTAGCCTCAATGAGTGTAGCATACTGCTACTGTTCTATGGCCAAGTTGGGTCAATTTAAGGTTCTAAGGTTAGTTGGTGCTTAATGACTCCTCAGAAGACCCATATTCTCCTCGTTCCAACACAAGGGATATCGGTACAGACCAAGGTGTCACACCAACGTAGCTACTGCTTCACCCGTGTCGGTCTACGTCGGACAGATCCCTCACAATTTATTGCTACCTAAAGGGTATTCCCCATATCCGGGTTAGGATCTATGAAACTCTGATGCAAGCCCACAATATTAAAGCAAACAAGGCATACAATTGAAAACATAGAATGATATAATCCTAAGGTACACCTCACTTATTAAATGTCCCCAGCAGAGTCGCCAGTTCTGTGATCGGTGGAAATAGAACTGACTGTTTTGAAATGCTGGTTCGCGAAATGTCGCAGTAAGCAAGAGTCGCCACCGTCTTTTATTTTCTCCAACAAGGAAAGGACAAAAGCACAGCAAAATTCCTTTTCGAGATGTTTCTCAGTTTGGGAGGTAGATTATAAAAAGGGAAGGTGTTAGCACCATTTCTATCTGTGGTTATCCACGGGCTCTTAGGTACTTGCTCACTATGTTTTCAAAAATTGTTTGCTTTTCTTGTGTTTGTGGGTTTTGAAAAAGTTTCGTTTTGAAAACTTCTAGGTAACTCTTGTATCTGTCCTCAAGAGTGTATGAAGTATTTGTTTGAAAACCTTTGTTTGAAAGTGTAAGTGCGAAAAGTTTGTTTTGTTTTTGAAAGAGCAAGTACCCAGGAGAAATCTACCTACTCTAAGGAATTAAGTTGTGTAAATTTCCTTTAGACAGTACTATCCCACTATTGAGAAGTAGGTAGCACTATCGTTGGAGTTATTCGGGTCAATTCGATTATAGGGACATGTGTGGTCACCAAAGCAATAGTAGGATGCCTTAGCGGTAACCCTAATGTCCTAGATCCTTTTTATCCGAGGCAACCGTTTCGAGGCAACTTGGATCTTTAGACAGGAGGGCGACCTCTAAAACACCCTATACTTAATGACCACGTCGAGGCAACCAAGTGAGGCGTACCCTAGGAGTGGCATGTGCGAGTGTGTCAGGTTTCATGTTAAGTTATCTTGTACATGTTACTGGTGAGCTACGAGTTGATTTTAATATTCAGGCAAGTCTTGTCATGCATAGTTAACAGTTAATAATTGTGCGGAAAATAAATTGCGGAAAGTGAATCTACGCTATTACAAGGCGTCGGGTATTTACATCACCAAAAACATAACCCTTTGGAAAAGATAAATGCGAGAAAATAAAGAAAGCGGTAAAAGTCCTAATTATCTATTACATCCTCGGAGCAATTACATAAATATAATCAAAAAAATTAATATGCGCGCAAATAAATTAAATCGGGAAAGTCTTAGGGTTTTGACCCTTTTTGAGAAAAGAATGAATTTTGGTCTTTTTTGCAATTAATTAAACCTAATTCTAATTAATTAAATAATTAAAAGAAAAAGTATTTTTTTTATGTTTTTTATGAAAATAAAATAAAATGGATTAAAAGTTGTCAAAAACCTAATTCTACTTTATTTTATTTGTTATGAAAAAAGTCAAAGTTAACCTAATTAAAAGAAGACTAAATCAATTAATTTACATTTATTTACAAAAGTAATAAACTAAGGTGAAATTAATAAATAATAATAATAATAATAATAAAAATATTAGTTTTCTGAATTTTATTAGGAAAATAATTAATTTGGTTAATTAAATACTAATAATAATAATAGTAATTAATGAAAAGATTAAATGGAAATTAAAAAAGAAAAGAATAAAGAAACCAGGGGGGGTGCTGGGCCTTTTTGGAGGTTTGTTTGGAAATTTGGCCCATTTAGCTCTCCAGCCTGTTTGACCTTGGGGAATTGTCCACGCGCAGGGTTGACCAGGAGTATGGTAATCACTCCATCATGGCCATTAGATTGATGCTTGAAGCCACATGGCGCCTAGGATATGAGAGAGCATGGTGGAACACTCTTGGACTGCCTGCATGTGAATATATTAAACAAAATAATATAGGAGTATTTGGGGGATCTGGGAATCGAACCCAGGTCCCAATGATTCTTGGACAACGCACTATCCACTAGGCCATTACGCTGCATTTGTTATTATGATAATGAACAAATATAATATATGAAACAATTAAATATGTTGTACACAAACATAAAAACGCGCGTTCTTTTGAATCATCCAACCAGAAGCTTACACGTCCTTCGTCTTCTTCGCTTGCCTGTAAAAAGAGTTAGATAGCGGGGGGTTTTAACCCCCACAAAACATGATGAGGAATAATAGCGATTAGCCCTACAGGCTATAGAAATATTTCGCGACGGTCTAGTTAGGTTCGTCTGAGTCTCCTGAATTCAACCATGGGTCTTATAAGGCCTAATTTTTCCTGTGATATAAATCCCCAATTTTAGAACTTATGAACCCTAGAATTCATCAATGGCATCTTTTGATTCTGTGCAAATTAATCCAATTAACTTATGCCCTTAACTTTATATGAGTTCAAACAACATAAAACAATGATTAAAACATGTTAATTATGCATGAAATAAGTTGTACGATTCTCAAGATAAAACGCAAACCGCGACTCTGTAACTAGCGATTCTTTGAGCTATGAAGCTGGAAGTTGATTGCCAATCGTTCTGGGAACCTCCTGCAGTGTATTGAAATCAACAAATGTCCTTAATTCGCCCTAGAATGTAGAAAACAGTTTTGAGTTTTCTTTATTTTTTTTCAATGTTGTTATGGCTTCTTCTGCAGCAAAATCACGTCCATGGCATTAGGGTTGGCTTGTGTACTTATAGTAGAATAGAATTAGGTCACAATCTTGCAAGGAAATCCATGAAATTGATGATTCAATATTTGATTGAAAATCAAATATTTTTGAATCTTTTTGATTGGAAAAACTTGCCAAACTTGGAGATTTTGATATCCTTGATTGATACACGAATTTGCCAGCTTGATTAGGTCATTCTTGCTTTACAAAAAGATTGAAAAACCATATCTTTGAATTTCCTACAATTTAAATTAATTAAATGAATTAAAATCAATTAAAAATCCAATTAATTAATAAAAATAAGAAAATAAATTCAAATAGGCTTGATGGGTCGTTCATAAGTCATGGATAAAGTTTCAAGAAGAAATTTGAGGCCCATTAGCAAAAACAAGGTGTTTTGGGCAAAGTTGACTTTTGCAAATTCATAAAAATTTCCCAACTTCTCCAATGCATATCTTGCTCAATTTTGATCATATGAACATGTTCTTGGACATTTTGGAAAGGTCTTGAAGTCCTATAACCAATGCCTTTGGTCCCATGTCATTTGGATTTACCAATCTCAAGTTATGGTCTTTGACTTAAAGTGCATTTTTGTTGACTTTTGAAATTGACCTATAATGTAGAAATTGATAACTTTTTATGAGAGCATTTCTTGGACTTAGAATGTGAAGATGAGTTGTAGGAAATGTCATCCCCTTCAAAATTAGCATTGGATGGTATTTTTCTGATGAACCATGAAAAAGTTATGCCTTGGTCAAGATACAGTTGACTTTTCTACTGTCCAAAAATAATAACTTTTGCATCTTTGATGATTTTTGAGCCATGCTTGTGGAATCATGATCAAGACTTGATCAAATGATGATTGTGTGCTCAAAATAAGATGTTGATCAAAAATTCTGACTTTTGACTGCAAAGTGATCATTTTGCCCCTGCAGTTGACTGTGGACCAAATAGGGCTTTTGACTGTGCAAACTGGCATTGTGAGTCTTGAAACTTGACATATAGATGCTTGAGAATATGTATAGGCCCATGAGACTTGATTGAACCATTGAAAACCTCAAATTCCTTGAAAGAACCAAAACCCTAATTTTGGCTGGCTTAGGAGGCAGTTGGACTGTGCAATCCTTGAGAAATCTTGAGCCATTTGAAGATGACTCTTGACAAACTTTGAAAAATATGGGAGGGAAAATTTTGGGGTACAACAGCAGTCAATTCAAAATTAGGGTTTTGTGTTGCATCAAGGTCCTTACATACAAATGGCCTCAAATTCTCCCTCATGTCCTAATATGTTCTCAAGTTCATCCATATCAAATTTCAAGCCTTGCAGAGAAAGTTTGGTCAGTTAATTGCTCAAGAGGTCTAAAAATCGATTGTGCTAGGGCAAAATCAACTGTGACCTACAAGAAGTCAAACTTCAAGATTTTTTGTCAACATTCTCATTTTGAAGTATAATTCATCAGTTGATCAAGGGTTGATCATGATTCATCAAGGATTGCTCAAGATTCATCAAGATTCAAAAGTTGCTAAATTAGGGTTTTGTAGGAAAAGTCAACTCAACTTTTACCAAGCATAACATTCTCATACTTTATGAGAAATGACCCATCCAAAGATAATTTTGAATAGGATGCAATTTCCTTCAATCCATCTTCACACCCCAAGATCAAGAAATGCTCTCACAAAAAGTTACAAATTTGGACATTATAGGTCATTTTTGAAAGTCAACAAAAACACATTTTTTCCAAAGCTTATAACTTGAGCATGGAATATCAAAATGAGATGACACCAAAAGTGTTGGTTAGATGACATCTCAAGGTTTCTAAAAAGTCCAAGAACAATTCCAAAAGTTCAAAATTGAAGAAGTTATGCATTGTTGAAGTTGGGCATTTTTCCAAAATTGCCAAAAGTCAACTATCCCCAAAACTTCAAATTTTGTTAAATGGGCCCACTTTTTTCCACTTGATTTGATCTTGTCACACCATACACGTGTCCTATCTTCAATTTCATGACCAATTATTAATTTTTCTATTTTATTGATTTAATTCATTTTTAATCAATTTAAATCAAAATAAAATCTCAATATTAATAACTTGTGATCCTTTTGATTGATACAGCTTTCAATTTCCATGATGGACACAATCAAATTCGTACCATGCCATATTGTGAACAAAATATTTGATTTAGGACAATTTTGGAAGCTTTGTAATGGTGATCAAATCAAATCTTGAATCATCAATACACAAGGATTCCAAGCCCAAGATTTAACCTAATTGTTTCTATGATACATATACAACATGAAGCACACAAGAACACGACCTGAAAGTTGCACACACGGCCAGACCAAACTTGAAAAAAAGCTTGAAAATCTTGAAACTGAAATCATACTTAGAGCTCGATTCAAAGCAAAAACTACACACTACTCTCTTGCTGGACATCCACTGGATCTATTGGAATCAAAATCAAGCCTTGAAACCTCCTAAATGGCGTTGTAAGTGTTCTTGAACATGGCCCTGAACATGGAATCATGATCTCTTATTCTTGCATCCTTTTGCCAAAATTGTTACATAATCATGTTAATCGGCCTATTTAGAATGTTTCTGCAATATTTGATTTCATTTTTGTAGCCTGTAACCCTATATCCGAAGCTAGGGTTTTTGCTCTTGTTTTTTGGGCGTTTTGATTTCAGGGAAAATTAGAACAAACCATGGACATGAATGAGTTTAGGAGGAAGAAACAAGCATAATGATGGTCTTGGTTTGCATTTTCGTGGCCTAGAGCTCGTTCTAGGATGAAGCCACGGATCTTGCTGCGGATAAAATCCGCAGGTAAAAAGATCAGTGTTTCAACGAAGAAGACGACTACGCGTCCTCTTCCCATTGGCCGGTTCAAATCTCGCGCCATTTTTTTATTATTTCCAGGCATATTAAATGTTTTCAATATAATATTTGTTATGTATTCCATTAACAAATTGAAAGCGTTGGTTGAGTTGGCAAGCATGCTGTCCAGAATCCAATGGGACCTGGGTTCGAATCCCAGGTCCCCCAATACATTTGTTTAATTTTTCTTCAGGCAATTGCATGTGATTTCCAAAGCGTGGTCCACCATACTCCTCATCCCATCAGGCGCCAGATGGCCTCCAGGCCAAATCCAATGGCCAAGATTGAAGGCCTACCATGAACTCTAGTCAACAGGCGCGCGTGAGATCCTGGAAAGTCAAACAAGGCTTATATTAATTGGGCCAAACAATTGCTCTTCACACCCTGATCCAGGCCCAAACCCCCTTTGGTTTATTTCTTTACTTTTCTATATTTCTTTTTATTCAATTGTTTTATTTATTTATTTATTTATTTATTATTATTATTTAAATTAACCAATTAACATTTTTCTTAATAAAATCAGAAAACACAAAAAATATTATTTTTATTTATTAAAATTAATTTCATTATTTTATTTTTGTAAATAAATATTAGTTAATTAACTTAGTATTAATTAGGTGTAATTTTAATATCTTTTGCAAAATAATTAAAATTAATGTAGAATTAGATTTTTTTTATTAATTTTGACCAACTTTATCTTATTTCCTAAAATGTTAAAAATCCAAAAATATTTTCATTAATTAATTAATTTAATTATTAATTTAGATTTAATTCCTTTTAATTCAAAAAAAAAAAAACATGCTTTCTTTCAAAAAGGGTCAAAACCCTAAAAACTCGCCCGATTTAATTTCTCGCACGCGTATTGTTTTATCCAATATTGTAATTTCTTCCGGTATGTAATAGCTTTTAATTAGGACTTGAATTATTTATCGCTTTATTTTATTTTCCGCAATTTAAATTAAAGGGTTTGTTTTTGGCGATGTAAATACCCGACGCCTTGTAATAGTTTAGATTTAATTTCCGCAAGTTTAAATTCTGCAACTATACACTGTTAGATGTTTGATAATAGGGAATGCATGACAAGATCAAATGTGTGAACTTAAAATCAACATAGCTCACCCATGACATATACAAAGATAAAATTAACCGAAATAACACACTCGCACATGCGCACTCTTAGGGTACACCTCACTTGGTTTCCTTCAAACGTGGTCATTGAGTATAGGAAGTTTTAGAGGTCTCCTTCTTGTCCAAAGATCATAGTTGCCTCGAAACGGTTGCCTCGGATGAAATGATCTAAGACATTAGGGTTACCGCTAAGGCGTCCTAACATTGCTTTAGTGACCACACGTCCCTTAATCGAATTGACCCGAAAACTCCAACGACGGTGCTACCTACTCATTCATAGTGGGATAGCATTGTCTAAAGGAAATTTGTACAGATTAATTCCTTTTTCGAGTAGGTAGATGGTTCTTAAGTACTTGCTCCTTTTAAAACAAAACAAAACTTTTCGCACTTACACTCTCTTCAAAACAAAAACTCTTTCAAACCCACAAACACAAAGAAAAGCAAATTTTGGAAACACAATGAGCAAGTACCTAAGAGCCCGTGGATAACCACGGATAGAAAGGGTGCTAACACCTTCCCTTTCTATAATCTACCTCCCGAACCCGAGAAACATCTCAAAAAAGGAATTTTTCTGTGCTTTTTTCCTTTCCTTGTCGGATAAAATAAAAGACGGTGGCGACTCTTGCTCACCGCGACATTTTGCAAAAACAAACGCAAAACGTGAACCAGCATTCCAAAACAGTGAGTTCTATTCCCACCGATCACATCGCCCTTTCGGGTTTTCAACTTGTCGGGTCATTTTATGCGTAGTATCTTTTGACCATGTCTGCGTTCGCAGGGTGCGGCAGGTCGTCGCCGTCCATGGTGGTCAGAATCATTGCCCCACCAGAAAAGATGTTTTTGATCACAAATGGTCTATCGTAAGTAGGAGTCCACTTGCCCCTGGGATCACTTTGCGGAAAGATGATCCGTTTGATTACAAGATCTCCGACTCGATACACTTGACGCCTAACTTTCTTGTTGAAAGTCCTGATCATCCGTTTTTGATACATTTGACCATGACAAACAGTAGTAAGTCGTTTCTCGTCGATTAAGTTAAGTTGATCAAGCCGGGTCTGAATCCAATCGTCTTCACTTAAGATACATCCATCATAATTCTCAAGGAAGGAATCTAAACCTCCATAGGTAAAACAGCTTCCTTGCCATATACCAAAGAAAAGGGGGTTGCCCCAGTTGAAGTACGCGTCGTGGTACGATATCCATGCATAGAAAATGGTAACATCTCATGCCATTCCTTGTAGGTGACTGTCATCTTTTGAATGATATTCTTGATATTTTTGTTCGCGTCTTCAACAACACCTTTCATCTTTGGCCAATAGGGAGATGAATTATGATGTTGAATCTTGAACTGCTTGCACAGAGCGGTGATCACAGTGTTATTCAGGTTTGTACCGTTGTCCATGATAATCCTGTCGGGGATACGATACCGGCATATGAGGTTCTGCTTGATGAAGCGGGCAATCACATTTTTCGTAACGGAGGCGAAGGAAGCTGCTTCGACCCATTTGGTAAAGTAATCGATAGCCACCAGAATGAAGCGATGCCCATTGGATGCTGTTGGCTTGATCTCTCCAATCATATTGATTCCCCACAACGCGAATGGCCAAGAAGCTGTTAGAACGTTGAGAGGAACTGGAGGAATATGTACCTTGTCAGCATAGACTTGGCATTTGTGACAAGTACGGGAATATTGATGACAGTCAGCTTCCATGGTAGACCAGTAGTAGCTTGCCCTTAAAATCTTCTTAGCCATCGTATGTCCGTTCAAGTGGGTGCCAAATGTACCGCTATGTATTTCAGTCATGATTAGCTCAGCTTCAACCTTGTCCACATAACGAAGTAGAACACGATCATGGTTGCGCTTATATAGGATACCATTGCTCAGGAAGAACTTGGCAGCAAATCTCCTTAAGAACTTTTTGTCGTTGACTGAAGCTCCTTCAGGGTATTCTCGAGTCTTGAGATGCCTTTTGATTTCATGAAACCAAGGTTGTTCCACTACTTCTTCGGTATTAATCTCATGACAGTGCGCAGGTTCGTCCATTCGCTCAATGGTAATTTGGGGAGTCTCATTATCCCAGTTGAGTTTAAACATGGAAGTCATTGTAGCTAGAGCATCAGCTAGCTGATTTTCTTCTCGCGGAAAGTGTTCGAAGGTGATCTACTCGAAATGAGGTAACAATGTCAGGACATGTTCTTTGTATGGGATAAGATTAGGATGTTTAGTATCCCACTCTCCTTTGATTTGACTGATAACCAAAGCTGAGTCCCTTGATACAACCAAAGATTTGATTCCCAAGTCAATAGCAGCCTTGAGACCAAAGATACAAGCTTCATATTCGGCCATGTTGTTGGTGCAGCTGAAGAAGAGTCTAGTAGTGAAAGGTGTATGGCAACCTTCTGGAGAGATAAGTACCACGTCGATACCGTTGCCAAGTGCATTTGAAGCACCATCAAAGTACAGGGTCCATCGGGATCCTTGTTCAGGTCCGTCATACGGTCCGTTACCTTCAATGTTGTCCAATGTCATAATGTCCTCATCAGGGAAGTCGAATCTCATAGATTGGTAATCTTCGTTGGCTTGGTGAGCTAGATGGTCAGCTAGTACACTCCCCTTTATAGCTTTTTGGGTTGTGTACTGGATATCATACTAAGTCAGGATCATCTGCCATCTAGCGATTCTTCCGGATAAAGCAGGCTTCTCGAAGATGTACTTGATCAGATCCATTTTAGAAATCAGCAAAGTGGTATGTGTCAACATATACTACCTTAGCCGGCGAGCAGCCCATACCAAAGTGCAACAAGTTTTCTCGAGCAGTGAGTAGTGAGTCTCACAGTTGGTAAACTTTTTGCTAAGATAATAAATGGCATGCTCTTTTCGACCAGACTCGTCATGTTGTCCCAGTACGCACCCCATTGAGTTATCCAAAACAGTCAGATACATGATTAACGGCCTTCCTTCGACGGGTGGCATCAAGATAAGAGGTTCTAGCAAATACTCCTTGATCTTATCGAAAGCAACTTGACAGTCATTATTCCATTCAACCACCTGATCTTTCTTCAACAGCTTAAAGATTGGTTCACAGGTAGAAGTTAGATGAGAAATGAACCTTGCAATATAATTTAGGCGTCCCAAGAAACCTCTGACCTCCTTTTTAGTGTAGGGGGCAGGCATTTCTCGTATAGCCTTGACTTTAGCAGGATCAACCTCAATGCCTTTTTTGCTGACTGTTGTACCCCAAAATTTTCCCTCCCATATTCATCAACATTTCTCATCACAAGGCTCTTGGAACTCAAGATCAAGCTAGGGTTTGCTCTGCTCAAGACACCTCCTTGCATTGTTAACCTAAATTAGGGTTTGAGTTTGCACAGGGATATTATGACCTACAATGCCCAAAGTGACTTTCATACTTCATGTTGGACTCACAAGTTTGTCCATACCAAGTTTCAAGCCTTGATTCAAATTTTTGCTCAGTCAATTGGACAATTGACCTAGAAATCAACTGTATTGGGGGAAAAGTCAACTATGGCCAATTGACAGTCAAACCTCATGAAATTTGACCCACATCAACATTATGAACTCATATGAACCATTTGATCAAGTTTGGATCACAATTCCACAGGAAATTTGATCAGATCACCAAAAGGGCAAAATGGTCATTTTTGGGGTTTTGACTGCACAAAGGCAATTTTTGACTGTTTGACCTAGCCAATGGCAAATCAAGCTCACATATGGACTCAAGGACTCAATGACATTGTCTTGACCCATTCAACAAGTTCAAAAGATCTCAAATGCATAGGATTGACAGATGAATTTTTTAGTCAACTGATCAAAATTTGACTGTACACTGAAAAGTCAAACTTTGACTTTTTGGTCAAAATCAAGTGCCAAGATTTATTATTCATCAATACATGTCAAATTATGAAACTTGTTCATCAAGAAACCCAAAAATGCAAATTAGGGTTTAAAATGGAAAATTTTCATAACTTAGAAATTTTCTAAGTTATGAAATTTTCTTATTTTTTCCTAACTTTGTCCCATTTTTTCACCAAGATGAAAATGGATTCAAACAAAAAATGCAACGTGAAAATTGTAGTCCATCACAAAGTCTACAACTTTGATTCACAAAGTTTTCTCAAAAGAAGCTTGTATCTCAAGTTATGATTTTTGGAACAAGGGTACCTAAAACTTTTAACTTAGAGAAAATTTGCCCTAACCTAGGCAGGATTTTGACCCATCTTCTTGACCACTTTTCACATAGTTCCACTTGGAGTTTCAAGTTTCATTTCAAATATGGATTATATTACATGTTCCAAGCTTTCCAAAATGTTCAAAAATCCTCAAACACCCTTGTGGTTAGAGAGAATCGAATGTTTGAAGTTGGCAAAAACTCACTTTTGTCTATGGCCAATACATGTTCATACCAATTTGAAAATCTGATCTAGCTAGCTTGGTTCACAATTACAGGCCTCAAAACCAGTTTGTACTCCATAATTTAATGCATATCCATTGAGTTAAGGTATTGTCTTATACATTAGGGCATTATACACAAGATTAAGCCCTAAATGGTAAAAGGTATATTGCCATTTTTGCAAAAGGTTACTTTATGTCAAAACACTAAGCATTGAGCCTTGAATAAAATCTGATACTGCAAACCAAATCCATGAATTAGAGGAGCCAAGAGTGTTGTGTGCATGGTGATAGGAGGGCATGTATAAGGCTATAACATCACTTCCATTCTTTTGCTTCAAAAAGAAAAAAAGTTGCAAATCATATGCCATCACACACACCTGTAAGACCAAGTTACACAAACATTGTAGACAAGTTTTGCACCTCCTAACAAGCCAGAAACACGACCCCTTCATCACTCAAACCTCCTCATACTCAAAATCTCCATTTTTCTGCAAAACAGAGTCAGTTCTGCAAAGTTCAAGCCATATCCAAATTTCATCGTGCGTTTTGCCCAAAGATACTTCAAACACCTTCCAACCAACATATCTAAGCTATCCAGATCATTCATTGCTAGCTGTAACAACTTTAACACACATTGCCATTTTTGTTTCAAAGCTTTGCAGGTTGAGTTATGTGGCACGATTCAAGCTGTTTCAAAACAAACCAAGCATTGGAAAAGCTTCCTTGGACCTCAGGCAAGCTCAAAAGAAGCTCAAACACCCTTGAAAGTTGTTGCATTGGCCAACTCGAAGTCAACTGAAACAGGTATTTCATGGACTTCTATCTCTCTATTTAGGAATAGTTAGGCTTAGTTTGTGAATGAAATATGTTGTACTCATAGTCCTGAAGCCATACATATGCTTAGTTTTCATTTACATTAATCATGCTAAGAGAATTTCACTCATGAACTTTCTGAAAAAACTAGGTTAAGAATTAGGGCCAGAGAAATTCTCTTTGGTCTTTGAGAAGTAGCTTAAGTTTTTTATATGGTTGAATTCGTTGTTTGATGCTTTACAAGTTTCATGTTATGAGTTTTGTCAAAAAATCAAAGAATCAGGAGATAGCCATTGATGTACAGAACGTGTGTTTTGTGAACAAGAGGAAGAAGATAAAGTCTGACTGGGTTGGGCCTGGTTGTTCTTTGCTTTTGACACCCCACTTTTCTGTTTACACCCCCCCTGGCCCATTTATTTGAATATTTGTCATTTTGATATTTTTATTTTTTATTCTGACTTTATTATTTTTTTGTCCAAATATAAAAAATGCCAAAAAATTATTTTCTATATTTTTCATATTTATTTGATATTTATTTTTATCTTACTAGTATAAACATGTAAATAATATATTTTCTTTTTATTAAAACTTAAAGAATAATGTAAAAAAATATGCTTATTTTTATTTATTATTTTTATACACACTTAAAAAACATTTTTCTTCAATATACACATTTTTGTAAATAATTAATTTCTATTTTTATATACTTTATTTTGTTAAGTAATTAGAATAAAAAACATAAAATAATAGATTTTCATTTTATTAATATTTTTACACTAAAAATATATTTTTCACAATATACTTTTATTTTTTGTATAAATCAATATATTATTGTATATAATTAATAAATAATACTATTTATTTAAGAATTAGGGTTTTGCCCTAAATAACCAAAATAATTAAAATTGACCTTTTTTTTATTTATTTACATTTCACATTGAAAAATACTTTTTACATACATGAAAATCTTTTTTTGAATAATACATTTTCTTTGATATTTATTTAATTGTATTTATTTAAATATTAAATATTGCCTTGTACATTCAATATGGTTGTAATAACTTAGAATTTAATTTCTTGTCAAATACCCCCAATTCAAATTTGTACCCCCCTCCCTATATCATGTTGTAATAGTGTAGTATTTAAATTCCCGCACATTTAAAAGCCTCTAATTATGCCATGCTTAGACTTAGGGTTTGTATGCAAAATAAAATCAACAACTAGCTTGACCTAATCCAAGATAAACATGCATGAAAAACAAATATAATGCACACTTGCACCCCTAGGGTTTCAATCCACTTGTTGCCTTCAAAAATGGGCCATGGTTGCATGTCAAGTACTTTGGCAAAATAAAAACAAACAAAAAGATCATAGTCCCTCGATGACGCTATCTGAGTTGCCTAAACAAAATGATCAAGTCCCTTAAGAAAAGTGCCAAAAATACTTGACACAATTGCTATCATGGTCTATACGATGACACGCGTCTGTCCCGTTTAACATCCTAACACAAGGTTGTTCACCAAATACAATGGTGAAACAACACTGTTAAAAGGGTTAAAACATAAGAAAGATCTTTGAGTAAAATAGGGTAAATAGCTTTTAGTTACTTGATCAAAAGCTTGCAAAAACATCTCTGCTATCTTCAAAACACACTTCACCACATAAATTTTAAAACCTTACTTTCAAAAATTGGAAACTTTCAAAAGACAATACACCTTTGTATACATTCAAGCAAGAATCATTACAAAGGTTGCCACAATGATGGCCTCTTTTCAAAACATCTTTTAAAACCACACACAAAGCACCATTTCAAATAATTGAAGAGCACCATTTCAAACAATTGAAAAGCAAAGCAAGTGATCTAAGCAAGTAACTAAGAGCCCATGGATAACCATGGATAGAAAGGGTGCTAATACCTTCCATTTCTATAATCTACTCCCCAAACCCAAGAAAACATCTCAAAGGTCTTTCCTGTGCTTTTTGACCTTTCCTTTGGATAAAATAAAAAGTCAGTGGCGACTCTTGCTAAACCGAAACATTTGCGAACACAAACGCAAAAACCTAAGTCAGTTCTCCCACCGTATCACAGAACTGGCGACTCTGTTGGGGACTATTCTAAAAATGGAGTAACCTTAGGGCTTAGATCACCCTTTGCATGATTATTGTTTGCCTTGCTTGCTTTACATTTTGGTTCTCTTGTTTGGGCTTGAAATCCTCCACCCGGATTTGGGGAAACATTCATAGGTAAATAGCAATACGTTGTGGAAACTATGCAGGGTATACCGACACGGTTGAAGCAATAGCTATATTAGTGCGACATATTTGTGAGTACCGGTATCCTTTAAGTCAATCAAAGAGAATACGGGGCCGCTGAGTGATGTCATGAAGCACTAATGAACACTTAGAACCTTACTTGACCATCTTGGCCTTTATTAGGAGTAGTGAGATGACCGGCTTTGGTGCAGTCCGAAGTTGGTAGATACTCGATACTACACTCATTGAGGGTTGTTTTCTTGGAATATTTTGGTCGCTAGTTAAGTGGCTAAACCAAAACAATGAACATAGAAAACAATCCAATGATATTGAGCTCCTTAGAACCCAATTACTATTTATAGGACAGGTTTTAAGCCAACTAAACTCAAGAGGGTACTTACCTATGAAACCTCATGCAAGCCTGAAACTAGGGTTTTATGTGACTTGCTTGTACATGTGCTTGTGCACACATCATGAAAACCATAAAGCATCATATACATCCACTAACCATTTCAAGGGTTTGGATCTTCATCTTTGTTCTTGTTTTGTAGGTCATGGAATCTCTTCGCAGGAAAACAATTCAAGTCAACCTTGTGAGGATCCCTCCTCAACTCAAGGAGCTTACTTCCAGGATTTCAGAGAATTTCCTCTTCATTGAAAGACATGGTAGACTCCTCAACTTGGTCAACACCAACATTGAAGAAGACATGGTGAAAGTTCTCTTCCAGTTCTTTGACCCCCTACAGCACTGTTTCACATTCCCTGATTATCAATTGGTGCCTACTTTGGAGGAATTTTCTCAACTCCTGAGAATTCCTATTCTTAATTAACTACCCTACAACGGTACGGAAAAAGAACCAAAGCCTGAAGATGTTGCTCAAGCATTACACTTGCAACCATCTGACATCAAGGGGCATTGGGAAACCAGAAGTGGTGTCAAGGGATTCTTGGCAAAGTTTATGTTTGAGAAGGCACAAGACTGCTGGAATTCTCTTGATCTACAAGCCTTTGAAGAGATTATGGCACTCCTCATCTATGGGTTGGTCTTGTTCCCAAACCCTGATCAGCTTATAGATGTGAATGCTGTCAAGATTTTCATGTCCAGAAATCCTATACCTACATTGCCTGGGGACATCCTACACTTATTTTACACACGAACAATGAGGAAAAGAGGTGTTCTCATGTGTTGTACTCCTCTCCTAGCAAGGTGGTTTATTTCTCACCTCCCACAATCAGTTTTGAAGAATGAGCAGGGTTTAAGGTGGTCACAACGATTGATGACCCTCACACATTCTGATGTACATTGGTGTTCTCGGTCCAGAGAAAATGTCATCATCATTGATCGTTGTGGGGAATTCCCTAATGTCCCACTACTTGGCATTAGGGGAGGCATCACCTATAACCCCCGTCTAGCTTTGAGACAATTTGGATATGCTCAGAGGGATGGCCCTCATGACATGCTAATTCCGGACCTAGTTTTTGACTTCGACAATGATGCACAAGGACTTCGACAAAGGTTCACCAGAGCTTGGAGGATGCCTAATAAGGTGGATAGTAAGACACTGGGGCACAAGAATTCCATCCCCTTGAGCCTTATCTCAAGTGGGTACGAACCCACTCCCAGAATCTTATGATGCCCTACCCTCACATTCTCCCCTTGATCAAAGAGCTTGTTACGGAAGGAGAGGTTCCATACACCATCCTACATCCTGACATGCCAACATCATAGGAAGAAATGCAAAAGTGTTGGATCCAACTCAAGGAAGAACGGGATACTTTTGAAGCCAGCTTCTATGCCAGTGAGAAGAAGGTTTTGGAGCTTACCCGCCGACTTCACGAGGAGGAGACTCTCAACACTTACATCGCACTAAAAAGGATGCGCAATGTCTTTTTACATTAAGAATTTTGTAATATTTCGCCCATGAGGCACTCATGTACTAACAAATTTCTTCTTAATATGACGTGCGTTCTTTTTGTTTGCAACAAATTTGAATTTTTGAACCCTTGAATGCATTACATGAATAACATACCATTCATCATATGCATAAACAGGTCTTCACGTCAGGTTTCCTTATCTTTCTGTTGTTTATTTCAGCAAGATGGATTTGGATCAAACAGTAAAGGATCTGCAGGCACAAAATTCACAGTTCCAGCAACTCCTCATGACCTTGGCAAAGGGTCAAGAGGATCTCAAAGTCTTGTTGGAGAAGAATAAAGAGAAAAAGCAAAAGATACCTAGAGTAGCCACTTTGGGAAGAAGATTTGAGCATCAGTCCAGGAGAGTTCTCGAGTTCCCTTCAACGTCTGACGAAGGGGTCGGTAAAGGGAAAGGGACTGATGTGCCTTCTGAATCTGAGGTTGAAGAGGAAGAGGAGGAAGAAGACGAAGACTACTCCGAACAACAGTATCCACCAGCGGATGATAAATATAAGAACCTTGAAGATAGACTGGCAGCTATGGAGTTGCAGAGGGTGCCCAGATTGGATTTTGAAGAACTAGGGCTAGTAGTTGGGATTGTTATCCCTCCCAAGTTCAAGGTGCCAACATTTGCCAAGTATGACGGCCTGTCGTGTCCAAAGATGCACCTGAGGTCGTATGTCAAAAAAATCCAACCCCATTCATCCGATAAAAACCTTTGGGTACACTTTTTCTAAGACAGCTTGTCTGGCACTCAGTTAGACTGGTTTTATCAACTCGAGAGATCAGAGGTTCACAACTGGGAAGACTTGGCAACTGCTTTTTATCGTCAGTATCAATATAATGCTGATTTGGCGCCCACTCGTACTCAGTTACAAAGTATGGGGATGGCTTCCAATGAAGGGTTTAAAGAGTACGCGCAGAAGTAGTGGGATCTGGCGGGAAGGGTGCAGCCACCGCTATCAGATAGGGAGTTAGTTGACATGTTTCTGGGGACCCTGTCTGGCCCCTTCTTAAATCATCTGATCGGAAGTTCTTCCGCGGGATTTACTGAACTAATTTTGACCGGCGAAAGGGTTAAGGCCGGTATTAAGAGTGGAAAGATTCAAAAGGATGCTTCTGCATCCACGGCTATTAAGAAACCCTTCCCAGCCAAGAAGGAAGCATCTGCTGTGTATTCTCAAAAGGGATTGGGAAGAACTGAGCGCTGGCCAACTGTAGGGGCTGTAATGATTCAAAACTCGTCAAATGATCAACCTCGTAGCAATCAGTCGAGACCTAATCAACAACGGGTGGAAAGGCCACAACGGCAGTTCACCCGCATCAACATGACGCCCGCTCAGGTGCTTCCTCATTTGTTGAAGCTGAATCTGACCAGTTTGAAGGAAGCGCCAAAGAACTCTAACACCTCCTCTCCATACTACCACTCCAATGCCAAGTGTGCTTACCATTCCGACAGTGCAGGGCACGATACCAATAACTGTTGGGCGCTTAAGAACAAAATCCAGGATCTGATTGATGCTAAGGAAGTAGAATTTGAGGCTCCTGAGAAGCCCAAAGTTATATCTGCTCTGATGCCCAAGCACGGCCACAATATTCATGTTGTTATGGAGGACACTCATGTTACTGATGTTGTTGACCTGTTGACGCCGTTACGTGTGATTAAAGAAAATTTGTTGAGAGCCGGGATCTTTCCTGGTTGTGGTAAATACTGCTATTTTTGTTTGAACATACGAGGTGATTGCCCAATGTTGAAGTCAGGTGTCCAACGCCTGATGGATACCCAAGAGATACTTTTCCAGAAAACCCTTGTTTATACCTTCAATCCTGTTACTCCTGATACTTTTACTACTACAACCAACGATATTGCAATTATAACCATTTCTAACAATCCTCCCAAGGCTTGCAAAAGGACTGTCAGGATTACACCCAACTCTGAATGTGTACCATTAAAGATCACCATGTCGGGACCTGTCCCGTACCAATCCAGCAAAACGATACCATGGAATTACGGGGGAGAAACTTCTACCATGGTATCAAACAAATTGAAACATACCAAGAGATTTCTGAAGAAGGAAGCCCTGATATAGGGAACATCGCGGGTACAAGCAAGATAACCTGCAGTGGCCGGATCTTTTCTCCGGAGATTGCTCCCCCTCGAGCAGTTTTTGGACCCTTGAAAGCTTCTGCACCTGTTAGACCATCTGTGCAAGGCCCAGTGATTGAAGAACTGGATACTCCTGAAATAAGACCATCTACTGAAACTACCGACAAGGGTAAGGGGATACTGGAAGTGCCTGTCAGGACGAAGGCCCATGTTGTGGTTATCCCCGAAACCACTCAGAAAGAAATGGATGAAATCTTGAAAATAATCAGAAAAAGTGACTACAACGTTGTGGAACAGTTAGGGCAGACCCCTTCTAAAATTCAATGTTGGCTCTTCTGCTCTGTTCTGAGGCCCACGCTAAGGCCCTGATCAAATTCTTGAAGGCGGCACATGTTCCCCAAGAGACTTCGGCTGACCAGTTTCAGGAATGTGTGGCCACTCTTACTGCTGATAATGGCCTTGGCTTTTCCGATGCTGACTTAACTCCCAAAGGAAGGAAACACAATGATGCGTTACATGTTTCAGTTGAATGTCGGGGAACCACTCTCGCCCATGTCTTAGTTGATACTGGTTCTTCCTTGAACGTGCTGCCAAAGAAAGCCTTAAACCGCTTGCACTGTGAAGGACTGACTCTCAAGCCTAGTAACATCATTGTTAGGGCTTTTGATGGTTCCAAGAGAATGGTTCATGGAGAGGTTGATATTCCTATCAAAGTAGGAACAGAAGTCTTCAACTCAGCCTTTTACGTGATGGACATCCGTCCGTCATATTCATGTTTGATAGGAAGACCGTGGATCCATTATGTCGGGGCAGTTACCTCCTCTTTGCACCAGATGCTGAAATATCCTGTTAAGGATAAAATTATAACGGTGCACGGCGAGGAAGAGTACATGATTATCCACCTCAACTCCTTTCATTATGTGGAGCTGGATGGCGAGTTCATCGAAACGCCTTTCCAGCATTTTGAGGAAGTTTCTCCCGAGGTAGCAGTCGCGTAGACAATGGTCGAGGTGCCTATCGTTCCCAAGCATTTATCTAGGATGGCATCTCTCAAGGACGCAGAGGCAGTGATCAAAGAAGGGAAGAGTACAGCATGGGGGCAATGCCTGATTTTCCCCATAAGACGGACAAATTTGGACTAGGGTTTATAACTGCAGGACAGAAGGCTATGCGTCGTTCAAAGACTGGAGGGCCACCCATAAGGATCACTTATCACGGAATCAATGTTGTAGAAGATGAAGATGAAGAGAGCCACTTTGAAGATTGGATCTTTCCGACTGTCGAAGGGGGTTTGAGAAACTGGGAAGCAAAGGATTTTGTTCCCATCACCTTTATCAACCAGTAATTTTATCTTTGAACAATTTCCCATTTTTATGGTCTGTAATAACTAAAACAATCCGCACACTATTTTCACCTCCTGCCTTGCCCGGGGCATGTAGGTCCACGTGTAAGGGCTTGATTTTCTTCATAATCATATGCCATGTTTTAATGAATCATTGGACGTTTTTCATCTATAAACTCTTGTGTTTATTTTCTTTCCTTTTACATTTTTGTTTGTTTAAGGATGGCTATCCCTTACACACACCCACACTCACAAATGTAGGTACCCATCCATTCCGGATTCCATGGGCAACTGTTCTGTTTCAGCCTTCGATAACTCTGAAGATTTGGTCAATCACGCTGAGTACGAAGTTGACGAAGATTGTGAAGTGCCTGGAGAGTTAGCCAGACTTCTACAACAAGAAGAGAGGGCCATTCTGCCTCATGAAGAGTTGCTAGAAACCATCAACTTGGGGACAGAAGAGGACAGGAAAGAAGTAAAAGTGGGTGCCAACCTGGAACCAAGTGTCAAGGAGCGCTTAGTGCAGTTGTTGAACGAATATCTTGAAATCTTCGCCTGGTCTTATGAAGACATGCCGGGGTTAGACACAAATATCGTGGTTCACCGTCTCCCTACAAGAGAAGATTGTCCACCGATCAAGTAAAAGGTTCGCCGGATGAGGCCTGACATGTTTGAGAAAATCAAGGCTGAAGTAATGAAGCAATTCAACACTGGCTTTATGGCTGTTACCTCCTATCCACAATGGGTTGCTAACATCGTGCCCGTACCTAAGAGGGACGGCAAAGTAAGAATGTGCATGGACTATCGGGATTTGAACAGGGCTAGCCCCAAAGATGATTTTCCGCTACCGCATATCGACATTTTGGTTGACAATAGAGCTCAGCACAAGGTGTTTTCCTTCATGGACGGATTCTCGGGATACAACCAGATCAAAATGGCCCCCGAAGACATGGAGAAAACTACCTTTGTCACGCAATGGGGTACCTTCTGCTACAAAGTGATACCATTCGGACTGAAGAACGCAGGGGCAACCTATCAACGCGCCATGGTAGCTTTATTTCATGATATGATACATCATGAGATCGAAGTTTACGTAGACAACATGATAGCTCGATCACAGACAGAAGAAGAACACCTTAATCATTTGCAAAAGCTATTTGCCAGGTTGAATGAGTATAAGCTCAGACTGAACCCAAGCAAGTGCACTTTTGGGGTTAGGTCTGGTAAACTTTTGGGATTTATTATCAGCAACAAAGGCATTGAGGTTGATCCAGCTAAAGTGAAGGCTATACAAGAAATGCCTGCCCCCCGTACTGAAAAGGAGGTTAGAGGATTCTTGGGATGCTTGAACTATATTGCGAGGTTCATCTCTCACCTGACATCTACCTGTGAGCCAATTTTCAAACTGTTGAAGAAAGATCAGGTAGTTGAATGGAACAACGATTGTCAAGTTTCTTTTGATAAAATCAAGGAGTATTTACTAGAACCTCCTATTCTGATGCCACCCGTCGAAGGAAGGCCATTAATCATGTATCTGACTGTTTTGGATAATTCAATGGGGTGCGTGTTGGGCCAACATGACGAGTCTGGCCGAAAAGAGCATGCCATTTATTACCTTAGCAAAAATTTTACCGACTGTGAGACTCGCTACTCACTGCTCGAGAAAACTTGTTGTGCTTTGGTATGGGCTGCTCGCCGGCTAAGGCAGTATATGTTGACTCACACCACTTTACTGATTTCCAAAATGGATCCGATCAAATATATCTTCGAGAAGCCTGCTTTATCTGGAAGAATCGCTAGATGGCAAATGATCCTGACAGAGTATGATATCCAATATACTACCCAAAAATCTATAAAGGGGAGTGTACTAGCTGACCATCTAGCTCATAAAGCCGTCGAAGATTACCAGTCTATGAGATTCAACTTCCCTGACGAGGACATCATGACATTGGACAACATTGAAGGTAACGGACCGTATGACAGACCTGAACAAGGATCCCAATGGACCTTGTACTTTGATGGTGCTTCAAATGCACTTGGCAACGGCATCGGTGCGGTACTCATTTCTCCGGAAGGTTGCCATACACCCTTCACTGCCCAACTTTGTTTCAGCTGTACCAACAACATGGCTGAGTATGAAGCTTGCATCTTTGGCCTCAAGGCTGCTATAGACTCGGGAATCAAATCTTTGGTCGTATTTGGGGACTCGGCTTTGGTTATCAGTCAAATCAAAGGAGAGTGGGACACTAGACATCCTAATCTTATCCCATACAAAGAACATGTCTTGACATTGTTGCCTCATTTCGAGCAGATTACTTTCGAGCACTTCCCGCGAGAAGAAAACCAGCTAGCAGATGCTCTGGCTACAATGTCTTCCATGTTTAAACTCAACTGGGATAACGAGGCTCCCCAAATTACCATCGAGCGAATGGACGAACCTGCGCACTGTCATAAGATTAATACCGAAGAAGTAGTGGAACAACCCTGGTTTCATGAAATCAAAAAGTATCTCCAGACTAGAGAATATCCTGAAGGAGCTTCCGTCAATGACAAAAAGTTCTCAAGGAGATTTGCTTCCAAGTTCTTCCTAAGCAATGGCATCCTTTATAAGCGCAGCCATGATTGTGTTCTCCTTCATTGTGTGGACAAAGCTGAAGCTGAGTTGATCATGACTGAGATACACAATGGCACATTTGGCACCCACTTGAGCGGATATACGATGGCTAAGAAGATTCTAAGGGCAGGCTACTACTGGTCTACCATGGAAGCTGATTGTCATCAATATTATCGTACCTGCCACAAGTGTCAAGTCTACGCCGACAAGGTACATATTCCTCTTGTTCCTCTCAACATTCTGACAGCTCCTTGGCCATTCGCAATGTGGGGCATTGACATGATTGGAGAGATCAAGCCCACGGCATCCAATGGACATCGCTTCATCTTGGTGGCTATTGATTACTTCACCAAATGGGTCGAGGAAGCTTCCTTTGCCTCTGTTACAAAGAATGTGGTTGCCCGCTTCATCAAGCAGAATCTCATATGTCGGTACGGTGTCCCCGACAGGATCATCATGGACAACGGTACGAATTTGAACAATATTATGATCACCACTCTATGCGAGTAGTTCAAGATTTATCATCACAATTCATCTCCCTACCGGCCGAAGATGAACGGTGTTGTTGAAGTCGCGAACAAAAATATTAAGAAGATCATTCAAAAGATGACAATCACCTACAAGGACTTGCATGAGATGTTACCGTTTGCTCTGCATGGATATCGTACCACGACACGTACTTCAACAGGGGCAACCCCATTTTCTTTAGTATATGGCATGGAAGTTGTGTTACCCATGGAAGTTCAGATTCCTTCCTTAAGGATTATGAAGGATACTGGTTTGAGTGAAGACGATTGGATTCAGACCCGGCTTGATCAACTTAATTTGATCGACGAGAAGCGACTTACTGCTGTTTGTCATGGTCAGACGTATCAAAAACGGATGATCAAGGCTTTCAACAAGAAAGTTAGACGTCAAGTATATCAAGTCGGAGATCTTGTAATCAAGTGGATCATCTTGCCGCAAAGTGATCCCAGGGGCAAGTGGACTCCTACTTACGAAGGACCATTTGTGATTAAGAGCATCTTTTCTGGTGGGGCAATGATTCTGACCACCATGGACGGTGATGATTTACCGCACCCTACGAAAGCAGACATAGTCAAAAGATACTACGCATAAAACGACCCGACAAGTTGAAAACCTGAAAGGGCGACTTGGGCAAAAATGGGCATCCCGGTGAATCGAAAACCCGAAAGGGCAGTTCAGGCAAAAATTAGGGATAAAACAAAAAATCTGTACACCCGGCAAGTTGAAAACCCGAAAGGGAGACTTGGGCAAAAAAGGGTTTCCCGGTGGATCGAAAACCCGAAAGGGAGGTCCAGGCAAAAGTTAGGGAATTAAAGCGTATGACTATGTCTCGTCGGATCACTTTAAGAACAATCTCTTCACCAACAAGCTCCAAGCTTCTGATCAATCCAATCATCGACGGACGAAGCAGCGAATGGATAAGATACTCAGAGTTGTGAAGGCTATAGCAGAATGGGAACCCCATGGAATTGTTACACATAGCCATCTTTCTTTTGTATAAAATTTTTCAATTTTTACGACACCATTCTCTTAATACGATGTCTGTCTCCTTTGTACAAAAATACTCACAAAAGTTAATACAAAAATACTTCAAAGTGCAGAAATTTGCTTGCCTTTCTCTTCTTTTTTCACTTATGTTTTATTTGAAAACGTCCAATGTTTTGTTAAATAGGCATATGCATTTGAATATAATCACTGCTTACAAATAAAACAAAATTGAAAAAGGATAATTACTGATAGGTTGAAGGAGTAGGAAGAAATCTTTATGCCATTCCAGAAGAAATCCCCTACGATACATCATTCAGATCCTCAACAAGGTTAAATATGGAGTATATTTCCCCAGCGAAGCTAAGCGTCAAGATCCGCAACGGAGCCAGTGCAGTCTAAAACTTGATTCCCCAGCTGAGTTAAGTTTCAAAATTCCCATCAGAATTAAGCTTCGAGATCCCTAGTGGAGCCCGAAAGCCCTGAAAGCCCAATCCTCAGTGGAGCCAGAATAGTCTAAACATTCTCCCCACAGAGTTATTTCCCAGCAGATTGAAGATTCTCAGTCTCATTTCTCCAGCAGAAGTCTCCCAGGTTTTAACTTCCCAGTAGAGATTCTCAGAGTTTTCTTATTCCCCTAAGCAGCCAGCAGTTAGCAAGGATTTCTCATCTTCATAGATTTTTGGAATCCCCAGCCTTGGTCAAGGATTTACTTTCCCCGACAGCAATCAAAGATTTCATTATCTCCAGTTATCAAGGATTTATTTTCCTCAGCAAGACGGCTATTCAGCTTACATGCCCATCCATTACATTCATATATCATAAACATTGATGAAATACAGTTCATTGCATCATACATATCATGCAACGTAACTTTATGTTTTAGCTAACATTTTACTCTTTTCAGGATAGGATTAAAAGGCTATCAGTAACAATTATTCGGATACAGTACGGATACACCCCAGACACGGCGGTCATTCTATTACTCATTCAGAATTTCAATTCAAATACAGTATGGATACACCCCAGACACGACGGTCATTCTACTACTCATTCAAACTTCAGCAATCAGATACAGACTAGATACGCTCCAGACACGGCATCCATTCTATCTCTCATTCAGATTCAACTACAAGTTCAGATACGCTCCAAACAAGGATGTCATTCTGGCCTTTACGCCAGCAGTTTGATCCCCCCAGTGCAAGCGCCACAGAGGTCTTTCTGTCACTTATTCAGATCCCAGTTACAGTACGGATACACCCTAGACACGACAGTCATTCTACTACTCATATAGATATCAACTTCAGATACAGTCCAGATACGCCTCAGACATGGTTGCCATTCTGTCACTCATTCATAGTTTATCCCAGCACACAGTTGCTCCATACACAGATGTTTCTCTGTTACCTAGATACAATACAGATACACTCCAGACACGGTAGCCATTCTGATATTCATTCAAAATTCAAATACAGTTACAGCTCAGATACGCGCCAGACACATACGCCATTCTTTTGCTCATACAAACTCGGTCTCCAGATACAGTTCAATGGCATTCCAGACACGGATACCATTTTGATGCTCATTCTTCTAACCTACAACATTGCAAATCAACAAACATCCTTGGATGGCATCTTTAAGTCCATCTCCAGCAAGATTCTACCATCTCCAAATGGCATCTTTAAACCCATTTCCTCAGCTATTTTTCTGACAAGTGCAAATTTACGGGCACTCTAGTATCCAATCCTCTTTTACCTTCGAGTCACGAAAGGCAAACTGGCCAATCTAACTCTTCAGGTTCAAGAAGATTGAACAGGGGAAAATGTTGTACCCCAAAATTTTCCCTCTCATATTCATCAACATTTCTCATCACAAGGCTCTTGGAACTCAAGATCAAGCTAGGGTTTGCTCTGCTCAAGACACCTCCTTGCACTGTTGACCTAAATTAGGGTTTGAGTTTGAACAGGGATATTTTGACCTACAATTCCCAAAGTGACTTTCATACTTCATGTTGGACTCACAAGTTTGTCCATACCAAGTTTCAAGCCTTGATTCAAATTTTTGCCCAGTCAATTGGACAGTTGACCTAGAAATCAACTGTATTGGGGAAAAAGTCAATTGTGGCCAATTGATAGTCAAACCTCATTAAATTTGACCCACATCAAGATTATGAACTCATATGAACAATTTGATCAAGTTTGGATCACAATTCCACAAGAAATTTGATCAGATCACCAAAAGGGCAAAATGGTCATTTTTAGGGTTTTGACTGCATAAAGGCAATTTTTGACTGTTTGACCTAGACAATGGCAAATCAAGCTCACATATGGACTCAAGGACTCAATTAAATTGTCTTGACCCATTCAACAAGTTCAAAAGATCTCAAATGCATAGGATTGACAAATGAATTTTTCAGTAAACTGATCAAAATTTGACTATACACTGAAAAGTCAAACTTTGACTTTTTGGTCAAAATCAAGTGCCAAGAGTTATTCTTCATCAAGACATGTCAAATTATGAAACTTGTTCATCAAGAAACCCAAAAATGCAAATTAGGGTTTAAAATGGAAAATTTTCATAACTTAGAAATTTTCTAAGTTATGAAATTTTCTTATTTTTTCCTAACTTTTCCCATTTTTTTACCAAGATGAAAATGGATTCAAACAAAACTTGAAACATGAAAGTTGTATTCCATCACAAAGTCTACAACTTTTATTCACAAAGTTTTCTCAAAAGAAGCTTGTATCTCAAGTTATGAGTTTTGGAACAAGGGTACCTAAAACTTTTAACTTAGAGAAAATTTGCCCTAACCTAGGCAGGATTTTGACCCATCTTCTTGACCACTTTTCACATAGATCCACTTGGAGTTTCAAGTTGCATTTAAAATATGGATTATATTACATGTTTCAAGCTTTCCAAATTGTCCAAGAAATCCTCAAACACCCTTGTGGTTAGAGAGAATCGAATGCTTGAAGTTGGCAAAAACTCACTTTTGTCCATGGCCAATACATGTTCATACCAATTTGCAAATCTGATCTAGCTAGCTTGGTTCACAATTACATGCCTCAAAACCAGTTTGTACTCCATAATTTAATGCATATCCATTGAGTTAAGGTATTGTCTTGGACATTAGGGAATTGTACACAAGATTAAGTCCTAAATGGTAAAAGGTATATTGCCATTTTTGCAAAAGGTTACTTTATGTCAAAACACTAAGCATTGAGCCTTGAACAAAATCTGATACTGCAAACCAAATCCATGAATTAGAGGGGCCAAGAGTGTTGTGTGCAGGGTGATAGGAGGGCTTGTACAAGGCTATAACATCACTTCCATTCTTTTGCTTCAAAAAGAAAAAAAGTTGCAAAGCATATGCCATCACACACACCTGTTAAGACCAACTTACACAAACATTGTAGATAAGTTTTGTACCTCCTAACAAGCCAGAAACACGACCCCTTCATCACTCAAACCTCCTCATACTCAAAATCTCCATTTTTCTGCAAAACAGAGTCAGTTCTGCAAACTTCAAGCCATAGCCAAATTTCATCGTGCGTTTTGCCCAAAGATACTTCAAACACCTTCTAACCAACATATCTAAGCTATCCAGATCATCCATTGCTAGCTGTAACACCTTTAACACACATTGCCATTTTTGTTTCAAAGCTTTGCAGGTTGAGTTCTGTGGAACGATTCAAGCTGTTTCAAAACAAACCAAGCATTGGAAAAGCTTCCTTAGACCTTAGGAAAGCTCAAAAGAAGCTCAAACACCCTTGAAAGTTGCTGCATTGGCCAACTCGAAGTCAACTGAAACAGGTATTTCATGGACTTCTATCTCTCTATTTAGGAATATTTAGGCTTAGGTTTGTGAATGAAATATGTTGTACTCATAGCCCTGAAGCCATACATATGCTTAGTTTTCATTTACATTAATCGTGCTAAGAGAATTTCACTCATGAACTTTCTGAAAAAACTAGGTTAAGAATTAGGGCCAGAGAAATTCTCTCTGGTCTTTGAGAGTTAGCTTAAGTTTTTTATATGGTTGAATTCGTTGTTTGATGCTCTACAAGTTTCATGTTATGAGTTTTGTCAAAAAAATCAAAGAATCAGGAGATAGTCATTGATGTACAGAACGCGTGTTTTGTGAACAAGAGGAAGAAGATGAAGTCTGACTGGGCTGGGCCTGGTTGTTCTTTGCTTTTGACACCCCACTTTTCTGTTTACACCCCCCTGGCCCATTTATTTGAATATTTGTCATTTTGATATTTTTATTTTTTATTCTGACTTTATTATTTTTTTGTCCAAATATAAAAAATGCCAAAAAATTATTTTCTATATTTTTCATATTTATTTGATATTTATTTTTATCTTACTAGTATAAACATGTAAATAATCTATTTTCTTTTTATTAAAACTTAAAGAATAATGTAAAAAAATATGCTTATTTTTATTTATTATTTTTATACACACTTAAAAAACATTTTTCTTCAATATACTTATATACTTTATTTTGTTAAGTAATTAGAATAAAAAACATAAAATAATACATTTTCATTTTATTAATATTTTTACACTATAAATATCTTTTTCACAATATACTTTTATTTTTTGTATAAATCAATATATTATTGTATATAATTAATAAATAATACTATTTATTTAAGAATTAGGGTTTTGCCCTAAATAACAAAAATAATTAAAATTGACATTTTTTATTTATTTATTTACATTTCACATTGAAAAATACTTTTTACATACATGAAAATCTTTTTTTGCATAATACATTTTATTTGATATTTATTTAATTGTATTTATTTAAATATTAAATATTGCCTTGTACATTCAATATGATTGTAATAACTTAGAATTTAATTTCTTGTCAAATACCCCCAATTCAAATTTGTACCCCCTCCCTATATCATGTTGTAATAGTGTAGCATTTAAATTCCCGCACATTTAAAAGCCTCCAATTATGCCATGCTTAGACTTAGGGTTTGTATGCAAAATAAAATCAACAACTAGCTTGACCTAATCCAAGGTAAACATGCATGAAAAACAAATACAATACACACTTGCACCCCTAGGGTTTCAATCCACTTGTTGCCTTCAAAAATGGGCCATGGTTGCATGTCAAGTACTTTGGCAAAACAAAAACAAACAAAAAGATCATAGTCCCTCGATGACGCTATCTGAGTTGCCTAAACAAAATGATCAAGTCCCTTAAGAAAATTGCCAAAAATACTTGACACAATTGCTATCATGGTCTATACGATGACCCGCGCCTGTCTCGTTTAACATCCTAACACAAGGTTGTTCATCAAATACAATGGTGAAACAACACTGTTAAAAGGGTTAAAACATAAGAAAGATCTTTGAGTAAAATAGGGTAAATAGCTTTTAGTTACTTGATCAAAAGCTTGCAAAAACATCTCTGCTATCTTCAAAACACACTTCACCACACAAATTTCAAAACCCTACTTTCAAACATTGGAAACTTTCAAAAGACAATACACCTTTGTATACATTCAAGCAAGAATCATTACAAAGGTTGCCACAACGATGGCCTCTTTTCAAAACATCTTTTAAAACCACACACAAAGCACCATTTCAAACAATTGAAGAGCACCATTT
The DNA here is from genome assembly GCA_948472305.1 of Vicia faba. Lineage (NCBI taxonomy): Eukaryota > Viridiplantae > Streptophyta > Magnoliopsida > Fabales > Fabaceae > Vicia > Vicia faba. The sequence continues at coordinate 984,428,430 of OX451736.1, read as the reverse complement.
CAAACAATTGAAAAGCAAAGCAAGTGATCTAAGCAAGTAACTAAGAGCCCATGGATAACCATGGATAGAAAGGGTGCTAATACCTTCCCTTTCTATAATCTACTCCCCGAACCCAAGAAAACATCTCAAAGGTCTTTCCTGTGCTTTTTGACCTTTCCTTAGGATAAAATAAAAAGTTGGTGGCGACTCTTGCTAAACCGAAACATTTGCAAACACAAATGCAAAAACCCAAGTCAGTTCTCCCACCGTATCACACTGACGATGAATCCCAAGAGCTTACCAGACTTGACTCCGAAAGTGCACTTGCTAGGGTTCAGTCTGAGTTTATACTCCTTCAATCTGACAAACAGCTTTTGCAGATGGTCGAGGTGTTCTTCTTCTGTCTGTGAACGGGCTATCATATCGTCTACGTAGACTTTAATCTCATGATGTATCATGTCATGAAACAAAGCTACCATGGCTGGCTGATAGGTTGCCCCGGCATTCTTCAGTCTGAATGGCATCACTTTATAGCAGAAGGTACCCCACTGCGTAACAAAAGTAGTTTTCTCCATGTCTTCGGGGGCCATTTTGATTTTGTTGTATCCCCAGAATCCATCCATGAAGGAAAATACCTTGTGTTGAGTTGTATTGTCAACCAAGATGTCAATGTGTGGTAGTGGAAAATCATCTTTAGGGTTATCCCTATTTAGGTCTCTGTAGTCCACACATATTCTGACTTTGCCGTCCTTCTTAGGTACGGGCACAATGTTAGCAACCCATTATGGATAGGAAGTAACAGCCAGAAATCCAGCATTGAATTGCTTCATCACCTCAGCTTTAATCTTTTCGGACATGTCGGGCCTCATTCGGTGGACTTTCTGTTTGATTGGTGGACAGTCTTCTCTTGTAGAGAGATGGTGAACCACGATATATGTATCCAGTCCCGGCATATCTTCATAGGACCAGGCGAAGATCTCAACAAATTCATTCAACAGCTGAACTAAGCGTTCTTTGACACTTGGCTCCAGGTTGGCACCCACTTTAACCTCTTTTTTGTCTTCCTATGTTCCCAAATTGATAGTCTCTAACAACTCTTCATGGGGGAGAATAGCCCTTTCTTCTTGTTGCAAAAGTCTAGCTAACTCTCCAGGAACTTCACAGTCTTCATCACCTTCGTACTCGACATGATTGACCAAATCTTCAGAGTCACTGAAGGCCAAAGTAGAATAGTCACCCATGGAATCCGGAATGGATGGGTACCTGCATTTTGTGAGTGTGGGTGTGTGTAAGGGATAGCCATCCTTAAACAAAATAAAATGTAAAAGGAAAGAAAATGAACACAAAAGTTTATAGATGAAAAACGTCCATGATTCATTAAAAATGGCATATGAAAATGAAGAATCAAAGCCCTTACAAATGGACCTATATGCCCCGGGTAAGGCATAAGGCAAAAGAGTGTACGAATTGTTTAAAAATTATTACAGACCAACACAGGAAATGTTCAAAAGATAAATTACTGATTGATGAAAGTAATGGGAACGAAGTCTTTCGCCTCCCAGTTGTTCAGTCCCCCTTCAATGGTTGTAAAGATCCAATCTTCAAAGTTTCCTTATTCATCATCATCTTCTAAAGCATGAACCCCATGGTGAGTGATCTTTAAGGGTGGTCCTCCATCCCGGGAGCGACGCATAGCTTTCTGGCTAGCAGCAGTGAAACCCAATCCGAACTTGTCTTTCTTGTAAGGAAAATCTGGCAGTTGACCCCATACTGTACTTCCTCCTTCCTTGATTACAGCCTCCGCATCTTTAAGGAATGACATCCAGGACACAGGATTGGTAATGATAGGCATATCAGTCATCGTCTTTGCTACTGCGACCTCAGGAGAAACCTTTTCAAAGTGTTGGAAAGGTGTTTCTATTAATTCACCGTCTAACTCCACAATGCGGAAAGAGTTAAGATTGCTTATCATATACTCCTCCTCACCATGAACTGTTATGATCTTACCCTGGACTGGGTACTTTAGCATCTGATGTAGAGAAGAAGTGACTGCCCCAGCGTTGTGGATCCATGGCCTTCCCAACAAGCATGAATATGAAGGACGGATGTCCATCACATAAAAAGTAGAGTTAAAAACCTCTGTTCCCACCTTAATTGGGATGTCCACCTCTCCGTGAACCATCCTCTTAGAAACGTCGAAGGCTCTAACAATGATATTACTGGGTTTTAAAGTCAAACCCTCACAGTCCAATCTGTCCAATGCTTTCTTTGGTAGGACATTTAAAGATGAACCGGCAACACATCATTATGCTTTCTTCCCTTGGACGTTAGATCGGCATCAGAGAAACCCAGACCATCGTCGGCTGTAAGGCTAGCCACACACTCTTGAAACTGATATGCAGAAGTTTCTTGAGGCACATGTGCCGTCTTCAGAAATTTGATCAAGGCTTTGGCATGAGCCTCGGAGCAGAGTAATAGAGCCAGCATAGAGATTTTTGAAGGGGTTTGCCCCAGCTGCTCTACGACATCCTAGTCACTCTTCCTAATTATCTTTAAGATTTCCTCCATTTCCTTTTGGGTGGTCTCGGGGATAACCAAAGTCTGAGCCCTCGTCCTGACAGGCGCTTCTTCGATTCCCTTACCTTTATCAGCAATAACAATAGAGGGTTCAACCTCGGGAGTAACAATTTCTTCAATCAATGGACTTTGCACAAATATCTTGACAGGCACAAAAGCACTTGAGGGTCCGAAGACTGCCCGTGGAGGAGCAATCTCCGGAGAGAAGATTCTCCCGCTACGAGTTATTTTACTTGTCCCTGCAATATTTCCCATATCAAGAGTTTCTTTATCGGAATTCTCTTCGGCTGATTCGATCTGCTTGACACCATGGTAGAAGATCTCTCCTCCTTAATTCCATGGTATTGTCTTGTTGGACTTATATGGGATAGGCCCTGGCATGGTAATCTTTAGCGGTACAAACTTAGGATCAGGCGTAATCTTAACAGTCCTTTTGCAGGTCTTGGAAAGATTGTCGGAAATTGTGATTATAGCAATGTCATTGATTGGAGTAACAGGAGTAACATTAGTAACGATATCAACAGGAGTTTTCTGAAAGAGTATTTCTTGAGTATCCATCAGGCGTTAGATACCTAATTTCAACAGTGGGCAGTCGGATTGCAAGGTTGAACAGAAGTAACAGTCTTTTTCACATCCCGGGAAAATCCCGGCTTTCAACAGATTCATTTTAATCATTGGTAACGGAGTCATTAATTCATCAACAGCGGTAACATGAAGATCTTCCACAATTGCATGGATATTATGACCATGTTTTGGCATAGGAGCGGATATCACATTAGGTTTTTCGGGAGCATCAAACTCTACCTCCTTGGCATCTATCAAATCTTGGATCTTGTTTTTAAGGGCCCAACAATTGTTGGTGTCATGCCCTACACTGTCCGAATGATATGCACATTTTGCATTTGAATGATAATAGGGAGAAGAGGTATTTGGGTTTTTCGGCGCTTCTTTCAAGTTGGTAAGGTTCAGCTTTAACAGATGAGGGAGGACTTGAGCTGGTGTCATATTGATCCGAGTGAATTGTCGTTGTGGCCTTTCCACCCTATTTTAGTTAGCCCTAGGTTGGCTGCTTCGAGGTTGATCGACTGAGGAGTTCTGGATTATCACAGCCCCCACTGTTGGTCGGCGCTCCGTTCTTCCCTGATTCGATTCTTGTATCCAGCCAGGGCATATCTGTAGACGACAATTTCCAGATTCGATTCCTGTATCCAGCCAGGGCATATCTGTAGACGACAATTTCCAGATTTGATTCCTGTATCTAGCCAGGGCACATCTGTGAGCAACTAATTGTAGATTCGATACCTGTATCTAGCCAGGGCATATCTGCATGAAGAGACTGAAGATCAACACCTGTAACAGGCCAGGAAACCATCTTCCTTTCTTAAAGTACGCAAGTTCTCGCTAAGGAATCTCTTACGCGATCAACACTTCCAAATGGCATCTATAAGCCCATTCCCGACAAGGTTTTGTCACGTCTCCAGATGGAATCTATAAGCCCATCCTCCTATCCACCATCTCTCCAAATGGCATCTATAAGCCCATCCCCGCCATCACAATTGTTGATACTCCACTATGCGAGTGCAAATTTCTGGGCACTTTAGTGTTCAATCATCTTCCACCTTCGGATCACGAAAGGCACGCAAGCCAATATACATCCGCAGGTCTAAGAAGATTGAACAGGGGCAACTGTTGTACCGCAAAATTTTCCCTCTCTTTCTTCAGGAAATCATCTGGGATTTTCAGAGTCCCTCTGAAACAAATCCAAGTCCTGAATTGTCATTTTTTGCCCAAGCAAACCATTTACAAGAGCAAGATGATCACACAAGCTCTAAAGACAACGCTTTTATCTTGAGAAAAATTAAATTCTAAGTACTTGGAATTTTTCTCTAAAAAATGAGTGTTTAAGAAAAAATCAGCGCTTCAGAACTTCTGGACCAAACTCCAGATAGAAACTGTCAGAAGTTGCAAGCTTGTTTCAACGCAGTCAGAAGTTGGCTCTTCAGCAGCTACATCAGCTCAATCAGAAGTTGTAAACGTGGTTCAATACGTAAGTCTCAGACAGAACATGACTCTTTCAGCAGTTACGCAAGCTCAGCTAGAATTTGCTAAAGGAATGCAAAAGAAGCAAGGAAGTCTGAAGGCTCTTTCAGAACATGCTGAAATCAGAAGATGAAAAGGTCAGAAGAGTGGGTGTTACACTGATACAGGATCTCTGAGCCCAGGATTTCCAGAAGCAAATCCAAGGAACGTGTCAGAAAATCAGGTGAATCCCCAGAACTTGCTAAGACAACAGGAGGCCAAGACCAGAGCATGGTTTACGTTGATTCTTGTTGAAACAGAACTGCTGGTTCAAAGTTTGGTTTCCATTACCAGAATATTGGTGATGATAAGTCTCATCACCATTTAATGCTCATTAATGCTCCCAACCACTCCTGAACATTCATCTAAGTAATCCCTTCACGTGTGGCTTGGAAAACGCCTTTATGCAGGTTATGGCATGGGTCTACACGCCACCGTCCACCTAAGAGGTCACTTCTCTCCAATCCACGCCTGCTGTTCCAGCCTAGGCTGAAGGCTATCTGTTATCACAACTTCCCAGGAATTTCTTTCAAAGAACAACTCAGCCTCTGTTGGCACTTTAATGTTCAAAGAAATCCACAAGAGTTTTGCCTATAAATAGAGAATCATTGTCCACTGAAAGAGGGTCAAAAGAAACAGAAAAATTGCTAGAAGAAAAACAGAAATCTTTAGTAAGAAAGCGCTGTGAAACTCTGCCAAAATCTCCAGTGTTTCATAACTTTGAATTTCTTACCTTCAAACTTCATCAAATACCCAATTTTCTTTGTGAACTAAAAACACCCTTTTTTTTAAACTTCTGACCCTATATACGCATACACCTTCACCAACCCTTTTCAAAAAAGAATTTGTCCAGAATACCATCAGAGCCAAAAGCTAGCTCTCATCCACAAACTTTTCCAACAGCCAGGTAAGCACCTGCTGACCTTCATCACGCTGCTAAGCATCATCAGTTGTGCATGCTCAAATAAACATAATGTAAATATCATGTTGTTGCTGTTTGTGTTCTGAGGACTTTCATACCTCAGAACGTTCTGAGCCAATGTAGGACCTGCCTGTGACCTTGTTGGTTCTGCCCTCTGAAACACTTTGACATTTGCTGGAGTTGTTCCAAATATGTTTCCGGTTTTATGGAATAATAACAAAATTGCAGATGTTCTGATTAGTACAGGGAGAAGCCAAGTGCTGACTTTGACGTTAGCACATCTAAAGCCTGTTTTGCTGTCAATAATATCAGAACCTCTGAGAGTTATTGTCTTTCCAGCAGGATCAGAACTTCTGAGTTCCCCACTAACAAACTTCTGTCTCGCAGTGCAGGGGGGTCAGAACTTCTGATTTCCCCACTAACAGGTTTCTGTTTTGCAGGTGCCAGAGTCAGAAGTTCTGACTCATACAGTTTAACCAAAAGGTTGATCATCTGGCAGCGGGTCTGAGTCAGAACTTCTGATGACCTCTCAGCAGCGCGCTGGCTCCCTCTCTCTTTCTCTCTATCTTGTTTTTTGCTATTTTCTTTTTTGTCTATTTTTCTCGTTGAACCCCCCATGTACAAATGTGTACCCCCACCCCCTAATTGTTGTAATAGCGTAGGATTTTATATTTCCGTTTCTTATTGCTAGTAATTAGGATATGTATGGCAAGATAAAATCAATGAAGTAGAAAATCCTAATCCAAAGATAAACTCTTGTATGCAAATAAACATACTTGCACACTAACACCCCTAGGGTTACATCCACTTGTTGCGTTTCAAAAAATAGGCCATGTTACGCATTTAAAGTATCTTAGTAAAACAAACAAAATCAAAAGATCATAGTCCCTCGATGACGCTTTCGAAAGTTGCCTTACAAAAATGATCTTAGTCCCTCAAAAGAAAAACTAAGATGCTTTGCAACATTGCTATCATGGTCTATACGATGACCCGCGCCCGTCCCGTCTATATCCTAACACAAGATTACCCACCAAATACAATGGTGGAACAAAATTGTTAAAAGGGTTAAAACATAGAGAAAACCTCTGAGTAAATTTAGGGGTAGACAAACTCTTAGTTACTTGAATCAACTCGCAAAAACACACTTGTCTACTTTTCAAAACACACATCACAACACACTTTCAAAACAACTTTCAAAACATTGAAAACTTTTCAAAAGATAAGTACACCTTTGTATACATTCAAACATGGATCATTATAAAGGTTGCCACCACAAATGGCCTCTTTTCAAAACATTTTCAAACACACACACAAAGCACCATTTCAAACAATTGAAAATGCAAGGAAAGTGATCTAAGCAAGTAACTAAGAGCCCATGGATAACCATGGATAGAAAGGGTTCTAATACCTTCCCTTTCTATAATCTACTCCCCGAACCCAAGAAAACATCTCAAAGGTTTTTGCTGTGCTTTTTAACCTTTCCTTAGGATAAAATAAAAAGTCGGTGGCGACTCTTGCTCAACCGAAACATTTGCGAAAACAAACGCAAAACCCAAGTCAGTTCTCCCAACGTATCACAGAACTGGCGACTCTACTGGGGATACTGACTTAAAAGTGGAGTAACCTTAGGGCCTAGATCACCCTCTTGCATGACTAATTGTTTGCTTTGATTGCTTTATATCTTGGCTCTCTTGTTTGGGTTTGAAATCCTACACCCGGATTTGGGGAAACATTCATAGATAGCAATACATTGTGGAAACTGTGCGGGGTATACTGACACGGTTGAAGCAATAGCTATATTAGTGCGACATATTTGTGAGTACCGGTAACCCTTGAGTTCAATCAAGGAGAGTACGGGGCCGCTGAGTGATGTCACTAAGCACTAATGACCTAGAACCTTACTTGACCATCTTGGCCTTTCATTAGGGGTAGTGAGATGACCGGATTTGGTGCAGTCCGAAGTCGGTAGATACTCGATACTACACTCATTGAGGGTTGTTTTCTTGGAATATTTTGGTCGCTAGTTAAATGGCTAAACCAAAACAATGAACATGGAAAACAATCCAATGATATTGAGCTCCTTAGAACCTGGTTACTATTTATAGGACAGGTTTTTAAGCCAACTACACTCAAGAGGGTACTTACCTATGAAACCCCATGCAAGCCTGAAACTAGGGTTTTGTGTGAATTGTTTGTACATATGTTTGTGCATGCATCATGAGCATCATAAAGCATCATATGCATACACTAACCATTTCAAGGGTTTAGATCTTCATCTTTGTTCTTGTTTTGTAGGTCATGGAAATTCTTCGCAGGAAAACTATCCAAATCAACCTTGTGAGAATCCCTCCTCAAACCAAAGAGGATGCGCAACGTCTTTTTACCTTGAGAAGTTTTTTATAATATTTGGCCCATGGGGCATTTATGTACTAACAAATTTCTTCTTATTAATATGACGTGCGTTCTTTTTTGGTTGCAACAATTTTGAATTTTCTAAATCCTTGAATGCATTGCATACATAAACATATCATTCATCATGCGCATAAGCAGGTCTCCACACCAGGTTTACTTATCTTTCTGCTGTTTATTTCAGTAAGATGGATCTCGAATAGACGGTCAAGGACTTGCAGTCTCAAAACTCACAGTTTCAACATCTCCTGATGACCTTGGCAAAGGGTCAGGAGGATCTAAAAGCCCTGCTGAGGAACAAAGAGCAAGTGAAAAAGAAGAAGAAGAGAGTCGGGGTGGCTACCCTAGGAAGAAGGATTGAGGGTGAAGCCAGAAGAGTTCTTGAATTTCCCCCTACTTCTGAAGAGGGAACCAGTAAAGAGAATACGGCTGCGGTACCTTCCGAATCCGAAGCTGAAGAATGAGAGGCTGAAGAGGACGAAGACTACTCTGAGCAACAATACCCGCCCGCCGATGATAAGTACAAAAGCTTGGAAGACAGGTTGGCAGCTATGGAGCTGCAGAGAGTTCCCGGTTTAGATTTCGAAGATTTGGGATTAGTTGTTGGAATTGTGATCCCCCCGGAGTTCAAAGTGCCAATTTTTGCAAGGTATGACGGGATGTCCTGCCCGAAGATGCATCTCAGATCATATGTAAGGAAGATCCAACCTGACACTGCAGACAAGAACCTATGGATCCATTTCTTTCAGGATAGCCTTTCAGGAGCTCAACTCGAATGGTTCTATCAGCTAGATGGAGCCAGTATTAGAAACTGGGAAGACTTGGCTACTGCCTTTTATAAACAGTATCAGTACAATTCTGACCTCGCTCCCACGCGTACCCAATTCCAGGGTATGTCACTGGGGACGGGCGAAGGATTCAAGGAGTATGCGCAAAAGTGGAGAGACCTGGCTGGTAGGGTGCAGCCACCTTTGACTGACCGTGAACTTGTTGACATGTTCCTAGGGACCCTGTCTGGTCCGTTCTTCAACCATCTGATTGGTAATTCTTCTGCTAGGTTTACAGATTTGATCTTGACTGGTGAGAGAATAGAAGCTGGTATCAAGTCGGGGAAGATACAAAAAGGTGCCTCCTCGAGTACCAAAAAGAAGCCCTTCAAGAAGGAAGCCAGTGCTGTTTATGGTCCCAGAAGACAAATTAAACCGGAACGTCGCCAAGCTATCAATGCATTGGTAATTTCAAAGCCTGTTGCTGCTCCTCAGCAGTTCAACCAACCAAGGGGTGAGAGACCCAAGAGGCAGTACACTCGGCTCAGTATGACCCTGTCTCAGATTTTGCCGCAACTACTGTCAACCAATCTGGTAACTGTCAAAGAAGCTCCGAAGGTAGTGAACACAGCTTCTCCAAAGTACAACCCCAACGCCCGCTGCGCTTATCACTCTGGAAGCCCGGAGCATACTACGGATGATTGTTGGGCTCTGAGGAATAAGGTTCAGGACCTTATTGATGCTAAAGAAATACAGTTTGAGGCGCCCGAAAGACCCAATGTTGTGACTACTCCCATGCCCCAACATGGAGTGAATGCTATGGAAGAAGACTTGTATGTAGCCTCTGTGGAAGATATTGTTACTCCGTTGTTGACTGTCAAAAGGAACCTGTTGCTAGCCGGTTTATTTCTGGGATGTAGTAAAGGTTGCCTTCTATGTGCTATTTCACCTGTTGGTTGTCCCTTGCTGAAGTCAGGCATCCAAAGCCTGATGGATAGCAAATAAATCTTGTTCGAAAAGATTGTCGTTCCTGCTACTCCTACTGAAGAAGTTTCCATTGTCACTATTTTCAACAACCCTCCTAAGGCTCCTTCAAAGAAGCCTGTCAAAATCATGTCCACTCAGAAGATTTCTCCTATCATCATCACTGTTCCGGGGCCTCTCCCTTATACATCCGACAAAGCTGTCCCATGGCACTATGGGGCAGGTGTTTATGTTCTTGGAGTAAAGCAAGAGTTTGATACTAGTACCAGCGTCAGTAACATCATCGGGCCTGCCAAAGTTACTCGCAGTGGTAGGCTTTTATCGCCTGATATTGCGCCACCAGCTATTCAGAGACCTCTTATCATCACACCTGCAAGTGTGCCTGTTTCCCCTCCTGATCAAGTTCCTGTTGCTACCCCTGCTGCCGAGTCATCTGACGCTCGGGGCAAAGGGATTGCTACTGATTGGCCTGCCCTGACGGAGGCACCAAAGACAACCACTGTTGAAGCTTCCCAGCAAGAGATGGAAGAGATTCTCAAGATCATTAAGAAGAGTGATTTCAATGTAGTTGAGCAGCTGGGGCACACCCCATCAAAGATTTCTATGCTATCACTGTTGTTGTGTTCAGAGGCCCATGTCAAGGCCCTGATTTCCTTCCTAAAGACGGCCCATGTGCCACAAGAAACGTCTGCTGATCAATTTACCGATTGTGTGGCCAACTTGACTGCTGATAATGGTTTGGGCTTCTCTGACACCGATCTGACTGCCAAAGGAAAGAACCATAACGATGCCCTGCATGTCTCCATTGAATGCAGGGGCACTACTCTTGCCCATGTGTTGGTAGACACCGGTTCTTCATTGAACGTTTTACCCAAGAAGGCCCTAGACAGGCTGGATTGTGAGGGTTTGGAGCTCAAGCCTAGTAACATTGTTGTCCGGGCCTTTGACGGTTCGAAAAGGATGGTACATGGGGAAGTTGACATTCCAATCAGGGTTGCTTCTCAAATCTTTGATTCTACTTTCTATGTGATGGACATCCGACCATCCTATTCTTGTTTGCTGGGTCGTCCATGGATCCACAAGGCTGGAGCTGTGACCTCCACAATACATCAGAAGCTGAAATACCCGGTCAGAGGGAAGATTGTTATAGTTCAAGGGGAGGAAGAGTATATGGTCAGCCACCTCAACTCGTTCCGGTACATAGAGATGGATGGAGAATTCATTGAAACCCCATTTCAACACTTTGAAGAGGTGCCTCAGACACTGGCATCAGCTAAAACTGTGATTGAAGATCCTCCTTTGAAGTTGGCTTCCTTAAAGGATGCTCGGGCTGTTATTGAGAAGGGTGAGTATGCAAACTAGGGCCGACTTCCTGACTTCACTCCAAAGACCGACAAGTTTGGTTTGGGTTTCACTGCAGAGGCTCAGAAGGTTGTTCGTAAAGCAAGGATTGGAAGACCTCTTGTGTTCATCACCAACTCAGGGGTGAATGCTATTGAAGACGACGTGGAGGAATCTGAATTCAACAGCTGGATCTACCCAACAACCGATGGTGGACCAATCAACTGGACTGCCAAAGACTTCACACCTATTACTTTTGTCACTCAGTAATGAACTCTTTTGTTTTGAATTTGTAACAAGCAATATTTTGAAACTTTTATGGCTCGGTGTCTTACCCGGGGCACCGTGGCTTCATTTGTGAGGGCTTTTGTGTGTCATTTTCATATATCATCAATAAAAACATTGGACGTTTGTTGCATTTCAAAATCTTGCGCTCCTTTTCTTTCTTTATTATATATTGCAAAACAGCTATATTTACACACACTCACCCATACAGGTTCCAATCCACTCTGGATCTCACTGGTAACGACTCTGCTACCGCCAGTTATGACTTCGAAAATCCGATAAACTTAGCCGAAGATGAAGGTGAAGATGATTGCGAAGTGCCTGGTGAGCTTGCAAGACTGTTACTCCAGGAAGAGAGGGCTATTCAGCCACATGAAGAGCCAGTGGAAACGGTAAATCTGGGTACTGATACAGACAGAAAGGAAGTCAAGATTTGGGCCAATCTAGAGCTCAGTGTGAAACAACGGTTGATTCAGATGCTGCATGACTATGTGGAAATCTTTGCCTGGTCTTATGAAGACATGCCTGGGTTGGATACCGACATTGTGGTTCATCACCTGCCTACCAAGGAAGACTTCCCTCCGGTAAAACAGAAGGTCTGCCGTATGCGTCCAGAAATGTCCAAGAATATCAAAGTTGAGGTTATGAAACAATTTGATGCCGGGTTTTTAGCAGTGACTTCTTACCCTCAGTGGGTTGCCAACGTGGTTCCAGTGCCAAAGAAAGATGGTAAGGTCCGAATGTGTGTTGATTACAGGGATTTGAGCAGGGCGAGCCCTAAAGATGATTTCCCTCTGCCTCATATCGACGTTCTGGTTGACAACACTGCTCAGCATAAAGTTTTCTCCTTCATGGACGGTTTCTCCGGTTATAATCAGATCAAGATGGCTCCTTAAGACATGGAGAAGACCACTTTTGTTACTCAGTGGGGCACCTTTTGCAACAAGGTCATGCCTTTTGGGTTGAAAAATGCTGGGGAAACCTACCAACGTGCCATGGTTGCTTTATTTCATGACATGATCCATCATGAGATAGAAGTATACATCGACGATATGATTGCAAGGTCCCAAACTGAGGAGGAACACCTTGACCATCTACGGAAGCTGTTTGACCGTCTGAAGTTGTACAAGCTGAGGTTGAACCCAAACAAGTGCACCTTTGGGGTGAGATCTGGAAAATTGCTAGGCTTCGTCGTAAGCGACAAAGGCATTCAAGTGGACCCTGCCAAGGTGAAAGCCATACAAGAGATGCCAGCTCCCAAGACAGAGAAAGAAGTCAAAGGCTTTCTAGGACGGTTGAATTACATTGCACGATTCATCTCACATCTAACTGCTACCTGTGAACCAATCTTCAAACTGCTGAAGAAAGATCAAGTAGTACGTTGGAACGATGAATGTCAAGCCGCTTTCGAAAAGATCAAAGAGTATCTCCAAGAGCCACCCATTCTTATGCCGCCGGTTGAAGGGAGACCTCTAATCTTATATTTGATTGTACTGGATAACTCAATGGGGTATGTGCTGGGGCAGTATGACGAGTCTGGCCGAAAAGAACACGCCATTTATTACCTTAGCAAAAAGTTTACCGACTGTGAGACCCGATACTCACTGCTCGAGAAAACTTGATGCGCTTTGGTATGGGCTGCTCGCCGGCTGAGACAGTATATGTTGACTCACACTACTCTGTTGATTTCAAAAATGGATCCAATCAAGTACATATTCGAAAAGCCTGCTCTGTCTGGAAGAATAGCAAGATGGCAAATGATCTTGACGGAATATGACATCCAGTACACGACTCAAAAAGAAATCAAGGGAAGTGTATTGGCAGACCATTTGGCGCACCAGGCAGTAGACGATTACCAGTCGATGAACTTTGAATTTCCAGACGAGGATATCATGGTAGTGACTGATTGTGAAGTACCTGGACCGGATGAAGGACCTGAGGAAGGATCCCAATGGTCTATGCATTTTGACGGAGCCTCGAACGCTTTGGGTAATGGTATCGGTGCTGTGATCATATCCCCTAAAGGCACTCATACTCCACTTACTGCCCGGCTATGTTTCAACTGCACCAACAACATGGCGGAGTATGAGGCATGTATCATGGGTCTTCAAGCTGCAATTGACTTAAGGATCAAGTTTCTGAGTGTCTTCGGAGATTCCGCTCTTGTGATCAATCAGATCAAAGGCGAGTGGGATACGAAACACCCAAATCTTATTCCTTACAAGGAGTATGTGCTGACATTGCTTCCCCACTTCGAGGAGATAACTTTTGAACACTTCCCAAGAGAGGAGAATCAGTTAGCATACGCTTTGGCTACAATGTCTTCTATGTTCAAAGTCAAATGGGACAACAAGGCGCCCCAGATCATTATCTGGAAGTTAGACGAACCTGCACATTGCTGCGATCTCGAAACCAAAGAGGTAACAGAAAAACCCTGGTATCATGAGGTGAAGGGGTACTTGGAAGCTCAAGAATACCCCTAAGGCGCATCTGTTAATGACAAGAAGTTCCTGAGAAGGTTTGCGGCAAAATTCTTCCTCAGCATGGCATTCTCTACAAGCGAAACCATGATTCAACCTTACTGCATTGTGTGGATAAGATTGAAGCAGAAAGGATTATGGCAGAGCTACACGAAGGTACTTTCGGAACACATTCCAGTGGACATACCATGGCAAAGAAAATCCTTCGAGCAGGGTATTTCTGGTCCACAATGGAAGCCGACTGTTATCAGCATTCTCGAACTTGTCATAAATGCCAGATCTATGCTGATAAGGTGCACATTCCTCTGGTTCCTCTGAATGTCTTGATAGCACCTTGGCCTTTTGCAATATGGGGCATTGATATGATCGGCGAGATCCGACCTACGGCATCCAACGGGCACCGCTTCATCCTGGTAGCGATTGATTACTTCACAAAGTGGGTCGAAGCAGCCTCCCATGTGTGATCGGTGGATCTGGAACTGACTGTTTAACGCTGGTTCGCGAAATGTCGCGGAAGCAAGAGTCGCCACCGTCTTTTATTTTCTCCAAATGGAAAGGACAAAAGCACAGAAAAATTCCTTATAGAGATTGCTCTCGGTTCGGGAGGTAGGTTATAGAAAGGGAAGGTGTTAGCACCCTTTCTATCCATGGTTATCCATGGGCTCTTAGGTACTTGCTCATTTGTGTTTTCAAAAATGGTTTGTTTGCTTTTCAACTGTGGGTTTTAAAAAAGTTTCTTTGAAAAATTTCAGTTCGACTCGTACGTCAGAGTGTTTGAAAAATTTGCTTTGAAAGCTTTTGAAAATGTGTTGGTGTGAAAAGTCTTTTTGAGTTTGTTTTGAGATTAGAGCAAGTATCCTTGAGAACCTACCTACCCTAAGGAATTTGTCTGTGTAAATGTCCTTAAAAGTAGTGCCATCCCACCATTGAGAGGTAGGTAGCACCACCGTTGGAGGTGTTCGGGTCAATTCGAGTTTGTAGGGGACATGGTGATCACCGGAGCAATGGGAAGACACCTTAGAAGCTACCCTCATGCCAGGTTCCCGGATCATGAGGACTTACTAAGACATCCTCTACTCGACGATCACCTTTCGAAAGGCAACAGTGAGGCGTACCCTAGGGGTGGTGTGTGCGAATTGTGTGTCATGTTTCAGTTATTTGTCTTGTCATGTTTGTCGTGTTCTACGCTTGATTTTAATTTGTCCATTCATTCTTGCATGCATATTTAACAGTTATAAAGTTTTGCGGGAAAATAAATCTAAGGCTATTACAAAGGCGCGGGTCCACATCGCCAAAATTAAACCGGACCCGATTTAGCGGAAAATAAATAAAGCGATAAAATAAAGTGCGAGAAGTAAAGTTACATGCCTTTGGGAGATCTACATAATTACAATGAACGATAAAAATAAATCATGCGAAATTAAATGATTAAACAATGGGCGTTGGACCCTTTTACAAAAAATTAAAAGTTAATGAGAATTAATTAATTAAATAAAGAGGAATTAAAATGAAAATTAAGAAGAAATGTTTTTTAGGATTTTTATGTTTTTTATTTATTAAAAGAAAAAAGGAGTTAATTGAAATTAAACTATAAAGCAAACCCTAATTCTAATATTTTTATTTATTGCGAAAGAATTAAAATATAATCTACATTAATCCCTAATTTATTTATGTACAATTTTTAATTTATAAAAAATAAATAAATAATATTATTATTCTGAAAAAAAAAAATTAAAAAAGAAAATCAAAAGTAATTAACCTAAACTCTATTTTTTGGATTTTAATTATTAAAAGAATTAAATTTGAAAACCTAATTAAAACTAAATAATTACAAACATTTGTGAAAATAATTATAATACAAAAATTATATTTTTTGGTCTTTTCTGAATTTTATGATGTTTTTTTTTATATTTTGTGAAAAAGGATATTTAATTAAATCAGAAAATAAATAAACAAATAAATAATTAAAAATAATAAAAGATAAAAGAAAATTAGAAAAGATAGAACCAGGGGGGGTTTCTGTCCCATTATGGAGGTGCAGGCCTGGAATTTCTGGCCCATTAAGCATGCCATTGTTTGACTTTTTGGCTTGTGTATCATGCGCTGACTGATGTTCATTGCACTCCTGGAATCCATGCCTTTGATTTGGTTGTCTGGGACACGTGTATGGCTTGATGGTGAGAGAACATGATGTACCTGGATGTTAGTACAACATAGGATTTTGTTTTGAAAAATAATATTAAGCATTTGCCAGACCTGGGACTTGAACCCAGGTCTTTGAAGTTACCAGCACAACACTTGACCACTGAACCAAGCGCGTTTCAATTAACATATAATAAACAATGAATAATATAATAAGAACGCGTTAGTGCTTTTGGAAATTCGCGCGAAATTCAAAATAGCCAATGGCTGATGGACACGATGCCTTCGTCTTCGTCCCTGTAAAAACAAAACTCAGAGGCCACGGTTTTTGTAGCGTTGCATTAGGCCAGTTTACAAAAAATAACGATTAGCTCGTTTCTCAACATAAATTAGGCGCGATGGTCTAGATTGTTTCGTCTAGATGCGTTGAATCCATTGGTGGTCATCTGGAGCTCTGATTTTTCTTGATTAAGAAACCCCTAATTTGGCAACCTGCAAACCCTAGAGGACGATCATGGCAGATTCATATATATGGCATAAAAATGCAATCAAACGCTTCAGTTAGTTTAGAAACATCATCATGAACATGAATACATAAATAAAAATGCACAAATATGCTTGGATCGTGCTATGCGAATTCAAAAATTTTGAGGTTCAGTCCGGGTTCTTGATACCAATTCAGGGCCTTTTGATGGATATTCTTGGTTGGAATTTGATCAGGAGTGCCTGAGGATGCTAATGGAATGAGAGTTGATGCTTGAATCGACCTCAAACCTTGATTTCAGTTTTCAGTTTTAAGGCAATTTTCTCAAGTTTGTATGTTGGTTTTTTGCGCAGCTTGCAGTCCTTTGGCATTAGGTCTTTGATTCTGATCATATAGCCAAGCTTTTAGGTCAACAAAACTTGAGAAAATCCAAGGCATTGATTGTTTAGATATTTGATTTTGTTAAGAATCTTTTCACATCTTTTTTCATGTTGTTTTTGTTCAATCATGATCCAATCACACCAAAACTTGCCATAATCAATCAAGCACGAAATATTGAGATTAGAATGTGCACAAAAAGATTTTTTTAGGTTAGGTTTATATTTTTCATGTATTAAAATGATTTAAATGAATATAAATTAATATAAATTCAAATAAATAATTAAAAAATATGAAAATACTTCCCTTTGGGCCTAATGGTCGTGCATAGGCTTGGCATGAAGAAACTTGGAGGAAAAATGGGCCCATTTGCATTCTTAGGCCTTTTGCATCAATGTTGACTTTCAAAAATTCCTAAAAATTTCCCAACTTCCACAAGGCATAACTTGGTCAATTTTTAAGATTTTCACATGTTCTTGGACATTTTGGAAAGGTCTTTGAGTCCTTTAACCAATTCCTTTGGTCCCATGTCATTTTGATTTACCAATCTCACGTTATGGCCTTTGACTTAAAGTCACTTTTTGTTGACTTTTGAAAATGACCTATAATGTTGAAATTGATAACTTTTTGTGAGAGCATTTCTTGGACTTGGAACATGAAGATGAATTGTAGGAAATGTCTTTCTCTTCAAAATGAGCTTTGGATGGAATTTTTCTGATAATCCATGTGAAAGTTATGCCCTGGTCAATTTCAGTTGACTTTTTCAGCTGTCCAAATATAGCAACTTTTGCATCTTTGATGATTTCTGAGCCAAATTTTGAGAATCATGATCAAGCATTGATCAAATGATGTTTGTGGCTTCAAAATGATATGTTGACCAAAAATTTGAACTTTTGGCTGTCAAATGACCATTTTGCCCCTACAGTTGACTGTAGTGCAATCTAGGGTTTTGACTGTGCAATTTTGAGCTGAATGCCTTGAAACTTGATATGAGGATACTTGACCATCTTTGTAGGCATATGAGACTTGATTGGGCCTTTGAAAAGTTCATTTGCTTGACCAGAACTCAAACCCTAGTTTTGACTGTATAGGAGACAGTTGAGCTGCACAACCCTGGGGGAATTTTGTGACCTTGACTTGTCAATTTCTTGATGAATATGGGAGGGCAAATTTTGGGGTACAACAGTTGCCCCTGTTCAATCTTCTTAGACCTGAGGATGCAGATTGGCTGACGTGCCTTTCGTAATCCGAGGGTAGAAGATGATTGAACACTAAAGTGCCCAGAAATTTGCGCTCACATAGTAGCAATGATGATGAGGGAATGGGCTTATAGATGCCATTTGGATGTTGCTCACGTAGGAGATTCCTTAGCGAGAACCTGCATACCTGCAAAACAGAAAAATGAGTACCTGACACGTCGCAGGAGCTGATTTTAGATGCTTGATATAGATATGTCCTGACTGGTTACAGGAGCTGGGTCTGGAGCTTCAAACGCTGATGAATGAACCAGGGATGGTTACTGCCTTAGCATGAATGGTAAGAGAATCCTGAATGATTTCAACCTCAACAATGCTCGTTGAGAAAATCTTGGTGAGAATTACCATCTTCGTAGTGTCAGGAAGAGAACCAAGGGACATTATAATCTCAAAGGGAGTCACCTCACTCACCGTTGGAGAGGGAACTATAGGAAATTATAATCTGGAAGGAAATATCACCTCACTCGCCGTTGGAGAGGGAAACATCTTGAAAGGGAATTACCACCTCACTCGCCGTTGGAGAGGGGACCATAAGAGAATATCACCTCACGCTCATGCCGGAGAGGGGAACATCTGAAGAAGGAATTACCACCTCACACGCCGTTGGAGAGGGGACCATAAGAGAATATCACCTCACGCTCATGCCAGAGAGGGGAACATCTGAAGAAGGAATTACCACCTCACACGCCGTTGGAGAGGGGACCATAAGAGAATATCACCTCACGCTCATGCCGGAGAGGGAAACATCTGAAGAAGGAATTACCACCTCACACGCCGTTGGAGAGGGGACCATAAGAGAATATCACCTCACGCTCATGCCGGAGAGGGGA
This sequence comes from Vicia faba, assembly GCA_948472305.1. Taxonomy (NCBI): domain Eukaryota; kingdom Viridiplantae; phylum Streptophyta; class Magnoliopsida; order Fabales; family Fabaceae; genus Vicia; species Vicia faba. The sequence continues at coordinate 984,409,517 of OX451736.1, read as the reverse complement.
ACATCTGAAGAAGGAATTACCACCTCACACGCCGTTGGAGAGGGGACCATAAGAGAATATCACCTCACGCTCATGCCGGAGAGGGAAACATCTGAAGAAGGAATTACCACCTCACACGCTGTTGGAGAGGGGACCATAAGAGAATATCACCTCACGCTCATGCCGGAGAGGGGAACATCTGAAGAAGGAATTACCACCTCACACGCCGTTGGAGAGGGGACCATAAGAGAATATCACCTCACGCTCATGCCGGAGAGGGAAACATCTGAAGAAGGAATTACCACCTCACACGCCGTTGGAGAGGGGACCATAAGAGAATATCACCTCACGCTCATGCCGGAGAGGGAAACATCTGAAAAAGGAATTACCACCTCACACGCCGTTGGAGAGGGGACCATAAGAGAACTTCTACTGAGTCTTTATCGGAAAAATCTGTTTGGAGTCGATTTAACTGGACTAGAGAAGTCTTTGAAATATGTTTGAGAATTTCAACTGCATCTTTCCTGAAAGGTAAAGGTCAGTTATATGCAATGCATGATATGGATCAAGCAATGATGTTCTCGACATGGATGCGATTTATATGACGCGTACATGCATGCTATAATGATGTATGTGATGATTCATGTATGTGTTTCATCTAGGAAAATAAATCCTTGACGGGTGCCGGGAAGTCATATCCTGGGCTGATGTTGAAGAATAGTTTTTGCTTCCGCTGCGGATGATCGTTGCAAGAATACCGGTAGGAGGAGATAACCCCGTTGAGGAATGAAATAATTCTGCGGGAGAAAAGACACTCTAGCGATCATGCTGGGGAGTGCTACTCTGTGGGGATAGTGATGCTTTGCGGAGTTGATGAAGATAACTCTGCTGGGGATACCGTTGACGAGTTATGCTGGGAGCTTTGATGAATTCCGCTGGGGATATCCTTGTTGTGCTGGAAGTGTTGATAGACTTTGCTGGGGGTAGGAAGATACTTTGCCGAGGACGCTCTTTCCGTGGCTTTTGGCTGAGGATAACCCAGTTATATCCTGTTACGGAAATAACTCTTTAAATCAAGCCGGGACGACGCGTTCGTGCTCTGAGGGATAAGCTTCCAGAATCTACTGGGGATAAGCTCACTGCTTGGGGGTGTGAACTCCAAATTTCTTGGGGAACTGGATTGGACTCTCATGGGGAGTTTTGATATGCTGGAGGATGATCCCTTAGAATGTTTGATATACCGCCGGGGAACAATCTTTAGACCAAGATTGCCGGGGATGCTTTATGTATACTGCTGGGGAAGTATTGAGATCTACGGGGGGACACTCAATTTCCTTGATAACTGTAATTTTGCTTGGAGAGACATGTATTGTTTTACTGAACTACTCTCTGGGGAATTAAGATACTCGGTCATGTTCTTTGGCTGAACCTACCTTGGTACCTTGGAGGATAGAACAATTAGACTGCTCAGACAACTCTTTTATTGCCCCTGTTTCCATGGGGAAGGCCCATGTGGGATGCTGATAATTGTTGAGGGTCAAACCTTCTTCTGGTAGGCAGGTGACAAGATGACAGGACATAGTCGTACGCTTTAATCCCTAACTTTTGCCTGGACCGCCCTTTCGGGTTTTCAGTCCACCGGGATACCCATTTTTGCCCAAGTCGCCTTTTCAGGTTTTCGACTTGCCGGGTGTACAAATTTTTCATTTCATCCCTTATTTTTGCCCGAACCCTTTTGGTTCGCCGGGAAGCCCTTGTTTTTGCCTAGGTGTGTCAACCTAGCGGGTCTTTGATTTTGCGTAGTATTTTTTTTGACTATGTCCATGCTCTCTGAATGTAGGGAGTTGCCCCTGGCTGCTTGTGTTGCCATATTACCAGAAGGTGTCTGATTGTGCAAGATTCGTTGCTGGAGTGCCCCAAGTGACTTAGGCAGAGATTTGCCCCAGGCTTTTTGGCCTTTTGAGAGATTCTCCGAATCTTGATTGGACTGCCCCAGATGATGGACAATAGTCGTGCCGTGCCCCTTGATTGGAAGTGCTTTTGTTTACTAGGTATTTCTCGTGCGAATTTCCCTGCTGTTCAAACAAAAAGTCATATGCAAACAAAGTTATGTTAAAGATGCAACGCCTATATCTGTCTTGAAGATTTTGAAAATGCATTCTTTTTTTCATAAAACAGGTAAATGTTTGTAAAACGTGATGTCAACTCCATATTTACCGTGGGCCTTCAGGAGTCAGGATACCTTTCGTAACAGTATGCTTTCGAACTAACCCATGCTTCAGCTAGGACTTTTGAGGGTTATAACGTGGCTTGGTTCACGGTTTAAGAAACAAAGGATAAAGGCTCAAAGTATTTGTACCCACCCGCTCTTCGTGATGTTCTCCAAACCTAAACTCAGTTGATCGTGCGTTAGACCTTGCTTGAGTCTTTGCTTTGATTTTCCGGTGATGATTCGGATGTTGATAGCTTATTTTGAATAGGCAGTCATTCCTTTCTTGTTGAGGGTTGGTAAGACCTCTTTCTTGTCTGATTTTTGTTATCCCTTTATTTTTTTGCCTGAACTGTTTCCTTTTTTTTTTGGAATTACAGTCAGCGGGATGCCCCAGTTTCGTAAGTCCCCTTTGTAGGTTTAGACTTTTTGGGCTTTTCATTTATGAATTTTGATGATGACTGCCTGTCCTTTTGATTGTGTTGAACCATCACTGTCTTTGTTCGTTTTGTAAAGATCTCTTCGGTGCCATTCGTCATGCACTTGGACCAACTGAGAGACTACCCTGCCCCAGGTTATGATTAAGGGTTTTGATTTTCGAAAATAAAAACTCCTACTTCTTTGGCTCTGATGGGTTGACGAGGGATTATCATCCTTATAACTCCAGTGTTTAGGGATTGAAACAATGCCTGTACCTCATCAGCGGGGTTTGTTCAAAAGCATACTGTAAAGATCGTGGTATCGTTTTCGTCATCCTCCCTCAAGAGGCTTAGAATTGTTACTTGAGAGTTGACATCAGAAAAAATATGAAAACAGTTTGCATATAGTGAATGCGAATATATTGATTCAAAACAGACATAAGCGATGCATTAATGAAATAACAACGTTTCACATGAATAAATGTTTAAACAATCAAAGAAAAAATGCAACTTGAACATTCGAATGAACAAAAGTTTTCTAGTTTGAATTAGTCACTTCAGATGGGAGATTCTCAGCAGAAGCATTTCATTTGGCCACCCGGCATGAACTCCAGCATCCTTCCGTCGATCAAGTCCTGGATCTTGTTCTTCAAGCTCCAACAGTCATTGGTGTCATGCCCAGGACTGTCAGAATGGTAGGCACATCTTTTATCAGGGTTATAAGTAGGAGCAAAGATGTCAGGATTCTGGGGAGGACCCTTTAAAGTAATCAGATTGACCTCCAACAAGTGTTCCAGCATTAGAGATGGTGGTATGCCAGTCTCAGTGAAATGTCTTCCAGGCGTGTATCGCTTGCGTCGATTACCCCGTTGATACTGGGCTTGTGAAGTAGTAGCAATTTGGAGAGGTTCATTCTTCACCATACCAGACTTTGGTCCTCTTGGTGGCTGATCAAAGACTTGGTCCCTGACTTGGGCTGGTTGCTTCATGTCTTGATGAAGCTGACTGATCATGGCCCTCAGCTCTCCTTGTTCCTGAGCTAAACCTTGGATGAGGGCCCTTTGCCCCAGCATCTGGGTTTTCAATGTGTCTACCTCAGCTTGTAGACGTTTCAGCTGTTCGTCCTTGTCATCTTCAGGACTCTTTCTGATCAGATTCCCCATGAGGAGCGTCCTCAACTCTTCCTGTCCTTTGGATAGACTCAGGAAGATCTCTTTGAACTGAGTCTCTTGAGTGTGAAGGTCCTGGTTATCTTGTTGGGAAGCCATGGCTGAAATAAACAGCGAAGAAGGGTAAGCAACCTGTCAAAGGGCTACCTGCAATGCAATGAGATGTATGACATGCATGCAATGTTTTCAAGGACCTCGTGGGGTAAACAAGAAAATTGTTAGCATTTGAGTTTGGTAGCCTGATTGAAGGAACTTTATATTGTTGAGAGCCCTTCATCAAGGGTCAAAGGCTCACCATATCCAGTGGGTCATAGCCCCTGACAACCTTGGCTAGAGGAAAATAAATCCTCTTTGCCCCTTGCTGGGATAGTTGTTCATCATGACCTGCATCACAAGCCCTTGAGATCCTTGAAATGGGTTAGGATGTATGCAATGGTATGCAATGATATGATGTCATGCTATGCATGGGGTGATGTAGGTAAACCATATGTTATGAGTCCCAATTAAGGACTATAGGCAAACCCTGCAAGAAATTCAGTATACTTTGTTATGAGTCCCAATTAAGGACTATAAACAAAACCTGCAAGAAATTCAGTATACTTTGTTATGAGTCCCAATTAAGGATTATAAACAAAACCTGCAAGAAATTCCAGGGTCAGATAACAAGCATCTAAGTATTCAGGTACGAAGGCACACAAGTCACACAAGAGAAGCCCTTAGAGTTTAGGCCAGCATGAAGTTTGGGGTACTACCCTCTTGAAGTTGGTGGGCTCAACCTGTCCTATTAGAAGTAACCGGGTTCTAAGGGTCCCAATATCACGGGATTGCTTTCATTGTTCATCGTTTCGATTTAGCCACTGAACTGGCGACCGAAATATTCCAGGAAAGCAACCCTCAATTGAGTGTAGTATCGAGTATCAACCAACCTCGGACTGCACCAAAGTCAATTATCTCACTACCCTAAAGAGGCCAAGATAGTTCAATTAAGGTTCCTAAGGTCTGTTGATGCTTCATGACACCATGCGGAGGCCCCGTACTCTCCTTGACTGAACTCAAGGGTTACCGGTACACACCAAAGTGCCACATCAACGTAGCAGACTGTTTCAACCATGTCGGTATACCCCACACAGTTCCCTCACAGCCTTGTTGCTACTTTCTAAGAAGGTATCCCCTAGATCCGGGTTTAGGATCTATAGAACTCCCAAGCAAGTCCCACAATAATAAAGCAAGCAAAGAAAACAATTGAAAACACAGTTATGAACTATCCCTAAGGTACACCTCACTTTAAGTTTAGTCCCCAGCAGAGTCGCCAGTTCTGTGATCGGTGGATCTGGAACTGACTGTTTAACGCTGGTTCGCGAAATGTCGCGGAAGCAAGAGTCGCCACCGTCTTTTATTTTCTCCAAATGGAAAGGACAAAAGCACAGAAAAATTCCTTATAGAGATTGCTCTCGGTTCGGGAGGTAGGTTATAGAAAGGGAAGGTGTTAGCACCCTTTCTATCCATGGTTATCCATGGGCTCTTAGGTACTTGCTCATTTGTGTTTTCAAAAATGGTTTGTTTGCTTTTCAACTGTGGGTTTTAAAAAAGTTTCTTTGAAAAATTTCAGTTCGACTCGTACGTCAGAGTGTTTGAAAAATTTGCTTTGAAAGCTTTTGAAAATGTGTTGGTGTGAAAAGTCTTTTTGAGTTTGTTTTGAGATTAGAGCAAGTATCCTTGAGAACCTACCTACCCTAAGGAATTTGTCTGTGTAAATGTCCTTAAAAGTAGTGCCATCCCACCATTGAGAGGTAGGTAGCACCACCGTTGGAGGTGTTCGGGTCAATTCGAGTTTGTAGGGGACATGGTGATCACCGGAGCAATGGGAAGACACCTTAGAAGCTACCCTCATGCCAGGTTCCCGGATCATGAGGACTTACTAAGACATCCTCTACTCGACGATCACCTTTCGAAAGGCAACAGTGAGGCGTACCCTAGGGGTGGTGTGTGCGAATTGTGTGTCATGTTTCAGTTATTTGTCTTGTCATGTTTGTCGTGTTCTACGCTTGATTTTAATTTGTCCATTCATTCTTGCATGCATATTTAACAGTTATAAAGTTTTGCGGGAAAATAAATCTAAGGCTATTACAAAGGCGCGGGTCCACATCGCCAAAATTAAACCGGACCCGATTTAGCGGAAAATAAATAAAGCGATAAAATAAAGTGCGAGAAGTAAAGTTACATGCCTTTGGGAGATCTACATAATTACAATGAACGATAAAAATAAATCATGCGAAATTAAATGATTAAACAATGGGCGTTGGACCCTTTTACAAAAAATTAAAAGTTAATGAGAATTAATTAATTAAATAAAGAGGAATTAAAATGAAAATTAAGAAGAAATGTTTTTTAGGATTTTTATGTTTTTTATTTATTAAAAGAAAAAAGGAGTTAATTGAAATTAAACTATAAAGCAAACCCTAATTCTAATATTTTTATTTATTGCGAAAGAATTAAAATATAATCTACATTAATCCCTAATTTATTTATGTACAATTTTTAATTTATAAAAAATAAATAAATAATATTATTATTCTGAAAAAAAAAAAAATTAAAAAAGAAAATCAAAAGTAATTAACCTAAACTCTATTTTTTGGATTTTAATTATTAAAAGAATTAAATTTGAAAACCTAATTAAAACTAAATAATTACAAACATTTGTGAAAATAATTATAATACAAAAATTATATTTTTTGGTCTTTTCTGAATTTTATGATGTTTTTTTTTATATTTTGTGAAAAAGGATATTTAATTAAATCAGAAAATAAATAAACAAATAAATAATTAAAAATAATAAAAGATAAAAGAAAATTAGAAAAGATAGAACCAGGGGGGGGTTTCTGTCCCATTATGGAGGTGCAGGCCTGGAATTTCTGGCCCATTAAGCATGCCATTGTTTGACTTTTTGGCTTGTGTATCATGCGCTGACTGATGTTCATTGCACTCCTGGAATCCATGCCTTTGATTTGGTTGTCTGGGACACGTGTATGGCTTGATGGTGAGAGAACATGATGTACCTGGATGTTAGTACAACATAGGATTTTGTTTTGAAAAATAATATTAAGCATTTGCCAGACCTGGGACTTGAACCCAGGTCTTTGAAGTTACCAGCACAACACTTGACCACTGAACCAAGCGCGTTTCAATTAACATATAATAAACAATGAATAATATAATAAGAACGCGTTAGTGCTTTTGGAAATTCGCGCGAAATTCAAAATAGCCAATGGCTGATGGACACGATGCCTTCGTCTTCGTCCCTGTAAAAACAAAACTCAGAGGCCACGGTTTTTGTAGCGTTGCATTAGGCCAGTTTACAAAAAATAACGATTAGCTCGTTTCTCAACATAAATTAGGCGCGATGGTCTAGATTGTTTCGTCTAGATGCGTTGAATCCATTGGTGGTCATCTGGAGCTCTGATTTTTCTTGATTAAGAAACCCCTAATTTGGCAACCTGCAAACCCTAGAGGACGATCATGGCAGATTCATATATATGGCATAAAAATGCAATCAAACGCTTCAGTTAGTTTAGAAACATCATCATGAACATGAATACATAAATAAAAATGCACAAATATGCTTGGATCGTGCTATGCGAATTCAAAAATTTTGAGGTTCAGTCCGGGTTCTTGATACCAATTCAGGGCCTTTTGATGGATATTCTTGGTTGGAATTTGATCAGGAGTGCCTGAGGATGCTAATGGAATGAGAGTTGATGCTTGAATCGACCTCAAACCTTGATTTCAGTTTTCAGTTTTAAGGCAATTTTCTCAAGTTTGTATGTTGGTTTTTTGCGCAGCTTGCAGTCCTTTGGCATTAGGTCTTTGATTCTGATCATATAGCCAAGCTTTTAGGTCAACAAAACTTGAGAAAATCCAAGGCATTGATTGTTTAGATATTTGATTTTGTTAAGAATCTTTTCACATCTTTTTTCATGTTGTTTTTGTTCAATCATGATCCAATCACACCAAAACTTGCCATAATCAATCAAGCACGAAATATTGAGATTAGAATGTGCACAAAAAGATTTTTTTAGGTTAGGTTTATATTTTTCATGTATTAAAATGATTTAAATGAATATAAATTAATATAAATTCAAATAAATAATTAAAAAATATGAAAATACTTCCCTTTGGGCCTAATGGTCGTGCATAGGCTTGGCATGAAGAAACTTGGAGGAAAAATGGGCCCATTTGCATTCTTAGGCCTTTTGCATCAATGTTGACTTTCAAAAATTCCTAAACATTTCCCAACTTCCACAAGGCATAACTTGGTCAATTTTTAAGCTTTTCACATGTTCTTGGACATTTTGGAAAGGTCTTTGAGTCCTTTAACCAATTCCTTTGGTCCCATGTCATTTTGATTTACCAACCTCAAGTTATGGCCTTTGACTTAAAGTCACTTTTTGTTGACTTTTGAAAATGACCTATAATGTTGAAATTGATAACTTTTTGTGAGAGCATTTCTTGGACTTGGAACATGAAGATGAATTGTAGGAAATGTCTTTCTCTTCAAAATGAGCTTTGGATGGAATTTTTCTGATAATCCATGTGAAAGTTATGCCCTGGTCAATTTCAGTTGACTTTTTCAGCTGTCCAAATATAGCAACTTTTGCATCTTTGATGATTTCTGAGCCAAATTTTGAGAATCATGATCAAGCATTGATCAAATGATGTTTGTGGCTTCAAAATGATATGTTGACCAAAAATTTGAACTTTTGGCTGTCAAATGACCATTTTGCCCCTACAGTTGACTGTAGTGCAATCTAGGGTTTTGACTGTGCAATTTTGAGCTGAATGCCTTGAAACTTGATATGAGGATACTTGACCATCTTTGTAGGCATATGAGACTTGATTGGGCCTTTGAAAAGTTCATTTGCTTGACCAGAACTCAAACCCTAGTTTTGACTGTATAGGAGACAGTTGAGCTGCACAACCCTGGGGGAATTTTGTGACCTTGACTTGTCAATTTCTTGATGAATATGGGAGGGCAAATTTTGGGGTACAACACCATGCTACCGTAACCAAGAATGTCGTGGCACGGTTCATTCGACACAACCTGATCTGTCGATACGGTGTACCTGAGAGGATCATTACGGACAATGGTACCAATCTCAACAACAAGATGATCACTGAGCTCTGCGAGCAATTCAAGATACAGCACCACAACTCTTCTCCCTACCGGCCGAAGATGAATGGGGCTGTAGAAGCAGCGAATAAGAACATCAAGAAGATTGTGCAGAAGATGACAGTGACCTACAAAGATTGGCACAAAATGTTACTGTTTGCTCTTCATGGGTACCGTACCTCAGCACGGACGTCAACAGGGGCAACTCCCTTTTCCTTGGTCTATGGCATGGAGGCAGTCTTACCTATTGAAGTCCAGATACCCTCTCTTCGGATAATGAAGGATGCAGACTTGAGCGAAGATGACTGGATCTAGACTCGGCTTGATCAACTAAACCTAATTGACGAAAAGAGACTCACTGCTATTTGTCATGGTCAAACGTACCAAAAACGGATGATCAGGGCATTTAACAAGAAGGTCAGACAACAAGAGTATCAAGTTGGAGACCTGGTAATCAAGCGCATCATTCTTCCTCAAAGTGATCCCAGGGGAAAATGGACCCCTACGTACGAAGGGCCATTTGTGGTTAAACACATCTTCTCAGGAGGAGCCATGATTCTAACCACCATGGATGGTGACGACCTTCCTCACCCCGCCAATGCAGACATAGTGAAAAGATACTACGCATGAATTAAAGACCCTCTAGGTTGACACACCTAGGCAAAAATAAGGGCTTCCCGGCGAACCAAAAGGGTTCGGGCAAAAATAAGGGATTAAATGAAAAAATATGTACACCCGGCAAGTCGAAAACCTGAAAAGGCGGCTTGGGCAAAAATGGGTATCCCGGTGGACTGAAAACCCGAAAGGGCGGTCCAGGCAAAAGTTAGGGATAAAGCGTAATACTATGTCTCATTGGATCACCTTGCATCCGGAATTCGGCATCAATCAATCAGCTTCATCTCCAACTAAGCAGCAAAGTGATGAGACGTTTGAAGACATAAAGGCGATAGCAGAGTTGGAACCCAGTGGGGTTATTTTTTTCACATAGCTGTTTTGTTTCCTTTTCATAAAATTGTATAAACTATATTTTGCTCGGCGGTGTTCTCTTACTAGGACGTCAGCCTCCTGTACATAAAACGCCTATTTACAGGCAAACTTCAAAATCAATACAAGTTTCATTTTCCAGACAAATTACCAATTGTTTTTCCTTTATCTGTTTTGTTTTGCAAAGAACGTCCAATGTTCATTTTTGATATGTGCATTTGACATTAATTGCTAATCATAAATATTCGCATGCGAAACAAAGGACTAATCACAGATGACATCAGAAACAGGGGCAATTTAGAATTGTCTAAGCGATCTGGTTGCTCTGTCCACCGAGGTACTAAGGTAAGTTCAGCTGAAGAATTTGACCCAAAATACCTTCACTCCCCACAGAGAAAGACAAGATTTCAGCATTGCTCTCCCCAGGAAGAGTTAGTCTCCCATCAGCCCTAAAAAAGGCACAGTATCTCCAGCAAGTCAGCAATACTCTCCCCCAGGCAGAGTTAGTCTACTGTCAGCATTAAGGAAATTGGGTATCCCCAGAAGATCTCAAAATTCCCCAGCGGAGTATAGACATTCCTCAGCAAGTATCCTCGACAGTCCTAATATAAGATTGTTCCCCAGCGGAATACCGACATCCAGTGGAACTGTTCCCCAATACAGTCTGAAAAGTTTCCCCAGGAAAGTTGAATCATCCTCCTCAGCAAATTCTGAAGCTTATCCCCTGCAGAGTACGTACGTCTCTCCCTGACTTTATTCAAAGGTTATTCCCCACCAGGGCTTATGACTGGGTTATCCTCAGCTAATTACCACGGAAAGATCGTCCTCAGCGAAGTTCTTCCTATCCCCAGCGGAGTTCATCAAATTCCCCAATATAACTTGTCAGTGGAATCCCCAGCGAAGCTCTCATCAAAACCTCAGCGAAGTATCTCTTCCCACAGAGTAATTCCCCGCAGAATAATCTCTCCAACAAGTTTATTCCCCAACGGAGTCATCTTCTCCTACCGGTTTATTCTCGCAACCATCGACCCCAGCGGAAACGAAGAACTCTACTCTTCAAAACATCAGCCCAGGATTCAACAAACTCCCGACACTCGTCAAGGATTTATTTTCCTAGACAAAAATACATTCATAGACATTTCACATTTCATACATCTTGTTTACATACATGATAAAGTGCATACAACACTATCTCATTTTCAGCATCATGGCATCATGCATCTCATACATCATGACATTGCATACAACTAATGTTTTGCCTTTTCAGGAAAAGGTCAATCCAAAGATGATTACTATCAACTGTCGCAATTCCAGATTCGATACCTGTATCTAGCCAGGGCATATCTGTGAGCGATTGATTGTAGATTCGATACCTGTATCTAGCCAGGGCATATCTGCATGAAGAGTTTGAAGATCAACCCCTGTAACAGGCCAGGAAATTATCTTTCATTCTCAGGTCAGAGGTTTACACCTGTATCCAGCCAAGAAAGCTATCTCTACCAACCTTTTGCAAATTTCCAGATTCAATTCCTGTATCCAGCCAGGGAATATCTGTAGAGGACAATTTCCAGATTTGATTCCTGTATCCAGCCAGGGCATATTTGTAGACGACAATTTCCATATTCGATTCCTGTATCCAGCCAGGGCATATCTGTAGACGACAATTTCCAGATTCGATTCCTGTATCCAGCTAGGGCATATCTGTAGACGATAATTTCCAGATTCGATTCCTGTATCTAGCCAGGGCATATCTGTAGACGATAATTTCCAGATTCGATTCCTATATCTAGCCAGGGCACATCTGTGAGCAACTAATTTTAGATTCGATACCTGTATCTAGCCAGGGCATATCTGCATGAAGAGACTGAAGATCAACACCTGTAACAGGCCAGGAAACCATCTTCCTTTCTCAAAGTACGCAAGTTCTCGCTAAGGAATCTCTTATGCGATCAACACTTCCAAATGGCATCTATAAGCCCATTCCCGACAAGGTTCTGTCACGTCTCCAGATGGCATCTATAAGCCCATCCTCCTATCCACCATCTCTCTAAATGGCATCTATAAGCCCATCCTCCTATCCACCATCTCTCTAAATGGCATCTATAAGCCCATCCCCGCCATCACAATTGCTGATACTCCACTATGCGAGTGCAAATTTCTGGGCACTTTAGTGTTCAATCATCTTCCACCTTCGGATCACGAAAGGCACGCAAGCCAATCTACATCCTCAGGTTTAAGAAGATTGAATAGGGGCAACTGTTGTACCCCAAAATTTTCCCTCTCTTTCTTCAGGAAATCATCTGGGATTTTCAGAGTCCCTCTGAAACAAATCCAAGTCCTGAATTGTCATTTTTTGCCCAAGCAAACCATTTACAAGAGCAAGATGATCACACAAGCTCTAAAGACAACGCTTTTATCTTGAGAAAAATTAAATTCTAAGTACTTGGAATTTTTCTCTAAAAAATGAGTGTTTAAGAAAAAAATCAGCGCTTCAGAACTTCTGGACCAAACTCCAGATAGAAACGGTTAGAAGTTGCAAGCTTGTTTCAGCGCAGTCAGAAGTTGGCTCTTCAGCAGCTACATCAGCTCAATCAGAAGTTGTAAATGTGGTTCAATACGTAAGTCTCAGACAGAACATGACTCTTTCAGCAGTTACGCAAGCTCAGCCAGAATTTGCTAAAGGAATGCAAAAGAAGCAAGGAAGTCTGAAGGCTCTTTCAGAACATGCTGAAATCAAAAGATGAAAAGGTCAGAAGAGTGGGTGTTACACTGATACAGGATCTCTGAGCCCAGGAGTTCCAGAAGCAAATCCAAGGAACGTGTCAGAAAATCAGGTGAATCCCCAGAACTTGCTAAGACAACAGGAGGCCAAGACCAGAGCATGGTTTACGTTGATTCTTTTTGAAACAGAACTGTTGGTTCAAAGTTTGGTTTCCATTACCAGAATATTGGTGTTGATAAGTCTCATCACCATTTAATGCTCATTAATGCTCCCAACCACTCCTGAACATTCATCCAAGTAATCCCTTCACGTGTGGCTTGGAAAACGCCTTTATGCAGGTTCTGGCATGGGTCTACACGCCACCGTCCACCTAAGAGGTCACTTCTCTCCAATCCACGCCTACTGTTCCAGCCTAGGCTGAAGGCTATCTGTTATCACAACTTCCCAGGAATTTCTTTCAAAGAACAACTCAGCCTTTGTTGGCACTTTAATGTTCAAAGAAATCCACAAGAGTTTTGCCTATAAATAGAGAATCATTGTCCACTGAAAGAGAGTCAAAAGAAACAGAAAAATTGCTAGAAGAAAAACAGAAATCTTTAGTAAGAAAGCACTGTGAAACTCTGCCAAAATCTCCAGTGTTTCATAACTTTGAATTTCTTACCTTCAAACTTCATCAAATACCCAATTTTCTTTGTGAACTAAAAACACCATTTTTTTTAAACTTCTGACCCTATATACGCATACACCTTCACCTACCCTTTTCAAAAAAGAATCTGTCCAGAATACCATCAGAGCCAAAAGCTAGCTCTCATCCACAAACTTTTCCAACAGCCAGGTAAGCACCTGCTGACCTTCATCACACTGCTAAGCATCATCAGTTGTGCATGCTCAAATAAACATAATGTAAATATCATGTTGTTGCTGTTTGTGTTCTGAGGATTTTCATACCTCGGAATGTTCTGAGCCAGTGTAGGACCTGCATGTGACCTTGTTGGTTCTGCCCTCTGAAACACTTTGACATTTGCTGGAGCTGTTCCAAATATGTTTCCTGTTTTGTGGAATAATAACAAAGTTGCAGATGTTCTGATTAGTACAGGGAGAAGCCAAGTGCTGACTTTGACGTTAGCACATCTAAAGCCTGTTTTGCTGTCAATAATATCAGAACCTCTGAGAGTTATTGTCTTTCCAGCAGGATCAGAACTTCTGAGTTCCCCACTAACAAACTTCTGTCTCGCAGCGCAGGGGGGTCAGAACTTCTGATTTCCCCACTAACAGCTTTCTGTTTTGCAGGTGCCAGATTCAAAAGTTCTGACTCATACAGTTTAACCAAAAGGTTGATCATCTGGCAGCGGGTCTGAGTCAGAACTTCTGATGACCTCTCAGCAACGCGCTGGCTCCCTCTCTCTTTCTCTCTATCTTATTTTTTTCTATTTTCTTTTTTGTCTATTTTTCTCGTTGAACCCCCCATGTACAAATGTGTAACCCCACCCCCTAATTGTTGTAATAGCGTAGGATTTTATATTTTCGCTTCTTATTGCTAGTAATTAGGATATGTATGGCAAGATAAAATCAATGAAGTAGAAAATCCTAATCCAAAGATAAACTCTCGTATGCAAATAAACACACTTGCACACTAACACCCCTAGGGTTACATCCACTTGTTGCCTTTCAAAAAATGGGCCATGTTACGCATGCAAAGTATCTTAGTAAAACAAACAAAATCAAAAGATCATAGTCCCTCGATGACGCTTTCGAAAGTTGCCTTACAAAAATGATCTTAGTCCCTCAAAAGAAAAACTAAGATGCTTTGCAACATTGCTATCATGGTCTATACGATGACCCGCGCCCGTCCAGTCTACATCCTAACACAAGATTGCCCACCAAATACAATGGTGGAACAAAATTGTTAAAAGGGTTAAAACATAGAGAAAACCTCTGAGTAAATTTAGGGGTAGACAAACTCTTAGTTACTTGAATCAATTCGCAAAAACACACTTGTCTACTTTTCAAAACACACATCACAACACACTTTCAAAACAACTTTCAAAACATTGAAAACTTTTCAAAAGATAAGTACACCTTTGTATACATTCAAACATGGATCATTACAAAGGTTGCCACCACAAATGGCCTCTTTTCAAAACATTTTCAAACACACACACAAAGCACCATTTCAAACAATTGAAAATGCAAGGAAAGTGATCTAAGCAAGTAACTAAGAGCCCATGGATAACCATGGATAGAAAGGGTGCTAATACCTTCCCTTTCTATAATCTACTCCCTGAACCCAAGAAAACATCTCAAAGGTTTTTGCTGTGCTTTTTAACCTTTCCTTAGGATAAAATAAAAAGTCGGTGGCGACTCTTGCTCAACTGAAACATTTGCGAAAACAAACGCAAAACCCAAGTCAGTTCCCCCACCGTATCACACCAGTCCTTTTCTTCTATTTCTCTTTGTCTTTTTCATTCTCTTTCTCTAACAGTGCTTTAAGGTCCTCTTGACCCTTTGCTAATGTCATGAGGAGTTATTGGAATTGCGAATTATGTGCTTGCAGATCTTTAATCGTCTGCTCTATATCCATCTTACTGAAATAAACAGCAGAAAGATAAGGAAACCTGGTGTGAAGACCTGTTCAAGCATATGATGAATGATATGTTATTCATGTAACGCATTCAAGGATTCAGAAATTCAAATTTGTTGCAAACAAAATGAACACACGTCATATTAATAAGAAGAAGTTTGTTAGTACATAAATGCCCCATGGGCAAAATATTACAAAATTCTTAATGTAAAAAGACATTGCGCATCCTCTTTGGTGCGATGTAAGTGTTGAGAGTCTCCTCTTTGTGACGTCGGCGGGTAAGTTCCAAAACCTTCTTCTCACTGGCATAGAAGATGGCTTCAAAAGTATTATGTTCTTCCTTGAGTTGTATCCAACTCCTTTGCAATTCTTCCAATGATGTTGGCATGTCAGGATGTAGGAGGGTGTATGGAACCTCTCCTTCCATAACAGGCTCTTTGATCACGGGGAGAATGTGAGGGTAAGGCATCATAAGACTCTGGGCGCGGGTTCGTACCCACTTGAGATAAGGCTCAAGGGGGATGGAATTCTTGTGTCCCAGTGTCTTACTATCCACTTTGTTGGGCATCCTCCAAGCTCGGATAAACCTTTGTCGAAGTCCTTAAGCATCGTTGTCGAAGTCAAAAACCAAGTCAGGAATCAGCATATCATGAGGGCCATCCCTCCGGGCATACCCAAATTGTCTCAAAGCTAAACAGGGGTTGTAGGTAATGCCTCCCCTAATGCCAAGTAATGGGACATTAGGGAATTCCCCATAACGATCAATGATGATGACATTTTCTCTGGACCGAGAACACCAATGAACATCAGAATGTGTTAGGGTCATCAATCGTTGTGACCACCTTAAACCCTACTCATTCTTAAAAACTAATTGGGGAAGGTGAGAAATAAACCACCTTGCTAGAAGAGGAGTACAGCATATGAGAACAGCTCTTTTCCTTATTGTTCCTGTGTAAAATGAGTGTAGGATGTCCCCAAGCAATGTAGGCACAGGATTCCGCGATATGAAAATCTTGACAGCATTCACATCTATAAGCTGATCAGGGTTTGGGAACAAGACCAACCCATAGATGAGGAGTGCTACAATCTCTTCAAAAGCTTGTAGATTTAGAGAATTCCAGCAGTCTTGTGCCTTCTCAAACAGAAACTTTGCCAAGAAACCCTTGACACCACTTCTGGTTTCCCAATGACCCTTGATATTAGATGGTTGCAAGTGTAATGCTTGAGCAATATCTTCAGGCTTTGGTTCTCTTTCTATACCGTTGTAGGGTAGTTGATGAAGAATAGGAATCCTTAGGAGTTGAGAAAATTCTTCCAAAGTAGGTACTAGTTGGTAATCAGGAAATGTAAAGCAATGGTGTAGGGGGTCAAAGAACTGGAAGAGAACTTTCACCATGTCTTCTTCAATGTTGGAGTTGACCAAGTTGAGAAGTCTACCATGTCTTTCACTGAAGAGAGAATTCTCTGGAATCTTGGAAGTAAGCTCCTTGAGTTGAGGAGGGATTCTCACAAGGTTGACTTGAATTGTTTTCCTGCGAAGGGATTCCATGATCTACAAAACAAGAACAAAGATGAAGATCCAAACCCTTGAAATGGTTAGTAGATGCATATGATGCTTTATGATGTTCATGATGTATGCTTAAGTATATGTACAAGCAAATCACACAAGATCCTAGTTTCAGGCTTGCATGAGGTTTCATAGGTAAGTACCCTCTTGAAGTTAGTTGGGTCAACCTGTCCTATAAATAGTAACCGGGTTCTAAGGAGCTCAATATCACTAGATTATTTTCTGTGTTCATTGTTTTGGTTTAGCCACTTAACTGGCGACCAAAATATTCCAAGAAAACAATCCTCAATGAGTGTAGTATCGAGTATCTATCCACTTCGGACTGCACCAAAGTCGGTCATCTCACTACCCCTAAAAAGGCCAAGATGGTCAAGTAAGGTTCTAAGAGTTCATTAGTGCTTCATGACATCACTCAGCGGCCCCGTATTCTCTTTGATTGACTCAAAGGCTACCGGTACCCACAAATATTTTGCACTAATATAGCTATTGCTTCAACCATGTCGGTATACCCCGCAGAGTTTCCACAATGTATTGCTATTTACCTATGAATGTTTCCCAAAAATCCGGGTGGAGGATTTAAACCCAAACAAGAGAACCAAATGTAAAGCAATCAAAGCAAACAAGATAAGCATGCAAAGGTGATCTAAACCCTAAGGTTACTCCACTTTTAAAGATCTCCCCAACATAGTTGCCAGTTCTGTGATACGGTGGGAGAACTGACTTGGGATTTTGCGTTTTGTGTTTGCAAATGTTTCGGTTTAGCAAGAGTCGCCACCGACTTTTTAGTTTATCCTAAGGAAAGGTTAAAAAGCACAGGAAAGACCTTTGAGATGTTTACTTGGGTTCGGGGAGTAGATTATGAAAAGCGAAGGTACAAGCACCCTTTTCATCCATGGTTATCCATGGGCTCTTAGTTACTTGTTTAGATCACTTGCTTTTGCTTTTCAATTGTTTGAAATGGTGCTTTGTATGTGGTTTTGAAAGATGTTTTGAAAAGAGACCATCGTTGTAGCAACCTTTGTAATGATCCTTGTTTGAATGTATACAAAGGTGTTTTTGTCTTTTGAAAAGGTTTCAATGTTTGAAAGTTTTTTGATTTGGGAATTATGTTGTGAAGTGTGTTTGAAAATAGCAAGGATGTTTTGCAGGTTTGATCAAGTAACTAAGAGTTATCTACCCTATTTTACTCAAAGATCTTTCCTATATGTTTTTAACCCTTTTGACAGTGTTGTTTTACCATTGCATTTGGTGAACAACCTTGGGTTAGGATGTTAAACGGGACAGGCGCGAGTCATCATATAGACCATGATAGCAATTGTGTCAAGTATCTTTGGCAAATTTTTGAGGGACTTGATCATTTTGTTTAGGCAACCAAGATAGCGTCATCGAGGGACTATGATCTTTTGTTTTGTTTTTGTTTTGCCAAAGTACCCAACATGCATAACATGGCCCATTTTTTAGGCAACAAGTGGATTGTAACCCTAGGGATGCAAGTGTGCATTGTGTTTGATTTTCATGCATTTTTGTCTTTGTATTAGGTCAAGCTACTTGTTGATTTTGGATTTTTGCATACAAACCCTAATCTCTAATCATGGTATAATTGAAAGCATAAAGTGCGAGAATTAAAAGTCTAAGCTATTACAACATGATTATAGGGATGGGGGTACAATTTTTGAATGGGGATTATTTGACAAGAAATATAAACCCTAATTTACTATTACATCCAAATTGAATAAAGGCACAAATATTAAATGGACAATATTTAAATAAAATAAATAAATAAATCAAATAATATAAATTATGCAAAAAGGTTTTTGTTTATTTATGTATGTAAAAATATTTAATGTGAAAATAAAGAAATAAATAAAAAGATTAATTTTATTTAGTTAAGGGTAAAACCCTAATTTTCTTTAAGAAAATAAATACATTATATTATTTATATACAATAAAATATAATAATATATATACAAAATAAAATATATTTAGAAAAAAAAAAGTATTTTTTAGTATAAATAATAATAAAAATAAAATTGTAATATTCTTATATTTTTTATTCTAAAGTATCTTAATAAGATAAGAGTATATATTTATATATGTATTAATTATATTAAATATGTATAAAAAATAAAATATATACAAAAAATAAAAATATAATTAGGACAATATTTTTTTAGTGTGGATAAAATAATAAAATAAAAGTATAACTTATTTATTATTTTTTAAGTTCTTTAATAAATAAGATAAAAGTAAATAAATTGCTTTTTATGTTAGAAAAATAAAATAAAATAAAATGCAAAATAAATGTGAAAAAAAATAAAAATATTTTTGAGTATTTTTTATATTTGGGAATAATAAAATAAAATCAAAAATGAAAATAAAATACAAAAATATCAAAATATGAAGAAATTGGGCCAAGAGGTGCATTCAGCAAATGGGGGGTGTCAAAAACAAGTCTAGGCCAAGCCCAACCCACCACTTCATCTTTAACCTCTGAATTTCAAACAAACGCGGAGCTGTATTGCAAAAACACATAACATCAAAGTTGTAGAGCATTTCAAGACGAATCCAACCATATAAATAATTTGTCCTAACTCTCAAAGACCAGAGAGAATTTCTCTGGCCCTAAAATCTAACCTAATTTTTTCAGTATGTTCATGGATGAAATTCTCTTAGCATGCTTAATATAAATGAAAACTGAGCATATGTATAGCTTCATGGCAATGAATACTACATCTCTTATTCACAAACCTAAGGCTAAATGTTCCTAAATAGAGAGATAGGAAGTTGGCAAAAACCTGTTTCAACTGACTTCGTGTAGGGCAATGTGGAGCTTTTCAACAAGGCTTGAGATGTCTGGGAGCTTGCTTGGACTTCACTTGACCTTCTCCAATACCAAGCTTGCCTTGAATGTACTTGAATCAGCCTACAGAACTCAACCTACACAAGCTCAAAATGAAAATGGCAAACCCTGTAAATGGAGTTACAGTTGGTGTTTGAGGTTTGGAATAGCTTGGATGAGTTGAATGGAAGGTGTTTGAACCAACTTGGGGCAAAACGCGCGAGCCAATTGAGCTATGGAAGTCAAGTTGCAAGTTCTGCCCTGTTTTGCCAATGGAAGGTGGTTTCTGGCTATGGGATGTTTGAGGGCTTCAGAGATCGTGTTTCTGGCTCAAAGGGGTGTGAGAAAGATGTTCAAAATGTTTTCACAAGCTTGTTTTGGCTGATGTTCAAGTTCTCATGTATTTGGCATATTTCTTGTATATGAAGCCAAATGTGGGAAGTGATATGTAACAGGCCTGTACAGGCTACCCAACACCTGGTACACTTTGCCTTTGGCCCCTCCAACTTGTAGATTTGATTAGTTGCAAAAGATCTGGACCGATTCTCAAAGATTTTGGTTTGACATAAAGCAAGATTATGGCAAAAATGGAAATGTACATTTATCTACTTAGGGATTAATTTTGTGTACAATGCCCTAATGACCATAACAATACCTTAGACCAATGGATTTGCATTAAATTATTGAGTGTGAAGTGGTTTAGAGGCCTGTAATCTAGTGCAAAGCATTCTGACTTGAAATTGCAACTTGTATGAACATGAACATGCCATGGATGAAAAGTGAGTTTTTGCCAACTTCAAGCCTTCGATTCTCTCTAACCACAAATGTGTTTGGGGAGTTCTTGGACATTTTGGAAAGCTTGCAACATGATCTACAATACATATTTGAAATGCAACTTGATATTCCAAGTGTAACTATTTGAAAAATGGCCATGAAGATAGGTCAAAATCCTGCCTAAACTAGGGCAAAATTTTCACTAAGTTAAAGGTTTTAGGGACCCTTGTTCCAAAAATCATAACTTGAGATACAATCTTCTTTTGGGAAAACTTTGTGAATCAAAGTTGTATACTTTGTAGAGGAATACAACTTTCATGTTGGAAGTTTTGTTTGAGTCCAATTGCATCATGGTGAAAATGTTGGGCAAAGTTAGGAAAAATTAAGAAAATTTCATAACTTAGAAAAATTCTAAGTTATGAAAATTTTCAACTTTAAACCCTAGTTTGCAAAAATAGGTTTCTTGATGAACAAGTTTCATGTTTTGCACATTTTGATTAAAAATGACCCTTGGCACTTGATTTTGACCAAAAAGTAAAAGTTTGACTTTTCAGTGCACAGTCAAATTTTGATCAGTTGATTGAAAAATTCATCTGTCAATTCAATGCACTTGAGATCTTTTGAACTTGTTGAATAGTTAAAGATGATGCCATTGAGTCCTTGAGTCCATTCTTGAACCCAATTTGCCATTGGCTAGGTCAAAAATCAGAAATTTCCCTTGTGCAGTCAAAACCCTAAAAATGACCATTTTGCCCTTTTGGTGATCTGATCAAATTTCTTGTGGAGTTGTGGTCCAAACTTGATCAAATGGTTCATATGAGTCTATAATGTTGATGTGGGTCAAAATTTATAAGGTTTGACTGTAAATTGGCCACAGTTGACTTTTTCCCCAATATAGTTGATTTCTAGGTCAACTGTCCAATTGACTGGGCAAAAATTTGATTCAAGGCTTGAAACTTGGTATGGACAAACTTATGAGTCCAACATGAAGTATGAAAGTCACTTTGGGCATTGTAAGTCAAAAAATCCCTGTGCAAACTCAAACCCTAATTTAGGTCAACAGTGCAAGGAGATGTGTTGAGCAGAGTAATCCCTAGCTTGGTCCTGAGTTCAAAGAGCCTTGTGATGAGAAATGTTGATAAAATGAGAGGGCAAATTTTGGGGTACAACAAAATTCAATGTATGCGACACAATCATGAATGTAAGGACAACACCATAATTAAAAACATCTCAACACCACATCGTTGGCCAGAAGCCTACATCTTAATAACTGCCAATTATTAGAGGCATCTCAACACCTTTCATCAACATCGTTCATCAACATCATGTATCATCATAAATCATCAAACATCATGTATACATCATAATTCGCATCAAATTAGCCACAACAATAATACACGGTAAATCGCCAATCGTGCAACTTTGACCATAGGTCTACAATGTGATATTGCCTATAATTAATTAATCATCTAAGGCTTACTTCTAAATCACCAAACCTCTACATATTACTATTCTTTAATACTACATCATTATCATTAATCCTACTGTTACAACCCGAACAATAATCTATAATCATCCCATCCTCCTCATTCTTCATAAAATCAACATAGCGATTAACGCGGAAACTAACTCTAATCCTAATTTAGATACTAGGATTATCCTTCCTATTCTTCATTTTGATCCTTAAGAATGAAGTTCATCGTGTTAGCTATTCAACGCTTCGAACGACACCTCAAACGAAGTCTGAAAACTCAAGTTACAACCCTTGCAAAATGATTATGTCAAAAACCAGACAACATGGATCGACGTGTAATGTCTTGGGTCGAAGCGTACTGGACTTAACACGCTACATGATTCAATGCATACTCCCTTTGTATTGACTCATACTGAGTCTGTAACACTGCATGTATCGATACATGCTCCTACGTATCGACTCATCTTGAGTCTAAAAGCCCTCATGTATCGATGCATGGCTCCTTGGTATCGACTCATCCTGAGTCTAAAAGCCTTCATGCATCGACGCATGACGTTTAGGGTCGACACGTACTGTTATGTCATGGATATTTTCTGCAATTTCAATGCGTTTTCACTATGGTTTCCATACTTTAGGCCCTAAAAACATCCTCTAATCATAGATAATCATCAATTATAATTATCCTATAATTCTACATCAAATATACAGCGTTAGGGTATCATTATTCATCTTTCAATCATCGATTCTCATCATACAACAACATATAATTCAATCATGAACAAGACAACATTTTCACATCTAATCCCACATACCAATCATCATAAACCCTATTATAGAGTCAGAACCCCACCCTTACCTTGGATTGAAGGCTGCTCTATAACTTTTCCGGTTGTTTTCTGTTGTACCCCAAAATTTGCCCTCTCATTTATCAAGATTTTCCTCACAAGACTTCTTAGACTCAAGACAAGATTAGGGTTTGCTCAGCTCAAGACATCATCTTGCACTGATAACCTGAAATTAGGGTTTGAGTTTGCACAAGGATTTTTGGACCATTAATGCTTCATGTGAATTTCATACACCATCTTGGACCCATAAGATTGCTCATGTTAAGTTTCAAGCCTTGAATCACATTTTTGCTCAGTCAATTGGACAGTTGACCTAAAAATCAACTGTATTAGGGAAAAAGTCAACCATGGCCAATTTACAGTCAAACTTCATAATTTTTTATCCACAACAACATTTTAGACTCATATGTACCATTTTATCAAGTTTGGATCACAACTCCTCAAGAAATTTGATCAAACCATCAAAAAGGCAAAATGATCAAAATTAGGGTTTTGACTAAGAAATGGAAATTTCTGATTTTTAACCTAGCCAATGGACAATTGGGTTCAAGAATGATTTCAAGGGTTCAATGGCATCATCTTGACCTAATCACATGGTTCAAAAGGTCTCAAGTTCATAGGATTGACAGATGAATTTTGTAGTCAACTGATCAAAAGTCAACTGTACACTGAAAAGTCAAACTTTGACTTTTTGGTCAAAATCAAGTGCCAAGGGTCATAATTCATCAAGATATTTCAAAACATGAAACTTGTTCATCAAGAAAACCAATTTTGAAAATTAGGGTTTTGAATTTGAAAATTTTCATAACTTAGAATTTTTCTAAGTATGGAAATTTTCTTATTTTTTCCCAACTTTTCATAACTTTTTAACCATGATGCAATTTGATTCAAAGAAAACTTCCAACATTAAAGTTGTAGTCCTACATGAAATCTACAACTTTTATTCACAAAGTTTTCCCAAAAGATGCTTGGATATCAAGTTATGAATTTGTGAATAGAGGTCCATAAACTAAATAACTTAGTGAAAATTTGCCCTAATTTAGGCAGGTTTTTGACCCAACTTCATGGACATTTTTCACCTAGTTCCAAGAGGTATCTCAAAATTCATTTCAAATATGGATTGTAGAGAATATTGCAAGCTTTCCAAAATATCCAATAACTCTCCAAGATCATTTGTGGTTAGGGAGAATCGAAGAAGAGAAATTGGCATTTTGTCACTTTTGATCAAGCCATTTTTACAAAGTGTCAAGTTGCAAATCTGATCAAGGATGCTTGTACCTTGCATTACAGGTCCTAAACTCATTCTACACTCTATAATTAAATGCAAACTCATAGGATAAGGGCTTTATCTTTGCTTTTGGAGCATTGTACAAAGGATTTTTCCATTTTAGGCATAAAGGGCACATTGCCATTTTCATAAAGTGAGCTTTTGCAACTTTATCAGCCTTGAGCCTTGGACTTGTTCCTTTGGTACAAACAATTTCCACAGGTTTCAAGCAAAGTATACCAACTCTTCTCAGCCCTTGAGGTAGCCAGTACAAGCATGTTGCATTTGTCTTGTCACTTTTCTTCAAATGCAAGAAAGTTGGCCAAAAGTTCAGAACTTGTACATGCTGTTAAAGAGTGGACTTTGTATCATTCTATACATATTCACAAACTTATCACAAGCCAGGACACGAATGCTAATCATCTGAAACTCTCCAAAACTCAAAAACTTCATTTTTTTTGCCAAAACTGCCAGTTGCTGCAAAACTCTAGCCATTTCATTTTTGGCTCGTGCATTTTTTGTTTCAACACTTCAAACACCTTCCATATATCCTACCAAAGATATCCAAGCCCTTGCCCTGGTTCTGTAAGCTATATTTCAGCCATTGCCATTTTCAAATTTGGAGGTTGCAGCTTGACTTCTACAGAGAGTTTCAGCTATCCACAAAGCCAGCTAAGCATTGGAATAGCTTGAGGGAACTTCAAGGAAGCTCACACGATCCTCAGGCCTCACTCAAAGTCCCCACATTGTCATATCCAAATCCAGCTGAAGGAGGTATTTTTTCAAATCTCTATCTCTCTATTTAGGCATCCTCAAGCCACGATTTGTGAAGCAAAAATGGAGCCCTTATCATGGTGAAGCTGTACATATGCATACTTGTCATTTGTATTAACTGAGCTAAGAGAATTTGAACCTTGAAGTTGCTGAAATAATTAGGTCACGAATTAGGGATGATTAAATTCTCTCTGATCTTTGAGAGTTAGGTTACAAATTTTATATCATTGGAGTCGTGAAATTATAAGCTACATGTTTTATGTTATGGGTTTTTGTTTTTATGCAAGCAATAGAGAGTTACATATTTGAAGCAAAAAACGCGCGCAAGGGAAGAAGCTGGAGGACAGGGATGACTGGCTTGGGCCTTGGCGCGCCTGGGCCCTTCTGTTTTAATTTTTGCACCCCTCTGACCACTATTTGCACCCCTGGCCTATTTTATTATATTTTTTCATATTTTCTCATATTTTTATGTTTATTGATTTTAATAATTTTTTATGAACATTAAAAAATCACAAAAATAATTTCTTAATTTTTTGCAACTTTATTTTTTTTTTTTTTTTACATAGGAAATAGCTTATTAGAATAAATAGCACTTATTTTCTTATAATAAATTGTAAATACATTTAATAAATATTATACATTTTTATTTTATTATTTTTTACACATAAAATATTTATTTTATGCATATTTTAATCTTTAATATTGACGTATAATATTATTTATTATTTTCTAGTACAAAAATGGACAAAATAAATAATAGGAAACATATATTTCTTTTAATAAAAAATTAGGGTTTCCCCCTTTCAAAAAATAATAATATTTTTTCTCTTATTTTTAGGGCTTAAATAAATCATTTTTCTCATACAAAAATCAAATACAAAACATTTCTAGCATAAATACATTTGCATTGCATTTTAATTATTTGTACATTTATTTAATTTGCACATAATTCAGTTGGGTTGTAATAGTATTTTAGGGTTTATATTTGTGCAATATCCCCATTCAAAAACTTGTATCCCCCCTCCCATAATAATTGTTGTAATAGCTTAGTTTATATTTACGCAATTTATCGCATTTATACCATGTGTAGTAAACTAGGGTTTGCATGACAAGATCAAAAACAAACAAATAGCAAAGACCTAATGCAAGACAAATGCATGAAAAATGACACACATTGTACACAAGCACCCCTTAGGGTTTCACCCACTTGGTTGCCTAAAACAAATGGCCATGTTACGCATGCGAAGTATCTTGGAAAAACAAAACAAAAATAAGATCATAGTCCCTCGACGACGCTATCAAAAGGTTGCCTAAAACAAAATGATCTTGGTCCCTCAAACATGCTAAGATACTTATCAACATTGCTATCATGGTCATACGATGATCCACGTCCGTCCCGTTTAACATCCAAAGATAGGGTTGTCTACCAAAATAATGGTAGGTCAACAATGTCAAAGGAATGAAAATGTACAAGAAAGACATTTGAGTAGGTAGATAGCTTCTAAGTTACTTGCTCTCTTCCAAACAATCTTTTCTATTTTCAAAAACAAGCACACACACATTTTCAAAACATTTCCAAACAACTTTCAAAACATTGAAACATTTTTAAAAAGACAGACATCTTTGTATACATTCTCACGAACGAGAATCATTACAAAGATTTCCTAAACGATGGCCTCTTTTCAAAATACTTTCAAAATCACACCAAACACAAATCACCATTTCAAACAATTTCAAAAGCAAAGCAAGTGATCTAAGCAAGTAACTAAGAGCCCATGGAAAACCATGGATGAAAAGGGTTCTAGCACCTTCCCTTTTCATAATCTACCCCCCGAACTCAAGAAAACATCTCAAAGGTCTTTCCTGTGCTTTTTTACCTTTCCTTTTGGATAAAATAAAAGTTGGTGGCGACTCTTACTAAACCACGACATTTGCAACGAAACGCAAAACCTCAAGTCGGTTCTCCTACCGTATCACAATTTCCGTTCTGCATCTTTTCCTCTTTTCCAACAACTTTCACGTTCTCTTCTTCCAACCCTTATTCTTTCTCTCTTACTGCTTCTTCTTTTCTCCTTATTATTTCTAACAATAATAAAATAACCCTATTATTGTCTTTATGCCTTAATGGGCTTAAGACTACTACACCCCCTTATTACTACTTCTATCCTTTAGAACAAGCCCACATCAAATAATATTATCCTTCTCATATTATTCCACAACTTAATAAAATAATTAAATTCAACTAATTACAACGCAATATCTAACACAACAACACAACTTCACAAATATTCCAAAAATAATTTAATTAAATAATTAATTAAATTACGGGCGTTACAACACGGCTTTGGGAGAGATACATTATAAGTGTAAGAAGTAAAGTGCGGAATTTTAAATCTAAAACTATTACATCCATAATCAGTTACAATATTAAAAAAATGCAAAAAAAATAAACGCGCGTGAGATAAAGACGAATGTCTAAAAGCCTAAGAAAATGCTAAGTAAACAAGAAAATATTTTTATGTGTTTTTGTTTAACTTTAAGAAGATAACTAAGTGAACTTAATTCCTAAAAGTTAATTAGAAAAATAATACTAACTAAGAAATTTAAAATTTAAGTTTAAATTTAATTAAAAAAAGGTAAATATCAGTAAAAAATTATCCTAGGTTATAAAAGAAAACTAGTTCTAATATTTTTTTGTATTTTCATTTAAGAAAATACTTAAAGAAGAAACTAAGTCTAATTGATTTTAAGATTAGTAAGATAAAGTTAAAATAATTAAATAATTAATTAAAATAATTTTATAAAACCTAAATCTATTTTGTATTTTTATTTTATTTTATGTGATTTGTTAGAAAGATTAAAAGTGAAAATATAAAAATAGACAAACAAAGCTAAAAAACAATAAAAAAACATAAAACTGGGCCTGATCTGCAGAATTAAAAATAGGGGGTATGCTGGAATTGTGCTAGGCCCAAGCCAAATTGAGCCCAAGAGCTTACGTGTGATCCAATGGGAGGCAAGCTTAGGAGTGCATCATAGTCATCATTGTCTTGGAGCGTTTGATTCATGATCTGATGATCTGATGGTGCTGATTTAAGGACACATGGTGTGCATGCTGGAAGTTGGAGTACTGGATCTACAAGAGAATGTTGGAAAAAATAAAATTGCTGGACCTGGGACTTGAACCCAGGTCCTCTCCCTCACAAATTTGCATGTTTACCAACTGAGCTGCCAATTCATTCATATATATAATAACTATGATATATTATATACAAAAGAAAATCAATATCTGGGATTTTAAAAATGCGCGCGTGGTGTTTGAATGAGCCAATGGGGGCTGCCATCACATCGTCTTCCTCCTCCCTCCCTCATATTAGACCTAGACCTATAGTGACAGTTTTCTGTCCATCATTATAGCCTTTGCATCCTGAAATAATCCAAATACGCAATAGAAGTTATATGTGAGGCCATGAATCGACTTGCCTCACTCTCCTGAGCATGATGGTGCCCCTGTTTAAGCCTAATTTTGGCCAATGTAAAAACGCCCAAATCTAAGCTTTAAACCCTAAAAATGGTAACACACAGTTCCTGCATTAAAAAATCAATCTAACCATATAGGAAGCTTGCAAATGATCAATAAACCAGAAATGCTTGGTTAAATCACATGGAAGTTACATGAATTGTACAAAACAAATTTTGAAAATGAAGTAAATCGTGGATGTTGGTGGACGCGTTAGGCGATGCTTCTAGACTTGATAATGGCTGCAAATGATTCAAGGGCTCACCAGGAGTGAATTGGAATCCTTGGTTTGGAATAAGGGAGGCTGGAACTTGAAATCCGAGTTTGACAACTTTGAGTTTTTTGCAAAATGTGCAGGGGTTCTTTAGGTTCTGTGTGTGTGTCAATTTGGCTTGCTAACACGATGTATATATAGTGTAGAGGAGGGGGACAAGATGAAATGGAAAAAATCATGGCCATAACTCATGTTTTCAAACCAAAATCCAACAAATTCAAAGCCTTCCAAATTTGCCAAAACTTGCCTTTTCCTTGCTTGAATGAATCTGGACATTTGTGCATGAAATTATGGGCTTGAAATTGAATTAAAATAGAATCCCAATGGGCATGATCCAATCATTTACTATTTTATATGATTTGTCTTGTATTTATGTGAATAAAAACAAAATAAATATGAATAAAATAGCTAAAAAATGCAAGGCAAAGTAATAATGAAATTAGAGGTCCTCTATAAGATTAGGAAGATGTTTGAGGCCTAAGAAAATAAGCTATTGCCTAAAAAGTTCAAATTTTCTCAATGCACCATTCTTGAAATTTCCAAACTTTTCCCAATTTGGGTAAGCCATAACTTGCTCAATTTTTATCTCATGATTATGATCTTTGATTTTTTGGAAAGGCCAAGATGTCTAATTCAATCCCTCTTTTGACAAATTTTGCATTTGAAAACTTTATTCTTGATGTAAATGGTCTTGACAAAAAGTGCCTTTTGTTGACTTTCTAAAAATGACCTATAATGTATGAGCTTGTATCTTTCAAATGGTGCATCTCTTGATCTTGAGGACAAAAGAGAATCTTTATGGAATTGGATTATATTCAAAATGAGCTTTGGTTGGGGAAAAAAGGATGAAGTATGTGAAAGTTATGCCTGGTCAAAGTTCAGTTGACTTTTCCAATAGAAACCCTAATTTAGCAATTCTTGACTTTGATGAATTAGGAGTATTTCTTAAGGAATCATGATCAACCCTTGATAA
The DNA here is from genome assembly GCA_948472305.1 of Vicia faba. Classification (NCBI taxonomy): domain Eukaryota; kingdom Viridiplantae; phylum Streptophyta; class Magnoliopsida; order Fabales; family Fabaceae; genus Vicia; species Vicia faba. The sequence goes on along the minus strand of OX451736.1, from coordinate 984,379,980 downwards.
AATGATGGATATCACTTCAAAATGTTTATGTTGACCAAAAATATTGAAGTTTGACTGTACATGAGCCACAGTTGACTTTTGACCTAGCATAGTTGATTTTCCAATAATTGAGCAATTGACTGAGCAAACTTATTGTGAAAGGCATGGAATTTGGAATGGATAATCTTGAAGACATATTAGGACCATGGGAAGCATTTGAGACCGTTGGAGCTCAACCATCTTTATGAAAATCGAAACCCTAGTTGGGGGTTTATTGTCTTAGGAGGAGAATTTGTCTGGTCAATTCTTGGTCATCCTTGGGCAAGTTAGGGACCACAATGGGCATGTGTTGAGTGAAAAGGGAGGGAAAATTTTTGGGGTATAACAACTATGAAGTCTTATATTTGTGAGAGTCCCAAACAGGGGAGACTTTATGGGTACTCACCTAGAGTGATATTGCACAGGAGACATCCTCGCATAACATAGGGGCTCGCCCTTGGGACATATGAGTATGACATGTATAATACCTTTATCTCCCATTAGTCATACGAGAAGGATTCATACCATGACTCCTTTAATAATACATAGTTAAGAGTATACCCTAATCATGGATGAATAATTACTGCCTCTAATGGTTTCCTAAATCCCACGCCCAAAAGATCCCTATATACTTCTCCATCAATGGGAGAAAAGGATATCCTAACTTACACATAACATCCAACGCATAACGCTGGTACACAAAGCCTCTCACCTCTCTGATGAACATGTCCTCTAAAACCACCGTACATGGATTCTCACTATTGTGGGAAAGTCCTAACAATTCCAAAATATTATAAACCTACTAAGGTCTTTGAGTATCCCCTACCCTTGTAGGGATGCCATGCACACATGTAATTTTTTACCATTTCAAATATTAAATTTGTTTTTCTATTATGCTAGGTTGTAGATATGGTGCATCCTGATACTTTCTCTAAAATTATTGTGTATGTGGATGTTAAACCATATTAAGTGGAGGATGGTGTTAAATTGAGTGATGTCGAAGATAATGTTAAACTGGTTGATGTTGAGGTGGATGTTAAATCGGGGTTGATGTTCGCGAGTAATTTACAACTAAACAAGAGTTTCTTAAGCGTGAACATATGCTCCAACGGATCTACATGGAGGTTGTTAAACTTGGATTCAATGTTATAATTAGGAGGTATGATAATGGTTTTGATAAAAGACATGAATTTGTAACAATGATATGCAAAATAAGTGACATGTGCCAACAACCTATTTGAAAGTTGAAACGACATGACACTGGATTGAGAAATTTTGATTTCCCTTTTAAGGTTCATGGATATCGGAAGGAGAATAATACATGGAAATTTAATGTGGTTACTGGTATACATAATCATTACGTGTGTCACAAGTTAGTCAGTTATCCCATTGTATCGCCTTAATTATGAGGAAAAGGAATTTGTTTCTAACATGACATTGAATATGGTATCTCGCAAAAACATACATGAAACATTGAAACGGAAAATACCTCAAAATAATATCAAAAAAATATACAATATTCGAGTCGTAAACAACAAGGCGATAAGAGGACCAAGAATTAAAATGCAACAACTATTGAAGCTTCTAAATGATGATGATGATCACTATGTTTCTAGGTGAAAAATGTGTGAGGATGGAGTCATTGTTCGAGATATATTTTGGACTCATCCTGATTCCATCAAGTTATTCAACATATTTCCCAATGTGCCTATACTTAATATAACATACAAAACAAACAAGTGTAAGCTTTCACTTTTAGAAATTGTTGATGTTACTTCGACGAAGATGACTTTTTTAATGGATTTTGCATTTTTGAAAAGCGAAAAAAGAGGACATCGTTACATGGGCTTTGGAAGAGTGCAAGACTACGTTGAAGAACCAAGAAAATATGCCAATGGTCATTGTAACCGATCACGATACCACAATGATGAATTCGGTTACAAAGGTGTTTCCTATATCCTATGTATTACTTTGTAGGTATCACATAGCCAAAAATGTGAGAAACACACTTAAACATGTAGTATGGACCAAACAAATCAAGGACGAAGATGAGAAAATGGTCAAAGTTGGTGTGGTAGTGGAGAGAATAATAGATGACTGGAATTGTGTTATAAATTCTTCCACTGAAGAGTTATATGCAGAATCTGTCAAATAGTTCATGAGGGTGTGTGTGAGATATCCAGATTTCATGAAATATATTGAGAGTACAATTCTAGATCCGGTTAAGAAGAAAATTGTTTGTACTTGGACATATCACTTTCTAAAAATGATTGAAGAGCTCACAAAGTTAATTGAGATTGAAAGAGAAACAAATAAGCAAAAGTCAAGGACGACACCACCCATAAAAATAGATTTATGGTATGACACATGTTTTGACGCTTTTTAGTTTTTTTATCTAACTATGTATTTAAATGGTAACTCGTTTTTTGTATGTATTGTTGACACCGTTTAATACATATGTAATGTATATGTAATGTATATTCAACATTAATTATATCAATTGGTGTTTAATTTTAAGAAAACTTTCTGTTTTAACATATTAATAACTTTGTCCCTACATAAAACAGGTTATGTATGAACAGGACGAGTTCGGAGATGCACTTCATAATTAACCCCATTTTAACTGCAAAAACTACCAAACATGGGGTATTTCAGAAATGCATCTCCATATAAACCCTTATTTTGAAGAAAAAAATGGTGAATCCAGAAATGCATATCTAAAATATCCTCTAAGACAAAATATGGTTTCTAAGGTACATAATGATATAAAACTTGTATAAATATTGGGGAGAGGGGTCTCTCATCTCACATTGTTTACAAAAACACATCATATCAGAATGAACATATATTGGTATGTCGCATTTGTCTATTTCAATAACACGAAACCCTCACTTGAATTTTGGATCACGAAATACATCTCTCATGTAGATCTGAAATCCATCCTGAAAAATCTCCTACAATACTCAAGCAATCAAAGAGTTATGAAGCTTGAGTATCATCCACCATCGATTGACAACAAAGAGAAAATTTAATTCAACAAATTTGAGTTGAAGACGAATGAAGTGGATGCAACAATTACAAGATCGATCGAAAATATTCTAATGATGTTGCACCATCTTGATGAAATACAATATTAAATTCATGTTAACAGTTATCTATGTAATATTATATTTGATATTAATTTATATTTTTTTTCAACTTTCCCCATCTCCAGTTTAAACTAATAAAGTGAATTTCGAAGATACATTTTTGTAAAACTCACAAAATTTTGAAATAAAAATTATTACAGAGGTTGTGTCTTCAAATAACCTTAATATGATAAGAAAATGCATTTCAGAATTTTATTTTATTTTGAAACAACATAAAATTGCTCACTCAAAAAAACGTTGAGAGTGTTTAATATAAGTGCGTCCCAAAATATATCCGTAAGACTTAATTTACTCTCATTTTCCTCATTTCAAAGTAGGCATACATGGACACCCATTACCCCTAAGCCATCGCAGCACATAACATGCCCATCTAAAAGGATATTACTGTAATATCGACTTTGTAAGAATCATTCTCCAATTGCATCATTTTTTTTAATTAATTTAAAATTTATATATGCCAATCTTGGTGAGATGAAAAATAAATAAATAAAGAGCCAATCAAGTAAACTGACATACACATTCGCTGTACGATGCGACGTGGAAATCAAAGAAATTAAATAAGCAGCTGATGCATGTTCAATTAATCACTATAGTTGCGTCATCATTCAACTCACGTTTTCGACACGTTAAATTAATGTAATTTAAACGTTTTGTTTGTTTGTCAAAAAGAGACTAACATTTATATATAACGCATTAATTCAATCTTGCTAAATGACTATGAGTTGGAACTCACCATTCACCATATATATCATATTATAACACTCTAAAGTATATAATTCATTTACTTTATCAAAAAAGAAGAAGAAAATAATTCATTTAATTTAAAGACAAATCAGATGCATTGATTCATTTACAAAATATGGTCCAATCGAACTAAATATAGTTTAATTTGAATTTATTTTTAAATATTTTCCATAATAATAATTATAAAAAATTCTACTATAATTAATAATAATTATTCATATTTATATTTTTTTTAATAAAAGTTGATATATAGCAAAAGAGAATATTACAAATGAGGGGAATCAGTTAGTTCTAAAATTACGATAATTTAAAGAAAGATATATTTCAATTATTCTTTACAAAATCATTTCAAACTCCAAAGAGAATGGAATTAAAAATAGTGATATGACTTAAGCCGAGCGCGAAATTCGCTAAAAATTCGGCAATAAAATTATCTTATCAAAATATATGAGTGAAAACAATATGAGTTAATCTATTATGGAGACAAATCTTCCATCTATTTTTAAAAATAAGAGACACTAAATTATGGTTGGAGAATGCTTTGATCACCAAGCTAGAGTCGGTCTCAATCCAAAGCTTATTTCAACCCTTCTCAACACTAATTTCCATAGTTTTAATAACTACTTTAAACTCAGTTTGAACCGGAGAAACACACTGCAACTTTTTTGCAAAAGCCAAAAAAATCTCCCATATGATTTCGAAAAATGCCAATAGCTCCGGCATTAGAGCTTTGATGAATAAATGCACCATCACAGTTACATTTAGTCCATCCTACTACCGAAGGGGACCAAATGACCTCTTTAACGGAGGGGGCTTGAGGGGTGAATATTCACTTTGAAAGCCTTGATAAAATAGAAATCCATCATATTGAAATAAGTCGTTTTAATCGAGAGATTTCCTGACAATTGCACTTGGACGCAAATCCAATCAATAACTTTAGCAGGGGGAAGTCAATTTTCTATGATGCTTGGCCAGATTCCTAGAATGTCAAATCTTTACAAACGAGTTTATGTCAGCAGCAAAGAGAACCAGAGAAGTTTAAGGAAACCTGTTTCGACAACAAAAATCCAGCCACCCAACAATGGTGTTAGGGTTGCTAGACATTTGAAACTTTTCCATCAACCACCTCTAAAGAATTCTGAAAAACTTGCACTCGAAAATGATGCGATGGAAAGATTTTGAATTAGCGCTGCATAACGGGTAACGAGAAACCAAAGTGATGTCGCAATTCATAATAAACTCATCTGTGGGAATCTTCAAATGGATCATTTTCCACACCGTGACGGACCTGCTAGGAGGGATATTAGAGTGCCAAATTGCTTTACTCCAAGGGACATTCGGGACCAGTCTGGATATGAAACCGTAAGCATCTTTTAAATACAAGAAATCAGTAGTGTTATGCTTCCAACTTAGGAAATCATCAACACCATCCAAAGGAGGCGAGTAATTGAAAATCTTCGACTGTAAAAAGGGAAACCAAGAGAATCAGTCCAACTGGATGTTCCAATGATCGTGAGAGGAAAGCTCAGCAATAGAAATGAAAGGATTTATACCATGATGCATAAGCGAATCCATGTCAGTATCAGAATGAGCGAATCACTGGTCCAAGAGTCTGTCCAGAACTTAACATTGCTATAAGAGCCAATACACCAACAAGAGTTGCTAAGGAGCGTTGTGGATTTCGTCTTTATGTTGGTCCATATAGATGAGAATATGTGATATTTAATAAAACCATAGGATCTCAAAATTATGTTCTTTAAAAGGATAGTCCAGTCCTCTTTACTGTTGAGCAAGTCCCAAAGCAGCTTGAAATTTACAGCTTCGTTAAGACAAACCAGAGACCTCAAACCTAACCCACCTTTAGCAATAGGTTGAGAAGTTTTCTTCTAGGAAACAACACACATGGATCTACTGTTATGTTCCCCGTCCACATAAAATTTCTACAAGCCTTTTCAACTCTTTTGAGGATAGAAATAGGCCAATCATATATGTTTATCGAATACATCGTCATACTAATAATGACAGATTTAATAAGCGTCAATCTGCCAACCATCGAAAGACAAGAACCCTTCCAGCTGGACAACTTTGCAATGATTCTGTATACAATTAGCGCTATATGAGACTGCTTAACTCTCCCTATGAAAATACAATAAAATATAAAATATAGACTATATTTGATAAAAATAACGGTTGATTGATAAGTTAGCTGATAATTTATAATTTATGACTGATGGTTGATGATCGATAAGTTAAATAATTTATAACTGATGGTCAATAATTTATAATTGTTAAGCTAATTGAAGTGTTTGATAAAATTAACAGTTTAGTTAATTGATAATTAAAATAATATAAAAAAATTGATATATAATTATTTTTATTTTAAATTTAAATAAATTCTAAATGATAGTAGTGAGTTTTAGTTAAGATAATAAAATCAAATAATTATAAAAATGTTATAAATTATATTAAAATTCTATTTAAAGTAACATTTAAAAAATATATTATAAATTAATATAATAAATTATAAATGTGAGATAAAAAACGTTATCAAATAAATTTTTTATTATCATATAATTTTATAGGTATAAACTCAAAAAATGTTTTACTAAACATAGTCATATAATATATTAAAACTTTATATTTAAGAATATATTAATATAATATATTATAAATGTGAGATAAAAGAAACGTTATCAAATAAATTTTTTATTATCATATAATTTTATAGGTATAAATTCAAAAAATATTTTACTAAATATAATCATATAATATATTAAAACTTTATATTTAAGAATATGAATGTGAGAACCAGAGTTTGAATCATTGTAACATTGAAGATCACTTTAAAATAAATGAAATATTAAAAATATATATTTTATTAAACTTAAATACGGTGTATTATTTTATTTTTTAACAAAAATTAAAACTAATAAATAATAAATTAATATAATACTGTACTAGTATGTTTTATTAATAAAAACTAAAATATGGTATGTACAAATTTTATTAATAGTTTTTACTATTTATTTCTCTTCTTTAAATTTTTTTTATATTAATTTTGTAATTTTTGTTGGGAAAGGCTAACAAATGGTCAAAGAGCATTTAATAAGAAATAAAAAAGAATTCACTTTGGAAATAGTGAATTCAACATCTTAAAGTTTTAAAAATTAAATGTTTCTATATACAATTTATTTGCTATTTAATTTTTTTGACTGAACACTCGTTAGATAGCAATGACATAGGTAAAAAAACATCTTTCTACCATCTAAGACCCATACTGATAGTGTAACATCTAACACTTCAATTATATTACTTTTTTTCTCTTACCTAAAATAAAATCAACATTGGTTGAATATAATGTTTGACGTGTTGATTTTTTTAATGCAAGTGCTCTCTCTCTATATATATATATATATATATTGTGAAATGAAGTTATATAGAACCAGTGAGGACGTTACAATGAAAGAAGATCTGGTTGAGTGTTCTAAAGGCTTAAACATACCTTTAACACCGGTTAGTTTCCTAGAACGAGCAGCGACGTTGTATGGTGACAAAGTTTCTATCATCTATGGTGATCATGTCAGATTTTCATGGAGACAAACCTATGAAAGATGTCTCAAACTTGCTTCTGCTTTGGTCAACTTGGGAATTTCTCATGGTGACATTGTAAGTTGTTCATTTCTCTTTCAATTATATAATAATCAGTTTAATATTTAATTTCAATAATTTATTTCACCTAAGCTAGCTTATCTTCCATGATGTATTTTCGTAACGAAATATAATGTGTTAATAAATTGAATTATATATATGACCATCTATAATGTTTCATATATAGGATTTTAGTTTTTTTTTTTAATATAATCTTTCACGTTCAGCAATATTGAATTAAATATATAAATAAAAAGTGAATGGTTTTGAAATAATTTATAAATATAATTTGAACTTTGAGTGCTTTAAGCCGAACCTACAAAACATCAATTTATCTAAAATTTCAAAAAGATAAAAAATGAGAGAATTTTTTTATAAATTTTCAAATAATGTATAATACTAGTATTAATCATTTAAGTTTGTTTATCAATTATAGATTTCAATTATATGAAATTAATGTGAATCTTCATTTTTGAAGAAATATTATGTGAATCATTTTATAACAAAATATTAATGTAAATCGTTTTATAAAAGCTATGGTCTTAAATGTAATTTAAAATGTAGAATATATTTTACTTTTTACTTATATTTAAAAATTATACAATTGATTTCTATGAGTGAGTGTATAAAAAATAACATGAAAAATCTTTAAAAAATTATGAATAACTTATCAACAACTAATTAAAATCAACCAATTATAATCATCTTATTATGTCAAACATATTTTTCTTTTGCCATTGAAATATACAATTGATTTTAATTGGTCGTAGGACAACTTATTACAATTTAGTAAAACCAACGTTAAATTTTCAGGAAAATATATAAATTTAGGTGTAAAACCATACAATATAAATCAACCAACCCAATCAATTGTCATGCAGAAATTTTCTTTAGCCATATTTTTCTCTTTGACTAATATTTAGCCATATTTTAATAGTTGTGATTGAGTAACGGTCTTTTTTTATTATTATTATTTTTTCATTATCTAAAATCATAAATATATAAACTATTTTCAAAATAATAATTATATTGGAGAACGAATAAGATGCTAAGAGATGTCTTTTAGTTTAGTCAAAGATTTTCCATTAAAATTAAATCCTAAATATTCAATAATGTTAAATTTTTTTAAATGACAATTTTGCATTTAATTATGATCTTCTAAGTTAGCGTGTAGTGGTGGAAAAAAAGAAAATGGATTTGAACCGTGTTCAACACTAAGTTAGCGTCATTGACATTCCATACCAAAATTTACGTCAATAACATAAAACACGTTATTAAAAACAAAAACACACACATTATCAAAATTGAAACTCCATAGTTTTTCAATAATCACTTCATTAAAAAAAAAAACTATAACACACTTTTTTATCATCTTATATTTATAAACAGGTGGCAACTTTGGCACCAAATATTCCAGAACAATATGAGCTTCATTTTGGTGTACCAATGGCAGGTGCTATTATTTCTGCACTCAATCCTAAACTTGATGCAACAACATTAGCAATAATATTAGAACAATTAGAGAATTGCAAAATCATATTTGTGGATTATGAATTTATTGATTCTGCTCTCAAAGCAACAAAGTTAATCTCCCAAAAAAAATTAATGGCACCTCTTATTGTTCTAATCCAGGATTATGACCTATTAGTGAAAGATTTACCACAAGGTACATTAATCTATGGTGAAATTCTTGAAAAGGGTCAAACAGATTTTAACATTTTAATGCCTAGCAATGAATGTGAACCTATATCCGTGAATTTTACGTCAGGCTCGACGGGAATTCCAAAAGGAGTTGTTTATAGTCATAGAAGTGTTTATCTTAATTCCCTCGCGACCATGACTCGTTTCAACGTGAAAAGTTCGTCGGTTTTTCTATGGACAGTTGACATGTTTAGGTGCAATGGATGGTGTTTCATTTGGCTAATGCCCGTTCTTGGGGGAACAAATATTTGTGTTAGAGATAATTTTTCAGCAAAGAATATTTCTGAGGCAATTTATTTTCATAAGGTGACACATTTTTGTGGCGCGCCTATCCTTTTGGAAATTATTGCGAATTGTGATGTTATTAAGCCTTTTTCGCACAAGGTTAGTGTCACGGTTGCTGGTGTATTACCTTCGTTCGAAATTCTTAACAAAGTGGTGGAGATTGGATTCGATGTGAATATTGGTTATGGTATGACTGAAGTGTTAGGTCCAGTTATCGTGAGAAAGTGGAAAAAGAATTTTGATGATGATGTTACGAAGCTTAATTATATTGAAGAAGGTGTTATAGATTTTATGATGGTAGAGTTTGATGTGAAAGAGCCTAATACAATGAAGAGTGTTCCTTGTGATGGAAAAACTATAGGTGAGATTATGTTCAAAGGGAATACTTTGATGTTAGGGTATCTCAAGAATTCAAAAGTGAGAGATGAAGCTTTTAGGGATGGTTGGTATAGGACTAGGGACCTTGGTGTTAGGTTACCTAATGGTTCTTTTAGTTTGAAAGATAGAGCTAAAGATGCTATTTATTGTAAGGGTGAGTTTGTGAGTTCATTAGAGGTTGAGGGTGTGTTGATGAATCATCCAAAGGTTTTGAAAGTGGCTGTTGTTGGGGGGGTTTGTGAGGGTTTGGTGGAGTCACCTTGTGCAATTGTGAAATTGAAGGATGGTTGTAGTGCTGATGTTGAAGATATTGTCAAGTTTTGTGAAGGTCATTTGGATGCTCATATGGTTCCTAAGAGTGTGGTGTTTGGTGATTTGCCTCTTAATTCAACTGGGAAGGTGCAAAAGTTTGTTATTAGAGAAAAGATTACAGGTAATGGGTGGTGTGACTCCATCAATTAGGGTGTGACTCAACTAATCTCTCTGAGTCAAATAAAACTACAATGCACTGCAAAATTCTCCTTCAACCGCCTTCAAGAGATATAACGATACTACATTCTACATTCTCATAGTTTGATTCTAAAAGGCATTCAAATTATCTTAAAAAATAAAAGTTGGCATAGTGCCAAACAAGCCTGTAATTTCGTTAAATAAATTTAGTTGTTTTATTATTCTATAGATACTTTGATGTCATTATTTCCTGAAGACATGTCCAATCTATGTATTATGAGTTGTGTTGAATGTTACCATTAATTTGGCTTCTGTTTCTTTAAGAACGATTTGGGAGTGCAAAAATGTTTGATTCTAATGCAAGGAAACATAGTTACAAGGTTTCATCCAAAGCTTGTAACTGTTTATAATGCTATGATTTTACTATGGTAAAAATTTAAGGTACGACACTTGACTTAATTTCTCCAAACACTTGCAAAAAATTATTAATAAAAATATTGAAATTAACAATATGAATAAAAGATGATAAAAGTTGACTACAACATTATCATAAAAGTTGATCTGTAGGTGATTCCACTTAATAATATAAGGCTTGGTGGTTATTGTTGTAACGGTGGTTAGAATGACAAATTACCTGCTGATTTCTAACAATTAACAGGGGAGCTTTTGGTCATTAGAAGATGGCAAATGCAATCCTCTTCGTAAGAGAATTTGAAAGTGAAACATTTTTTTCACACTCTATTTTATTAAATATTGTCACTTACAGTACAATAATAATTCAATCAATAAAATATGAAGTCATTATCATATGATGACCCCCAAAAACACATGTGCCTAAATATTTCATGTATGTGTCAACTATCATTCCAAAATCTTGTCATTCATCAAGCACTTGTTACGTAAGAATTTAACTTGGTCTCAACTCAAAAGGAATGCTGGGCCCTGTGATACAGAAGCCATTACTCCCTAATGAATAATGTCGTTTAAGATTTTTACACAATGATTAAGAAATATAATAATATTGTCAAGATATTACATTTTTACTAAATTAACCCTATAAGTGTATTAGAATTAATGTAAAATGTGATAATTAAATAACACAATTAAAAAATAGCAATCATTTCTACATTGAAAAGTGAGAATAACATTCATTTTAAAAGAAATTTTATTTGTTAAAAAGACAATTATTTTTAGACGGAGAGTATTTGATCTTACAAAGGTAACAATGTATCATAGATATGTGGACAATCCCCACAGACGACACTCTTTTCAAAATTCTTATCACGTCAATTTATGAATTGAATAAACATTAATCATGGCCGGAAATTGGCAATTCACCTTCATCGGGTGTAAAACATTATGGACAATTAGTGAAGAACTTGCAACACTAACTTCATATGGCAGATGTCTAAATAAATATGAATATGTAATTAATTTAATGCATCTACCACTGCATCAACAACCTCTTGGGTGGTGCTTATCCCTCCAAGGTCCTTGGTCCGGTGTTTGCCCTCTAAAATGACTCGCTTCACAGCAGTTTCCAATCGGTCAGCAAATGCAGGAAACCGAAGATGTCTAAGCATCATTGCCGATGAAAGGAGGAGTGCCACAGGGTTGGCTTTCTTTTGTTGTACTACTTTTTCTTTACCGACATTTCCTGCTGAAGCACCTTGTTCAAATACGGCATGGTCAGCACCAACATTACCTGCAAAGACATTTCATCCATGATTTGAGATATTCAAGATTAAGGATAAAGTGGATTTTTTACTCGATAATCACTTCTATCTAAACACCCTCCACAAACTCCACCCCTAGGTTCAACACAAGACCATCGGCCCTATCAGATATTCTCATTAAAACCTCCATCCTGCCACCAATACTGCCCCCTCTAGAAGCTCCAGCCTATCTCCGTTTATTAGATTTAACTCTTACGTGAATTTTCTTTCTAGAGTACAGCTTGACCTCAACAATTGATTAGAAATCAGTTGTTGATTCTTGATTTACTTATATGCATAAAATATTGAATCTTAATTTTCCATTAACTGTTATCTTACTTTATCGTCTAAAGTGAATTTTTCCCTAGAAGAATAAAATGTCAATTTACCAACTTCTCTGCTCTTACTTACATTGTCACTACTATTTGACAACTTCATTAATCATTACCCCACAATTACTGCTGTTGCCTCCATACTGCAACCTGTTGAGGAAGATAAATGAACTTCCAGTTTGATTTCTGTACAACCTATATTTTCTATCTATCACTATATTTTGGCAGAGTTTTTAAAGAACGGATTTTTTTCTGGAATAATCGTCTGAACGAACTAGTCCAATATGATTAATACACTCTAAATATAGATTCAACAGTTCTGAGCAGTAGTCACCCTCACACATTTCACAACAACAATGACTATATGGAAGCAAAATACTACTTGATAAGAAAAATGGCACAAGATTATCAAATGAGAGCTCTAGAGTTTCAACATACTAGTGATAGTTATACATACCTCCCGGCATGACACCAGTTCCACCAGCAATGCCTGCCGCTGTATTTGCAACAAGATTTCCATATAGATTGGGGGTTACCTGCAAGTGGAAATAGTGTTCATTATCTTCGATACCTCTCATTGAATTTAAAACCAAGAGTAAATTGACTGGGAAAAAACGAGTAACTTGCAAGAAAGAAACATGATATTAATCAGCAACTTCCTTCAATGTTTCTTACTTTCTAGGTGGCATCAATAGAAAAAGATAGAATGTGTCCCTTTAGTATTCATTATCGTGAAACCATTACTTACATTTCCCCTAGGGATAATGAGATAGCTAGTAATAAGTATATATTTCTTTCCAACAAGTATAAAATGGCTATTTCAAACCCTCCTCTAATTAAATTTCAACCGAAAATTAAATAAAACATCCAACTGTTTTAAATAACAAAGTTGATGACTAATTTATCATATTATTCCTTTCATATAAATAAATTAAACAATGGAAACTACGTTAAAAATTTAGGATGCCACCACTGTTTCTAAGGCCATGTTCTACTCAAATGGGATTAATTTCTTTTGGCCTGATGTTTTTACTTGAATTTTCTGGGGTGGCTTGTTGTATATTTATTGGATATCCAAGGCAAACATGAAAATTATGCTGAAAATAATTGCATGTTAGCAGGGTTTTTTGTTCTATGATTTCACTAAAATGGATTTCATCTGATATTACAACTAAAACATTACTTTCTTGACATTTTTACCCTCAAAGCTTTCAAGATACTGCAACATTTTAAATTGTTCTAGAAACTACTCAAACTAGCAGAAACAGAAAGGTAAATAAATGCTTAATTGAAGACTGTTTTGTCTTAGCATGATTCTTATAATCTCTCTCTCTACAGAAACTACAGAGAGAGCATTTTAAGCAATTCAGATTTTTTTAGTCAGACAAAACAGATGTTGATTTTCTTGCAAAAAATACTAGTTTTTCCCAGCCGGAAAGACACCAATAATCCTTTTAGTAAATAGTTATTATGGATAGATTTCACTCCAAGAAATGGTTATAGTATGATCTCTATTTTTATTTCTTAAAACTTAATCTGATATAAAAGTATTAAATATTAATAAAAGATGGAAAAAACTTCTTTCACATTTCTCAAGAAAGGAAGTTAATCTCATAATTTGGTCAAAATAATCTAAATAAGTAATTGAACTTTCCAAATTGCCCCTCATAAGAACTTGCTCCGTGAGAATAAAAGGGTTATTGGAAAATGAAATCTAAATTAATTGAAGGCTAACGAATATTAACATTCAATATGGTATAATTAGTTAAATTTGATTATATTTTAACCACCCAAAGATAGATTTTCTGTTGTTTATGTTTGAGACCGAGTATAATGAATGAATTTTTAGAATATTTGATAAATACCCTTCCCTTATTATGTGTTTGCTTCAACCCCCAGAGAAAAAGAAATAGCTAGCTCCACTCTTATTAATATGTTCTAAAATGTCATGTTTTGATTGATCCCACAATTGAAAACCTTGTAAAAAGGGGGAAAATAATTTTAAAAAAAATCTTATCTTTGGTTATTCTACTCATTTATCCAGTGACTTCCATGGCAAAAGTTATCAAATTAAGCAAAAGGCAAACCCATGCCACCATGGCACTAATTCCGCAAAGAAATAAAAGAAACTACAAATAGACAAATGAGCCACAGCTTAATTAAAGAGTTGCTTATATTATGTCACCAATAAACTAATAGCACTATATTTTTCATTTAAAAAATACATTTAAACAAGTGCTGCACTCATAAACATAGCAACCAAAAGTTGATAAATAATTGGGATTTAAAGTCAAAAATATACATACCATGACATCAAACTGTTCAGGTTTTGAAACAAGCTGCATGCAACAATTATCTACAATAATTTCATTATACTTGATTCCAGGATACTTTGTGGCAACTTCTCGACAAGATTCCAAGAATAAACCATCAGCGAGTTTCATAATGTTTGCTTTGTGCACAGCAGTCACCTTCTTTCTGTTATTTAGATATGCGTACTCGAAAGCATATTTAGCAATGCGCTCTGAACAGAACTTTGTTATTACCTAGCAAAGTTTTAGCATGAGGTGCAAACAAAAACTCACAAATCACAATGTGAAGGTGCTAACATCATGAAATACATAGCATTCAAAGAATACAAGAAAAGACTATTGATTACAAAGGAACATAACTTCTCCATTTAAAGGATAACCACTAGAAAACGGGAAATATTTTAAGCATTATTACAATTAACAACCTTTAAAGGACATCAATAGCGGGGAAGCAAGTACACAATGCCCCACAATATTTTAATATTCTAATTAATTTAACTACTATGCACTACCACCATTCTATTAGTTAGCAGCATTTCCAACAAGTGTTCCGCAGATGAATTGGCAACTTCAGTAAATATGAATGTATTATATTCAAATACTACCAGTTTTTAAGGACTTAGAAACATAAGTAAAATGAACCAATTTAATTACCAAATATCATCCTCTATCACTGTTTTTGAGGGCCAAAATCCAAATATCATAAACTTACAACCCGAACCCTTACAAAACCAAGTGATCAACTCTCCAAAACCACCTAACTAATTTATAGATAAGAAGTTCACAATGGGTTTTTGATGCAAAACATGTCTAAAAATTTGTCACATTTGATTATGAGTTATCTACTCTGCATAAATTGCAAGTAAATCATCAAGAATCTTGACCATAAACTCCAAGCAAATTATTTTTCACTGCTTTCCATTTCATCTAAAATCTAGAAATCCATTTTTTGTGAGTTGAATAGATCAAATATTTGAAGTCAATTCTTACCAACCAGTAACTACTCAATTCATTCAGCAATGCAAACTTGTCTCAAACCAATTTGAATTTCAAACCTAGTCAGTGCCTAAGTACTCAAAAGCCATAAACTCCACAAATTCTCTCAATCTCTACAATCCATTACCAATAACACATTCAAAATCACACAAATACCACTGGAAAAAAATCCTTTCATTGTAACAATTTCTAGCAAACAACACACAGTGCAATGTTTTTGTCATAATTTTAATACAAGATTATAGTGGCAAACAACACATAACACATTCAGTATCAAAATAACATTTTTCTCACAGAAAAAATGTTAAGAGAAAATACCTTGAGGCTCTCAACAACACCAGGAACAACCTCATGTTCAAGTCCAGCATATTCCCCCTCTGTATTCTCCCTAATAACAACAATATCAACATTATCATGCCGCGTAGTTAACCCCGGAAGATTAAAACAGTTAACAAGCGAAGCATAAAGATCAAGCTCCTTCCTCAACTGCACATTAAGCGAACTAACACCCCCACCCATAGGAGTCTCCAATCCACCTTTCAAACAAACCTTATTCTTCCTAATCGACTCCAACACTTCACCTGGCACCGCTTTCATGTCACCGTGCACTTCAAACTTCTCAAAGTACACCGGCGCATGCATGGCCTCCATTACCTGCTCCACCGCGCCGGTAACTAGCGGTCCGATCCCGTCGCCGGGGATGAGCGTTACGCTGCGAGGTGTGCCGTCTCCGGGTCGGGGCATGTAGGTGACGGAGCGGGTTGGGTTGAGGTGGTGGCGCGAGGTGTAGAGTTGTTTGAGAAAATGCGGTGCGGATTTTCGCGTTGCCATTGGTTGTGGCGTGTTAGGGTTTTGAAAAATTGTGTTGTTTTGAGGGTTTTGAATTTTATGTAGCTTAACTATAAGACTAGAATGAGGTTCGAGAAGCCATAGAGAGAGTATAGAAAAGAAGAATAAAGTTAGAACGATTTTTAACCATTTAAGGAAAGAGTTATTAATACGTTCTTATTTTTTATTAGTATAAGATTCTTAAATAAAAAAACAATGAAAACTTTTTTTGTCCATATAAAATTAATAAATTTGACTTTGCATTTTTGATCCTAGGACCTTTTGTATAAAATTCCAAAACTTATATTATTTAAACAAATTTCTATATACTTAGAGTATTTCCCTATACCCTTGGATCTGCCTGATAATGAAATGAACAATTAAAAAAAATTGGCACATCAAATTAATTCATACTTTATACAAAAGAAATTATTTTAAAATTAGTTAATCAATCATAATCATACTTTAAATAACTGTAAACTTTTTATTCTTTCAATCATATTGAGAGATGAATTAAATATCTTTTTAATTGAGGAAATATTGTGTCTAATTTCTTAAACTTGCAAGAGTTTTTTTAAAAAAAATCTTGTTTTCTTATTTGGACCTTTAGGCCTTCTTTGTAGTAAAAAATTGTTTATTTTATTTATAAATTTATAAATTTATAAATGATTTATTTATATATTTTTAAAACATTATAATATTATAAGCATGAAATATATTCTGCTCTAAATTATATGGTGATTGAAAAGGATAAATTTTTAGTTTGGTGTAGTTATTGAGTTGTTTATTCGAAGTTATCACTCAAATGTTTAAATCAATAAAAGAATAAAAAGTAAAATTTGAATGGAATGATTTGAATACGTGAAGAGTGTTATGTTTTCATCTTCAAATAAAAGATATGATTGATAATTGTATATGCGAAGAATGCGATTAATTGTTGAGTCGATCTGAGAGATTGATACGATATCTTCGTGATAGATACTCTGAGATACATAGAGAAAATAATATATATACTCTTTTTAGGATAATTTCTTATTTTATTATTGGACTTCTGATTCTTTGATTTCGCGACCGACAAAAAACAAAATAATTTAAATGTAAAGTTTTTAAATATAAAAATTTAATGATAAAAAAGTGTAAGTTTAGAAAAACAAATTTTGAAACTTTTTTTTTCTGAGAAACATTTAATTTTGTAACAATATTCTTATTAAAATTTAAACAGTCTCATCTAATTTTAGTTGAATTAAAATATACAAAGGAGTTTCACCCATCCATACTAAATTTATTTGTTTAGTATGCTTGATGGGCTAACTTATGAAATAGCTTGTTATTGAGCTTATGAATAAAAACCACTTTATAACTCTTAAACTTAGGAAATCTCTTAATACACCCCCATAAATCTCTAACATACTATATAAAAATATAAAAATATAAAAATGTATTTAGATTTTGGAAATATATTTTTAGACGTATCTCAAATATATAAAATTCATCATTTTTATGATTAAATTTATTTCAAAAATATATTTTTAAAAAATCTTTGAAAATACATTTTCGAAACCTACTTATCAAATAACATATATGACTGATGTTTACCGCTTTCACGTGTGCCTGATCATTCCTAATTATCCACTATATTTCCGGTTATTCCGCCAATATTGGATTTTCTTTGATGTAACTTCTCTCATCCACTCACAACAAATTAGCAAGCATATTTAATTTCAATTTCAAAGTTTTGCTCTCATTAATGTCTAAAGCGGACACATCATCAAGTGTTTTTCTCTTTTTCTCAATTAATTTATTTATACTTAAAAATTTACGGAAGCATATTTTCGTATATTTTTCAAAAATATACTTCTGAAATGTTTTCTCATTTCCGAATGAATTTAGGGCGAATCTCACTTAAGACGTGTTTTATTGTGAAAATAATGCGTTCATAGATATATTTCTGAAATCTGATAGATCTTTTCAGATTTTTCATAGAATATTTTTCCACCATATATAGAGCATTAAGAGATTCTCTAAACTTATTGAGCTTGTGGGTTGTCTTTCCCAAACATTTTCAAGTAATTCTATGACGTTCTTTGTCGTGTTCTTCATTCTCATTAAAACTTTACGAGATTCATATAATTCGTCTGAAAAAATATTTCATGAAAACAACATCAAATATTAATCTAGGATCTAAATTTATGACTTAAGTCTCTCCCATCATTGAATCATTGTGACCCTTTCTTAAGCATGTGACGGCCACCATAATATGAGCATCTTCGATTCTGATAATTGTAACACCTTTAGATACATTACATTTTTTTTTTTTAAATAATTTTTTTAACTATTTATTATTTATTTAACAATGTATCTTATGTTAGCAGTTATATTTTAATTATTTATTTTATAAATAATTATCTTAATAAATTAGTAATATTATTATTAGTTTCTTTTATTTTGTGTACTTGTTATGATGCGGTAATTTTATATACCCCTTTTTGTTTCTTTTTACTAAGACATTTACAAAGAAAGTTTTGTTTATATTTAATTATAGTTATAAAAATTTAATACAACATTAATTATTGATTTGTTAATAATACCTCTAAATATTTATTGCAAAGAGATAAATAGAATAAAATAATAAAAAATTTAGGATATTAAAGAAAAAGACATGTAATTCTACTTGTGGTGATATAATAATGGTGATTCTAAATGTGATTATCAAGCAAGGGCCTTTAAGTTTCTAATATGTGAATTAAGTGAAAGCCCGACTTAAATATTGAGTTAATTATTTAAAATTTTGGTTCCTTATTAAGAAGACCGATTCATTTGCATATGATTTTGGTTATGCATAATTTGGCCTTGATCCACTAGTGAGAGTATTAGATAATTCGTCTCTTTAATGTATGAGACGTAGTTAGTCAACTGTTAAAACTTTGAGTTCTTTGACTATGATCAGGAAAGTCCTGTGAATTAATTAGAATGTGCTTGACATATCACTCTCTAGAGGTGAGAGTATGTCAAACCAACTTATTGGGACGTACAACCTAACCTATCCCGACACTAATCAGCCAGACTTTTTTTCATAGGAAGGATATAGGCTTTTTATAAGTCTATTTAGCTAAAACTACTAGGTCTCAAGTCCTAAAAAAAATTTAAGCATATGAGACCGACCTATTTAAATAAACATGAATAATTTTATTATTATTATATTGTATTTTGTACTCTGATTTAAATTAGAAAAGTAAGACTTAATTATCTTGAAAAACTTGTGAAAATAGGATCAAAACTCCTTATGAACAATGTCATAAGTTATTTTCATAAATTTTTCTAAGCAAATAGTCTCAAAATACTTACGATATTAGGTAAGCTCAGATAAGTCAATGCAAACAAATTTTTAGGTATCATTGATCTTTTAGTTTTCTTGTTTATATAAACATTAATTGAAATGTTAATTTACATATGTTCAAATAAAATAGGCTTGTAAATAGACTAACAGGTCAATCAGGCATTCGAAAAAGACAGGTTCAACCCTAAAAATAAGTTTATAACATAAAATAGGTCATATTTAGTCTTTGAAATTTTTAACAGTTCAGACTTTAGTTTGGCAAAGCCTAACTCAACCAACCTATTTCTATCCCTAGTCACCCCTATAAAGCAGGGGAACATGCAAGCATGTCCTTGTGTCTTTCATGTGACCTCACCCCATTCCTTTAAGTATTTGTCTTCCTACTTATGTGTTTGAGCGTTAATGGACTGATAACTATGACACGCATTGGACTTATATTATGATATAATAGTTAGTAATACTTTTAAAAGTAGCAAAATTGGTTGATGATTTTGGTATTTTCGATTTAAATTATAATAATTAAAAAGGAACAGGTGTGATAGAGAAGAAAATAATAATTAAATATATTATTTTAGATGGTTAAGTTTGATTTGAAATTAAAATTATTAATTGAACTTTTCATTATTATTTAGTTGGGATTTTAATATTTAGGTCTTTTGTTTGATTATCTATAAGTGATATATAATGTAGTGTGTTTTTTTTACACATTTGAGATATTAAATGAATGAAAAATATTATTTTATTTTATTTACTAGTTTTATCTTCTTCCATGGCTTATGCCGGAGAAGTCAAAATATCATTATGAATAATGTCAAAAGACATACAAGTAACTGACAAATAATTATAAAAAGGTAGTTTAATTTGTTTCTCAAGTGGATTAGAGTGACAAAAGAAATCATTTCAAAACTTATTACATAGAAAAAATTTGTTTCGATGAAGATGATTTAAAATAGGTGCTTCTGGATATCCTAAATGACTATGCCATAACTCGGGAGATGAAGCGACAAAAGTAGATGGGGGTGATGTTGTTGTGTTTTATCTTGCAGTAATGGGGTAAAGGTCATGTCTGAAAATCCTTCACAGAAAAACCTAAAGGGTCGTATTCAACCGATACATCATTATCAAATATAAATTTTCTGACAAAAACAAGATTTTTTATAAGTTTCGGTACATGTAAAACATTGTTTAAGGTTAGGGAATTTGGTAAAGTTGCATGTCCACAACCTATAACAAGAATATGATGACTATTTCAAAAATTAATATTATTACTCATATTAAAATAAAACGTGAGGTTGTCTTTATTGCCCGTCATGTGAAAAGTTACTATGTTGTCCATATATCATTGATCATCCGGAGTAAAGATGGAGAAAGTGTGCATAACAGCCTGGATGTATGTATGAGTATTATATTGTGATGTTGATTGCTGGTGGAAGTAGATGAAGAAGTGGTTATATGGACTTGATGAGGCTGAGGGCCTAGTATGCTAGATTGTTATTGTGACACACCTATTATCGGATATGGACATGGTGGAGTTTCCCACAGTTTCCATGGATATGACCATGACTATTGCTGATAGGAAGATGGATACCACTATTTTTATTGCAACTGAGAAACCTCCACCTTGACCATTGCGTCTTCTGTAATGCCACATACTGCTTTCAAGATTACTGGCCCCATAAACCAACACGAGTCTTTTCAGCATGATTTGTCCTTACTCACACGATTTTTGAGAAACTTCCCAGAAGGTCACTCATCCCAAAATTTCTCAATGTCAAGCACGCTTAATTATGGAGTTCTTATGGAATGGGCTACCAAAAATAAGATGCATCTTGTTGGTATAGGTACTACCTATCAATCCTTATAAGACGTCTTTCAACTATACAGTTCATTCCTTGCACAACCTCAAGATCCCTCTCATTTCAATGTGAGATCAGCGATCAATCCTCGCTCTCTCCAACCTCGGGATTGTCTCATTTCCATGCTTCGTGCATCGACAACCACTCCCCTGCTCTCGTTGGCCTCGGGTGTTAAATGCCTACCAACTTCTACTTGGTTCATCCCCGAACCACATCGTACTGAGAGAGGTCTGACTTTGATACCATTTGTAATGCCTCAAACTACTTTCAGAATTATAGACTGACCCCACAAACCAACATGGGTCTTTTCAGTATGATTTGTCCTCACTCACATGTTTTCCAAGAAACTTACAAAAGGTCACCCATGGCAAAATTGCTCCAAGTCAAGCACGCTTAAATGTGGAGTTCTTATGGAACGAGCTAACAAAAATAAGATGCGTCTTGTTGGTATAGGTAGTACCTACCAATCATTATAAGACATCATTTAACTATGTAGTCTCTTCCTTGCACAACCTCAAGATCCCTCTCATTCTGATGTGAATTTGACGACCACTCTCCACCCTCTTCAACCTCGGGAGTATCTCATTGTCATGCCTCGTGCATCGACATCGACTCTCTCTGCCCTCGATTTGCCATGACCGTCAGTGTAACAACATTTTTCCTAATGTATTTATTTAATTGAATTTTTGTATTAGTTAATTATTTAAATCAAATTTTATATGCATTTTCTTAGTGTTTGGATGATTTATATGTTTTATTCAACCAATGTTACGGAGCAGGTTTATGTTGCGTTTGTGTGACATCCTATATGTATAGTTGTTTAAATTCCTATTATTACATGTTAGGGTTTTAGGGTGTTACATGGTGGTATCAAAGCCTAATCGGTCCATTCATCCAGGTTGTGTAATTTTGTCAGTTCCCTGTTATGCGATATGTGTGAAACATTGTTGGTGTTTGTTTGTTTTTCTAACCGCTTTCCAACATGAGCAGAATTAAAACAAGCAGGGAGGATCTTATGCTTCTCTAGAGATGTTTCAAATATGGAGTGTTAGTTAAATGTTCCTCTTATTGCAAAAGTGTGTGTGTTGTTGAGAATGTGTTGTTTTCTTAACCCGAAGAGAGAACAAATTCGAGATTCTTGTCTGCAAGTGAAGTTGAGATGTCTTTGATGGAGAAAGATCAAGTATTCATAACACTACTACAAAATGCGCATACAACAAAGTCAAAGTCACCATGGTTCTTCCAAATATCGTAGAGACGCTTATAAACTTGTGTAGTAACTTTTTTTTAATTAAAATTTTAAGGGTATAATAACAATTGATAATAATACTATGATGATACCATCAAGCTCTCATGGGTTTGAACCTCGTCGCCCTCAAAATAGTTTATTTCTTTTACATTAATGCATGCTTTTTCATTTTTATTTATACTTAAATAAAAAATAATAGGGATATCACTACAGTTATTTTGTAAAACTATTGTTACACACTGACGCTTCTTTATGAAATTTCAGTATGCAAAAAAATATATCAATATGGTTCAGAGTAATGACCGTGACTTAAAAATCCATGATGTGGCAATTTCATAAATACATGTAAGTTAGTTAAGTCGGGTGCATTTAAAACCGACCTAACAAAGATTAAATAAAAATATATATAATTCACATTAAATATCTTAAGTCGCCTGTGTTAACTAACTGACTTAAAAAGTCTAATTATTAAATCAGGTGTTGCCCAACTGACCTAAGAAATATTATTTGATTTATAACATGTCACTGGTTCGATTTCCACTTGTCCACTTATCATATTTTAGTGAAATAAAACAATAATAATAAAGTTGATTTAAGGATTCAAACCATATAACTCGGACTCTCAAAATAATAAATACACTGGTGGGCTAGCTATGGATTATGATAATGTTATGGAGTATATATTATATAATTTTGTAACTATCTATTATTTCTACACAGAAAAGTTGATTTTCTTCTACCGCTTCACATTTAGGTTATTCACTACCCTTTCCAGAAAAATAAATTAATCAACCGAAAATGTATTGCCTAATATTTGGTCTTTATGAGTGAAGTATTGATATAGCGACTGTGATACGGTGGGAGAACTGACTATGGTTTTGCGTTTGTTTTCGCAAATGTTTCGGTTGAGCAAGAGTCGCCACCGACTTTTTATTTTATCCTAAGGAAAGGTTTAAAAAGCACAGCAAAAACCTTTGAGATTTTTCTTGGGTTCGGGGAGTAGATTATAGAAAGGGAAGGTATTAGCACCCTTTCTATCCATGGTTATCCATGGGCTCTTAGGTACTTGCTTAGATCAACTTGCCTTGGTTTTCAATTGTTTGAAATGGTGCTTTGTGTGTGGTTTTGAAAAGGTTTTGAAAAAGATGCCTTGTCTAGGCTACCCTTGTAACAATTCTTTACTCGAATGTTTTACAAAAGGTGTTTGTCTTTTTGAAAAGATGTTCCAAGGTTTTTGAAAGTTTGTTTTGAAAGTGTTTGTGAAGTGTGGTTTGAAAATAGGCAAGTGTTTTGTTTTGCAAGTTGACAAGTACTTAAGAGCTATCTACCCTAAAGTTCTCAAAGATTTTTGTTATGTTTTAACCCTTTTGACAATTTTGTTCCACCATTGCATTTGGTGGACAATCTTGTATTAGGAGGTGAAAGGGACGGGCGCGGGTCATCGTTTAGACCATAATTGCAATAGTGCTAAGTATCTTTGGGCAATTTCTCTTTGAAAGGGACTTGATCATTTTAGGCAACTTTTCGAAAGCGTCATCGAGGGACTATGATCATTTGATTGTTTGTTTTACCCAAAGAAACTTAACATGCAATATGGCCCATTTATTGAAGGCAACAAGTGGAATACCCTAGGGGTGCAAGTGTGATATGTGTTGTCCATTTTTCATGCTTTGATTATCTTGAAATTAGGTCAAACTATTTTGTTCTTTTTATTTGCATACAAACCCTAATTCTAGCATGGTATATTTAGAAAGCGTTTAAAGTGCGAAAAGTAAAATTCCTACACTATTACAACACAATATGGAAAGGGGGATACAAATGTTCAAATGGGGGGATATTTAGACAAGAAATTTAAACCTAGCTATTACATCCATTTTGGAATATTTACAAAATAATTGATTGCATAAATTAAATGGAAAATAAAATAAAGATGCAAAATACAAAAAGGGTTTTTATATGTATGAAAAAAAAGTATTATTTATGTCAAATAAATAAAATAAAAAAAAGTATTATTTTTGGAGTTTTTGTGTTTTAAGGGTAAAACCCTAATTTCAATAAATAAATATATTAACTATTTAATATGTATAATATTTAATAATTATATACAAAAAATAAAATAAAATGGAGTATATTCATAAAAAAAGTATTTTCCATATCAAATATTAATAAAATAAAAATGTATATATTTTTGTATTTTAACCTAAATATACTAATATATATATATATATATATATATATATATATATATATATATATATATATATATATATATATATATATATATATATATATATATATATATATATATATATATATATATATATATATATATATATATATATATATATATATATATATATATATATATATATATATATATATATATATATATATATATATATATATATATATATATATATATATATATATATATATATATATGTATTAATTTCTAAATATATTATATATATATAAAAATAATAATATTTAATATTTATAAAAAAGTATATTTTGCATAAAATATTTTCAAAAGAAAAATGAAACAAAAATCAGAAATAAAGTATATTTGCAATATTTTTTTCTAGTTTTCTAAATAATAGTATATATATATATTATTTATGCACAAATGATTCTTATAAACAAATAAATGCTTAAAAATAGAAAAATGGTGTAAAAATAATTTTTCATGTTTTTAATATTATTAGCAAAAATAAATAAGTCAAGATGAAAAAAGAAAAGTCAAAAAATCATGAAAATAAACATAATGGGCTCAGGGGGTATGAAACCAAAAATGTGGTGTGAAAAGGAAAGACAAAGCTGGCCCAGCCCATGAAACTTCTTCTTCAACCTCTGAACAAAAAATGTTCAAAAAATGTGCGCCTGAAACTCCATTCAAACATCCTGATTCCTTGATCTTTTGCACAAACTTCCAACATAAGAAATGTTAAGCTTTGAATCACGATTCTAAATATATAAAAAACTCATCCTAACTCTCAGAAATGAGAGAGAATTTTGACATTCCCAAATCCTGACCTAAGTTTTCTTCCATTTTCAAACCTTAAATTCTCACAGCTCAGGCAAAATAAATGAAAAGTAAAAGCATGTACAGGTTCAGGGGCATGAGTAGAACATTTCTTATTCACAAACCTAGAGCTAATGATGCCTATACTAAGAGTTAGAAGTTCACAAAAATACCTGTTCAGTTGAAGTTCTATCTGGCAATGGGGGAGCTTTCAGAGCAAGATGATGATCTGTACAGCTTGCCTGAAGTGTGGTGATGCTATTCCAATGCTTACTTTGCCTTGAGACACCTTGAATCGAGCTATGGACCTTCAACTGCAAAATAAGAAAGTGAAAATGGTGGAACTGGTTAGAGGAATTACAGGTCGTGTTTTAGGTTTTGGTTAGCTTGCATTGATGCTAGGGAATGTGTTTGATGAGCTTTGGGCAAGAAATCATGCAAGGGATGAGAGTTGGCACTCAAACTGTAGTGAGAACTCTGTTTTTGCAGTTTGAGAGTGATTCTGGGAATGGGAGTGTTTGGGACCTTGCTTGCTCGTGTTCTAGCTTAGTTAGGATGATTAGAAGGTGTATACAATGTTTGCTTAAGTGTTCTAATGCTGAGATGATAGTTGTGTTATAAGCAAGCAAAGCCAAGTTGATGTTCTAGGCAAGTAGAGGCCCCCTAAACATGCTGCTAACCTTGTCTTGATCAGAGTGTTTTGCTCATAATCTTGTGCCAATTAGATTTGATCTGTACTTGTGGATTTGCAACTTTGACATAAAGCTTGCTTTTGCAAAAAATGGCTATTTTACTTTTTCCATAAATGACTTTATTCAACATGTAATGCATAAGCTCATGAAACAAGGCCTTAGCACAATGAACATGCATTAAATTATTGAGTGTTGGATGGTTTAGAGGCCTGTAATGCAGCACAAACCAAGCTGACTTGCAAATGGCATAAGTTATGAACATGTACATGACCAATTCAAAAGTGAGTTTTTGCCATATTGTGAAATTCGATTCTCTCAAGTTATGAGGTTGTTTGATGAGTTCTTGGACATTTTGGAAATCTAGGAATGTGTACTACAATCCATCTTTGAAATGCAAATTGAAATTCCAAGTGGAAGTGTATGAAAAATGGTCTTGAAGTTAGGTAGAAACCTTGCCAAAATAGGTTAAAATTTCACTAAGTTAAGGATGGTTTAGTACCCTTATTCAAAAAATTGTAACTTGAGATACAAGCCTCATTTGGGAAAACTTTGTGAATCAAAGTTGTAGATTATGCAACAAGCTACAACTTTCATGTTTTGACTTTTGTTTGAATCCAAATGAATCTTGGTGAGAAAGTGGGGCAAAGTTGGGAAAAATTAGGGTTTTTCATAACTTAGAAAAATTCTAAGTTATGAAAAATTCTCATTTCAAACCCTAATTTGCAATTTTTGATTTCTTGATGAACAAGTTTCATGATTTGGCATGTTTTGATGAAAAATGAATCTTGACACTTGATTTTGACCAAAAAGTCAAAGTTTGACTTTTCAGTATACAGTCAAAATTGGTCAATTGACTGGGAAGTTCAACTGTCAATCTTGTGTACTTGGGATATTTTTTGAACTTGTTGAGCATGTCAAGATAATTCCATGGGGTCCTTGAGTCCATATGTGAGCTTGGTTTGCCATTGGTTGGGTCAAACAGTCAAAAATTGCCTTTGTGCAGTCAAAACCCTAAAAATGACCATTTTGCCCTTTTGGTGATCTGATCAAATTTCTTGTGGAATTGTGATCCAAACTTGATCAAATGGTTCATATGAGTTCATAATGTTGATGTGGGTCAATTTTAATGATGTTTGACTGTCAATTGGCCACAGTTGACTTTTTCCCCAATATAGTTGATTTCTAGGTCAACTGTCCAATTGACTGGGCAAAACTTGGAATCAAGACTTGAAACTTGATATGGATAAACTTGGAAGTCCAATATGAAGCAAGAAAGTCATCTTAGGTATTTTAGGTCAAAACATCTTTGTGCAAACACAAACCCTAATTTGGGTCAACAGTGCAAGGAGAAGTCTTGAGCAGATGAAACCCTAACTGGATCTTGATCTCCAAGGGCTTGGTGATGAGAAATCAAATGAGAAATGGGAGGGAAAATTTTGGGGTACAACAGCGACTAACTTCCATTTAGGTTTCTTCACCCTTTCTACCATTTCCAGATTTCAGTTCTTCACTCTCTATATCTCTCACTGCAACTTCTCTTTCCTATATCGCTGACTTCGTGCTTCTGTCACCATACGTGGTTTCACTCTTTTCTATCCAAGTTCTCTCTCTTATCTTTGCATTACGAAATGTTAGGTTTTGAAATGTTGCTTCGATTTTATTATCAATGAATTTTTCTTTCTTTAATGTGACTAACTTTTAGGGGTTTTAGGTCATAGATTTGCTTGTTTTCAGTTCTAAATACACACAAGAGCACATATTGTTCATATTTCATCAAGTTACTATTTACTTTGCATACCTATTTACTCATGTGAATGTGTAGACTCATGCTTCATAGTCATTAATTTAACTTTTGTTGTTTTGTTATGAATAAATAAATTCCACTCATATGTTTTGTAAAACTATGTACTTTATCTCCCAAACTAGTTCCAACAATTTCAATTGCAGATGAGTTGACTTTAATTTTATCCTCTACAACATAGGCAGAGAAATCAGAGCAATCAATTTTTTAGGAAGAAAGTGTTCTAAGCATCTCCTTGGTTTCCTTGGATTTAACTCTTCTTATCTCATTCTGAATACTCCACGACC